>CM073772.1:96530263-97130263 GCA_037158775.1 Hetaerina titia | reverse complement strand
CCAGCATATTGAATTGCACAGAATTACGGGGGATTCCGACGAAACTCACAGCTCGGTTGGAATAAAAAAATGAAACACGACAAACAAACCTTCCATCGCGCTCGGAGTGAATGAAACATGCAGGAGCAATAAATCCCAATGCTCTACCACTGCCTTCCCATATAGATCTATTTCCATCAATATCAATGAATAAATATATATATATATAAACATATTATATATTATAAACATATATTATAAGGTAGTCTATCGGTTAAGGTAGGTTTTTGAATGGACACTAACTATTATATATATATATATATATTTATATTTATATGTGACACATGGATGTGACGATGGCCGTCTTGCCGTCGAAACGTCAAATGTTAACCTGAGCGTCCTTTCGCATTTCTGCGTTTAAGTGTCCGCCAATTTACGGATTTTCGTGTTTGAATATATATATATATATAGTTAATGCTAACGTGGGGTGGTTTATAATACGCACAGATATGTAATCTTTTCGCTCTGGGTGTTTTCACTGAGCACCATACACTTTCTATGCAGAGACCACCACCATACACTTTATATATGTATATATATATGTATATGCATGTTTATATGTATACATATATATATATATGTATATGCATGTTTATATGTATACATACATACATACATATATATATATATATATATATATATATATATATATATATATATACACACATACGTAAAGATGAGGTGTAGGTACTCAGGAGAATGATATAACACAAGGTAGATAACACGTAATAGGACACCCACATTTCAGAACGCTTAAACTTTTTGAAATGTGAGTGTCCTTTTACGTGTTATGCATTTTATTTTTTGTTCTATTGTGCCGTCCCAATTTTACACACATGATTATGCATATATGTGTAATGATTCTTTTCGTTCGACAAAGGCGGCATGATCGCTGAAAATGGAAATTGAGCGAATGCAGGAGAGGGAAAGAGAAGGTTTCGGATTCCTCGCATCGGGGGCGGCGGCGGGGGTGGGTGGGGACGCGGCGGCAGTGCTCGGTCGTCGTCGTCGGAGGCGCTGTGGCGGAAATTTCGTTGCTACGCAACGCGCGCGAGTGTGCTCCTCTGCCGTTGCCAGGCAGCACCTCCCCTTTTTTTTGAGGATGTTTGTGAGTAGGGGAGGGGGAGGAGGGAAGGCGTGGTGGTAGGCGGGATTTGGAGAAGATAGAGGGAGGGGGGGGACACTAATGTGTTCTTACGCACACACACGAGCCCTGCGTGCGAGTGTGAGCCTGAGTTTGCCCCCCCCCTCCCCCAACCTCCGTACTCTCTCTCTCTCCATGGGAACCGAAACTTAATTAACATAATTCGCCTCTACGGGGAAGCGGCAAGAACTTTTGCGGTGCCGGAGTTAGTTCGCCCTTGTGAATGTCCGAATTTTCTTCCTTTCCAATCCACGGAAGAGGCGGAAGTGCGGGCACAGGCGCTGTTTTTTTTTTGGAAAATACAAAAAGTCTTGAAATAAATGGAGCTCTGCCGGATCCACCCTCCCCTGGGGTCTCGTTTGGCGCACGGGGCGAAGGAGGGAGGGAGGAGGGGGGTTGGGTTCGCACCCGTGGACGTCCGCATCGTCCGCATCGTGGGTCACCGAGGGTCGAAGGTTGAAACGGTTTTCGGGGCGGTGCCGAACACGAGGAAAGGCGCCCATTGAGTAAGAAGAGATGCAAAGTGGGCCTACGAACGGCATTCGCTTTATCAAACAGAACTAATTGCGCGCACGAATCGATTTCCAGCTGCTCCCCAAACTAAATCCTACTCCCCCTTCAAAGTTCCCCGAAACCAAATCTTCCACACCCCCTGCCTGCCTCTTCTCATACTAATCCCTTTCTCTGTGATTCATGGTCTCTTGAACTCTTCAGGGGTAGTCCTCATCAGTGTGCGTACTATTTTGCCTCAGGGGTGTCCTATGACGTCTCTTCTTCTCGAGGCATTAGGTGTCCACCACGCGAGCCCTCTCTGCGGAGCTCTTCCTCAATTTAACTCTCTCTATCAATGTAATTGTTGGACGGATGTTGGATGGAGTGAATCGAGGTGGGAGAACTGGTAGAGTGGGGGGGGGGGTCAGGGACGTCAGGTGACCAGAGAATGAACGAGAGAGTGAGTGAATGAGATTTTTAGGGGAACGTTTTCAAGGGAGCCGCAAGAACGGCTATAATAAGTGGAGAAGGAGCCTGGAAAACAAAGAGAGGAACTGAGGAGACATCGGATTTGACATAAATGACAGAAATAAGAGCGTGTGGAGTAACCAGGGGTGACAGAGTCGGAAAAAATCTACAGGGTCCACTATAAAAGTAATGAACATTCTCTGGGAAAAAAGGATTCATTGGTCGAACTTGTAAGTCCTCTGGGGGACGTTGTCCCCCGGGGTCTTTAGTTAGTCCCCGCTATCCTCCCATTTCCCCTCGCATATACCTAAAATATATATATTTCCTCTTTCCATCTTTCGCTCAATATTCTCTAACTTGCCTGTCCTCAAGATTGTCCTGACGTTCCATGTTCCTATTCTAACTAATTTCGTATTCTTCTTCTGCGTCTTCTGTCCTGCTGCTGTCGATTTTCTCCTGAAAGAGTTTCGTGGGATGACGACCGTGGAAGCCTTGCCTCCCCCGCTGCCGGACACGACACACGGCCGCTTGGGCCGAGTCCCGCAGTTGCCAGGACTCAATTTCTATCTTGTGTCAATCATTGTGCTTGGGAATAATAATTGAGGTGGTTTCCCCTTGCCTTTCTCAATAGTGTTTTTAACGTGACACCATCACTCAATGGCCGCCCCACTAGGGTCAGACGCCTTTGCAGCCGCCTCACTGAGGAACAGACGCTGCGTGGACTACCTTTCGTCTAGCTCCTAACCTTCGACCTATGGTGTGGCATGGATGACCCTACCAGAAGCAATTGCTATTGCTTCCGCCAGCTTAGCACAACTCACAAATCCTTCTACCACGTCAGGATGTAGTCAATGGACTGGAATTTCATGTAATAATTTATAAGGATATAAGATTAATAACTTAATAAGTTTCTCGATAATATTGTCAATTTTTCCGAAACCAAATCAGCATATAGTTTAAAAAGTGTCATAATTCAGGATTTCTGCAAAAGAACTCCAGTCACTGTGCCCTGAGTTCGCAATAATTTTTCGATTAATATGGAACAATGTAGAAGGGTGAAATTGGTGCTCTATACAGCAAGGTTAAGTTATTATCGGGAAGTAAGAAGGCAAGACCTGTGCTAACAGTTAAAGATAAATGGGGTAAGATAATAGTTGAACCAGGACAAATCCAAGAGAGATGGAAGGAATATATAGAAACACTGTATGGTAAAGAACTTAGGCCGACAAGGTTAAACATAGAAAAGGAACATGACGTAGAAGAAGATAGCTTAGGTCCAGGCATACTCGACGATGAAATAGAAAGGGCATTAAAGGAGATGAAAGCAAATAAGGCTGTGGGGGTGGACAATATTCCTGTAGAAATGTTGAAATGGTCAGGGAAAGGTGGGAAGAAGGCCATATATGGACTGATTCGTAGTATCTATGAGGAAGGAATCTGGCCGGAAGATTTTGTGAGATCGGTGTTAGTTCCTATTCCAAAAAAGGCAAAGGCCTCGTCATGTGAGGATTACAGAACAATAAGTTTGATATCCCACGCAGCTAAAGTTATTCTCAGGATCATCAACAAAAGGATAGAGAGTAAGGCAAATGATTACTTAGGGGATGATCAGTTTGGGTTCAGGAAAGGAAGAGGTACGCGTGATGCCATTGCAGTAATGAGATCACTAGTCGAGAGGAATATAGAATACAATCAGGACGTTTTTGCCTGTTTTGTAGATTTCGAAAAAGCATTTGATAGAGTGAATTGGGAAAAATTAATGCGTGTATTGCAGAAAATAGGAATGGATTGGAGGGACAGGAGACTGATCCGCAACCTGTACATGTCTCAGACTGCTCAGGTGCGAGTGGGGAACGGAGTGTCCGGATGGGCAGTGTTAGGAAGAGGTGTAAGGCAGGGTTGCCCATTGTCACCGGTACTGTTCAACGTATATGTAGAGGAAATGATTAAAGAGGCATGGGAAGAACTGGAGGTAGGAATGAAAGTCGGAGGGGAATTCGTAAAATCGGTTAGGTTTGCTGATGACCAAGCATTAGTTGCTCAGTCAGCCAAGGGGTTGCAAGCATTGTTGAGTGAATTGGAGGTTCAGTGCGATAAATATGGGATGAGAATAAATATTAATAAAACAAAGGTTATGCGATTTTCCAGAAAGAAAAAGACTAAGCTAAATATTAAAATAGGCGGGGAAAAAATAGAGCAGGTAGAACAGTTTACATATCTCGGAAGTGTGTTGGACCAACACGGTCAAAGTGGTAGGGACGTAAGGAGAAGAATTGCGCTGGGCAAGGAGGCTTTCTCAGGGAGGAGGGAGTTGATGACGGGGACGTTGAGTAGGGATGTTAAGACAAGACTCGTAAAAACTTTGATATGGAGCGTAGCTATGTACGGCGCGGAAACGTGGTCGCTGAAGCAGGAGGATAGACGTAGATTGGAGGCTTTTGAAATGTGGGTGTGGAGAAGAATGGAGAAGGTGAAATGGACCGAAAGGAAAACAAATGAGGAAGTACTAGAAATGGTGGGGGAGGAGAGGGGTTTGTTGAGAGAAATCCTATGGAGGCAGGAAAAATGGATGAAAGGCGTATTGAGCGGTAGTGGAATGTTGAAGAGGGTAATAGAGGGGAGAATGTTGGGCAAGCGAGGTAAGGGTAGGAACAGGATAGGGATGTTGGACGGGATGAAGGGAGGAAAGAAGTACACCGAGATGAAGAGGGACCTGATATAGATTAGTTTGCTAGGTGGGGAGTCACAAAATGTTTATTTGATAGTTGTGTCCATCCAAAAACCTACCTTAACCGGTGGATTACCTAATAATAATAATGGAACAATGTTTTCCTCGTCCACTGCTATAATGTGCTCACTGCCCCAGCGCCAGTTTTTCCCATGTCGTAAAAGATGCCGGAGTGGAAAGGGCGTTGTCCCGAGGGTATTTACGATGCTCGGATGTTGCTATTTTCGGGTAAATTAACTCGCAGATGCAGTTGAAGTTTTTTGTAAGATAATTGGTCGCGGGAGTACATTATTCCTGCGAGAGACTAAAACTCTGGGTTGATGGCTTTCATATACTCCAGCCCATGCATTCAACACGGGTCAATCTCTGCAACTTACTCTCGAATTAGAGGGGAACAACTCATGCCAATGATATTTATTTCTATTAATGACCTAATATAATAGGCTCATGTGTAGTGTAAAATTTTATGCATAAGAATTAGTGAACGTATTTTATTTTAAATCGGAAAATTTTAAATCTCTCGAATTCACGACAGATAACTTTTCTGGCGCAGCGATGGAAAATTAAAATACTTTTTTTCCGTTTGTCTTCCGCTCATATTTTACGACTTAGAACCCCCGATATTTGTTTAATCGCAGAATACTTAATACAGTTTTGCATTTATAATTTATGACCCTGTCGACACTTGAAAAATACAGGATAAAATTATAAGGGTAACATAGTTACGTATTTTAATATGAATTTCATGTTGATATAATATCACAAAAATCGCATGTTGTCGTTTATTGTACTACCAGCGTAAAAAGCAAAGATACATCCACATAACAAATGTACTTGTTTAAAAATTTAACTTAAAACTATATTTGGTATGCATATCGTGAAATACCTAAAGAGGAGATTACACTTTTGGTACAGGCACGCCAACCCTGAAGGGGGCATCGTGGCTCTTGGCATTAGGTATCGTACCGGCTAAATTAAATAAATAAATATATAAAAATATAATATAAAAAAGAAAAGGGATAGGAACACAAAAAAGGTAAAGACAGGAGAGGTGGGGAAGGCGAAATCAAGCAGATCACAAGTGCAAAAACATTTCCTTGAATGAAAACTATTTTTGCACTTGTAATCTGCTTGATTCCGCCTTCACCATCTCTCCTTTTTGTCTTGTATATGATTTGCTATCCACTTTCCTTATGTATATATATATATATATATATATATATATATTCATACAAACAGAAATAGGTATAAGGAAAGGGGATAGGAAAACACATAAAAGGCGAACACGTAAATATCTACTGTAAGTGTCCTTCTTTTATGTTTCTGTGTGTTTAATATTTATTAACCTAGTGTTTGTGTGTTTATGCGTCGCCGGAGTGCGTCATTTTCAAGATTATATATATATATATATATATATACACACACGAGGGTCATCCGGAAAGTAGTACCCGTTCGTGCCGCATGAAGTGCTGACGACGCGAGTAGCCGCTGGACGAGGTCAGATAGCTTCAGTGGCTTGTCTGCCTTCTCTGAGCCAAGTTGCGTGACGCTAGCATTGCCTGTGTTGTTTCTGTGATTGTTTACAATGTTTAAAAAAATTGAGAACGCCGCCAGTTGTGAAGTGAGGGCAGTGATTAAATTTCTCAATGGAAGAAACGTTCGCCCATGTGATATTCATCGCCAATTAAAGGTGGTGTATGGAGACAATGTAATGGACGAGTCGTCTGTTCGGCGGTGGTGTCGCAACTTCAACATGGGGAGGGGGAACACACACGACGATGAGCGTTCGGGGAGACCGTCTGTCATTACAGACCAACTGGTGAGCTCAGTTGACGAATTCGTGAGGAACGATCGGCACGTCACAATTGATGACATCTGTGAGCATTTTCCCAATGTTTCTCGAACAATTGTTCATGAAATTGTTAAACACCATCTGCATTATGCAAAAATTTGTGCAAGATGGGTCCCTCGCATGCTTACAGATGAGCACAAAACCAAGCGTATGGCTGCAGCACTGACGTTTTTGGGACGTTATTCTGATGAAGGAGACTCTTTCTTGACTCGCATAATTACTGGTGACGAAACATGGGTTTGTTATGCATCACCTGAGAGTAAACGACAGTCAATGGAGTGGCATCATGCTCATTCACCAAACAAACCAAAAAAATTCAAGACAGTTCTGTCCACCAGGAAACTCATGGCAACCATTTTCTGGGATCGACGAGGTGTATTGCTTATTGATTTTATGGCCCGTGGAGACACTATTAATGCCAATGAGTATTGTGAAACATTAAAGAAATTACGGCGGGCAATACAAAATCGGCGGCGAGGTCTATTGTCTACTGGTGTCATTCTCGTTCATGACAATGCCAGGCCTCATGCAGCTGGGATAACACAAAAACTTTTGCAGCAATTCAAATGGGAAACTTTCGACCATCCACCGTATAGCCCGGACTTGGCCCCTTCAGATTTTCATCTCTTTACAAAGCTTAAAGACTTTTTGGCAGGAAAAAGATTTGACAGCGATGAAGAACTTAAAGAAGGAGTGACCCTGTATCTCAATGAGCTGGCGGCGAAGGACTATGCAGCAGGAATACAGAAACTTGTCACACGTTATGACAAATGCCTTAATTTGCTTGGAGATTATGTTGAGAAGTAGTTTAAAGTATCCTCTTTCAAATAAAATTTTTTATGTTTGTTAATATTTACTTTTGTGTCTTTATTTCACGAACGGGTACTACTTTCCGGATGACCCTCGTATATATATATATATATATATATATATATATATATATATATATATATATATATATACACACACACATAAAGTACCAGATCTTCCTGGGAAACCATAACCGGCACAGGGAAAGGAACTGGCCCCCCTACCCTGATGTGTGAATATTCACACGCCGTATAGGGCTTGGTACATGGGTGAGCTCTACCATCACCTACTAAACCGACCTTCGGGTTGATTACTGTGTTTATGGTTTATATACATAAAATATATTTAAAAATATAAAACCATGTGAATGAATCTTGTTTGCCTTATGGCGGGTTTGTCGTGCCTATATATTATATATATATATATATATATATATATATATATATATATATATATATATATATATATATATATATATATATATATATATCTACATCTACATCTACATAAGTACCCTGCGAGCCACCAAAAAGGTGTGTGGCAGGGGGTGTAGCACCATGAGGGAAGGGTAAGGGTTGAGGGGGTTGGGAGTTAGGTGAGGAAAGGTGGGGGGAACCTGTAGGAAAAAAAATATATATATACATATATATATGTATATATACACACATACATATACATACATACATACACACATGTATACACATCCTCGCGAAGTCCCTAACCTGTACGTTAATACTTATTGTAATGAACTAAGTCCTGGGGAATTTCGACTACGAGCATTCTGTTCCCTTATCGTTCTTGGAAAAAATGACATTTTAAACCTGTCAGTCTTGCAGTCTATTTCTCTAGTCTTATATTCGTGATCCCTTCGACCGTAATACGTTGGGGTTCGTATTATATCCTTGATGTCATCGGAAAAGGGCCCATCTTTAAATGTTTTTAATAAGTTTAATCTATATTGGAAACGCCGCTGTGTAAGAGAATCCCAACCTAAACTGTCTAACAAAGTGGATACGCTGCTGAGTTGGTCATAACAATGTTTGACAAATCTAGCCCCCCTCCGCTGAACTCGATCTAATTCCGAAACCAAATTTATGTTGTGAGGATCCCATATACTGGCAGCATACTCTAGGTGGGGCCTGACCAAGGCAAGGAAACATCGTTCTTTCACCTTTTCGTCGCATTTACCTAGCACTCTTTTCACAAATCCCAATTTTTTATTAGCACGACCGCATATTTCTCGTATGTGTTATTTATTATATATATTTAATATGTATATATTTAATATGTATATGTGTGTTAGTGTGTCCTTTATTCCGTGGCGTAATGTTTTGTTTTTGTCACAAACGACCTGGAAAGATGCCCGAGTATCACCTCACTAATAGGCGGAAAATAATGAAGGAATAAGTATAGCCCATTGTAGATCGAATGTCTCTCTCTAAAGGGGCAGCATAAAAACCGCGTTTAGCTTATCTCGCAGGAAAAATAAATTCGGTGTGCCTTGTGCCGGGTAAGATGAGATTGCTGAATCAGCTCCCTTTGTTAAGGCCGTCCTAAAAAAAGAACGATTGCAGATGCCGGTGGCACATTGCTTGCTCCACTCGCTTCATTGGATCAGCGCTCGACGTTTTGGGTTTCCAATATTCCTCCGGAAACGCCCCCGCGATATTAATGGTTAGGAGCTTGAAATCCGCCTCGGCGAGGATCGCGTTCCCATCTGAGCGTGCCCGCTCGGACACGTGACGGCGCCCTGTCATTCGGCCGGGAGGGCTCTCCCCCTGGGGCGAGCGAGCCGCACGGAAGAGGAGGGGCTTGCGGTGAACTCTGAAGAAAGTGGATCCCGCCAAAACCACTTACGTACGGTCGGCAAAGATATCCGAGCAACGCGCGCGCCCGCACATTTCTCAATGCCACCGTTTGATGAATTGCGCTCCCGGCGACGCGACCTCCCAAATCAAAACAATGGCGTGGAAATTTGCTTCGGCGAATTCCCATCACTTTCGCCAGGGATGAAATGGAGAGAGAAATCTTTTCGAGAAATTTGTTGCCCGACGCATTTATTTCTGAGGAAAAATAACACGTTCGTATGGGATGTTTTGATTTCTCTCAGCACCGGCGAAGCTTGCCGTGTGAAAAATGAACTCTGTTTTGTACTTGCGGGGAAGGGGTGAAAATGTGAAATAAGGATGTTTGTCAATTCAGGCGAGTGCTTCATTAAAAGCGGTAATATTACTAGTAGACTTCAGTGAATTTATGAATTGTCACATTGTCAGTAGAGGACAATTACGCGAGAATATTACCATATATGTACGAGCCATCAAGCATCCGGTTATCTTCAACCTCATCGGAGACGATAATTTTGACTCCAGAGTTCTTGTGGAGAGCGTGTAGTGCGTATTAATGCTTACAATTAAGCAACTTCAAGCAATTTTAAGAAAGTAATTTCAATTATATGCCTTAAAAATGTAAAATCTGTACGCAAGCCCATAATTAAAAAATCATTATTTTTTTGTAAAGAATAAATTGACATAAGATTTCCAAAATTAATAATTTTCATTGAGCAGTAATGGATGATGGGATTGATTTGTTTCACGAGACTGAATTGTAACATTCAGGTATTCATGAAGATTTGGTCCCTCTACTGCCATTTTTTGACACTACTCTGTCCTTTGGAAGAGAAGTAACGCCATCTCGGTTTATCTTATCTGAAACACTCTTAAATATAACTGATGAATAATTTTCTCGATACTTCGGCGTTTCATTCTCTGTAAGAAATTCAACAGGATCCATTAGCTTCTCTTCTAAAGATTCTTCTCATGAATACAAATTAGGCTCCATTTTGGAATACGTTACTTTATATTCCTTTCTTGATGATTCTTTTCAAGGACATTGGGGTTTTAAAATTTTCACGTTTACTAGCTTTTCCATTTTTGTGAATATTCTCTTATTACCTTCTCCTACATGGCCTTCAGTGTATTACCTATTGGGCAAACTATTCTAATGCTATTCTGTGATGTCGTGGCGAAGTTTTCCCTCTAGAATTTCTAATTTACTCTGAAGACTTACTATATTCCAGCCCATTTTTGTGTCAAGTCCTTTGAGTGCGTGACTGAACTCTGCCCTGGGGTTATAATCTTATTTATTGGCTTCATCGGCGCCATCTTCTATTTCCACGGGGTTGTTGTCAAGATCTCTGATGCTGTAAAGTTAATCGAAGAAATATTCTTTCCCCCTCTTCATCTACGATTCCATCTCAATTATTATTCCAGTTATTTTCCAAAGAGGGTTCCATTTGGCCTATGTTGAAATTAATTCTCACTCTCTTTCAGTCTTATGTAACCTCTCCAAATGTCAAGTTTTCACTCCGTCTTCAACCGAAATCCTTCCAACAAATCCCCTTTCTAATCTTTTCAGACTATTGTCTAGAATTTTAAGCTTCAATACTTTCTTTATAATCTTCGTGATCATCTGACAATTATCCTGTGTTACTCTTCCTCTGCGAGCAACACGTTTAATATATTTTAGTCTTTCCTTCACTGAGTCTATATCAACATTTTTTCCAAATTATTACCTGATATTCAAAACTTGAGATGCTAATGTATCGGTTGCTCGTTGTCTGTTGACTTTCATAAACACAATATGAAACCATTCAAAGTGATATTAAACGCGCTTGCATTGGCATTAATGTTACTATCCTGATCACAGTGTTCTTCGACATCATTAATTATAGGATGGCTGCTCCTTTTTCCTTCGAGAGATTGGAGGCTGAGTTTCTCCGCAACGTAGAGTTGTCAACTCTTCGTCACATCTTCGTAGCCATCTTTTTTGTCTTTTTATGGGTCTTATCTTATCCAGGAATATTACTATACACCTTCAAATTCCGCTTTTATGGTCCAAGCCTAAATATTCTTTAAGTACTTTAACTAATGTCACGTTCAATCTTAACCATACGTACTTGGAGGGCGACTCACCTATCCATAAACCAGTGGACGCACTTGAAAGCACTAACGTGCGTGCGTGACGTAATGGAATATAAAGGACTTGGGATGAATCAGAAAGAGTAGTGGGTTAACTGAGATCCGATTTGGAGCCATGGGAAGATCTCTAGAGAGAGTCGAAAAAGGATATACTAGGTACCATGTGAGTGACTTAATTCGAAAAATCCTGGTGTGTGTAAATTTTGCGCTTTCACTCTTGAAACTCATATTCTCTATCTTGTTTAAATTCGCGGAAAAGTCACCAATTGAGCTGATTATGTGGAGTTTTTTTTCCGATTTCATGTTGCTTGTCCCTGTTGACAAGTTATATTTTCTTTCAGAATTCGTCTCCGTAGGTGATAATGCTTGTATATTGGTTTAAAGCAATTGGAGAAAAATGCAGATAAAAAAAATTTCTTCGCCGATGCTTCCATTTCTTCTTTTCCCTCCTCGTTCTCTCTCTCTCTCTCTCTCTCGCTGTCTCTTTCTCTAAACTTGAAGAGGTTTTGCTCTCCCTGCTCGCGTCGCTAAAATGGGAAGAACAAAAAAATGCAGTTGGTCGTTTTAAAAAGCACAGGCCTCCGGCTGTCTCGTCCCGAGCTCCAAGGGTCTCCCTAATAAAGCCGGCCGCAAACGGCGACCGAGAAGGTGACCTTTGCCCCGCGCCGCCGCGCTTCATCGGTGCAAATAATTGCATTCGTGCTCCTCCGCGCCATTAAAAATGACGTCCTCCCGCGTCCCTCGCCCCTGCTGTCCGCGATGTCCTCGACCCCCTGCTACCCTTCGGGTCTGTTTTTGCTGTCCCCACGAAATCGATCATTTGCCGGGAGGGCAAAATAATAATAGCAATCCTGCTCACGTGCTGTCTCGTACTCATAAACCACTCCGGTTTTTTCCCTTCAATTATTTCATGTGTTCTTCTTCCTCTTGAAAGTTTTCTCCCACTAATTAAACAAAGAGAGATTTGGAGCTTCGAGAAATATAACAGAAGGTATCCGTCCCGGTGTCTCAGGGGTCCATTTATAAGTTTGATTGGGCAGCATTAATTGAGATTGATTTAGACTTGGTTCTGACCCTCCAGGTTCCAAACTTTTCTCCAACGGATGAGCTATTTATGGGGAGACGGGATGATTGTCGCCCACCATGGGGTATGGCAGTATTCTCTCCGTCGGCCTATCTAGTAATGTTCTAAATGGGTGATTCCAGTGTAGGGAACTTAAATGGCTATTGCGCAGTGAAATATTCAGGCCTTCGCCTCGATTTCTCTCACTTCTCTCACAATTGGGCCATTTTTCAAGTAAGTGGATGCGGAAACATGTTTTATTTAGATTAATTACATAAAAACGCTCGTTGGCATTTCAATTAACAACCATGGACCGAAAAGAATTATATTTCAAAAGTTTTTTCAAGGCCATGTCGTCGTCACCATAATTGTTCTTTCGCTCCGAATATCGTTCGATTTCCCGATTATTTTCCTCCATTGCTACTTCCTGACAGATCATCTGTGTCTTGCATTCAGCTTTGAACGGATAAGGGATCGGCCACATCTGTACAGTTTCTCTACCCATCTTGTCTATCTTTTCTCTATGAATCTTCATTTGGTCTTGTTCCTTCTGTAAACTCAATCCTCCCCCACCTCCATCGACCATTTTTTCTTCACCACCAATCAGATTTCGAAGGTGACTGCTGTTCTACTCTGGCATGCTTTAGCCTCTATTCCAACAGGATCCAATTCCTCATTGCGATCTACACGTACGCTTTCTCGTTTGCGATTGTATCGTCAATTGCCTCTTCAACATGTAGAACGCCTTCATATCCAGGAGATATCCGTTCATGACCGATGAGCTTTCTGCATTCCGTATTACGCCATAACCGACATACGTCGATACTATTCTAACTTACAGGTATCTCTTCTTAACGCAACACATTTTTCAACTTCTCTCTCCCGCAAACTAGGATTTCACTTTCCTGTTCGTTTTCATCATAGAGGCGTTGAACTGCTGAACCATGACCTTTAAAAATGACCAAATGTTTTCCCGATTCTCTTCTGCAGCTGTGATTGTGTCTGGGAAACGGAAATTGTTAATTTCTGTTCCATGCACCGTAATTCCTTGGATTCTCATTCTTGGGGTACTTCTTTCATTGCCTCTTCCGTGTGCACGTTGGCCAATTACATCCTTGGCTAATTTCTTTAGTTATCTCAACTCCTTTTTTGCTTTGATTCATGCACTCGTGCACAATAAGGTGATGCTTTGAATTAGTGAGAGACAAACAGCGGGATTAATCCACTGAGTCAGGCTCCACTCCCACCCCGTGGGGGTGGGAGTAATTTAAAGATTTGGCCGACGTAGAAAGCGATACATCGGAAACGGCCCAAATTTGCCGACGCTGGACGCTCCATAAGACTTGTTCGTCCACAAATCTGTCAACGTTTTTCAGAATAATGTTAGAGTATGTGTGAAAAATTACGGCAAAAGTTGCTACAAATTTATCCGCCAACGGTAAGCTTAGTTTCAAGCTGTTTACGTGGCGACGGAAACGACAGAAGAAGCGTAACGCATGTAGATTTTATTTGCTTTCGGCACGTAAGTTCATAGACAAGAAGACACGTGTGTAATAGCTCAAAAAGTTACTGTGAGTAAAAAAATGAAAATATTGAAATATATATTGAGAATAAAATGTGAAAAAGCAGGGTTACTGCAGCAATAATCTGGGAAGGGAGGCTTTCAAGATTTATGAAATTATAATGGCCATTAAAAATTGGTGAAAATTCACAGTAACATTTACTATTTACATCATATTGTAGTTTTAGGTAGCCGAGCCTTCTAGTGCCAATGATTCCTCCTGCCAATGCCGATTAACCAATTAATTTGGAAGACATTCCTTGACACCGGTGATAGAAAACTTTTTGTCAGTTACTTTTCTCAAGTATGACGATATCTGGTTATGCTCATTAAATGTGCAACTACATGGGCAGCGGTAGTTTTCCTCCAAATGTTTAAATTTTATCAATCATAGCGGTATATTTGTGATAGCTGTGACCTTTCCTTAAAAATTGAAAAAGCTCATATATTCATGGATCATAACATGTATTCACAGACTTGGCTTATAGATTGACAAGGTTTTGAGTGACGAATGGATATTTATCAGCTGCATTCTCTCACTTGCCACTTCACGAGTAATCCTTAATGCAAGTACGTCTATTGGAACAGTACATTTTCCATCAGATGACGGAAAAACGTCAGGAAAAAAATGTTATCCATATTTTTTATATAAACCTTATATATATATATATATATATATATATATATATATATATATATATATATATATATATATATCCTCTTCTTACTGCTTCAGTGCTCTCTTTATACGCGTTAGAATACCGAATTTCCTCCTTCGGCACTTTCCAATTTCTTCTCTCTCTCTTGACAAGTTGGTCTTCCGTATCTACGATCTCTTCTCCTACGTATGCTGATCTTCAGCATGAGTTCCCTCCTTAAGAGGTGTTTCATTCAGCTTGCCTTCCGCATCCTCTTCAATAAGTATGCTCTACTCTTTCCTCTCCAATCCTTTTCAACACTTCCTTATTCGCATTCCCGACAGTCCAACTTATCCTCTCCATTCTTCATCCACATCTCAAAATTTTCAATATACTTGTCGTATTTCTTCCTAATCGTATTGAATCCCATGTTTTAAATCCATATATTAAGATAATTCATGTGTTACGCTGCAAATTTTCTCCATAATTCTCTGCTGGTGCTAGTCGTAGCCCGCACTTAGTAGCCCTAATATATATATATATATACACTTTTTTGGAAAACCCACAAACGTGTAATGTAAACTCACTGATAGTCATAACAAACACAGAAGGGTATATATATATATATATATATATATATATATATATATATATACCCAAACATTCCCTGAACATTACATGAATTCCACGAGAGTAGAGATACCTCACAGGTACTTTAATGATCTCACTCACGCTTCTTTCCGTCTAACTCAATATTTACTGGATCGTCCTTCCTTGAGGTTTTCACCATCTTCGCGAACTCGTCGTTTATTTTCATTGCGTACTCCTCTCTCTTCATCTTTTTCACTTCTTTCATCATCACTACATAGCCTGATCGTTGTGATAAATAGAACTCAGTGATTAACAAATACACATAATTCGCAACAAAATTTATCGTGGAGTAGTGCATTGGGGAATACAATTTTGACCTAGCGAATTGACGTCCATCTTGTCGACACTGTTTGAATGGCGAGTATGGAGATTGACCACCCCCACACACGGCCCCTTCTACGAACGAGTATTAAAAGGCTCGCCACTCCGTCCAGTGTGGCTTTTCTTGTTCCGTGATTTCTGGCTTACTTCGCTCGTTCGAAAAATGGCCGATTCCAACAGCCAATAGCCCTCGGTCACGCACAACGATACAAGCCTACTCGTGATTTTCTCGTATCAGGATTATTTTATGCAAGAAGTACTTAGTACAACCACCCAGGGTAAGGACAGCCGATTCGGATAAAAATAATTTATCGAGGCGTTCTTTTTTTAATGGCAAAGAGGCGAATATAATAATGTCTAATTGCTGGCGCTTGGATCGGGAATTAGGCGCGAAACATTCGCTAGGGAAAAATAATTTGTTCCAAATGCCCCTTAATTCCTCAGAAAACGGCTCACTGAATTCCTATTTGTCGCCTCGCTCTTTCTTTTATTTTTCTTGGATATATCTCAAAATTTCTCAATTTTAATTCCGAAAGGCTTCTTTAAGGGCACTCTGGTGAGGGACTATTAAAAAAATAAGGTACGTAAATGTACGTGTATATATATATATTTTTTTTGCGACCACATCTGCCTCCCATCCCATTCGTTTTACGTTGCCTTGGTCGAGCCCTCGCCTATGCCCGAGCCCTACCCTTGATCCTCACCCCCCCCGATCCCCTTCCCCCCTGCCGCCCCTCGTGCCCCGAGAATAATGAATAGACCCCGGAGACTCAGGGGCGCAGACAAACGCCGCGCCCTCATTATTTTGTTTGTGAAAAAGCCATGGACATTCATTAAGGGCGTCTAACATTTATTTTTTTTAAACTTTAATTATACTCTCATTTAACTCCAAGAGAATGATTGTTTGTGAGTGTGTGTGTGTTTATGCATATGCATATATGCTTATATGTGTCTATATATATGCATATAAATTTCTATATGTGTATATATATTTTTTTTCCAGTTGTCCACATCACCTTCTCCGTTCTTCCTTCTTTTTCTCCTTATATACTAGTGTATAAAAATATGTTTATATCTATGCAAACAAACTCACACACATGCATACATATACACACACGAACATACTGTCCACTCCTCACCTTTACCTGTACACGAGTTCTACCTATGTTTTATTCTAGTAAACCTATCAAAACCATCGAATATATATATACACACACACATATACATATGTATATATATATAAACTCACAAACACACGGATACAAAATATTCAACGCACAGAAAAATAACGGAAGGACACTCACAGTATGTATTGACGTTTCGAATTGAATTCGAAATCAGAATCGGCGGGGCCGTCGAAACGTCAATACATACTCTGAGTGTCCTTCCGTTATTTTCTGTGCGTTGAATATTTTGTATCCGTATGCTTGTGAGTTTGTGCGTCGCCAGAGAGCGTCAATTTCAACGATATATATACATATATATATATATATATATATATATATAGATGATTTCTTCGAAGTAACACGGAAGTGTTGAATAAAAAACTTAGACAGTAACACACAGCACGAGAACACATAAAAAGAACACTCACGATAATATCTTGATATATATATATACATGCCCGGGCAAGGCACCCACGGCACCTGCAGCTCCACCCAAGCTAAGTGATTTTTCGGGTACCAGATCGTCCCGGGAAACCATAACCGACACAGGGAAAGGAACTGCCCCCCCTACCCTGTTGTGTGAATATTCACACACCGTCGGGCTTAGTACTGGGTGAACTCTACCATCACCTACCCAACTGACCTTCGGGTTGAATACTGTTTATGGTATATATATATATATATATATATATATATATATATATATATATATATAATATATATATATATATATATATATATATATATATATAAATATATATATATATATATATATATATATATATATATATATATATATATATATATACACGTTTCTGTGAGACAAATTTCCTGTATGAATTCGTTCTCTGTATGCTCACTTGAAGTGCAGTTGGTGGAAGATATACCCGGGTCTTGTTTGTTTGATCTCTGCAAGCGCCACCCGAGGAGCTTTGGACGCGGTGACGGAGGGGAGAAACTGCGAGGGCAAGTCAACTACGCCTCCACCTTAACCCCCGCCCCCTTCATAGCAATGACTATAATCTACATCTACATAATGCCCCGTAATCCGTCGCAAGGACGTGTGGCAGGGGGTGGTTGGTCACCACCCTATCTGCATATTATATAAACCCTCTACTTTCTCATGCACCTGGCACCACGCGATCCACCAAAAACCGCGTGAAGAGGGTACGACCGAACACCATTCATGCAACATGCCTATACATATTACGAGTATTACTTGGTTAGCGGATGTTCCTGAGCCTACACAAGGAGGATTGGAAAAACCATTAAAACAGGGCAGGCACACATGTAATTCAGACTTATTACCGATTAGTATTCTACACAATTTGGACGGGCAATTCACAAATGCAATAAACTTTATATCCATTCACCTATACCCCATCTGGCTCAAGGGCGCACGCTAGGTGGGCGTATGGACTCCAGATTTGAAGAGTGTTATGTGGGAATTCAATCTTGTAAACCCCTATTTTCGACAGCGTTTGCATACTATTTTCTTAGATGTTCCCCCTTTTATTGTTGTTGCGAATAATGCGACATGATCATCTTTTTACTTAAATTAAATTAAATATATTTTATTTATTTTAATGCATAAATTTATTTATGTTTACGGCAATTCAAACAATGGCAACCAAGGAGCTATCGCAACAATGGTGTCGAGTACATATGCGTAATTACCGATACTCAACAAGCTATTAGTGGTGAAGTTGTGAAGAGCAATTAACGTTTCGGTTCGCTTTATCACTTGATATAATATTTAGTACATTACAAGTGCAATCGCTATAATGGCGTTGTGCAATAAAAGTTATGTTCTCCACGGAAAGCAGTGTTCTGAAGATGAAAGAATTCTGGAAGATTATTTCTATTGTTTGACGCACGCAGAATGGTGCCTCCAGAAACTTCCCAAGCACTTGCGCAAACTAGCGGGGGCATGGATCAAGTTGTTGATCAGAAAAAAGCCCCGCAGCGCAACGGAGATGAGAATTCGAAACATGCACTTCGTCAGCTTACTTCTGGACATGTCTTTAGGGACTCTGAGGGAATTATACCTCAGCAGTATACCGCACGAGGCGCTGCCTCCACCGCCGACCGATGCATGCTTCAACTGGGAGGAGCAGCCGGTTGAAGAAAGTGAACCCACAGAGGAATGTTCCTTCAAGATTACTGACTGGGTGACGAAACTGATCAAAGGACGCGAACCATCACCTGCAGACCATCCAGAGGATCCCCAAGGGAGTCACACCTCTAAAGATGGGCGACTCTATGTTGCCAACAGAGCTTTCCCTGGGCGGCCGCGTGCTTACGGCTTCGTGATCATGTCAGGAGGTGCTGGTGACGGCATGCGAAGAGGGGGTCCCCCGACAACTCAAGAAAGAGGTGGAGAGGACTTAAGGAGAAATGCGACGGGACGAAAACCATGGCGTGGCGAACAGTTCCTTAATCACTGGCAACAAGCAAGGGCTGGAGCAACCCAACTTCAATGCATTTCCACTACCGCACCTTGTGACATGAGAAGACGCCAATCCACTCAGGTACGTATAGTATTTCAAATTTAAATGACTTTACAGTTTGCAAAAGCTACGAATATTGCCGTTATATGCGCACCACCCCCAATTGTTTTCTCCTAGACAATTTTCTTCCCTGTGCGTGAATTTATCATTCACTTCATCATGAGGTTCATGCCATTTATATCCAAGATTAACATTCAATATTCATGGGAATAGCATTATAGTGGATAATAAAGAGTTTTCTAAATAGTCACCTTTCAAAAAGTACTTTTTCATTCTTATTACCATCATAAAATTAATTTTTGAATTAAGGACCATTTATAAGCATCGTATTCTTCCTGGTTTAGTCTAGAAATTTTCGAGAAATTATTCAACGCGCAAAGGAACAAATTCAGGCTGATGGTATTGCTGAGTTCAACCAAAAGCTGGCTGCAACGAGAGAGAATCTCAGGCAAGATTTCAGCCGTGCTGAAAAGAAGTACCAATGGGTCATATGAAATGGCCATGAGGGCACGGGAACAGGCAACGGAAGAGAAGGAGAGGGCATCGGCAAGAAATGTTAATGCTCTCTTGAATAAGATAGATCTACTAGAACGCCGAAATGTATTCCTATTGGATTTCATTGAGAAGGGAATGATGGAATTATATGATACTAGAAGAATTGTGAGGGCCATCAAGGAATCGTGCGCCAGAGAATTGAAATATCTCAAAGATGAACTACGCATGAAGCAGTTGTATCTCGCTGATATGATGAAATACTACGAAGAGAATTACCAGGATCCTCCTGAATTCAGTGGCAATTTTGCATATAAACATCCGTACTAATTATTGATCAATCCTGTAAATAATATATTTTATTTATGCTTATCAATACACATTTAGTGTTATAATAAAATGTTAATTTATAAGAGATACCAAGATGGATTTGAATAAAGAAATATTTCAAAATGAAGTAATTTGGATTTTCACTTTTTTGGTGGAAAGAGGCCCATTAGAATTTATGGAAAGATGTTTTAGATATTTTGGCGCCCAGCTAGGTACCACTAGAGTGTTTGGCAAGGGGTGAATCCACACCAGACTAATTTTGACCCTACCGAAGGTTTTGACAGACAACCAAGACCAGAGTCGAGTGTGAAGACCTCCTTGCAACGGCATCGCGACGATTGCCCAACCCCCATACACTCCCGACTAGTCACCAGCAGACTGTTTCCTATTCCCTATTAAAGTAAAATCCTCCCTCTCTCAAAGAACACACCAATGGGACCCTAAGTGACGTCAAAAAAGCTTGCACGCGTAATCTTAAAGACCTTCCGGAATCCGACCACCAGGGAGCCTTCGAACCAAGGAATGTACTTACTATTGAAAGAATAATGAGAAAATATCTGGAATAAATCTATTTCTCCCGAACTTTTCCCGATTCTTTTAATAAAAACATTGTACAATTCAATTGTTGCATGTCTCTTTTGTTTGAGTACGCCCAGAATACGATACGATCATTGGCCAGGCCAGGGGTCAGTGGAGTCCCAGGGCCCTGGCGAGGTGTCATGCGTAGGGGAGTCCGAATGGGGCGGAATAACCCTCCACTCTCGCCCCGCTCCCCCAAGAAGGAAATAAAAGGAACGACGTTGCGCAGCGACATTCAAACCAATCGAGTCTCGTGCTGTGCGAGAGTTCTCAGAGTTTTTGAACGGATCGGGGGATTGGCACTCATTGCCTTGGATTATCAGAATAGAAATATCTTGATGAACTTTCGTGACTGAAGAGAAATGCAAGAATGGCGATGGCGCCGGGACTCTACTCGCCATTCATAGTCTTTACTATTCGCTGAGCTGGACATCTATCCATCGCCGCTATGGCGAAGGCCTTGATTCACGTTCAACTATCAAATATTCTTCAAACCCTGCATTAAATTCATGCCGTTTGTCTGGCTATTCATAGGCGTTTTCATGGAATTGACAAATGCCCCATTGTGTCACTAGTTGCTGTTCTCTGCGCTTTGCACTTGTTTTATGTTTCATTATCCTGTTTTTTAGTGCAATGAGTTTTCTCCTCCAACGAATATGAATTTTTCTTTAATAAATTAGTGGTGCGTTGCATTTGCCAAATGTGAGATCGAAGCTCAATGGGAAGGTACAGAACATAAGTTTGATGATCGTTAGCATAGAAAATCGGTAATTTTGGAACACTCGAGAAAATAAGAGGACGTTCTGTAAAATCGTCATTTGTGTAATTTTTTGGAAGAAAAGTCCATCCCGCCCATCATTTTGAGATGGGCTCAGGAGATTTTATATAAAGCGCGCGCAGGTGCATGTATTTCGGTTCTTTTCCCGCAGTTCTTGCCTCTCCATTGAGAACCAATCCATTCTGACTGAACCAATTCAGACACTGGATCATGCTTGCGACATGTGAGAGAGTAACTGGATAAACGTTTAATTCTTTGGAAATTTTTATGTTGTGCTTTTGGAAATTTGGTGAATTCCACTGGTACCTGTATTTTTTTTACGATTTTTGTCTCCAAGAGAAAATATGTCATATTGTTTCTCTGCCGTCTTACTGCCAGTCGATCATAACTTCTCTGCGAGTGATTTTCTAGCTTCCTATTGGGCAATGAGATTGAAAAAAAAATATAATGCGCCTGGAATAATTCTTCCATCGCCACCATTTGACGTTTTTTTTCGGAGTAGCAATCTAACGAAAGAGTAGTTAACTATTTTTTTCGGACTATTCTAATCATTTTCCAGAAACCTAATGTTTCTCTAAGCGAGAACCCACTTTCGGAAGCTTGTTATTACAGAAGGATGCCTGGGATCGTGATGATGATCACTCATTCGATGGTACTCACATTGATCACTATTTATTCCGGCTGGCATGTTATGCGTGAATGTCACAGCGAGGCTGCAAACCACTCTTCATCATTCCAGGCTCATGCAGTCAAGAGTTATTACCACGTGATCAATATTTGCTCCAAACTACTCTCTTTTGTTTTGTGGATGTGGAGCGCCCTGGAAACTCGGAAGCCCTGGGTAAACTACATATTTGAAACTACATGCTCAAAATGCATACATTGAACTCTTCTTGCGAATGGCGACTGGTGAATAGCTGATGTCCAATGAGTGTTAGTGTAACGGGAGGGAGTTTGCTAATCTCGCGCATTAAACTGCAAAATTCTCTGTGGTGTCCAATCACTGCGATGTTTCATTTTGAAATTATATTCATGCGCATTCGATGTCGTCGTAACCGGCTTTGTTTCCCCCGGGGATATTCGAGCCCTCGTTTTAGTCCATTCATTCCCTAACACTGAGTATTGGCGGTGTTTCTCTTCTCGCCGTCCCGAAGTCATTTCCATTAGCATCCCTTTGCGTCCCTCCCCCCTCCTTACTCCTCGTCGACCCTGGTCCATACCTCAGCGTCTTTCCTTCGTAAAATTGCGTGCGTCCTCTGGCGCCTGATACACCTGTCTCCTCGTATCCCCGTCGAATTCCATGCTGTTGCTTAACCTTTTTTTTTTTAATTATGAGGGCAAGCGACACAGTTGATTTAATTAAAAATTCTTCAAGGAACTGCCTCAATAATGTTATATATACACAATTTGCCTTGAGGGAAATGTATGGGAAAGAGAGTCAAGGTAAAAGCTTCGACTTTTATAAAAGAGGACGGATTTCGGAGGGCTTGTAATTGAAAAATACTGCGCGCCTCGGATATCAGGGGTCGCCCGGGTGCGTCTCCATTGGGATCGTCATGACGAGCAGGGCGTTTCAAGGCGGGAGAGAAAGGGAGAGGGCGTTTATCCGCCGGCTCCATTTCCTTTGGCATTTGTGTTTTGCAGGCTTTCTCTATCATTCACGTCTCCGAATAAGGGCCACTTTCGCATGAAAGAATACCGGTCTCTGCTCTTTTCCATGGCGTGAGTTTTGATACGCTCCAAATTTAAGGACAGACGATGATGTAATTTCACGGAGAAAACGGTCCACCGGACGAAATAAGGCGTTTGATTGAATAAAGCAGTTTGTCTCGTTAGGGATTTCATTTTGTTCTCCTTTTAAGAGCAACTTCATTGAATTTTGTATTAAGGGAAATCAATTTCCTTGACGGAAAAACCAATAAATTAAATCCACCTTTCCATTTACTCGATAAGAATCGCCAAGGGAAACTATGTGTGTTTCGTCGGGTAATTAAACCCTTGGTCGTTTCGACTCTTGTCATTAAGCTGAGAGCGATATTCACAAGACTCCACTCTACAGCCTTCGGAACTGACCCGCACTAGAGGCATTGCCTGAGCATCATTTGAAAGTGTGTACATTTAAAAGGATTAAAATTTGAGAAAACTTTAACTTAGCTTGACGTGGAGCAACTGACGGTTCTCATGCGCGTGTGACATTCTGTTCTTCTGAGTGATTATGATGGATGGCGTTTGCCAGATGGCCCTGTTGCTTGGTGCTCACAAACTCAGAGCTTTTTATCTTTTAGAACCAAATTAATGAAGAACATTAATTTTAATATTTGATTGACTTTTTTATGATTTCAGTTGTCATTTAGCAAAGAATGGGGTAGCAACATTTTTGTATCACCATTGCCCACGAGTTATTTCTGGTGCACACGGTCTTTGTTGGAAAAATAAATCACTCTGATGCTTCTCTGAATAGCACCTTGAGGGCAGACCAAACTTCATGCTGTGCGTTACTAGAGTCTATCCTTTTTTATAATCGTATCCGTCTCTTAGTGTCTACGCCATCTCGTTCTCTTCCTTTTTGAACGAGTATCACTTAATCTGTGCATATGAAATGACTTTATCTAATATACACATATGTATTTGTGAATGTGGACCATAATTCATTGATTTTTGTTTCCTTTTCAGGTGAGTACATCAATCTCTGCTCTGGTTGCTTCCCATCAATCAGCAAGAGATACCCAGAAGATCAGCTGCATTGTTCACTGGTAAGAGGCAAGCAATATCATACTAAACCTTGTCAAACGATTTCTCCTTTACTGTTGAACAACAACGATTTTAATTTGTGAAAGTTTTGAAACTTGGGCTTTATCAAAGCAATTAATGTGTCAAAATGTGTGGAAGAGGATATAAATATATAACTTATTTCATGCCGCTTTCTTTATATTCTTCCATATTCTTCGAAGGGAAGTACTAAGTATTAGCGTGATTATTGCGACTATTCTGCAAGGGACCTTCTCCCCAGAAAATTTTCCAAAGGTTTCTTGGTGGCATTTTGAGGCCAAACTCTTACTTCAATTCGTCCAAAGAAAGCGTGGGAAATGAAATTATCATTTTAGAAATATTTTGTTTTGCTGTTTTGATATTGATAGTTATGAAATTGTCAAGTTTTCGACCTAGTACAGTTTTTAATGTACGTAACGCCTTCTTTTTGTGCAATTGAATCCATCACGTCAATCATTAGGAATAAGTCGTATGCTTATAAGTAGGATAAATCAGAACCACTCTTTCTGGCTTGACTACGAGGAATTTTTTTAGGGTAATTCTCATTTTTTCCACAAGAAGCAAGGAGCAAGAGGAAAAATCGTCATTAAACTGTAAATGCCACTGTCAAAAAGTTGTTTTGGGAGACCTGTCCTCCATCGTGCCTTATTCTGGCGGTCTTAAGATAGCATAATATGTTGTGAGTTGGGACGTCGTGTAAATGCTTTTTTAACAGAGGAAACTACAAAGTTAAAAAAAAGTTTTTTCGACTCCTCAAGTTCGATGAAGTATGTTGGTTGAGTGTGTTCAGAAAGAATAATCAAGAGATCGGTAAATTGAAACACGCAAAAATCTGTCTAGTTTAAAATTTCATTAAAATGTATCCTGATTAAGTAGGGGAGGGATTAATGGATTGATGAATTTGATTTGAGATGTTCATTTGCTGAAAAGTAAAATTTAATATGGACGTTGGAGAAAATAATATGTTTCCGTTTTAAAAAGTTTCATCGACTTTCTCTCAGCCTCCAGTCCTTTGATGTGACCCTCTATTGCCTACCAATCAATATCTGCCTCTTGTCGTGATATCAGCTGATGTTGTGGTGTTTCATACTTTGATAAAATTGATTCGTTTTTTTAATTAATACATGAAAATGAAAGAATCTCTCCAGGATGTTTTCTCCGAATAAAAACGTATATTTTTTCGCTTGCATTATTAATAACGGATTTTTATCAAATTATATCATATGTCTTGGATAAATGTACTTGGGTGTTACTTAAAAAGAAGAAAACAGTCCGACACCACCTCAGAAATAAACTCCCAGGTTCAAGAATCTGTTCAGTAGTTTGCTTTGATACGTACAGCTCAGCTGGTTGTCCCTATCCCTATTCAAAATATGAAATTTGCACAAAGGGTATTCAGGGATGCCTGTTCCTTTCTCAGTGTTGCCAGTGGTTTTTGGTTGGATGATTCAACCGACTGACCTATCACCTCCGCCTCTGTTTTTTCTTCTTCCTCAGCTGCCAGTTGTTCATGACAAGTGCTGCCTCAATTTCACCATGAAGTGTATGCAGCATGGAATTATAGTCCTTCGTACACCACGTTTGAATATCATTGGCGTTATGGGTTGCATTTTTCTGGCAACTGGATAATCAAAGAGAAAAATTATCTCTGATGAGTGCCAATTATAATTTGTCCTTTGGAATGAAAGAGATTCTTATCCTAGGCAGACTAAAGAGGTGTCTCTAACGACCTCTTTATCTCTCGATTGACGGGAAATCATAGCGAATAAATAAGCAGGTAGTATACCAAGCAGGTGTTGCCGTTTCACGTACTCGTTCGCTTTTGCCTCCAGGGATCAACCCGTCCCAGCCATTCAGATCACCCACGTATATGAACATACGTATTAGCGGCTGTTTCTCGGGAAACTACCACCGCAAGAAGTTGAAGCACGCTCCCCTCTCTCTCTCTCTCTCGCCAATCAATCGCTCTTCCTTCATCTCCTCGATACTCATTGGAATGCGTCTCCCGATCAGTCGAGTTGGTGCTTTGAGGCACGTCAACATGCTTTTGTTCTCTGGAACGTGCGGTCTTCTCTTTTAATTGCGAACTTTTGTAGGGATATAGAGGGAAATATTTTCTCCTGGAAATATTCCCTAGCCTCACGGTAATATAAGCAGTTGGATATTCCTCAATTGCCATTGAAATAAATGAAAAACGCGGACATACATCTATTTCAGAACTTCGTAGAAATTCTAGGAATATTTCCACTGGGGCAGGGATGCGAATTGAATTCGCAACGAGAAAACGTAAAGGGGCAAAATCTATGATATTTCTTCCATAGGGAGGAAAGATTTACATCTTGCAGGAAGATACGCGCTGGACCCTTCTGCAGGAGTTTGATCTTGTTTCAGGATGGTGGTCGGCCTTCCGGAAGCGTGGCGGGAATTGTTAATGTGGGTTGCGAGGGAGAGCCCCGGCTGCGCTGCTGGGTGGATTACATTCGTTGTCCTTGAATGAACGAATTGCGCGTGCGAAATTATAGCACATGGGAAGTATGAAAACGGATTTTTGCTTGTAATATTTTCAAGTCTTTAAATATTAAAAAACACATCGGGAACTTATCGATTCTTTGATTTTTATCATTAATACTGAATGTTGTCGTTTAAATAGAGGCTTATTGTCGAATCTAAAGGTTTGCTTTGTCTTTATTTTGCTAATTATATAACATTGAAAATATGCAAAATTATATCTTGCGAATAAATGAGTATATCTGATGATTTCTCTAGGAGGGGTAGGCGTCATTCGTGGCATTTGGTGAGGTTCTTTATTACGTATAATTTTAGAGAGAGAGAGTCACTTGTGAAGTTTTAAAAGAAAACCTTTTTTGCCCCAAAAAAATTTCCTCTGCTTTCTTTTCGATTTTTCCTTCTAAAGATGGAAATATGTCGTCGTGTCACTTTAATAATACCGTTATAATGCTCAAATGGATAGTAAAAGGGCGTAATTAATGTTAATTAAATTAAAAGCGGAATCCAACTTGTTTTAGACCGCTATTTATGGATTTATGCATGAATATATATATATTATATATATATTTTATATACATATATATATATATTATATATATATATATATATTTTGTTTTACACAGAGCTCTACCATCCCCTACTAAACCGACCTTCTGGTTGATTACTGTGTTTATGGTTTTTTATTTTTACACACACACAAATATTTGCATATATATGTATATATATATATATATATATATATATATATATATATATATATATATATATATATATACATACATATATATGCAAATATTCGTGTGTGTGCAAGCATTGTTGAGTGAATTGGAGGTTCAGTGCGATAAATATGGGATGAGAATCAATATTAATAAAACAAAGGTTATGCGATTTTCCAGAAAGAAAAAGGCTAAGCTAAATATTAAAATAGGCGGGGAAAAAATAGAGCAGGTAGAACAGTTTACATATCTCGGAAGTGTTTTGGACCAATACGGTCAAAGTGGTAGGGACGTAAGGAGAAGAATTGCGCTAGGCAAGGAGGCTTTCTCAAGGAGGAGGGAGTTGATGACGGGGACGTTGAGTAGGGATGTTAAGACAAGACTCGTAAAAACTCTGATATGGAGCGTAGCTATGTACGGCGCGGAAACGTGGTCGCTGAAGCAGGAGGATAGACGTAGATTGGAGGCTTTTGAAATGTGGGTGTGGAGAAGAATGGAGAAGGTGAAGTGGACCGAAAGGAAAACAAATGAGGAAGTACTAGAAATGGTGGGGGAGGAGAGGGGTTTGTTGAGAGAAATCCTATGGAGGCAGGAAAAATGGATGAAAGGCGTATTGAGCGGTAGTGGAATGTTGAAGAGGGTAATAGAGGGGAGAATGTTGGGCAAGCGAGGTAAGGGCAGGAACAGGATAGGGATGTTGGACGGGATGAAGGGAGGAAAGAAGTACACCGAGATGAAGAGGGACCTGATATAGATTAGTTTGCTAGGTGGGGAGTCGCAAAATGTTTATTTGATAGTTGTGTCCATCCAAAAACCTACCTTAACCGGTAGATTACCTAAATATATATATATATATATATATATATATGTATATATGTGTGTGTGTATTTATTTACACGCACAAACATACCTAACCATACATAGACTATATTTTCCCGAGTATGTGTGAATGCGTTCCACGTACGATAAACTTTTATTTTACGTTTGTATAAAAGTAGTTATACGTAACTCTTGGACATAGTCATTATTTATTTATTTGCACAAAGGACCACAGCTGAGGCACCTTGCATTGAAACATATTTGTTTCACCTCTGAGAGTCACCACCGCATCCTTCTCCCAATGCATACGAACGTATAATATACGCCAGCATTCAGGTTCTTATATTATTCTGCAGCGCCTCGTGCGGACGTACCCCAAAGTTCTCTCAGCGGGTGAGCAATCAGCCCAGGCCGATCGCACTCGTATCCGAGTTTTTACAAGCGAATATTTACCCTGGAAAAATTGAAATTCTGAAGCTTTGGAATCTGACCTTATTGGGTGGCTTATCGCCGGGGAGAAACCCTGGGAGAGGGAGGAGGGTTGGGGGTGGGGCTTCTTTAAGAACCACCCTCTTGTCCTCATCTCCTTAAAAGATGAGCCTTTAAGGAATAGAAAATTAATAGAAAATAGTTTCGAGGGAAAGAGACGGGCGATAGTGCCCGAGATTGAAAATTCCTCAAGTGCTTGTTGCTCGAGGAATGAGATCCGAATTTGACCCACCGCAGCCTCCCTCCTCCTCCGCATTGAAGGGCAGCAGAGGTCTGTTGGGGTTCCCCTTGGGAGAACAGGCGAGGCCCGAAACCCTATTTCGACTCCTCTCCCTCTCCCTGGTATCATGTGCTTCACAAGTCCTGACAAGTGCCGCCCCTTGTGGTGCCCGGGATAGTGTTTGGTGGTGCACGGAGGATTGAAAAGCATTGCTTATGGGGAACTTATTAGTTTTTTGGAACATACAAGGTCTGCGTCAAAGGTGATAGGAAATATTTACTACCGAAATTGGACATATAAACTCAACATTCTTCGAAGTAGCACCCTTGTGCGTCCATACACTGCTGCCAGCGGGTTTTCTACCCCTCATATGCCTTCTGGATGACGGCGCCCGGAATTCCGCCAAGCTCCCTCGTCACGGCTTGTTGTAACGCTCCCTCCGAGCCGTGGTGACGTCCTTTCAGCATGAATTAAATGTGGAGGAGGCCTCACAGAGGAAATGGTGGAATCACACTCTGAAGTACCAGCGCTTTCACAACTCTATTACCCCAGGAAATATTCCCGATCAACCTGCAATCAACTAATTGCATACAGTGCGTCGAATTTCTCTGTGCATGCAATTTCGGCCAGCGTTACTTCCACCGACTCTCTTGCTCACAAAGACGCGTTTTCGGAGGAACGAATTTTTCCAATGTTCTACGTTAAAGGGGACTTCGAACTCTCTTTTCCCCAGACCAAAGCAACGCGTGCTGACGTTCTTACATGCCAGATGCCATGTGTTCCATCACGCTATTATCTGCGACGTTGACCCCCCTGAGTTAGCGAGAAGCCTCGTGGGTGCATGTGTACCACGTGAAGACCGACTCGCACCAAGAATATCCGTAGAATGGATATCCACGATTGCTCGAGAACGGTGTTCGGGGAGCACCTCGCTCTTTTCCATACACTGTGCTCCCTTGTCGCATTTGATTTGGAATCTCTTGAAGCCCGCCGCCGTAACTTTCAACCGTTCGGTCGGGACGTGCTGGAATGGTTGTATTTGGAAGGGTTGGAAGAGCAAACTTTTCCCATTGGTAAGGTATAATGCATCCAGAGTGAAGACAAGCTTTGCGTTTAACTGTCGTTCAAACTCAATGCATTTACCTTCAGCGTGCAATTTGTGAAGCTTGATTCGTAAGCTAAAGAACTCGCGGCGATGAATAATTCATCAATTCTTCGTTTGACTCATCCGATGACTTCACCTTTAAATCGGTGTCGATCGTTCCTCTCCATAGTATTTCGCGCTGAAGTTTTGAAAAAATGACGCGAAGGTCGTCTTTGGATCTGAGGATTCGATTCAATTCCTTACTTGCGCAGTTCCTCTTTCCCATTAACCTCTGTTCACTTTTATTTGCGAAGGCAATGCGTCGAGGGTGTGGCTGCAATCATGCATTGACTGGGGCTGTCATGGAACACCAAGTTCCCATCGGACCCTGCAAAACTCATCCTCACGTCGGGGGCGCGGGAAATGAACTGGTTTCTTCGTGGAATCCTCCCACAGAGTTGAAAAATTCGAATATTAGGTATGTACATGCATAGAAAGACCCAGAGAAGATGAGTGTGATCGTTAAGTGACTGATGAGAAAGCACTCTGGGCAGTAAGGACCCTTTAAGAAAGTGAAAAAAGAAAACGTCTTTCGGCCTCGTGTTAAATATGGAAGAATGTATTGGCGTAGCTATGTGCATCCACGATAGAAATATTGTTCGCGATAAGTATTCGTTTAGATGACACCTAGGCTCCGAGAAGTACCATAAATCTCATGGGCACTGGTTTCCCAAGGTATCGGTCGCTAGGGTTCCAATTCAATACCAATTTTTTTTCTTGCCCTGGACACCTATCCCCGGTAAATGTAGGCTGTCTCGTTAACGTTAGATTTATCCAGTTAGAGTTTCCTCCAAAGTTAGCTTAAGTTTGTTCCACCCTGTGCTTCGACCCACCACATCAACGCATTCCCCTAAACGGAAGTGGACGGAAATGTCGGGATGTGAGTCTGCGCATTTCGATTTGGGAAATCCACGAGGGTCCTCGAGGAGGATTAATTCTTACGCTGCTCGCCGAATTCAATAGGCGCCATGAAGGTGAAATGCAAGTGATCGATTTGTATTTTTAATGCAAATCTATCACTTGTGTTTCATACAATTGGAGAATGGATAAGAAAGATTGGAGAAAAGGATGGGGCATGAGGGAAACCTTTTTTAACATTTTCTTTTTGTGGTTATTGTGGCTTCACCACCCCAATTTATAACCCATTTCACTCGGCTTCCAGACCAATGTAATAAGACTAACAGTGCCGTCTGGGGTATACCTCCTCCCCTCCCTTCCCCGACAGGTTAGGGAAAGACCTCGTGTCAGCACTAGTTCTCGGTGGACGCTGAAATTGGCGCCCGGCGCCTTGCCTGCGCTCGTTCATGGGTACCCTGTTTTTACCGAATTCAGCGTTTGCCAATGTCCTCCAGATGTCTCCCGGTGGACACAAGAACCCATCAGCGGCCCCCTACCCTCTCCGGCGAAGTCAACCGCTCGCTCAGTTGGCCTATTTCTCTCGACACATCGATCTACGGAATTAGACGGATATAGACCATCTCCGAGGTGTGTGCTCAGGAAATAATTGGTAATAGATTTATCTAAAGCGGATTCTTTGTGATTTGATACACCTTCAATTCCACTTGCAAATTTAACGTTACACATAAAAACATTGTAAATTAACCCAATATACACTCCTGAATTTCAAATAGTCATATTTTTCTACATTAAAAAAAAATTGAAGCTCGATAAAAAAATCCGCTTAATGGAATTGATTGGCAAATGGCATCTATTGTACACAGACCTTATTTGGCATAAATCCATTAGGTTTTAGGGTGTGTTGACTCGTTTGCACAAAGTGATTAACGTTTCGGCCGCCGTGCGTCGCTCTCCTCCCGCCGCAACGCCATTCCTTTTCCGCCGGCATCATCTCTTTCGTACCCCCTCTCCCCCAGCTTCGATCGCCCCCCCCTCCCCGCTCACTCTCCCACCCTTTACCCTAGATGATCGAAATATGCGTCGAGGGTTTCCTCCGCCGATAATGAATTCCCATAAATCGCCCCGCAAAGTGAACCCACGTGAACACTCGAAAATTTGTCTTCGATAAGGGACACCGGGGAACGAGGAAACTTCGATGTTTCCTCTTCTGCCGAACCGTTGTAAATTCGTGGGGACGAAGAAGAGGACGCGGGTGAATGGATAAATCTTTAGTGCTCAAGTACTCGCGTAAGTCCAAAAACAAAGCAATAACTCGCAAAGCACGCGTGCTCTCGATTCATGGGACGGCGACGTAACCTTTCAACTCGACCCTCCGCTCTTTCTAGAGTGTTGAGGGGTGGACCGACTCAAGGTTCGTTTAGCTCTGCAAGCGCCGTCGCGCCGTGGGCCGGTCCTCGCATGCACGACTGGGTGCTGATGCACAGTAAGTAAAGTGCGGAATCCTAAGAAAATGTTGCTTAAACTTGGTTTATTTAGATATACCAACTGTTCATTTCCCAGTTGTACTCTTCCTGATTTAAACTGTGTGAAAAGTTTTCGTTCGTGTGATTAGTCAAGCGGTTAAGTCCCATTTTGAAAAGTTAATTGTTCATAACCACGACAGACACTCGTGAGGGCACAAAATCATAAACGGAACTGACGCAAGTACTCGAATGTACATATGATAAACGATATTATCGCATCCGCTCTGCCTCCCGCGCTGATACGCTCATTACCCTCTCAAAATGGAAGCCTTATACTCTTCCGAGAGAGAGAGAGGGAGAGAACTGCTTCACCAAACACTTTGGAGCGTGAATCGCAACGCCTAGAGAAGCGCTTCAATGCACGGAGCGAACCACTCTTCCGGCCTTTGACTCTTTGAACGGACGGAGAGCCTTCTTCTCCGTCTGACCACTCTATTTTGCTCGCTTCTTCATGGTGGAGTTCGGAAAACCACACCTATCTCCCTCTCTCACTCTGTGTTCGGTGTCCTCGCCGCGTGTCCCTCTTTCCTCCCTCACGCACACGTCCACTCTCAGGGCCCTTGGTCGAGGCCAAAAGGGTCGCGTCGTGACGTGGAGTGGGTGATGGGAGTGGAAGAGAATTTGAAATTGCATATTTTAGTACCCTACAAGCTAAGGTGAGTGGCAAGGGGCCACACCAGACTAAATATGACCCGACTATTTTGACCCCTACTGTCGGACAATGTTATTCTGATCCCTTATCATTTGTGGAGAAAATGAACTCCTTAATATATCTGTTCTACACTAGATCTAAATAGTTTCATTGACATGACCTCGCCCACCGTGGTACGATGAGGGTGATAATAATAGATTTTCAGAATAATTGCTAAAGAGACCTTCCAATTTAAGCAAGAGCTTCAATCTGTAATTTAACCTTTGCTCCGTGAGAGATTCCCAGCCTAGTTGCTCTAATATTTTGGATACGCTACTAAGTTTATCACAATAACGTTTTACAAATTTAGCTCCTCTTCGCTCTACGCGATCCTATTCGGAAGCGGTCAAGAAAGAACTCGGCGGCACGTAGGTGTTAGGCGGTGACAGTGTAAAAGGAACAGTAGGTCCATTCTCCTTAGATAGCGGTTTCAGGGTACGTCCGTACAGGTCATCCGGCCAGTGGTCCACTGTTCTACCTTCTTAACTACCAAGTACCCTACCTGTATATATACTGGAATGCTTCAGAATATTTTGGATGACCATTTACCATGACTATGGCGTGGTGGCTTGCTTATTTACTATATACCGCGAGAGATGGCCAATTAGTCATTTTTTTAAATTCCGGCGTGACCTCCTAGTCAATGCTTTTCTTTCATCGCATGAATGCTCAGATTAGCTGTGGAGACATGTGCAGTACCACAAAAGTTCGATGTCCATAATTGGCCAGGCGACATGATTTTGGAGCATTCATTGATCTATATTGCAAGAAAAGGATGGAATAAAAGCTTCGGAGACGTAGTTGTGGAGGAGAATGCTGACCCTGAAACGGATGGATAAAGTGAAGAGGTTGAAAGGTGTCGTTGCGGGGAAGGAGAGAGAGAGGCATGCTAGAAGTAAGTAGTAAGAGTGGTAAAGGGCGGTGAGGTCAAGCGCTGAGAACGGATTGCGTGAAATAATAATAATAATACGGCTTTGTTAGAACGTGATTGAGACTGCGACAGCCCCTTCTTTCATCTACCCCATGTGAAATACATTAAATGGAAATATAGTTATATTTGAGTGATAAATATTATGAACAGAGAATTAGAAAATGACGATCAGTTTACAATGAATATGCTAGAGTACATAGAGTGTAGAAAGATATACAAAATTGCGGGGAAAACGTAAGGAGTAAGGCTTTTATCCTTGACGAAAAAAAAATAATAAATCAGTGCAGGAAAAATAAGATGAGAAACAAAAGAGAACTGATATACACATATAAACGTGGAGAAAACTTAATTAAAATAAAATTACTGATTAATAATACAGATGTAGTAAATATTAAAAGAGAAAAGTTAAAGAAAAAATATTACTGCAGTACGAGAGACGTGGTGGATGGAGAGTTGGGAGGCGTGGCAAGGGGAGAGGAGGAAGGAGACGAGCAAATGTGACCTCAGAAGAGGACGAGGAAAGCGGAGGACGGTAGGAAACGGAGGAGAGGCACAAAGAACCCCTTATCCATTTGCCGATCCCTTGGCTGCAGGAGTAGAACACTGGAGGAGGGATTATTCCGGAGTGACTCAACCTTGTTGCCCCTCAATTACTCCTGTTTGATCTCTCATTGTCGTCAGAATCGCTGACGGAATGGTCCGAGGGTATACAGTGAGAGGTAACCCTTCAGTTTACTATCTACGTGTATATCGTCTATATATTTCATCTAACGTTTGTATTGGGAAGATGTTAAGTATTGCAAATTCAATGTATAATGCGCTCAATTATCCCTAAAACGCGTGCTGCATTTACAGACATTAGATATGCCAATTTCACTCGAAGAGATTTACGAAAATTATTCAGCGTCATACATGGTCAATGTCAGCATTAGTTTTAGCCTTTAAGCAGTTGAAGTATGTTTTTCCCGGAAATATCGCATAACTCGGGTAAAGATGAGTGTGCCCAGAGTGTTACGCGGGAATCAAACCCAGGTACTCCGGCCAGTAGTCCAGTGTTCTATCTTCTGAACTACCACGTCCCCTCAGTAAATATAAGATAGAAATAAAATGGTGGGCCTCGGCGTATAAAAGAATTTTATAATAACACTCGCGTTAGGTTATTTACCCAAATTAATTTTTCTTGGAATACAATAAAATTGATTTCTTGCTCATCCATTCTCGTTGTAAACAGATTTAAAATTATCAATATTTTAAATTTGTATGAAATAATTGTAACCATCGGAAGTTCTAAATATTCCAGTGGTCTATATAGGTAACAATTGAAAAACTTTTCATATATGCAAAATATTCCGCCAAATTCAGCCTTGTATGCTAGAATATGCGGTAACTATCACGTGAATTTGCTTCATTCCCTCTTATTTAGAGTGAGGAAAAAAATGAAACTCATGAGTGGGCTTGAAGAAACATCATGGCAAAACAAAACTAAATTCCGCTGCATAATGGGCTTCTGCCTTGCCTCCCAAGACTAACTTGAGAGCTTCCTTTTCGAAATTTTCTGTTATTAAAGGAAATCACCATAATTTCCATATTACTCTGTCTGCGTGCGCTTCTGCATATTTTCCCAAATGCGATGGTCTCGCAATTTCTCAAGAACCAGACATAACAGAAACATGATTTAATATTCAGTTTCAGAATGGGATGCAAATTAAATTACTCCCATGGCCTGCGTTCCATACATGATGAGAACCCCCTTTGGTGGATAGCTCTTTTGCCTATTGGCGATGCAAAGAGTATTGGAACGGTGTAATTCAGTGCGTTCATGAAATTAGTAAAAGAATCTGTATTTATCACAACGTGTAGTGGTAACCTGCGCCGATAGGTAGAAATATTTGGTTAGGTGAAGGAGAAGTTAAAAAGAATCGTTATACTGCATTCTCACTGGATATTCGTACGAAGTCAATCCACGCCATAGTCCCTTGTAGTCGTAATTATCCACTGAATTTTAAAACTCGTTACTTATGCTATTAAAGATATATATGTATATACACACAGCTACCATTGACTGGAACTTTAAACTATTAATTTTAATAAGGACATACTTGTATAATATAATGTAAAAATATAAATAAATAAATGAATAAAAATAAATAAATATGCATAAATAATTGTAAAAATATCCACCATTCCTTGAGGTCTCTTCAAGGAATACCTACTGTGATATCTAGAATAAATGGGACCAAATCCAGGAGAGAAATTGATATCACTATCGGTATGCCCCGGATGTCAGAATAACTGTTTAATTATGCGTTTTAGAACGTGTCGATCAGGAGAGTAAATTTTTTATGGTTCATATTTTGTTCATCCTTAGGACTAAATATTGAATTGCACGCTGCATTCCTCTCCATTATTGTATTGTTATATTGTTCTTTTACTTGGATTCAGATATGTCTTCTCCCACTTCTCCGATCTTTAAAACTCACATATCTAATTTTAGTTTTCACATACGCTGCTCTCTCTCGAGTGCCTTACGGGCGTTAGCCCTAAAGGGTTGCCCTTCGAGTTTGCTTTCTCTAACCGCCTTCAGTTCGCCGTCGCGTCAGTAAATGCGTCCGATGAGATTACCTCTCCCCTTGCTTAGAGCTTGCCGTAGATTATCCTTCCTCCCATTCTCCTTGAAACGCCTTTGTCTGCTATCCCTTGCATTCCTGTGTTCTTTATTAATCTTCTCCTTTACTTCACTTCATATCGCTTCCTTCCATTCGTCTCTCTTCTCTGCTGCTTTGGCCGTCCCGTCTTGCATCCGTAGAGAATTAAACGCCGCATCACGGCTGTATGCAGATTTCCCCCGTTGTGAAAAACCTTCCAGGCTTTTGCTATCCTGTTAGTAGTGCTTTTCATATTTCTCTTTCGATGAAACGAATATTTTCCAGGCGCTCTGCATTGCCCCAGCCCAATTTCACATTTGCAATGTGCCATCCTCTTTCGTTAGAGACCATCGTATTCTACAAACCCTTTTCGTAGACAATGTTAAAACTCTATTCGTTGTCGAATGAGTAGACATCTTAATTGGTTCCTGTTGATTACGGCGGTGGGCTCTCCTCTGTAGATTTTCGCCCTAGACGACGTGATGCCGATCGATGCTGACTTCTCAGTGGAATTTCAAGTGATTTGCAGCTAGCGTTTCAAAAAGAAAGAGTTAATTTCTTAACGATCCAATTTACATATAAATAATTGTTTCCCAACTCTCTCAACCCAGTAACTAACAGCTTTTGAATATCTCACGGGAACTTCGACATAGGAGACACTTTTTTTATTCCAGCAGATGTTTTTGTCTGTGCTTTTCTTTCGCATCTCAAAGACCAGAGAAGATATTGGATTGGTAAGCATTCGACACGTTAATTTTAAAGTGTATATTATTGATTTGGACTTATGTCAATTCATATCACTCGTCCCTAAAAATAATACTTTGTCAGGTACTTTGATAAAACCATGGGCAATCACTGTTTTTCTGTTGAAGGTATTTGGTTGGGATTAGGCATCATTGAACTCATTTTAATGTGTAACTACATTTAATGAATATATATATATATATATATACGCATATGAATACATGAAATGAAGAAAAATTTAATATATATACATAAATATAAGTAATGTAAACCAATAAGAGAGATTGTGTTAACAAACAAAAAACATTGAGAAACATATATAAATAAAACATACGTATTCCGAATATTTGATAACCAAACCGCCTTTCTCAAGGGAGAGAGAGAACTGGATATGGATGGATATTTACATATATTGTTACACATTGATATATACATAAATTACATATATATATACACACACATACACGTAGGTATTTTTTTTATTAGGTAATCTACCGGTTAAGGTAGGTTTTTGGATGGACACAGCTATTAAATAAACATTTTGTAACTCCAAACAAAACCCAATCCAGCAACCTACTCTACATCAGGTCCCTCTTCATCTCTGTGTACTTCTTTCCTCCCTTCATCCCGTCCAACATCCCTATCCTGTTCCTGCCCTTACCTCGCTTGCCCAACATTCTCCCCTCTATTACCTTCTTCAACATTCCACTACCGCTCAATACGCCTTTCATCCATTTTTCCTGCCCACATAGGATTTCTCTCAACAAACCCCTCTCCTCACCCACCATCTCCAGTACTTCCTCATTTGTTTTCTTTTCGGTCTATTTCACGTTCTCCATTATTCTCCACACCCACATTTCAAAAGCCTCCAATCTACGTCTATCCTCATGCTTTAGTGATCACGTTTCCGCGCCTACGCTCCATGTCAGAGTTTTTACTAGTCTTGTCTTAACATCCCTACTCAACGTCCCCGTCATCAACTCCCTCCTCCTTGAGAAAGCCTCCTTGCCTAGCGCAATTCTTCTCCTTACGTCCCTACCACTTTGACCGTATTGGTCCAAAACACTTCCGAGATATGTAAACTGTTCTACCTGCTTTATTTTTTCCTCTCCTATTTTAATGTTTATCTTAGCCTTCTTTTTCCTGGAAAATCGCATAACCTTTGTTTTATTAATTTGATTCACATTCCATATCTATCGCACTGAATCTCCAAGTCACTCAGCAATGCTTGCAACCCCTTGGCTGACTGAGCAACTAATGCTTGGTCATCAGCAAACCTAACCGATTTTACGAATTCCCCTCCGACTTTCATTCCTACCTCCAGTTCTTCCCATGCCTCTTTAATCATTTCCTCTACGTATATGTTGAACAGTACCGGTGACAATGGGCAACCCTGCCTTACACCTCTTCCTAACACTGCCCATCCGGACTCTCCGTTCCCCACTCGCACCTGAGCAGTCTGAGACATGTACAGGTTGCGGATCAGTCTCCTGTCCCTCCAATCCATTCCTATTTTCTGCAATATACGCATTAATTTTTCCCAATTCACTCTATCAAACGCTTTTTCGAAATCTGCAAAACAGGCAAAAACGTCCTGATTGTATTCTATATTCCTCTCGATTAGTGATCTCATTACTGCAATGGCATCACGCGTACCTTTTCCTTTCCTAAACCCAAACTGATCATCCCCTAAGTAATCATTTGCCTTACCCTCTATCCTTTTGTTGATGATCCTGAGAATAACTTTAGCTGTGTGGGATATCAAACTTATTGTTCTGTAATCTTCACATGATGTAGCCTTTGCTTTTTTTGGAATAGGAACTAACACCGATCTCACAAAATCTTCCGGCCAGATTCCTTCCTCATAGATACTACGAATTAGTCCACATAGGGCCTTCTTCCCACATTTTCCTTAACATTTCAACAGTTCTACAGGAATGTTGTCCACCCCCACGGCCTTATTTGCTTTTATCTCCTTTAATGCTCTTTCTATTTCATCATCGAGTAAGTCTGGACCTAAGCTATCTTCTTCTACGTCATGTTCCTTTTCTATGTCTAACCTTGTCGGCTTTAGTTCTTTACCATACAGTGTTTCTATATATTCCTTCCATCTCTCTTGGATTTTTCCTGGTTCAACTATTATCTTACCCCACTTATCTTTAACTGTTAGCACAGATCTTGCCTTCTTACTTCCCGATAATAACTTAACCTTGCTGTATAGAGCACCAATTTCACCCTTCTTCTGTAAACTTTCCATATCCTCGCATTGCGTTTTCCACCATTCTTCCTTTGCTTTATTTGAGAGCCTTCTCAATTTATTGTTTAACTCTTTGTACTTCATTTTGCCTAACTCTGTGCTTACATTCTTCCATCATACGTAGATATGTTATATGTATATATATATATATATAATATACACCTTGAATAAATTCCTCATGAATGAAAATAATAATTTAAAAGGAAAAATGAGAAAACCCTAACGAACAAAAAAACAGAAACACGTAAAAATGAAACACACGTATTACGAATTAACAGTGGCTAAACCACCGTCCTCTAGGAAGATTTCAATTCATTCTTCATCAATAGGAAAGTGGTTTGGCCACCGATAATTCGGATTACGGGTGTCATTTTTATGTGTTTCTCTGTTCGCTAGCCCTTTTTCGCTTCTCCTGTCACTTTATAGGTATAAATATATACACTATATATATTATAATAGGTAATCTACCGTTTAAGGTAGGTGTAAGGTACACTTATATAAAAAAACCATAAATACAGTAATCAACCCGAAGGTCGGTTTAGTAGGTGATGGTAGAGCTCACCCATGTACCAAGCCCGACGGCGTGTGAATACATATTAGGGTAGGAGGGCCAGTTCCTTTCCCTGTGCCGGTTATGGTTTCCCAGGAAGATTTGGTACCCGAAAAATCAACTAGCTTGGGTGGAGCTGCAGGTGCCCAAAGTGCCTTGCCCGGGAATCGAACCCGGGACCCTCTGGTCAGCAGTCCAACGCTCTACTCGCTAGACCACCGCGACCCATATATATACTATATATATATATATATTAAATATGTGTGTGTAAATATATAGTGTAGATATATATATATATAAGTGTAGATTACAAATAATTATATATATATATATATATATATATATATATATATATATATATATATATACATCATTATTTGTAATCTACACTTATCACATTCACACACACATAATTGCACTTATTTGAAATCCTATTCATCGTATATTTGTATGTATTATAGAAGTATTTTGTTTGTGTTTTATGTCCATTTTCACTTTGACTTTCTTCTTTTGAGAGACGTTCTCAGTGATATTCTTTTGTTATCCTTATATTGGCGTTAACATATTTTATTTATGTTTTATATATTTCCATTATTCAATAGCTTGGCATATCATGTAAGTTTGTAAGAATTTAATTTTTCTTGAGGCAGTTGTTCCACTTTATTGCTGGACCAGGAAGTATTTTCACCAATTGGACTATTGCAGACTTTCTTCACTCCAACTGGTTCTATTACCGTCACTCTTACACCGTGTTGGCCTACGTGCATGGTGATAGGTGATCTTTCTCATGTTTCTTGACTTTTACTTTAACTTGCTCTCTTAAAAATTAATTCTGCATTCTTCTTCAATAGACTAAAATGTTTAATCTTACTTCATGTCCTCTTAGATCTCTCCTTTTCTGACTTACTTCAAGCACTACTTTTCCCAAAGCCATGGTATACGTATATGGGGAACAAAGACTTCTTTAATCTATCGCTTTTTTGGGAGGATTTTCCTATCTGTCAGAATATAGTCGAGTGTAGATATTTGACCTCTGGTATTTCGCCATGCATACTTATGTTGAGCGTAATGCGGAACAAGTGCACCGTGCGAAATTCGTCCAATGAGCAGAATTGCAAGGAAGTTGTCCATTTTCAGTCAATTTCTCTCCATTATACTTTTGATTGATTCCAAGGGATAATGACATTTCCAATTCGCCCCCAATCTTTATTCTGAGAATCCTTGGTGAAATATTCCATCTACCCCTCTCTCTAGTATTGAAATTCCAACGCTTCTCGTAGCCCTTTATACTTTCTTAACCACACCCTATGCACACTAATGATTGTTGTTACGTTAAGTGCCATTTCCTTTGTTCTTGGTTTTAGTCACTCAGCGGATATCGACGCCATGCGTTTCTCGTTCGTTTGCTGTTTCGTGGTATTTTCTGATCCTTCCGTATGCATTCCATACTTCGAGTCTTTAATGCGTGGCCTCTTTTTCACTTTCTCCGCGTCCTTTTACTGGCTGGGGACGTTATAGCTTTTCATATCCGGTTCCGGGGCTAGTTTATTGTTACTATGAGAAATACGTCTTTCCGGTGTGGATAGGATGTCCATCTCCTTGCCCACCGTCTCTCCTCCTCTACGCGGACGTGGCTCCGCCAACGACTCTACTCAGGAACTCAATTCAGCCAACAGGAGCCGTAAGCGGAGTTGATCGTGGATACAAAGACCACGCCAGAAGGACGGAATCTCAATGCTAATCTCTTTAAAGGGAGATAAAGGTAACTAAGGCCATTATGGAGAGGAATATTCCCGCTCAACACGTTGATGAAACTTAAAAAAATCAATATCCAACAAGATAAGGAAATACTATATATAAGTTTTTCAGAGGAGCAGCAGTGTTTCAGAAGAGGAGGATAATGCGATATGAGATGAAATTATAGACAAATCTAGAATTTAATAATCTAGTCTATTTTGTTTTGTTGATTTCACAAAGGGTTTCTACAGAGTTAAGCTTTTAGACATTTATACTAGTGAATAAAATGATTGGTAGAAAAGTCCCTGACAAGCTTATTAATCTCGTCAGAGATATTTTCTTTGGCAATGCTATTACTCATTAACGCCACCAGAATGATGGCGGAATTAGATGTCGAAACGTCGGCGGCTGAAGCCATGAACAGTTGTTGGAAAACCCGCGGAGACTTCACCGCGAACGTTTGACGGGAAATCGCCAAAATTTAGAACACAATTACTGTGAAAACAAATAGCGAGATGAAGACGCAAACAATATCAATAAAGGAACACTCACGACAAGAAGATTCCTTGATCCCACTCATGTAATGTCATCTTATGGATGACATAACATACAACCCAAAAGACAAGTGGGCCGTGTAAATTAATGGTGATTGGATATACTAGTGCTATGCTGATTGTGCTGAGCTGATTGCTTGGACTGAGGGCGGTCGGCTAAGTGGCTCTCATGCAAATTTAATAAGACAGCGTAAAGATGCAACATGAAATTAGCTAAAAGCAAAACAGAATCTATAGCAGTAGCTAAAACATCTGTACAATGTAAACTAGTAAACAACAAGATCGTTGAGATAGTCTCAAAAAACTAAGTATTTGGTGTTCCTTTTATGTGCTTTCGTGAGGTGTGTTGCTCTCTAAATTTTTTATTCAACACTTCCGAGTTACTTCGAAAGAAGAGATCTATAAGATATTAAAAAAAGAAATCATATATATATATATATATTTAAGAAAAAAACACTAGAATGCAGTATACCGCTTTTGTCACCATGTTAACTCGTGGAATCGAAGCTGGGGCGAGAAAAACATGCATCAATCCATGAATTCCAAGAAACAATCAAAAGCAAGAGCCTTTGGATGATACTTCGAAGAGATTGAATGAGCAATAGTGATATAAGAGAGGAACATAAAACCACACCAATAATAGCAATTGGGCTAAAGAAGGAAGAAAGATGTGGAATGATCACATGCACAGAATGGAAGGTAATATGATGGCGAAGATTTCAAGAGATCACCGCCAGGAAGGATAAGGAAATCTTGGGCGACGTCGGAGGAGACGGAAAGGATATGGGTAAAGTTAATGAATTGGCAAAGAACAGGCTGAAGAGCCTACAAGACAAAACGTCTCTTCTTGCAATTATAATTGGAGAGGTAAATGCGATGAGCTTCAAGCACTCGAAGAGCGTTTGTCGTGAGGACGAACTAATTGGATATTAAATCCCCTCTCCTTCACATTTTGAAATCTAATTTTGTTTCGCCATTTAATTTTAGGGATAAAGTTTCTTCAAATCTTCGAGTCTTTTTTTCCTGAGGGCTCCAGAACAAGGATTTGGGGTCTGGAGGGTCCAGTGTGTGGGTGGTCATAATGGCACTCTTATCTTTACCCATTTGGGCACCATATCTTCCAGGAAATCCACATATAGGCGCCAGGCGCCACAAAGTAATAATTAACCCCCTCTCTCGTTGCGTATTGTCGACGTGTGAATTTCCCGCACCGCCATAGGGCGTGGTCTTTGGCGATCCCTGCTCTCACTCATCAAGCTGACATCCGGGTCCAAACACTGCCGTCGGTCTCTCTTCACACTTTGTCAATATCACTTCGGTCCGTCATTCAATCTGCGAAATCGAGTCTCCTCGACAGTAAGGCGCTTCGGGTCTTTCTTCCCCGGTTCAGGAGCTGAAGAGAGTGCGCGAGGTTCGCACGTTCATGTCAAGGGTGCGGTTCGAAGTCCGTTTAAAAAGTGGAAAAGTTATTTTCCCTTCGGAATTGCTTAATGTTCTCCTTTTCTCTGCTGCCTTGAATAGCTCACCCCTCCCCCTGCTCTCCACGTGTCGTCTCCCATTCCCCCACCCAGTCCCAAACACCGTCATCTGCTCAACGTAACACGCCAATTTTCCGTTGTTTTTCCACCCCCTTCTCTGGGGGTCGGAGGGGTATGGGAGTGGGCGTTTGGGATCCTCCCTCTCACCGACCTAAACCGGGGTGAAAGCGGGGGAGAGAGAGGAGGCGGGGAGAGCCTTGGGGTGGAGGGGATCGCCCTTGTCAATGAGGGGGTGTTGATGCGGGGAGGGGGATGGCCGGGGGTTGTAAAGGGCCAGGGGTTTGGGAGTGGGGAGGCAGGGCGCGTTATCTGAGGAAAGATCGATGGCGAAGTATTGGGAAACATTAGTTTCTTTTATATTTTATTATTCCTGGAGAAAAATTACATCGAAAAAAGCAAATGAATATGTGACTTGAGACGCTCTCCCGCGTGCGTGTGATGAAAGGGAGCGATCGCTGGAGGGGTGCGGGGAGCTTCCCCCGGCCATCCCTCTTCCCCTTTTGCTATTTTCGCTCTCTCCTCCCCGAGCGTCCAAGTTAAATGCCTTCCCCCCATCCCCTTCCTACCCTGCCCCCTCCCCTCCGCCTCCTCCCTCCTTATCGCCCGAGGGAAATACCACAGGGATGGGGAGAGAGGTCGCGGCCCAAAAGAAGACGGGAAAGGGGGGGGGGTGTTGGGGTCGCTTCTGAGAGGCGCCATTTTTCCTACGCGCGAGGCCGCCGTCACACACCGGCAGGTCTTCGAGGGAGCGCTCCTCGAAGGAGATTGGTCGACGCCTAGCGCATGATTGAATTATTCAAAATCCCCGGGCCCACGGAACACGAACGGTGGGGTCGGTTTGGTTGCGCGAAACTCTCCTTCCACCACGAATTGCGGAACATTAGCAGAAGTCTGCGCGGTTGGTGTACTCATCGTTCCGATGGACCCAAGGACTATTCTCCGCCGCTTTTGCGCTTATTCTGAACCCTCGAATTCAGGACCGCAATGAATCCTTCATTTATTCTAAGGACTGCAGGAGACGCCGTGACAGTTGCTTTCTCCTTTATATTTAGCCTCGGTTATCGTCTACCTCCCATCCAAAATGCCTGTTACTTTCCTCCCTCCGCTTCGCTTATCTCCTTCCTCCAATTTCAGCCTTCAGTCTCCAAATGTCCGCCTCACCATGCCCCGCTTTCGCTCTTTGAATTTCTTCCGACAAACCTCTCTCTTACAATTCTACCATGCCTTGTATTTCTTTCTGTGTTTTTCTTTGCGCATATTTTACTTTAACAACTCTTCTCTACGCTCACATCTTATCCGTTTACAATCTGCATCCATCATCCTCCTGTTTCAAGTTCCAGTTTTCTGCACAGTACAAAATTACTTTCCATGGGAAAGACTTAAAAAATATTTTTTCACAGCTTTACAACAAATAATGTGTCTGTAAATTACTCCCTCCCTGGAATTAGGATGTAGTTTCGTATTTATTGAAGTGATATATTGGCGTAACATCATTTTCCTTGCACGGTGGTGTTGCCTTTCGGCGAATGCCAAAACTATTTAAGTGCATTCATAAAGTTATGTTTGGACTCCATATCGGTGTTATGCACCGGTGGTATGCACACCAACGGTTGACCTACGCGTGAGTTGCTGTTCGGTCAACCGGTCATAAGATGGTTGGAAATGGCTTTAAAAATGGACATTGTCAGTTATCTCAGGCAAATCTGGCATTGAAATTGAAATAATAAGGAACGTGGGCTTAAACAAAGGTCGTGAAACGTTGTTCTGATGGTGCATCAGGTACTATATTCAAGTGCATGGCTTAAGGTGTTTTCAGTTCTAAAGATTCTTTCTCCCTCATTCGCCTTTGTCCTTCAGTACGCTATGAGGGGACTCCTATTTCAATTTGCATGTCGATTATCGAGAGTGAATATCGGCCGGGAAATGAGAAGTCAGGTGGAACGGAGCGGGGTCGCTCCGGTAGCGGTCGATCGAAAAGATCGCAGTCGTGACCAGAAGACAAGGGTATCTCATTGATACAATTTACGCCTTGAAATCAGAATTCTGCGAAACAACTTTGGGGTACGTTATCTCCATATCCACCCCATTTATGACTCAGCACATTTTAAACCATTTTTGGAGAATTAGATTGTCTAGGGAAACTTTGTTTAACTGCTCATGATTTTAAAATTAATTTAATAACATTCATATGTAAACAATGAATGTTAATTTTCTGAAAACAAACCGAGTTATTACAGTGTTTGCCTATGTTCTTCCTTGGCCAGGTGCAAGTGGTAGTAGTTATACAATTCTTCAGCTGCCTCAACGCCTGGCCGGGTACGAAGCTGAAGGAATTTCCCCGGAGGGTAACTCTCTCTCTCTCTCTCTCTCTCTATATATATATATATATATATATATATATATATATATTGTTGATTTCTTCGAAGTAACACGGAAGTGTTGAATAAAAAACTTAGACAGTAACACACAGCACGAGAACACATAAAAAGAACACTCACAATAATATCTTGATAATTTCGACGGACTCGAACTCCGTCTTCTTCGGAAGATATGACTCAAAGTCATATTAGAGTCATATCTTATCTTCCGAAGAAGACGGAGTTCGAGTCCGTCGAAATTTTCAAGATATTATTGTGAGTGTTCTTTTTATGTGTTCTCGTGCTGTGTGTTACTGTCTAAGTTATATATATATATATATTCGAAAATATATTTAATTCTCGATATCTGCACATCACCTTTTACGCTGTGGGATGTGGGTGTTTTGTGAAATGTTAGAAAAGTGCTTTAAAACTTTAAGGTGCCAATTGTAACAGCGGCCTAGGCAAATGCAAATCGGAAAATTAATGTCCCTGACGACAGGCCCTTTCTCTGAAAAGAACACTTAAATGGGTGCTAAACAGAATACCTCCTGTGATTACGAACATTTTAGGCTTCGTAGAGATCCTGGATTTAATTTATATTAATGAAGAGAGTACTAGTTTGCTCGCCTTTTGTCTCTCTCCGCCCGTGGTGCAACGGCGTTTGGTGGAAAGTGAATTCATGAAAAGCAGAATTAATTTCAACTCAAGACCAGCGAAAAGGGAGACGTTAATGGTATTGGTGTTTCACTTTCCCCTTGGAGCGCTTTCCATAATAGAATTTGGTGGATACCGAGGCCAAAGTGTGTGTAGTTTGACCTTTATTTTTGAACATTTTTCACGCCAATTTGACCTTTCCGCATCTACGTCACACACACACCTTACTCTGAGAATATCCAGAAGGTTAGAATGTCAAGCGTTCGGGGCCGCTACGAGGGGGGATTTCATAGCATCAAACGACGTGGCGAGGAGAAATAAGAGGGAATTATGAAGACAGCGCCCTGATTGAGCCTCGAGTCTTTTGTGACAGACTTATATCGTGGGTAAGTCAGAATGCAGTTTCATATGTCCTTTAATTATTTATTTATTTTTTAAATAATTAATTTATTATAATTTCGAAGGAATAACTCGAGCGTTACATTACGTTGTTGACAATCACATGGATAATCAACATAGTCAAGCAGACTACTCTCAATTTCTGTGCATATAGATACCTTCTTGGGCTAATAGTTAAATACTTCTTTTCTCAAGTCAATGAACTTCATTAGCAACCAATATAATAAGGAATCATGATTAATAATAAAGAAAATAATGAACTCTTAACTTCTTGTGGTGACGCGGTCTCTCCTATTATAAAATTACATTTATAACCTAATATTATTTGTCCTTTTCATTATTTTATTGTTTTAGTAATTTTATAAGTTAGTAACCTAAAGTGTCAAAATTTCGGCAATAGTAAATTGACAAAGTTTACTTTTTTTTGGTAATGTACGTACGATGAAGTTTGAATAATTGAAAATCATAATGCCAAATTATCATTAACAAGTTAGATTCCGTATGCTCGCGGTATCAGACGAAGTCCACCACATGCACCCTGTCTCCAGTGACTGGGGTATCATAGTCGGAGTATAAAGAGCGCAAGACTCCATTGGTAGTTGTCTTCATCGCTGGAATTCTTTCCATTCATTTATCCTTAACTTAGTTAGCAACAATTGAAGTGTTTACTTTATGCTGCATAATATATCTTGCTTAATCTTAGCTGGATTCCTCCTTACAGAGTGTTATTACATTTTATCTAAGGTTTTCATTGTTCAAAAATTCGTTCCTTATATTTTCCTTCGATTTTCTGCTTCTGTAATCTTGAAAAAAAAAAAGAATCATTAATTTCGCCTTAACGAATAATATTGAATTCCACGAAAAAGTAAATGAAAACAACGTAGTGTAAATGTTTTTGAGTGCGTTTTAAATAAATTTCCTCGAATTCTCATCATAAAAAGAATGTTAGCTTTCCTTGGTTTGGCGAAGAGTATTTGATTAGATTGCTTTTCCGGCGGAAGTGCAAATTAAGGCGAGGAGTCGGAAGGCAAAATGGAGAGAGGTCTCCTTAGAAAGGCGATGAATGTAAATTCTTCGATCATCCGGGAAAGTGCCGGAATAAAAAGAAACACATTTCTTCCTAATAATCTCTGGCGTTTCAGTTTATTTTGGAGCACGAGGAATTTAATATTGCTCGGAGGAAATTCGCAAATAAATGAGAAAAAGATTTTTTTAAATTTCCTCCGACTCAGTCTTTACCTAACATTTTATTAACTTATGAAAATGAATTGTTATTCTTGGTTCATGACAAGAGAGCTTCCACGTTTGGGGTGGGTGTGTGATTTTGAGATTCGGCCAAATGGGCACGAGCACGAGTGAGGCGTGACAGGTGGCGCTGACCGACGGAGACCTCCTTGAATCATAACGGCAGTGCTGGACGATGGGGCGTCGCATAAATTCATTCAAATGTTAGGGAACCCAAAGTGATGATCATAAGCGACAGGGAAGAGATATGGGAGTCATTCCAAATGAAATATGAGTTGTCATAATTCAACCAAAGGCGCCGTTTGACTCAAACCACATTTCTCTTTCCCTCGAGAACTCCTTCACCTGATGGAATGAACCGCCATTCGTTCAACCTGAAGCATGACCGATCTCCAATTTTTTTCCGCAATTTATTCCTTCAACAATATTACTTATCAGCTCGTTGTTTTGTCGCATTAAGGGTTGGAATAAGAAGGACAGAACAAGTGAAAAGGTCCAGATGTCTGAATAGAGGGAGATTCCGAAGTACGTTTCAGGTAAATATCAAAACAATAATAAAAGAAAATGGAGTGTTGTAATGCACGGCGCGGAAACGTGGTAATTGAAGCAAGAGGATAGATGTAGATTGGAGGCTTTTGAAATGTGGCTGTGGAGAAGAATGGAGAAGGTGAAATGGGCCAAAAGGAAAACAAATGAGGAGGTACTAGGTATTGTGAGCGAGGAGAGGGGATTGTCGGGAGAAATCATAAGGAGGCAGGGAAAATGGATGGAAGGCGTACTGAGCGGCAGTGGGATGGTGAAGACTGTAATAGAGGGGAGAATTTTAAGCAAACGAGGAAAGGGCATGAACAGAATAGGGATGTTGAACGGAATGAAGGGAGGGAGGTAGTACTCAGAGATAAAGAGGAACTTGATGGAGTTGGTTGCTGGATTGTGTTTTGTTAGGAGTCACAAAATATTTATTTGATAGTTGTGTTCATCCAAAAAGCTACCTTAACCGGTAGATTACTTTAAAAGAATAAAAGAAAATAAATTTATTATGAAGAGGAAGAGCTTGGGCTACGGTGACTTCGAACCGGAACTGAAAGAGAAATGGGTTAAAGGTTATGCGTGGAATGTTATGACATTCTGATGTCCTTGAAAATCGGGTTGTGAATCATGGACCTAAGGGGAGGGGGCAAAAGAGCTGAACCGAGTTCTTTTGAGATGTTGTGGTTGACAAATCGAATGCAAATACCTATTTGGCGGCTACTATTTTAATATCAAGCAGAACACAAAGTTAGCCAAAATCGCGGAGCAAAGTTCGATGTCCTCCCTGCCTATGCCAAAATATGCTCTATTCCCAATTGTTTTCTGCTACTCTTGAAGGAAGTTGTTAACTTAATTTTATTTTTTGGATATTCAATTACACATGCAACGTAAATATGTAATGTGGAATGAAATAGAGGAAGTCCAAGTCCTATTCTTAGCACGTAATGATTGTTGAGGACCGTCCAAGGCTTACATTTATTGGGTGCGATACCTTTGACTTGAGTTGCAACAAAGGGGACTGGTCCGTTGCGTTGAAGAGAACCGCGGGAGGAGGCCGAGGTCGAGAGGCGAGGCGGTGGGAGTCGGGGGCGGAGGGAAGGGTTGGACCGGCGCAGCCCCCGGATCGGTGTTCCCCGGGTCTCCTCGTCGGGGAGGGGTACCACCAGATGAGGGGGTCCTTGCGGCCCTCGGAGCGCGTGCGTGCACCCCGAGTCCTCTCCGAACCGAGTGCCCTCCCTTGTTGAGCACTCCTGGTGGTGCAGGCCCGGGTTGGCGCTCTTTCCAACCACGAGGGGCTGGCCCCCTGGAGTGGTCGGCCTCGGTGCAGGGAGGATTTGGACGGGGGGAGCTAGGAGGAGGGGGGTGAGCAGCGCGCTGGTATTTAGACGCCCTTTCGAGAGCGGCTATAGCGAGCTCCGGAGTTCCACAAAATTTTCTAACCAATCATCATTTCGAGAGCTCCTGGATCAATATTTTGGAAATGAAATTGACAAAAAGTAAGACGCGAATACTGGACCAGTGAGATGGTGCGGGATAAACAAAACCCAATAATTTCTAAAAAGATAGTTTGTCGGGGGACCCTTGTCGTCGTCCCTCCCCCACTCGAATCCCACCCTGTGGCCCTGGATTTGCTAAAGGCCGAGTGTCAAACGAGGGCCTGCACAACATGCAAAGATTCTGAATACGAGAATACTTCCGTAACCGACTCGACATCTCTCATTCTGTCCTTTCATTCGAGAAAACTTCGATAAAAAAACATACGAAGTCTTCAATGGCTTTTGAGGTAACGGTTATGGCACCTACTGCCCTTTGTTCAGACATATTTATTTCTCCTTTTGCGACATTGAACTTTACGTCCTTATTACAGCTTCTGTTTATACTATATGTGCGTACAATATTCGCACTCATTGACTCTCTGGTACCCATTCGCGCTGTTGATATCAACCAAAACGCCCTAACTCCGCGTTCACTCATGATTGGGGTTCGCGCGGATATTGAAGTATCAATCGAACATCCCCATAGTTTAACTTCCACAGCTAAGCTATCAGTACATTTCAAAACAATTTCAAAAGTAAGATATTTGATGATGATTATACAGAAACCCTAACCTGTCTCCACATTTTATGTTTTTTTAAGGAAATACGAACCAAAATGTATCCTATGGACTTTCTCATGCCAAATAAGGATTTTTTGAGGAAAAGAGGATTTTAGCACGTGAAGACATCAACTGAATCTGCTAAGAATGGCTACTTAATGGTCAAGAAGCTAATCTCATCCGAAAGAATATTCAAGAAGTTTTGTTGACGTGGCACTGGCTCTGCAGATGGATACGGACTGGTAAATAATCTAAAGAATGAGGAAACTGATGAAGGATACGTATTTCCTGACAATTGATAATTCGAATTTCTTCTTTATTTCGGCGTCTTTTCATAATCTTGAGGTTTCGTCCACCCACTTAATTTTCGCCCGCAGTACTCTTTTTTTATTCAACAATCACGTCACGCTCGCTTCTGAAGGTAGCGGCGCGCACTTGAAAGGGAAGAAGGGACTTGCTAGGAACTTTTTCTTTTTAAAAACAACTTCTAGTTCGACGCTCGTTCAGTTTGAATTCAATTCTCTCCCGAGTCAATATTTGATGCGAGTTGTGCGGAAACTTGTCCCTCGCGTGGTACGGGACTTCCTTGAGACTTGTAAGACTTCCTTGCGCTATATATCCCTCAGATGTCTAACAAAAAGATGAAACTTAGGGCTTAAATGCAAGCAGATGTTTTGCTCACGGTTTAATACTCGAACTTGAAATCCTAAAGATTTTAGAAGTCACAATATTGAGGTGACTATTTTTTTTCGAAATCACAATGTATCCGTGTTATGCATTTAAAACTTTAAACAACCGAACCGGGTTTCGACAGTAACATTTTGATTTTTTTCAAGAAAGAAAAGCGAGACATGGCTTGCCTTTGTCTAGCTTGGTGGCAGGTGGCACGGTTTTTTTTATGGTACTACGGCAAACTTCGGGGGGGAATGGAGCTCAATTTAAGCAGTCGGTCGAACGGTGATTGGCTGGGGTTGACCTGAAAGTTGCGGAAATATCATAAAAAGGATGTGGTGGTTGAAGTCTTAGGAGAGATGAAAGGATAAAATATTAAATACTGATGAAATTTTAAGAAATATACAAATTTGCAATTATCACTTTTAAAGAAAGCCGATGAGTGTTTCGTATGTTCAGAGTCTCTGACAAGAGTAGTAGCCGGTGGAGCGTGACACTGACCAGTGGTACCCAATTTTGAATGGTTGAGAAGATTAAATAAGGATGGACCGCATTATTATTCTTGTGAATTCGAAAACGCAGAACATTTATTATTATTTATTATTATTATTTTTTATCATTATTATTATTTTATTTATTTATTTATTGTTATAATTTTTTTTATTACTTAGTGCCATTCAAGTTTACGGCTCCGGTATTTTTTGTTTACGTTGATTCACGACCGTAGCTACTTTCCTTGTATATTTAAATTTATTACGACCTTGGCCTTAGTTACGATAACGTTCTACCCAGCAATTTTACATCGTGAAACTTGTTTGATAGAAGCGAGTTTTTAAAAAGGGATAAAAAGAAAGTGAGAATTAGTTACTTACACTCAGGAGTATTGAATGTACTGAGTTTCCAAAAATTTTCCGACATTTTTGTAAAGAGAATATGGATGGGAATTGAACAATCCGGCTCGGTTCGAGCTCGAAATGACAGCGGTTATGCCATGACACATTCATGTTTCTAGTTTGGAATTCCTCGAGGGAAATTTCGCAAAGTTGTTTCCCATGTCAAAGGGCTTAAAACGACGTTTGAAAACGAGATTAATTCGCGCGACCATGCGACAGAATCTTTTCCGTTCGACACGGATGCAGTCGCGTGCTCGGCTTCCGGATCCCTCTCGCAGTCAACTAGAGCGAAATGGAAATGGTGTCGCCTTCAAAGGGAATAAATGCGACGGCGAAAGAGGAAACTTTCGGTCCAGAGCGTCGGCATCCCGTTACCATGTGGAATCGAGGGTTCTTTCCGAGTGTCCGCATGGAGGGGCTGCCGTCATCTTATACACTTCTCCCGAATAGAAAGGGTGACAGTTTATCGTATGTAGAGTAGAGAGGGACGCATAAATAGGACGTCTTTAAAGCTGAGAGGCTTGGATGCCAATGTTGGAGGACCTTGTCGCGACTACATAGTCCACAAAGGAATCCGTGACCTTCTGCTAGGGCGATTGGTAGGGTGTAGTAGGACACCAGGAAAGATAAGCATTCACTGTTATTATAAGTATCAAATTAATAATTTGCAAATAGACAGTCAGGGGGCACACGAATCCTTAGCATCATAATCAAACTTGAAGCAATAAACATCTCAAATACAATCTCTATCACAAAAAATAATCAAATGAGGAAATCAATTACACATACAGAAAACATCTAAAGAACCAATCTCTATCACCAAAAAAACACAAATTCGTTGTCAACGGATTCTATCAATAAAAAAATCAAAACTAAGCTGCTCGTAATCAAAGCAAATAAGGTGCCAGTGCCATGGCACATGGACTAGAATCACACCGCTCACACAACATCTCACACTTTTACAGTCCACCTTCTTATGCCGTCATCATTACTTTAAGAAAACGTTATCGCACATAGTCAAGTTTAAGCTTTTTCAAGTCTAAGTTCAAGCCTAATTCTTTTCTCAGTTGCTGTCTTAGACCTATTATTAAAACTCCCAACATTTGATATAAAGGGCTCAGACAACTCTCCAGGAATCCTGGTTCCATTCAAAAATGCGTCTATTTGAAGATTAAAACCTTTTCTATTTCATTTATGTGACCTTATTTTTACTTTGAAACTGTGATCATATTATCCTTTAAAACTTGATTTTTCCATTTCCTTCTCCCTTCCCTTCGCTTCGTCCTTTTTGAATATCCTGTACGTACAATGCGCCTCAACTACTCCTGTTGCTTCAATTTTTCATACTCTCTAATTTCTGACAGGTTTAAAATGCCATTTTTTCCAAGAACGATTAGGGACCAGAATGATTGTAGTCGAAATTCCCCAGGACTTAGTTCAATACAATAAGTGTTAACGTACAGGTTAGGGACTGCGCGAGGATATGTATGTATATATATATGTTTGTGTATGTACATAAATGTATGTAGGTGTATGTATATATATATATATGTATATGCATGTATGTATGTATATGTATATTTTTTTTCTTACAGGTTCCCCCCACCTTTCCTCACCTATTTGATAACCTCAACCCCCTCATCCCTTACCCTTCCCTCATGGTGCTACACCCCCTGCCACACACCTTTTTTGGTGGCTCGCAGGGTATTTATGTAGATGTAGATTTCAGAATGCCCGTTACGCTAAGCTTATGTACCTGCCGAGTACATGTCTGGCTGTATTACGTTGCAGTTTTTCTATCATATTATTATTTAGAGAGGAAATAGGAATAGAATTGAATTTGGGATGATTTAACGCAGAAACCATGTGTACAATTGTGCAAAACGAGGAATATAAAAAAAAACATGTTGATCTCTCTTGTCTCTGGAGAAGTATGAATGCAAAGAGACAGGCTAAATAGTAAATGGCACAGGCTAACATAAGGACAGAAATGCTAAGTATGACGTTGGTTAATTGAAGGAATGCAAATAAAATAATTACAAAAACAAAGATACTCGAGAGCAGATTTCCCACATAGGCTTGACTGTGTGGAATGCATTTAAGTCATGGTTTACACAAATGATTCGGATATATACGTGTTAAGTTGAGTTTTAAGAGGTAAACAAGTTTTTAATGCAGTAATAATATTTTGAAATGAACGGCTGTAATTCGGGAATTCTCAGGTGGCTCATGTGCCAGAGAAATCCAGGATTTAAAAACACGAATTAAGAAAGGATGTTTCATATATTGCGGTCCGATACCATTTCAGTTTCGCACGGTAAAAGGTTCACAGAAGCCTTTCTCAAGAGCCGGATGCGTTTGCCTTTTCATAAACCCTCCTCGCTAGTTTTCTGCGACATTCTTCCTTAAATATCAATTCACTAGCATTATACCATGTTTTTCTTGGGGGATGGTCACAAATTCATAACAAACTCGTAGTTATAATACCAAGGAATAATGAACTGGGTTTTATTTATTAATATGTAACTTATAAATGTTAAATTTTACCTTTTCGGTGAAACATGTTAACGTTTTCACAAAGTTTATTGATATTTGCGAGTGGCCATAAGACATGCATTCCGTTTACTCATGAAGGGGAAACATGATTTTTCTCAAGCACGTGCGTCCAGGCAAATACTAACAAAAATTTGTCAGTTTAAAGTTAACGGTTATCTATTGTTTATTAAATGCCAAATAACATATTTGTTTTTTTGTAAAATCAATGCAGATAATAACATGTTTTTTTCATTAAAGGTTAAAATATAATAACAAGTAATTTGCCAATAAAATATGCTAATGTTGAATTTATTCCAAAAATCTTAAGCTTTCTTCTGCAACAGTTAAACTATTATCGCAATAGCCCATCGACACGATCATGTTTGAAAACTTATTTAGCGATGCAATTGAAATTAATCAATAGAAATTCCAAGAAACTAAGGATGCTCTGAGCAGTCGTCAATCAATTGTAATTATGGTGTCTGTCGGTTGGAGTCAGGTGTCGAAAGTGCCGACGGTCCCTCCTGCTGGTTGCTCTTTAGCAGGCCTGCGTGTACGCACCCGGATCGTGTGTCCGCATCTGCCAGCGTGGGAGCCATAATAATCGCACGGTTATCGCAAAGCGGTTGGCGCCAGCGGATTTCAAAAATGCCCCACCGTACATATCCCTCCGCCACTAATCATTATGCATATTCAAATACCAAAAAGAGTTTTGCCAAACTCCCGATTATCTCGGGGCAGATTAAGCACGTAACGGATTAAGCGACGTCCCAATTACGGCGGCTGGCTCCGCTGGGACGCAGGCGGATGCATAATTTACGAATCTCCACTCATGCGAAGGCCACCCAGAGGAATTTCTTTTCCATCAAAAATATAATGAGTTTGTTTAAACTATATATATATATCTGAATTTGGGCGTTTTAAGAGTATTTTTAAATTTATTTTTGTGATTGCCAATTATATTTTCGGGGATTTCACTCGTTTCGCGGATTATCCGAGGTTAAGTTTTGCATTTAACAGCGCTCTAGAACACTGAATTATCGGGAGAGGTGACAACCCTAATGCGCCCGGATTCCTGAGGTGAAAAAAATGCGCCTAGGGCAGATTAAATGGATAAATGGAATTGAATGGGAACTGAATAGTTTCTCACGTTGACTCCACTGTGGTTTCAAGTAAAATGGTCTCCTTTCTTTTAAACGCAATATTAATTTAATTTAAACGGCCATTAACAAAATTTGTATCGTAAATATTGTAAAATTGTATGTAAATACATGTCTAAAATTCCCTTACCCAAGTTAATGCTTCTTTTAAAGTTATCCTATGCCTCTTGTATTATGCAAGCGATGCAAGGCACAAATCTCTTCTTGCGCTATCGTTTAATTTTATATTGTTATTATAGTTATTTGATTTCAGTTTTTAATTTAAGTTTTATATTCCTTATAAAAGTATTGCGTTGTGAAAGGTGCTTAAATGACCTCGGTAGTCGATATACCCAAATAAAGATATCTCGATTGCGACTTCGTGAAGAAAACAAATAAGGAAAAAGGGTATCTGTCATGGAAATGGGTAGAAATCGACGCATTGTGCACAGGCTGTGAAGAGGGCATTGATAATTCAGTGCATTTCCGTCCAGTGTCCGTGCTCCTTACACATGTGAAACCTATTTTCTGCTACGTAATTTTTTGCGAGAAATTTATATTTGCCTCATATTCCGACGTAGAACTAAATAGAAACCTTCGTGAGGCATTGTGTTCATACGGTGTGTTTTTTGATTAATTCGCGCGGCAGTTAGTTGAATGCAGAAAGTGGGGAATTGACGAAATTTGGAAAGATCCAACGGTACGGAAGAATTCATCTCCCATGAGTGAATTTTAGACCACCAGTTAGGTAGGTATCACTCACCATTTATTCAACCGCCTTTAAGGAGCTGGAGGGAAAAAGAATTTGGCGGGCGTAATGCCAGCAAGATGAGGGACGAGGATCGGGGCGATCCGACGGATGATTGGGCGTGAGAGCGGATGCCTTAAAGGTGGTATCGTACACGTGTGCCACTTCCTCTTCGGAGTAGACCGAGGCGGGAGGTGCAGTGATGCTGGTCCAGCCCCTTTGCCACTTGCTGTGATACCGATAAAAGTTGGAACATTTGAGCAAGTGAATATTTTTCCAACACGCCCCGCAAAAATAATTTCGAAGTTAAACTTTTCTCTTTAGATTGCTTCAAAGGCTTCAATAAAATGCCTCTGTCACCTGCCTAATTTTAGTATCTATGATGCCATAGAGCAGAAACACGATATGGGTGGATTGCATGGGAAGGTGGGAGGGGGGACACTCGAAAGGTGGAAACTGTGGTGGGTCAATCCATTTCCACTGAACTTTGTTGTTTAGTGCGAACGTTGTATCTCCTTGTGATTTTACACTGATCCCATTTTACACATTAGCGTTTATTTGATACGTTTTCCCTATAACAATCGTGCATATATAAGAGATAGCTCACATTTCAACTACATCTCCTCATTGAATCAATTCATTTCGTTGCATTTTGGTGCAAAATTGTATCAGTTTTCCGATGACTGGCACGTGGTCCATCATGATACTCGTGGTGAGGGCGAGCCCATTCGCACTCGGGGGAGGGGGAGGATTGGGATGAACGTGGGCGGGGAGGTGGGCAAGAGTCGTTGACCTTTCCCTTTCTCTCCCCTTCGTCATCTCTCCTCCGTGTGCCTGCGTATGTGTGTGCGTGCGGGTCAAAAAAGAACGAGGGGATCGAGAATGAGGCGGAGGAATGTCTCCGGGAATCAAATTATGGAGTGAGACGGAGGGGGCATGGAGGGGAAGGGAGGAATGGGAGGGCGGTCGTGTGTGTTTGTGTGTATTTATTTGGTAGTTGTGTCCAGCCAAAACCTACCTTAACCTGTAGCTTACTTAAAATTATACATGTATATATGCATATATATACATACATATATATGTATATAAATATAATATTATATATAAATATGATATAATATATATAAATATGATATTATATATAAATATAATTATATATATATTTTTTCTATGAAAGTGTCACGGATGTGAATAATGAGCTAATGAGTGATACATATAGATGTGTATATATTCATGTAAAATAATAAAACTTATTTATTGGGGAAGAGATAAAGAGGGATCTGATGTAGAGTAGGTTGCTGGATTGGGTTTTGTTTAGAGGTACAAGATATTTGTTTGATAGTTGTGTCCATCCAAAAACCTACCTTAACCGGTAGATTACCTAAAATATTATTGGGTAGATTACCTACCCACGAGACAATGAACGCAAAAAAGAAAGTATGCAAAAAAAACAACTTTTTAAATATATTGAATTGTTCCAGGCACCTTCATCAATATGGCTGAGTAGCGTACCTTAATGAAGGTGTCTTGGAGCACCGAACATTTTTAAAAAGATTTATCCTTTTTATTTTCTTTCGTCTCTCTGATTGGTATTTCACATTCTTGAGACTAAAAGCGTTTTGTAGAGCTGTTAAATCGCTGCGGAGAGACTTCACAAAACACAAGAGTTAGGAAGGATGAAGATGGAGCAATCGAGGGGAAGGACTCTCGCTAAATTGTTAGAAGGATTCCGCGGCCTCTCTGCCGTCGCATCCACCGAGCGGAAGGATCTCCGAAACGTGTCAGCAATCTCGCGGGTGTCCCTTTCTTTGCGCATTCCGTGTGTCTGAAGGCATTCGTGCGTGAAGTTAGATATGGAAGAGAGAAGGCGGGCTGGCGCACTCAAACAGGCGGCCTTGTCGACTGTCTCGAAGGATCAGCGCAAGGAAATGTGCGCACCCCCGTGACACCAGTCCATTCGCGAGGTCCACGTATTGGTGCTCTCCATATTGATTGGCTAATTACCCCAACAGGTCGTGGCGTGTAACTGCGCAGGGGAAAAGAGTGGATGAAGAGGTGGAGGGAGTGGGATGAAACGATGACCGGCAAAAGAGGATTGCCTGCAAAGGGCATGATTTACCAATGGGAATCGATAAGTTTTTCTATAACTCGTTCTCTTAAATGTGTGGATTGTCTCGCTCGTCTGTAATTGTGGCCACGTGCGATCGAGTTCGGGTATTGGGGATTACGATCGAGAGAAACTGTTTTTCAAATATTTCGCTTGCCAGCAACTAAACAGAATTTGCAAACTCACCTCTTCTTGCTGAAAAGCCTTTTTGCCCTCAATTTAGAAGGAATTTTGACGTTTCTAAGTCATTAGACATTGAGAGGCAATAATGCCTCCAATTTTGAGGAACAGAAAAGGAGCAAAATTGAGGAGATAAGTACTACAGCACCAATATTACTATTCTCGCCCTAAAACCCTAATGTTTAAAAAATAATAACAAGGCTACTGTTGAGGCAAGATGTGTTAAGAGCTATGAGGATCATAGTACGTGAAGGTGTATAATCTAAAACGACAACATTTCACAAAAACGAATTTCAAATAGCGTTCCTTAAGCATGACTGGCGTTCACGCTCTTCTGACATAGCACACTTGCATGCATTTAATTTCAATAACGTTCCACGAATCCTTTGTGCAAACATTTGAAATTTCGTAAGAATTTCTCTTAAACGCCATGAATTACTTGTTTCGTCGTCCTTCCCTGGTCTCTATATAGGGCAAATTAATTAATGCTCTCAAATAAAAGGTACAATGAACTGAAGGAACATTTTGCACTACTCGGCTGAAAAATGTGTTCCCTCTTAATCCGCGTGTACGTATAAACGCAGGTTTAATGAAAAGGAGGGTCACGATAAAATTAAATTCTCCCGATGGCATTTTTCATTTTGTAATTTTGTTTGGTGCTTCCCCATCATCGGTGGACCCATTTTGAATTTTTTTCTTCCAACAACAAACATTAAAATTTTAAACTAAATTTTGGGTGGCCCGAAAACTGCATCAAAAAAGCGTCGTCTTCAACATGTTGTAGCCAATTTAATTACGCCGAATATGATTTCTATTTTTCTAGCCCGACGGCCTGATTGGGCATCCGCGAAGTTGTAACGGCGACTGATTCCGGCCGCTCTCGATTCCTAGTATTTTCTGCTCCTTTGGCTTCGACTGCGCACCGAATATCGGAATCGAGACGTTTCCAGTGTTCAAAATGGCCGCCGTCAACATATGCGTTGCAATTAGGCAAATTAACTCGAAAACATAGTTTCGTCTCATGGCACATTCAGCTGCTTCTTCATTGACGCGAAGGATGGCTTATATTTTCATTCCGGAGAATATAAAATGATACTTATCGTGCAAAATAAGCATCTATTCCATGGCAACTGTATTGTTTAAACAAATAGGAGTCTCTAAGCTGAGTTTGTATTCACTCGTTAAAAGACTAGGTGCTCTAAATATTTCGAGGGGAGGGGGAGATGGTCATTTTGAAGGGGAAGTGGGGGTGGGCGAAGAATTGGCGCGACTGGTCGCGGAATTCAAGGACTTCTATTGTTGGCACAACGAGAAGGGAAAAGAACCTTTCGCATTTTGAGAGTCTTCACGCAACTAATTACTACTTCTCGTGTCTTGCTCCTTAAAATGTCGTATGCACGTCTTAAATGACAATAATGGCACAGATGTACGCCATGCAACAGTAGAAGGAAGTTCCTTGTTATTATCAAATTCAGAAACGTCGCGGAAAAAGAAATATAAGGGTAATATATGAGTATTGGTGAATCATGGGAACAAAGAATCCACTCTATAGTTGTCACCGTGTGTCATCATATTCCAGAAGCTTGCTTTATTTCGTCCTTTAAATAAACAACTTAGCTCTGTACTTTTTTGCTAAACTATGTTTGCCACGAGCGTTTCATTTAAAAGTGAATGCGTCATCGAAAAGTGTGGTGCACTGTAATAAAAATTTGGCGGGACGAGGATAAGCTATTTTTTCATTATGAATTTCCAGAAGTTATGGTCTACCGCAATATTCGATGTTGGATGCTTTCGACCGCTCATGGAAAATACATAATCCCTATTGCGTGGATTAAATAATGCTTAGTAGATAGTTTGGTTTCTTCAGGGTATTTTTATCAGAAAATCATTGGACTGGTGATGGACTTCTATTGTTTTGGAGATGTCACCGCTTCTTACCATGGCCCGTTTAAGATATATCAACAGCAATCGCCTTCATGGCAACATTCAATTTTTTGTGGTGATGTTAACAAAAACGTGGTTACACGGTTATTAATGAAGTAACAAAGCAATGCATCTTTCAGCCACAATTTTTATTACGTACCTAATAAAAAATTTGATGGAAAGATGAATTGTTTTTTTACTCCAGTGATAATGGATTTCTAAAAAAGTTAAGCCTGAAAGCATCAAATATCACACGATCATGTTTGAGGCCCACACGTCACAACTTCCGCATTGCTCACTCACCAAACACGTTGCTTTCTGCGTTCTAAACTCGAGTCCAACTTCCCACTCGGAGTATTTTTGGAGATGTCTCCTAAAATATGGATTAACTACCTTATACCTTTTTTGTCAATGATCTCTTTTGCACTTTTTCTCGTTTGGTGAAAGATGTACGCGTTCATGAGCGGCCATATTTCGTTAATGGCTCCAGAAGACAATTAAGTGAAGGATCTAAAGTGAACTATGTTTGATCTTGGGGAAGATGTACCTTGAACTGCTGCAGATGAAAAGGACAGAGACACGAGCTTAAGGATAAGGAATGTCGGGGGATCCGTTGTTCCCTCGGATGAAGCTACACGAGATGAGTTTGAGGCGTTCCTCCGAGGGATTCCTTAATTTAGTGGCCTGCGCGTTGAAGGAGGCAAACTACTCGTAAGAGGAGAGGAATCGAGTGGGTTGAAGGGAGACGAAATGGCAGAGGCCAATGAGGGTGCGAGAGGTGGATGGAGATGTTGATGAAGCCTTTGTGGGGTGGGAGGAAGGGAGGAGAGGGTGCGGGAGACATTGTGGGCGTGGCGAGAAGAGTGCACGCTTGGGATCTGTTTGGAGGAAATACCGCCCTTTGGAGGGTCGACCCCATTGTTCCAGCGCGTATACCCCCATACCCTTGAAAACCCTACTCCTTGCGTTATGTTTTCCATAACAATAAGTTCTCAGGGGTAACATTCGAGGATTTTTTGTTTTTATTTCCTCTCTTTATTAAAAATGGTCCTTTCCGGGAAAACCCTGCTTGCATTTTGGATACGTTAAAATCTTGGGACTGAATTGAATGTTTTGAAATAAATAATATACAAGTATGAGCATCATGATTCGTTTTGAATCAGGGATTGGTTGCGTGGAGTCGTCCGTTTTTCGTGATCTCACAATCGCAATCCTTTCTTAGCCATTCGTCCTCTTTTCCTCGTGGTTCGTCATTTCCTCTCCACGTATCCCCCCTTCCCAGTCACCCCCCACCCTGCCCCCCCGATTTCCCCTCTCCTTCCCCTCCCCTCCGCTTTGTTCGCCAAACCCGCCGCCATTCCTCTAAGCCCCCGCGGCCCTTCAAAATTTAATCACTGCGGGAGTAAAAATTTAACCTTGCCAACATTTAATTACCTCCCAGATACGCGGAGGGGACGGGAAAGGTCGGGGGGCGTTGCTCTGGAGACTAGCAATGAATTACACGCCGTTGGAGGGGAAGGGAGCCGTCGGGGTCCTTATCGTCCCCGTCTGTGATATGTACTATAATTGGCGTGGAGGAATGGCCGAAGAAGAATGGGGGTTATTGCGCGCGGATTTTGATTGCTCGATCTGTGAGTTGGATGCGCTTCCAACCCGAACCGCGGAGCGCAATTAGGGCAGGGGCATTTCAGGATGCTCTACAGAATGCACCGCCGGTGTTGCCTTAATAAGGGACGCTAATCTGTGCCGACACCGTAAAAGTGTGGTCAGGTGTTTCGGAATGATCACTAGTACAGTTTTGTGGTGTATTCTACTTTACTTTCCGCGGGAAATTGATAACAGTATCAACACGGGTGAGGCGATGAGTAAAATTTATTTATTTTTACAGTATGCATCAAGGAGTATATACAAAACGAATGGACACGATATAAACGTCACACTGTGTATTATATTTTTCTCACGTAATACAATTCTACAATGGTAATAATGATCATTTCGTGATGGAGAATACGTGGGCTACTTTAGTGATGGATACTTTAGTTTACTAGTTTAGATGAGGGTTACTTTAATCATAGTACGCAAATACATTTAGCGTTTTGTCTCGAGATGTATATGGAGTTGTTTGCATATTTACAACTGAGAAGTTGATATATATACATCAAGATATAGATCGTTACAGATCTATCTTTAGTAGCAGCTCATCGGCTTAAATTAAGTTTTAAAACTCGTGATCATACAATCCGTATGCATTGTATTTTTGTTGTGATGTTTTGTTTTTTACCCAACTATACCAAATGTTTGTAGGTCTATAAACTCTTATCTACTATTGTTTGGATCCTAGGAAAAAGCGATGATTTATTGATATGATATTGATCACGAACGAAGTGAAATTTATATAAGCAGTAGTTTATATATTTTTCGTGATATTAAGAATTCGACTTTTAAACGATGAGGGCGATATCAATTGCATTAATTTTTTAAAGAGTTGACACCAACCACTGAGCCCAAATGCTTTCAAATAAAAGGAGATGCTTTTTTTAAGCTCCATGATTGTTGCTATGGTCACCATTTTCTGATGATTCCGCTCTTACCTTTACCGTAAACTGTATAGCCAGTAGATGAGAGTAACGGTGTTAGATTAATGGTAGTAGTTCAGAAAATCAGGTCTATTATTATGTACTCTTTTAATGAAATGCCTGGAAGACTTATTTTAAAAAAAATTGGAATAAATTTCGTAACTTTGTCTCATGTTCGCAAGAATACGCAATTCCTAGCTGCTTGGATAAAGATAATAGGGAAGGTGAAAGCGCCTGGTTTTATGATTGATTATTCATTTAAATTTACTAAAATTTCAAATTATATATTTTGGGAGCACATTATTATCTAAAAGGTACGAATTAGATCTCGGAGTGAAAGAGCTCACTGTCCAGTTTTCAGTATTTCAGTCATAATTTGTTACTTTGACGAACAAATCCTAATAATTGATTGAAAGGGGATTACTAACTATTTTTAAAGAGGTGGGGTGAAGGTTTCAGCTTTCAAAGTTGAAATGGTGTAATTTTCTCCAGAACATAAAGATATAGTTGAACAAATTGAGAGAGAGAGGAAGAAGGTAATAAGACGTAGTTATCCCCCTAATTTCTGAAAAATTCAAAACCAACCCTTTTGATAATGCCTTTCTCATTTTGAAGAATGCTGCACTGTAAACAAATCGTCCAATTAGCATGACTTTTTTGAATTTTCCCTGAAAACAATTACTCAATCAACTCACCTTCAGAAGTAAATATGCAATTCTGAAACGCCGTTTATCGAAAATACTTTGTATTACAATAAATAATTCTACTTATTTTCGTAAAACATAGGTAACGTCTTTGGAGTGACTCCTTCATGACGTCCTTGGTGTTAAATATTTAACCTTCCTTTAACTCGCCTTCTCAACAGTTTCCTCTCATTCATGATATTAACCTTTCATTATGTCTTGCATCTAATATTCCATTTATCATCGAATTCTCCAGAAACCTCTTCTTCCCCCCTACCAAGTCTATTATTTCTTCTTGTGCCTATTATATCTCCTCGTTTGTATATTTTATTCATTATTCTCCACATTTCCATTTAAAGCTCTTCCAATTTATTGTTTTTATCCGTCTTCAATGCCTGTGAGTTTCGGGAATATGCAAAACCTAGTTCCGAATCAGAGTCTTCTATAATCTTTTCACTGATCTCAGTTATTTTCACTGAAAAACTTAAGTTTTCCCTATCACCAACCACCTCCTCTTTATAAAGAAGGGAGTCAGTGTCACCCGAAAAATACCAAAGGAAAAAAAGTGCCACTCCTTATATGTAAGTGTAAAATACGGTATCCTTATTGATTTCAGCGTCTATGCATATCTCTGCTCTGCTCAGCTGCCCAAGCACCATTTACAATGATGCATTTTCTTTTTATATGTATTGACGGCATCAAGCCGAGTAGTCCATACTATTTTTTTCATCTTATTTTTTATCCTATGAATTAAGCAATGGTAAATATACATCATCGGTGACCCGAAAATTTCAAACCCCACTCTGGCACGATCCTTTTATCCTCCAATCTTAGGAGATCGAGCTGCGCTTAAGCGTTGCTCATTTCTGAGCGGAGCATGTCTTGGTTGCCCTCCCTTGGCAGCAGTCGTTCCGTTCCGAAATAAATGAAACTGGAACACGGAAAACCCTTCGTGGGCGGAACCGGAGGAAACACGCGGAAGCCGCGCTCGGGGCAGGAAACTGCTCACTCTTTGAGGCTCAAGGCGAAGGCAAGGTCTGCTTTTAAAGGACGCATCGGGCGGAAATGTTTCGCTTCCAGTGTAAGTGCGTAAAAAGATTTACAGTGAAACTTGACTCATGAAGTTCCGAATTATTTCGTACTGTTACGAGAAGCAGTGTGATTTTATTTCCGCCGTACTCTCTTCATGGGACAGGAATAGTTTTATCGAATAGACAGCCTGGTGTTGGTTTTTTTTAGAGTTATAACTCGTTTAAAATCCCTCTATGAAAATATTCATAAATTAAAATGAACCTTAAAAAAAATCCTATAATGTAATGAGGGAAAGTAAAAAGTTCCGCACCATTCATTACGCGTTCTAATAAAAAATTGGGATTTGTGAAAAGAGTAAAAGCGACGAAAAAGTGAAGGAACGATGTTTCCTTGCGTTGGTCAGGCCCCACTTAGAGTATTCCGCCAGTATATGGGATCCTCAAAATATAAATTTGATTTCGGAATTAGACCGAGTTCAGCGGAGGGGGGTTAGATTTTTCAAACATTGTTATGACCAACGCAGCAGCGTATTCACTTTGCTAGACAATTTAGGTTGGGATTCTCTTACACAGCGGCGTTTACAATATAGATTAAACTTATTAAAAACATTTAAAGATGGGCCCTTTTCCGATGACATCAAGGATATAATACGAACCCCAACGTATTACGGTCGAAGGGATCACCAATATGAATTAGAGAGATAGAATGCAAGACTGACAGGTTTAAAATGTAATTTTTTCCAAGAACGATAAGGGACCAGAATGTTTGTAGTCGAAATTCCCCAGGAGTTAGTTCATTACAATAAGTATTAACGCACAGGTTAGGGACTGCGCGAGGATATGTATGTACTATATATATATGTTTGTGTATGTACATATATGTATGTATGTGAATATACATATATGCATGTATATATAGTTTTTTTCCTTACAGGTTCCCCCCACCTTCCCCCACCTATTTGAAAAACCCCAACTCCCTCATCCCTTATCCTTTCCTCCTGGTGCTACACTTCCTGCCACACACCTTTTTGGTGGCTCGCAGGGTATTTATGTAGATGTAGATTACTATAAGATGCCGGTTGTGCAAATAACATAGACTTGTTAAGTGATTTGTAGCTTAGATAAATGGACATCTGGTGGTGGAAGTCTTGTCGACCAATGTCGTCCTTCAGGATTTTATAGTCGAATTTACTTGTGGTTTATAGATATATACCGACGCCATCACTCTCCTCTTCTCATTGGATCGTATTTTCTTTCGGCAGTAAAATTTCGCGGGTGTCAGATGTCTGTCACTCCAAACACGTTATTTTCCGTATAACTTTGAAAATTAACCGCAGCGTGTTTGATTGTATAATATGTCATATACGAAAGCATAAATGATCCCGTAAATATGTCAGTGGCAAACTTTTAACTGGAAATTTATTGCTAATGAGCCTAAAGTTTGTCCAATACCTCATTTTTTATGGAATTTCTTTAATGTTAACAACCGAAAAAAATACTTAGCCGATTTGCTACTACCTGATACATTTTTATGAGATGGGGGATTTCCCAAAGGAAGGATATAAATTAAAGATTATTCACTGAATCTCTGAAAAAGGAAGTTGATATTGACGCAGCACTACGTCTCTTACCAACTATTTCGATGAGAGTGTTTTTTATTGGTCTCGTAGGCGTTGCAATATTGGTGCTGTCCAGAGTTATATAAATATCTTTTTTAGCCAATTTTGAGCGAGCAATTTATGGCATGAAAGTTGCATGGATGAAGTTGGGGTGGGGGAGCAAAGGGTATCCAATAAAAGTTTGATCACCCCCGAGTCTCGTAAATAAAACGATAAAAAATCGATAAACTGGTCGCCGCTGTCGACGTGTTGGATTCCTTTCCCTGTCGATACCACGATGGGGCATAAAACGGAAGAAGAACTATATATAGATATACGAACACCAAGTGTTGAGGCACGCGCCTTTGGAAACGTCATAGGTTGAAAGAGAAAGGGTTGTGCAATTGTGTTGCCATGTCAGAGCTACACGTTGTTCAATGCTACAGCAGAGACAAATATCGATGATATTCATTTTATCCCTATCCTTAATTCTTCATGTACGTATTTGTTGGGATTTGTTATGGAGAGAGAATATGTCACTGATCGATATATTATTAATGTTATTTCTCCTCTTTTGAATTTTTTAAATCTGAAGAGCTCTAAATATCAAATTTAAGAAAACTTTCATTTTAATTAATAAGTATTCTATAGAGCAGAGATTGATACGATCTAGTTGTCAAAGATGGGGGAACAAGTTTTGTTTTAAATCGAGTCAAGTCATTGCCAAAAAAAGAAAGGGTTAAACATGAATCCTCAGGGTCTAATATTTCTGGAACTCGTCTTGAGGGTAAATGAAATTTGATCAGTTGTTTCACCTTAACTGCCAAACTGACAATATATAAACCATGGATGGTAACGCACTGTGGAATGAGATTAAATAGAAATTACTCGCGAGTAAGCAGCCCAAGGAACCAAGCCTTACATAATTTCTCAAAAACATTACTTCAACTGTGAAAAATTAGAAAATAGGCCAAGTCTAATGGACATTATCGGCCTCGTTTTAATCTTTGAGTAATTTTATGCATGAAAAGTCATATAGAAATATTTTCCTTATTCCTCGGGTTTGACTGAGTTACATGTATACGCCGTATAAAGCGTGCAGAAAGTGCGCGCACAAATTTTTATGCCGTATGCGGTTTCAATTTAGGGACTCACTAGTTTGGCAAAGAAGCAGGAAGACTTCAGAATCACGCGTCTTCAGAGTATGTGAAGATGTGAAGGAAGACTACTGAAAAATTGTTGATGCAGGGCGTAATTTTTTATGTTTCGAAAACCTGGTTGCTGAGAAAAGAGTCAATCAAAAACGGACCATAAGTGGACCACTGCTTGAAGAAATGCACTTGATGAATGTAATCAATGAAATATAAATATAATTCAGTAGAAAAAAGAGTAATTGGGTGATTATAAAAATTCCACGTCTTTGTATAGATATCTACTCATACATATCAAAGGATACGCATTCTATATATTTTATAAACACAGGTTTAGATCGTAGAAAAAATATAAATAAATCAAGTTTCTTCATTTGATTTGAAATTAGTCTCAGCATAGTTCTTTCTGTTTTGAATGCTGTTTAAATGTAATATTTCACTCAAACTTTACAGTTACGATGAAGGTATTCACGTTAATGCACGCGTACTTCATTTCCCAGAACGCATGAAAACTACTTATTATAATATCCGGTCACTGTTATAGTCATATCGTGGGTATACTGTGTGTCCACGAGAGTACCTTGATCCGCTCACTCTTGGGTTTCAAGAGGGCATTTAAATATTCCTTGAATGTTATATATTTCATCGGAAATATTCATTATGTATTGCTTTAAATTGGCTCTCATCCGATAGATGTACGTGAATATTCAAGACTCTGTACTATAAATATGTACAGGGTGTGACAACGTAACTTCCTTTTTTCAAACCCAAAAAGCTTTCAAAAAGGAAGTTATATTGCCGCAACCTGTATATGTGTATAAGGTAATGCTTGTTAGTTTTATTATTATTATATTTATTGAAGGGAAGTCTCACAGATGTGAATAATAATTAATAGAAGTGAGGTAGCGCTAGCGAACAAAAACACAGAGTAACACATGCAAATAAAACTCACACGTATTCCGAATTGTTATATATATATATATCTATCTATATTTCCATTACATATATACCATATATATATGGAAAACACATAGAAAACACATATAAGGACACTCAAATTTAAGATAGTTTGAACTTTCGGCTCTCTCTGAGGTCTTCTTCGAATAAGAACAGAAGTTTTCGGGCAGACGGAATGCTAGGGCTGGGGCGGAGGGATGCTTTTCTCCTTTTTCTATGCATATTTTTGTGTTCGTTCGTGTCGTCCAAGTTTTATATTGTTCTCGTGAGTGTTTCTACATCATCGATATATATATTTATATACACACACATACGTATACATACGCATTGTGCCTGAGAAATGTCCGTTTAAGAATTGAAGTCGGGAATGTTCTGTGATTGTGAACTGGTTATAAAGAGAAAGGTTTAGAGAAATCTCGCCGTCGTCGGTAATAAAACGAGAATGCCGTTTATTATATATTTTTATTATTATATTTTTATATTATTATATTTTGATAAATTAAACTCGGTTTGGATAATTAAACCGCATCAAAAGGACACTTTTGTAACATTCCTTAGGACTGGGAAGTTTGGAAATCTGTGGAACGGCCGAGAAGCAATTCCTTCGGCTCGCTGGGAGTGGCGGTGAGGGGAGGCATCCGCATTTTCCCTGGGGTTCCTTTGTCGCTGGAGGATTTCCTCTCCATCCCAACCGACGAAAAATATGAGAGGAGGGGGATACCACGACATTGCTTGCCTTGGTCGTGCCGTGGCACAATGGGGACCGAAGCTTATCTCACTAGTCCGCGGCAGTAACATCCGGGTTGTTGTGGGTCTGTGTTTTTGTGGTATCTGGCAACCTGCTAATTTATTTTAATTTGTCAATTTTTATGAATACAATGAGCCATCTGAGGCGCAGCATTTAGTAAGATTGTGTGAATCAAAATTCTGCTGGTTATAGAGACTGGGCAGATGTGGAATTCTTCACTCGGGTCATGAGAGAGGCATTCACATTGAGAAACAAAGATAATTTTCCCAGGAGAATGAAAACAAGATTAATTTCATCTGTTGACTGAAATTTACTTTCATTTAAACTCAGTGGTCTGTATTGTTTCACTTCTGCACCAAATATTCTTTAAAATAACTCTAAATTAAAATATTATTAGATTTATTTATCTAAATGATATCGTTCCGCGTGTTTCTGATACAGGGGAGATAAGAATAACCTGCCATTAGAGTATTTTATTATTTTTAACAATTAAGAAGATGTTATTGGTCATTTCATAAGATCATGCTTGTTAGTTTTTATTGTAATAATTTTAAAAATTGGATGAGGTGAAAAAGAATTATTTATATCCTTCTCTTTGGCGGTTTATTTCCATGTATTTCCTTTCCTTGTCTCACCTATATCAATGGAATATCAAGGTAAGATTAAGTCCCCAAGTCAGCGCTTGAAATCGTTCGATTTTCCTTTCATTGCAAAAGTTTAAGTCGACTGTATTATGGTCTAACTTTCAGCGGCTTATTTTCACCGAACAGATAATGTTGGATCCAACTCGTGCATTCGACGAATCCCATTTTGAAAGAGCAAAAAAAGCATCGAAGACCAATCGACCCGCATTTCTCTCAGACCGTCGCGATGCGTTTGCAGATTAGAATCACCCCAAAATTGAGACCGAGCTTCAGAAAGACCCAATGAAAAAGATTTACGATGAGGATTACTTTAGAAAAAAGTCAATGTAGAATTTGTATGTAGCGATACAGGTGGCCGCCATGTGGATTTCTTTTCATCTTTTGTCGTAGTAGCTCAATCGAGATTTTAAATCCCATCCAATTCTCTCCAACGGGCCTGTAAAGATCACTCGCAATGCAAGGATTAAGAATGGTACACCAAACAAAATGGGAATAGAAACGTACTCCTATTAAAAGAGACAACTACTAATGGCTCATAGTAATTGTATGGACGTGAGAAGGTGATTCACTAAAAAACTATATTGAGTAATACATAAGAGGGACGTGGAGCTGCAGAGAAAATGGTATGGGAAGCGATGGAAATGGTGGGGAGAATGCAGGCCGCAGGATTTTATTGGATCAGTCCCCGGATAGATAAGCCACGATGGCTATAACGAGCGTACAGAACGGAAGTGTCAACTCGGATCATGCCACCCAGCCCTGTGGCGTCGCGAATCCATAGAAGTCCAATAATAGAATGGTTTCAGGCTTCACTTTGTGGAAACGATTCATATCGGAAAAGAAACAGTTATTCCACATATATTTTATTAAACACGACCTAGATTTCGACTTACGAACGAATTACCTGATGATGACTTTGTAAGTCGAAACCTAGGTCGTGTTTAATAAAATATTTGTGGAATAACTATGTGTTTCTTTTCCGAAACTGCAATAATGCTAAGCGAATCTAAGATCTAATGCTAGGATCATTACGGGAGTAGAGGGAGGGGCAAGAGGTGGATAGAAAACGCGTTGAATTGACGAAGACGGAAAGGAGGAGGTGACAGTGGGGCAGCCGTAGTTTTTGCCTCCTTATTCTTTAATTTTCCTTCCCTCACAAACGGAGGCCCAGCCCAAACCTTCCTCTTTCACGTCTCGGCCAGATGCACCTCCTCCCCAGATGGACGCCCGTCTCTTGTGGGCATTTCTTCCCCTTTCGCAGATAAAAGGGAGCGATTAAATTGACCCGTCGAGAGAAGCCATTCATCCCTCAACTCCTTTCATATTTTTTTAATCTCCCCGCCTTTTTCCCGACAACCTTTGGTCGGTTTTAATCAAAGGCGGCCGAGTGGCACGTGTGGCTGTGGAGCCGACGCCCTCGGATTCCAAGACGCCTCCGTGACTCTCATTCCCTCCGAATGCCGGCAAAGCCGTCCTTGGAAGGAGAAGACGTGCCCTTCGAATCCCTCCTGTCTTGGTAATGTAAAAAATATTTAGTGGCAGCGTGCGGATTTGATATTAGTGTGGCCTTATTTATATATTATTGACCTTATCCGACCGTGGAGTTTGTCATTATCACGGAAAATAATATGCCGAAAATGTAACATTGAAATTGCTGCATTGTAATGAACATTTTGCTGAAAACTCTATTAAAAAATTACTGTCGAGGAAACTCCCGAGTTTTTTTGTAATTTGTTATAATACCAGTTCTGTTTAAAACGGATTTATTGTGAACCTATTGATTCTTGCTATTTTGATGAAAATTACAATATATAGGTGTGAAGAACTTGTAAATATTTTAAAATTAATTTATAGTGCTGAAAGGTTTTAATTTTTTTCATTCATATTTATTGTTATACGTTGGAATCAATAAGTTATATAGAGGGAGTTATTATCTCATCATTATTTCATTAACTTTCTTGTTGCAAATTTTTATAATCAGTGTTTCACATGCATTATAGTGAGACTTAACAGCGGGCATAGAAAGTATTAATTTTTTTGCAAAATGAAAAAAACTCTGGTCTAAATTTTTATACAAAATATGGAAGAAAGGCCATTGGAACAATAATATTTTAGGGATATTTCAACGTATTCAGGCTCGAATATATTTGTTAAGTTGTTGATGACGCAGAAGTATTTCTTCACTACTCGCAAGGTGACTGCATGAATAGAATATACGTTAACCTTGGAGGAAGTGATGGAACGGATGTGCCTGTGCTCGAATCCCTTCGTCAAGTAAACATCTAATTCGGAACAATTTAAATGACTCGTATCTGGACAATTAGAAATTTTGAACCTCCCGGACTGAACCTAATCAACTGAAACCCCCATCCAAATCCCTCACCGTCTCCTCCTAGGGATGGGAGGCTCATGGATGCGGATATTTGGAGCACAGACTTTGGGTACATTGACAAGCATCAGAGAAAGAGCAGAGTTTGCAATAAAGGAAGAAGAGTGCGTCGCAAGAGGTATAGGATGAGGTGGAGAGGGATGGGAGAGAATTCATTCACAAGGTTCCGTCCCTCTCCCTCCCAGATCCTTGACACACTTACCTTTCTCTGCGTAAATATTTAGTACTACCACAGTGCTTTCATTCTGACCCTCCTCAGTTGCACTACTTAAACTCAGAAAGATTAGGAGAACCATGTAATTAAATGGCTTTCCAATGTTGTCTTCACGCAGAAATGAAAACGTCATCCCCTTAAAGCATTTCCCTTCCCCTTCCTGCGGTACCATCCCCACCCATGACCCGCTTCCCTTACCAGTACTCTTCTTTCACTCGACACAACCCCTTCTTTCCCCTCCTTCCCACCAGCAATTCTTGTTTCCCGCTCTGTAACCCCCTTTCATGTCTCGTCTTTCACTCCTAATCATTCTTTCGAAGAAGTTTGCCGTGCATCCAACGCAAATTTAAACCACCACGAAAACACTTTGTGGAGACGATAACGACATTGGATATAATTATATGTTAAAATAGATCGGAACTACATAGATCAAGATAGAAAAAGGAATATTTCACTGACTAATAGTATTTAGTCTTTTCCTCATAGTCATCCGAGAATACTGTCACCGAATGGAGCACGGAGATCAATTAATATTGGGTGAGTTGGGACGATTGACAGGCAATGATACGTGTCTTCGTTTGCGAATATATTTGCTTTTCTTTCCCATGTTCCTCGATGCGGTCCTTGAGTTGGAACGTTCGTGCATCATTTGCAAATTCGGCCGCTCTCTTTCTATGCTTATTTATTGTTATTTATGCGTGTGTTGGGATTCGGAGACCCCGATTGGCGTTGGGCGGTAGGTTAAATCATGAGGGCTCTTCCCTCTCTCTCCGTCTCCTGGCTTCTCGGTTCGGGAGCACCGGCACTTCGGGGCGCCGTGAATTATGACCACCCGCCGAGCAGCTGATAAATGCGGATTGCGTGCCCGAGGCAGTTAAGGGGAGCGGGTCTTCTCGTAGACCGCCCCTCGCGTCGAGCCGTCGGAATCAATCGGAGCATTGTAGGAGATGGGCGGGCTTTGAATTTCGGCGTTGGAAGAGGTGTCATTAGCACGGTTCCCCGCAAGCACCTCAGTGTTGTCTCCAATGATGGTCCGTACGATCCATTTCACGTGTTCACGAAAGGATAAGGGGGCTGAAATTGTAGTGATGGATGTGACCCTTCCCTCCCTTTGTGTGATTCTTTCACCTCTGCCACATCAATCCATTTATCCAACAAGGTATTCTATTCCTGAAACTTCCGATATTCCTTTTGTTTCGAAGGTCGCATTGACTTTCTACTCATTATCTCATACCATTTAATCTTCCCTCTTATACCATGTGTAAAAGTACGAAATGCGGATATAAAAAAATAAATAAAAATTCGGAAGAATGATAAAAAATAACTTTATTCAAAGTATGCTTCATTGCTAGATAGACATTATTCCTATCTTTCGGGAAATTTGTGAATTTGTGGATACCACGCCAGTAACAATCTTTCCCTTTTACCGCGGACTGTTCATCGAGCCATTTTTCACAACTTTTCGGTGGTTTTCCGTGTTCCTTGTCTACAATATCGTAGTCATCACTTTCAAAAACTCATACCGCGTCGTTCACACGTATATAACGATGGAGGATGTTCAGCTTAAGCTTCTCGAAGTAACTGGCATGATTCAGCAATTTCTCAGCAAATTCAGCAATTTCAGCAAATTATTTTCAAATGAAAACAAACAAATTAATGATCTCCACGAGTACTCTTTGTTTGTTATAAATATCGACATATTGAACACGGCAACACAATACTATGCAAACACATTTTCAATTTATATTTCACGCGCGTCTAATACTTGTTGATGGCACAATAAAATGGCGTAGGTGGAAAATATTCATACCACAAACTGCATCGGTGCACCATCTGTTGTCTGAAATTCGAATTTCACGCTTGGTATATATTTCCGCTGATTCAACTCTCATCTATTCTCTCATCAAAACTGAAAAAGCTGCCTTGCGACTACTTTGACATTTTTCAATAACCGGTGCATCCAGTTCACTTCCGAAATTCATCCACCCGAAAGTTAGTTGATGGACGAGGGAAGGGTTCAGCCCAAACAAAACCAAGGCACGTGGAGCTCACACATTATCGGCAGAATACTAGGTGCAAGTGCCTTATTCGTTTCCCCAAATGTTCCATTGACCGGTAAATTCACATCTTTTGGATTCTTGTATTGGGTTAACCCAAAGAATATCAATCGGAATCCGCAAATTTCCGGTCAGCAATCTAACATCACCCTTTCACACCGTCCAATAGTTAAAATATGCTATTTTATTAATCGCTATAAATTTATCAACTCGCTCAGGAGTCTGAAATAACTATTAAAAGCTTGCATGCCTCCATCGTCTCCGAGATGATAACGGAGATGCCCAAATCTCTCGTCCACACCTGTTATTTCAGCAATAACACATTTCTTCTAAAGGCATTTCGAGTGTTCATGTTGTTTGTTAAAAAATATTTTCCTTCCAAAATGCATTGAAATAATTTTGCCCATGAAAAGGTATAGCCACCAATAGGATTATTTTTGAAAATACTATAGGATCGTTGATTCAGGCAATTCAGATGTTTGCTGCATTTTTGTTTCTTTTGCACTGCACACGGGTCAACTTCAATTCCTCCATCAGTATTACATTTTTATTTGCACGAGTTCGGCTTCAATTTTTAGGATGTATCAAACATTAGCCCAAGAGCGTTTTGAGCCAATTGTATATTATGTGGTTTGTCAAAGGATCCCAAGTTGCCCTTGGTACATTTTATTTCCCTACTAAATCAGCTTTGAAGATATGTATCTGACATAGAAATGTCGCAGAGATAGAGTTAGAGACGATTGAATGAGACGACCAGAAATCGAGCTTACCTGAGTTTGACGCACGAAATTGTCCCATTGTCTGCGTTTCCTCTCACATTACTATTTGTTCTTTTGCTTTCTAATATTTTTTCGTATCTCCACCGCTAATATTTGAAGCCTATTTGGCGTGTTTTCATGTATTTAACGAGGAAACTATGAAGATTAATTATGAAAATTCGTTGAGTAAATTTATAAATACCAAAGGAAAAAAAAATGGAAACTGTTTCATTAATCATTTCAGTCATTTTTTTGTACATATAAAACATATTATGACGTATTCCCTTTTGAATCTCCATGGAAGACATTAAAAAGATCGGAAGATTTTATACAAATGTTTATATTTTATTACAATCAATATAAATAAATAAATAAATAAATAAATAAATAAATATATATATATATATATATATATATATATATATATATATATATATATATATATATATATATATATATATATATATATATATATATATATATATATATATATATATATATATATATATACGAGGGTCATCCGGAAAGTAGTACCCGTTCGTGCCGCATGAAGTGCTGACGACGCGAGTTGCCGCTGGACGAGGTCAGATAGCTTCAGTGGCTTGTCTGTCTTCTCTGAGCCAAGTTGCGTGACGCTAGCATTGCCTGTGTTGTTTCTGTGATTGTTTACAATGTTTAAAAAAATTGAGAACGCCGCCAGTTGTGAAGTGAGGGCAGTGATTAAATTCCTCAATGGAAGAAACGTTCGCCCATGTGATATTCATCGCCAATTAAAGGAGGTGTATGGAGACAATGTAATGGACGAGTCGTCTGTTCGGCGGTGGTGTCGCAACTTCAACATGGGGAGGGGGAACACACACGACGATGAGCGTTCGGGGAGACCGTCTGTCATTACAGACCAACTGGTGAGCTCAGTTGACGAATTCGTGAGGAACGATCGGCGCGTCACAATTGATGACATCTGTGAGCATTTTCCCAATGTTTCTCGAACAATTGTTCATGAAATTGTTAAACACCATCTGCATTATGCAAAAATTTGTGCAAGATGGGTCCCTCGCATGCTTACAGATGAGCACAAAACCAAGCGTATGGCTGCAGCACTGACGTTTTTGGGACGTTATTCTGATGAAGGAGACTCTTTCTTGACTCGCATAATTACTGGTGACGAAACATGGGTTTGTTATGCATCACCTGAGAGTAAACGACAGTCAATGGAGTGGCATCATGCTCATTCACCAAACAAACCAAAAAAATTCAAGACAGTTCTGTCCACCAGGAAACTCATGGCAACCATTTTCTGGGATCGACGAGGTGTATTGCTTATTGATTTTATGGCCCGTGGAGACACTATTAATGCCAATGCGTATTGTGAAACATTAAAGAAATTACGGCGGGCAATACAAAATCGGCGGCGAGGTCTATTGTCTACTGGTGTCATTCTCGTTCATGACAATACCAGGCCTCATGCAGCTGGGATAACACAAAAACTTTTGCAGCAATTCAAATGGGAAACTTTCGACCATCCACCGTATAGCCCGGACTTGGCCCCTTCAGATTTTAATCTCTTTACAAAGCTTAAAGACTTTTTGGCAGGAAAAAGATTTGACAGCGATGAAGAACTTAAAGAAGGAGTGACCCTGTATCTCAATGAGCTGGCGGCGAAGGACTATGCAGCAGGAATACAGAAACTTGTCACACGTTATGACAAATGCCTTAATTTGCTTGGAGATTATGTTGAGAAGTAGTTTAAAGTATCCTCTTTCAAATAAAATTTTTTATGTTTGTTAATATTTACTTTTGTGTCTTTATTTCACGAACGGGTACTACTTTCCGGATGACCCTCGTATATGTATATATATTTATATAATATATACATTTACATATATATATATATATACACCACATACATACATGTGTGTGTAAATGTGCATTTTTTTGTGTATATATAACACAAACAAAAATGCACATAAACACACATATGTATGTATATGGTTATGTATATAAATATTTACAATATATATGAATATTTTATTTAAAAGTTTTTTCAAACGGTGTATATGAATGTGCATTGATTGCCTCTCTCTGTCTCTCTTCCCAGGTACGTTCAGCAGTGTCACTCCCAACGTTGCTGAAGCCTTTTACTGTTGTAGTATAAAGCTCCAGACACAGACGCTTCAATTTAAGTGTAAGTAGATTTCTGTCACTCCGATATTAACTCAAATGACTAAAAGTACGCCGATTATAATAATGCCTCATAATGAGGAATCCATTCACCTTAGCACCTATTGTGTAACGTAGATCACTAAAATGTCTTATGCCTGAGTATTATTGTCTATTTATTTGATTCTGAGTGCGCTACAAGTATAGGATTGTAAGAATATGGCAACTGAAAGAGCTAGTAGAATAGTGGAAACATTGTACCCGCTTTACATGACTTACAAATATCCCATAATTTAAATCACGATTACGCTGATGTGCATCAAGAACAACTCAGCTTCCTTCACTTAGTCAGGGAAATGAGGAGATCCATTTGTTTTCGGTATAAAGAACGAATCAAAGTCTCTATACAATCTATAACGCAATAAAAATAAAGGTTTAAATATTTTTTTCGCTCGCCTGACGTCATCTAAGAATTTGAATAAATATTTTAGATCAATTTAATCAAATTTTTACTAGTTTAGTGAGTTCTCAAAATTTATAAAATACCATTAGTGTACAGTTTTATACTCTTTACGTTTCCACTTACCTGACTTATTATTTAGAGAGGTAGTTGAGACCGATACTTTGTGGAATTCCATTATAATTTACAATTAAGAATCAAATAAACTTGGATATCACACGGAGCAGAATTTTTCTGTCGACTATTTTCGCTACACTTTAGTATAATTTGTAGATTTTGCACACCATTCTACGCGTTCAACCTCTTGTACCATTACTACAGATGATGGAAAGTGTAGCGAAATTAATAGACAGGAAACTTCTGTTCGATATGAAAGGTAAGATAATTTGATTTCTTTTTGTTTACTACCTGACATGATTTTCCCCAATTCATAGTTTTACCAATTCTTCTAGTTTTACTGAAAGATTAAGACCTGTACAGCAATTATTACGCTTCAAACATGATAGAAATAAAGTTATATTTACATTCAAGCCAGACCATCATTCCAGAGAAATGATAATTTTAAGAGAACCTAAGTGGATGTGCTCATGGTTCTTTTTACCCCAGTTTACAAGATTTCCTGTGGCTCACGGTGCCATGCTTTGGGGAATTGACGATTCCCGTGCAGTGATTGGTTTACGAGTGGCATTATTGCACCTCGGTTGCTCTTTCATGCGCTCCGATTGCTGGCGTCCCGAGTTGATTTCCCCCTCGCAGCACGCAACACATCGTTTAGGAGAGAGATGCATCGACGCCACCACATTCCCATTAAGCACTTCATCTACCATGGGAATGAGTGCGGAGGGAGCTGCTCAAGTGACTTACACTCGAAATAAGTGAGTTTTTGCTGCAGGCAGAACTACGGAAAAATACGAATGAGGACAGTACCGCATCAGCAGAACAATGCCTTATACTTTTTCTCTCGCTTGGCTCGAAAATGTCCCCCTGTTTTGTGTCCCTAATTGTACACGCCGACCCACGCCGCGACCCTCATCATTATTGAGTTTTAAAATGTCTTCTGGCCTTTTTAATTCCTCCCACATCGTAGTGGCGAAAAAGACTCTGCAATCTCTCCCTTCTGCCTTGAGGATTTCATCTCCGGAGAGTCTAACAAAGAATCTTTTCCATCGACCTTCCGCGAGTACCTCATTAAAATCGACTTTCAGAGAGATCCCTTAATGGCGTGTGCAAATGCCAATTTTATCTTCGGCGAGAAAGTCATGTTCCTTTGTTTATACCTGTTCGCTTGTTATGAGAGATCTCACTGAAAGCATTGGTATCAAGGATATGACGTGACACGTCCTCGCCATCGTGACGAAATTGGCATTTGCTCAGAGAGTATTGATTTCGAAAATTCGATTGCCATAAAGCTCAGTTGATCGAATCTCACGTTATCGAATCGGCGTCGAATGAGCTCTTGGATCACGTGCGTATTCGTCGACTTGCTTTGTCAGCGTGTAAACAAAGCGTCCAGGCAACCAGCACTAAAGTCGTAACGATTAAAATCGCCTGCAGTGTTCACGACTCGCACCTCATTGAGGACACATTTCCCGTTTTATGAGGGACCAGACTCCTTTGAGAGTCGAAAGCGTATTGTGTGAGCGTTTTATGAAACGAACGGTCGAGCTTTGAATTTTCTAGTTAGCATACATGTATATCGAAACTATCGAAAGGCTCATCTTTTGAAGTGCTAGCTGCCAATAATTGAAAATAGCTTCAAGGCAAATGGACATCAGTCGAATTCGCTTAACTTAGGCTCAATATATTTTTTTATTCATTCATTTTCTTTCATCCATGCTTGTAATCGCGTATTTCTGGCTTTTTGAGAACTGGAAAATAGACGGTGATGGTGATCTCAAACAAAATGAGATAGGATTGTAAAAATATTTGCATTTTTCTCTAATTTAATTTTTTCGAAATGATTCAGTATGTTTTATTTGCAATTTACTTGCTCTTTTATGCGCGACTGAGGGGATTGAGTGATCGTGTTTACATTTTGCTCGGCGAAATCAAAATGTATTCCCTGACCCTTATTAATATTCTTTCTAAAAATCGTAATGAATAATTAATTGTTCCAGGCCTAACTTAGTGGAATTGTTCCATGATCAATATTGCCAAAAGAAAAATTTGTTAATCCACATGAAAAATAAACTTTATTTAAATTCTAAAATAAACTTTTTTCATGCTGATTGAAAAATATTTATTTTTTGTCGTTATTCATCGCAATGGAAAAATTGAAAAACCAAAATGATGCTTAATGTTTGCCATTCAACCAATTCATTCAATTGAAAAATAGTTTTATGCAATTATTGCAATGCTCTTTATCTTCAACTGCACCAGTATTTTATAGAATTTTCCTTGCTATTTAAATTTTTTCCGGTTAATATGCTATTGTCATTCTCACCAGCAGAAATTGAGTTAGCATCAAATTATTAATTTTTATAAGTTGTGACGCTCTTGTGTAGCCGTAATGAGAGTGCTGAATCATTAAATTATCGATTGAGAGTAAATTTTTACCTATTATCGTTTATATATTAACTTCGATATTTTTACGTACGATCGAAAAAGTTTCCGCTGCTTGATTAATCTTTTTCTCATTTATTTTCAAAAACTACCCGACGGTAAGATATAACCGTAGAACTCCCCGCGTGAGTAATTTTAATTTTCTCTTCCCTCACCCCCCAGAATATCGGATTATCCGAAATCTATAGCCTACCGTTCCTCACCCAGCATACTTCTAACTTTCAGGCACCGAAACTCTTTCATTATTGATTGCCATTCGTTATTGAAATTGTTAATACATCGTTTCCATGCTAATTGGTCGCAGACTTGCAACAATACCGATAAATTGAAATTCCCGATAGACAAGTTTTTGCTGGAAATGCACAGGGTGGGGTATTAGGCATCTCTATCCCTGAGTAATATCTTGCAATCAGCAACGGAAATCATATTCGGGAGTCTCGTTTAGAATAACGAGAGGGAGGATTTTAGTATAATTAAAAAGAAAAATATCCAGCCGAGAAAATTCACTCCATTTTAGCCGAAGCTTATCTCTTCAATTTTGTGTTTTCATTAATTACTTTTTGCCGCGCGAAATTGAGGCACGCGGTCGACGACGTTGTCCTCATCAATTCGGGAATCAAGTTTTGTTATCAAGCTCGCTCCGGCTTGAGGTATAAAAATGCTAATAGAGGGCAGGAACGAAGTTTGCGTCGCACGTGAATATGGCGATAAGACCTTGGGCACAGTTTAAAAAGTATTATTGCAGGAGATAGTGTGGAGAGTGTTGTTAACTCGGTGACTCCAAAACACGCGAGATGTCCGACGTTCCTTCCTTCGCTTTCCTTGTTTGCATTAAAGAATTAGCCAATTAAGATAAGTTTTCGTTTTAAGCCTGCCCTTAATTTCCTACGGTAGAGCGCATAAGAGCTTCTGTGTCGAGAAATAGATGATTTTTCCTAAACACTCAAGTTTCACTAATTGACCAAGGACAAATCAAATATTTTTCACCGCCAGATTAGAGAAATTCTTGTTAATGAATTCCAGTCGTCATAGAACGTACCAAATAGGGATAACTTGGATAATACATGTATAATATTTACGCACGCAAATTTTCTTGTACTGTGCGCAAGTTAGAACCTGCCTGAGAAATAAGATACGGCTAATTATTGATGTCCACTGAACTAGAAGGTTTATACAGGGTTCGTCCGGAAAATAAGTGTCATTGTCTCATTGTTTTTTTTGACAAAAGGGGAGTCGTCCACTACGAATTTCTGCCTGAACGACAAACTGTAAATGCTGCATTTTACGTCCAAGTGCTCGACAGGCTTCGAAAACGAGTCGCCCGCGTCCGGTCAGCGATCAAAAACATCTGGCGGCTGCATCACGACAATGCGCCGTCTCACACCGCACTTGTCGTGTCGGACTTCTTGGCCAAGCACGGCGTGGCAACGCTGCCACACCCGCCCTACAGCCCGAACTTGGCACCACCGGACTTCTTTCTGTTCCCGAAGATAAAGAGGAGTTTGAAAGCAACGCGATACGCGACTTTGGACGCCGTCAAAGAGGCCGTGACGACGTGTCTTCGAGAGGTTCCCGATGATGCCTTCGCGGGAGCGTTTCAGGAATGGGAACACCGCTGGAACAAGTGTATCGACTCACAAGGGTCCTATTTTGAGGAATATTAGCTTAAGATATGTAAAAGTGTAATAATTTTTTTTTCTTGAGCTCAGTACACTTATTTTCCGGACAAACTCTGTAGAAGTAGGTTTCCTTTCGTTGAATTAGGAGGCATATTACTGAACGTACGAAAATTATTAACTATTATAGGTGGGCATTGGACGTTGCATAATAACTACTTACCTTCATGTACGATATCTCGTGAGTTTCCTTTTATACGCCCATGATTATTTCCTTTTTCAGTTATTCATCTTTCTAAAGGCCTTCACAATGTCTAAAGTGCCTGCTTTCTTCATTCCCCTGCTTTGATTACCCAACATCAACTCTTCTGCCACGACCTTCAATAACCCAGTACCTTTCAATATCTTCTCTCAACTTCTTCCTATTTCACTCATTCATTCATTCAATACGTTCCGGGACTTATTGAACAAAATCTTATTTTTGGGGTGCGCGAGGTATAATTTACATCGACTACCTTGAAAAGGGAAAATATATTAATACCGACTGTTAAATTGAGTTGTTGGCGCTTTCGAAGGATGAAATCGCAAAAAAAATACCGCACATGAGGAAGAAAAAAATCATCTTTCATCAAGACAATGCATCGTGACACAAGTCAATGAAAGTAATGGCAACATTGAACGAGTTGGGTTTTAATCTGCCTCCCCATCCACCATGGTCTCCAGATCTAGCCCCTTACGACCACAAGCTGCTTGATGATCTCAAAAAGATGCTCCAGGGAAAAAAGATTTGGCTCAAATGAAGAAGTCATCGCTGCAACTGAAACTTCATTTGTGGACAGGGAAAATCGTTTTATAAGCATGGTATCGAAAAGTTAGAAAAGTGGTGGAATGAGTTTATTGCTCTTGAAGGTGATTATGTTGATGAAGAAAAAAGAGTTTTGCGAAACAAATGTTGTTTTTTTAGCTAGTCCCGGGACTTATTATAGTCGTAATACGTCGTCGCCAGTCTCCTTCTATTTTCAGCTTATTTTCTCTATTCTTCTCAGTGCTTACATGAAAAGGTGTTTAAATTACGACCATCCCCTTGTCTTACACACCAATTGATGAATCCATGCAGCGCTTTGCCCCATATTACGCTTTAACTAATATTTTATTTTCATCTTTATGTAGCGTACCCGTCTTCAACCCTCTTCTTCTTCTAGAAAAGGCTTCTTCTAATTGTGTTTTATCTGCGACACCAATTTATCTCTCAAATACCGTCCAAGTACATTAATTGCTCTGATTTCCGTAGATTATTTCCTCTTACTTTAAAAATTACAATAGATCTCATAAATCTCGTGAACTTCATTACTACTTTCGTATTCTTAATTTTAGTGTTCATCTCATACAAATGTCATCGCACCTATTATGCAAACAACAATAAATTTAATACAAATTCTGTCTGACGAACTTATAACTCTCTTGGTTGTTTGTAAACTTGACTTAATCCTCATCGCCCAATGCTATTCCCACGTTAATTCCCTTTCCAACACATCCTCACTATAGTGCTAATATCGTCTGAGACAACGGCCAACCCTGCCCATCCCGTATACATGTTACTAATTAATCGCCTTATTCCGCCAGTAAAATCTTATTTTCCGCAATACTCCCATTAATACTCTCCATTGTACTCGGCCAAATGCATTCTCAAAATCCACAATGCACATGCATTCACTCCACAGATATATGCACTCATTGCTGCCTCCTATTTAGTCTCGAGCTGATCTTTATCCAGACCTCATGTCTGCTCTCTTATGTGAGCTTCTGTTGGTGGTCATCAGAACTACCTTTTCTACATAGGAAATCAAACTCACCGTCGGTGGTGCGTAAAAAATAATTTCATTTTTACCATGCGTTAAATGTTTTTCATGCTGTCTTACCTTTTTCCTTCTGATTCTCTCTAAATCTTTATCATCCCTCTGTCTCATTAAAGAAGCCCGACGTTTTTCCTCCATTGCCTCCAGGGTTTGAGTTGGACGGGCGATAAGTCGGTCGGGGTACGTGTTCGGGGCGCGGGAGGAGTCCGGCTGACTAGGGCTTGCTTTCTCCCCGCTTCACTCGACATCTGCTCTTCATCCCTTTTGAAATTTAGCGGTGTTTTTGTGTTTCAATGGCCACCTCACTAATGAACCTTGCTTTTTCATGTTTCTCCTTGACGCTTAGTGATTTTATGTTATTTACCTCAATATTTTGTCATTCCTTTGCTGGGTGTTCGCAACGGCAGCGATTCGCTCCCTTTTGGATGATTTTCTTGTGTTCCTCTAATCTTCTTCTAATTGCCCTTCCAACGTAGCATCGCTGGGTAGGTGTTCTACAATACAGCTAGTTAAGACCATTTGATCGCCACGTCATCTTTCTCTTGAAATTTATTTCTTCACTTGAACTTGATTTCTTGTCGAAGTTAGGAGGCACGAAGGTACCTCATTTTATATAGGAATTCTGGCGATTTTTTCCGATTTTTCTGTCAATAATTGGCGGTGATTTTCTTATTTGTCTTCTGTAGAGCCGTTTTTTGCTATTCAAACACCCTGTGTCATTACTTGTCATGGTTCTGTTTATTCATTCTCTTCTATATTCGTCACCTTGATGAATTACTGGTAATATGTCAAGTTGCTCGATTTATTGTTCACTTTTTGGTGGTTTTCACAGTTTTTTCTTATGAATCACATAGGATGAACATAGTAAAAACTTTCAAGAACACGGCTGTAATATCAATGCTATGAAATAGCAAGCACTAATTGAATCAAACTATGCCATTCAACTCTAGCGACTAACTTTGCAAGACTTGAATACTTACATTAACTTTGACATAGATCTTGCTTAATATAATATATGGGTTAAATATTAAATAGCTAAAGAAATTACATTTTCAAGAGTTATGGAGAATGTATGAAGTGTTTTGTATTAGAATGGGCTTAAATGTGGAGTAATTATGAGAAGAACTGAAAAAAGAACTTCAACAAGAAGGGAGTTAATGGCAGCTAGGCAAAGTAAAAGAGTAGAGGGTTATGTGGACCCGAAAACTTGTCTATGCGGCCAAAGGATGAAGTTAGATTGGTCTCTTTTTGAATTCCCGAATACGGAGAGAGAGAGAGAGAGAGGGTATCATCTTTCAAAGAGAGAAAGACAAACGACCAAGTATAAACCGCTGTGGGTATAGGCTATGGAGTCTGGAAATGAAATTCAAATGAGGCAGAAGAAGTGAGCGGAGGAGTTATTGAGAGGAAAAATGGAACGCTGCGACGCCATGATAAGGGAAATTTTTAGGAAAGATAGGTCTTCAGATTAAACGAATCAGATTTTTGCACGGCATTAGTGATGGCAAAAAGGATGAAGACCGTAACACGCGGGTGAAAGGAGAATTTTCAAATTCTGATTCTTCTCTTGCTTGCTAAATTTTTAAGTGAAATTTCACTTGACGTTGGTGCAGAAACAAATGAAATGAATGTAAAACCAGACAAATAAATCATGCTCACGTATATTTTGGGTGACATTGGTCACCAGAAAAAATAAGCGAGAAACCAAGCATCGAGAATTCTTCCCAGGATTAATGGATTTGCTTTTTTGTTTTCGGAATTAGTTTCCAGCCGACGCAAAACTTTCATTGAAAATTTTTTAGTGGGTAAAGGTTTCCATCAAGTTAAAGTTTAAAAAATGAATTTAACTAGCCGTGATTTCTGAAAAATATTGGTTAAGTTAAACCATCGAACCAGGCAGATCAACCTCCTTTGATGCAGAGAAATTAGGTTTCCGTTACCGTGTGATAAGAATTTTTAAAAATTCGGTTCGATCAATCATTGAAAGTGAACACTCTTCGATAAACGTCACGATATTGACACGCGCGCATGAAAACCTTTAGAGGGAGAGCCTCGACAAAAAGTGTAAGGTCGGACAGTCTCAACACATGTTTCCCTTCAATATAACAGGTATGTTTTTTCAATCATAAACCATATTCCTTGCACTGTGTACACGTAAAAAAGCGCGGAAAACGCGCCAGAGTGATTAAAAGTGCTGTTTTTCGTAGCGATGCAGATCTGGAGGCATCATTGTGCATTACGCCATTCCTCATGAGCTTCCTCACGTTTTCATTATGAGATCAATGTACACAATATTTCGTGAACCGCTTAGAATTTTCCACCAATAAGGAGTTTTGTTGTGGTTGTGCCATACATCTATTTCCGCAAGCGCGCAGGTTCGATTATTGAGAAGCTATTGAGAGAAGGGGTGTTGACGTGGTCCTGACTCCAAAACCCTGCCTCCTCCCTCTTTCTTAGAATCCTTTCGGAACTTCGGAGAGAGAAGGGGGACTGGAGGGAGAGCTTTTGTATATTCTACAAACACATACGTACATATACATATATATTGGTGTATATATATGTATAAGTTTCCATTATATATACTATGTATAGGAAACTTTTTTGTGGTATCTGCGCTTGGTCCGCATCCTTCCACCTTCCCCGCCAACATTCTGTTTGTTCTTTTGGGGTGTTTCTATCCATTTTCCTAACATATATATATATATATATACACAAATATATATATCCATACACATACATATATCCAGACGTGTTCCAATGCGAGTCACGCGCGGGAGCCATCTTTCATTGGCCTCTCTCCACCCGTATTGGGGGGCCGCGGGGATCTCCTCCCGGGAGGATTATTTCCCCGTCGGCCGACCCTTCGTCACTCTGCTTCTCTTGTTGTGCGTGCGCATCCTCTGTGGATCTTTTCCTGATTGGCGATTGGTTGCGAATAACGTCGAGCCGGGAAGGAATGTTTGGGGAACGGGCAGATTAATAAGGGCGTTGTAAAACCTAGCTGAACTGTAATGCTGTGATAGAAGAGGCTGCCGGTTTTTGAGAGCGGATGGTAATCCCAAACTATTTAATTTACATCGAAGTAAAACTATTGAAGGATGCCATGACAATCAAGGATATCTTTAAATGTTAGGTGTGTGCTTTCTAGTATTAATTGTACGTGCCCAAATCATTGATTCGCCATTCAGAGCTAATGAAAAGTCACTTCTATTCCCTTAGAGAAACGAACCTTCCATTAATTCGCAATAATGTTCCTTTAGTTTCAGTATATCCGCCTCATGGTTCTTGCCACATTAAACCTACTTCCTATTTTCTGCTCTAAGACTAATATCACGACCGCGTTGGTCATTAATAGGATACAGGAATTATTAATGGTTCGGGAACTAACGAGGAAAAATTTGTTTGAGTGCATTCATTCTCAATATCTCTTCCCGTAATATAATACATGTAGACACATGCACTCACGCGACTGTCATCAATGTTGAGCGTGCTGATGATGTTTTTGTACTTCATTCTTGGAGATGTCCTTGTGTGAATTATGTATACATGTACGTACGCACGACCAGTAATCGAAATTTGAGTACGCCTATATTGCCATGTTTAGTCTCTCAGCATTGCTTTCCCTTGTGGAAAATTAATGAAGTGAAAACGTTAGAGCGTTCATTTCATAAAGAGTTCAGTGCGTTTGCGAAACTCTTTGGATCCGTCTTCTGCTTTGACCTGCCTCGATTGAGGCAAGAAGAGCCCGCCTCCCCGTCCAATCCTTCGCCCAGGGCTTCGTCTCTTTCATCGCTCGTTTTCAAAGCCACGGGAGGATGGGGGTGTAGTTGTGTTCCTAGTCTCACCCCGTCCCCCCTCCGCCCCCAGTAGTTGTCTCCCTCCCCTCAGAGCCATGATTTATAACAAAGGAACCGCGCCCGTCCCGACCACCTCTCCCTCCTTCGCCATTCCGCTCTCGGCCCAACAAGGGCGCCCCGTGAATCTGCATATTCACGTGTTGTCACCGCCTCCCGGGAGTACATATTCGCGGTGTGTCATCAGTCAAGCACGGCTTACGAAGCGCACGCTTCGATGCTGCCGAAATCGAGATACATCGGTAGGTCGATTCATGTGATAGATTGATAATTTTCGGAAAGACGTCGATTACTAATTGCCATGACAAGCGTGAGTTGATAAATCACGATACGCGTGAGTGGACCTGATCATCGTTGGAACGAAGAAACTGCTGTCCATTCCGTTGACCGAAGAACGCAGCACTCAAGCGAGAAGGGGGAACGCGGCTTGACATTGGCCAATTCACGAGCCGAGGGGACGAGAGAGCACACCCCGTGCGATGTCAGAAGACTGATAACCTATTCATATCAATTTACGTGCACACCGAGACGAAGAATTACTGATATTAATTGTAAAAGACATTTACAATCCACATCGCCACTGATAAAAATATATATACGTTATTTCTTGATAATTTCGACGGAATCGAACTCCGTCTTCCTCGGAAGGTTAGTTAGGACTGATATATTTATATATATCAGTCCTAACTAATCTTCCGAGGAAGACGGAGTTCAATTCCGTCGAAATTATCAAGAAGTAACGTGTGAGTGTTCCTTTTATGTGTATATATTTTTAGTCTGACCTGAAGAAGGCCTCAGAGTAGGCCGAAAGCTCAAATAATCTACAATGTGAGTGTTCTTTTACGTGTTATCTGTTTTATTCTGTGTTCTATTGTGTCGTCCAAAAGTTATATATACATATACATATATATATATATATATAATATAAATTCACTAAATAGTCATAGCAAACACAGAAACTAAAACATATAAAAGAGGGACTCACTAGTTCTCGATTTTTCGGTGGTGCAACCACCTTTCTCAAGAGGAATTAATATATGTATATTACATATTGATAAATTATATTCTGAAAAGTTATCATAGATCCAACTTTTGTTCATTTTCTTATTCGTATAGTGTAAACAAGGCTCACGTATTTTGGAAACGTGTTGACTTTTGTTTTTTGAGGTTGACTTTCGCTTTGACGTTGCCACCAGACATTCTTTCTACCTAATGTTTACCAAATAGATGAATTGGATGTAGCGACGGCGAGGCAGGAGGCTGGTGTTTTCCCACGCATTCATTTCTCGAATTCACTCGCCGCTGCTGGTCATCCCTCTTGGACAATGGCCTCGCCTGTCCACGGCGCCATACTCTGCGGTTGCACACCAATGCCTCGCGCCAAATACATTCCTACCAACTAATGGACAGGGCGGTTACCTTTCATGCTAGGGTAAACCAATACCTTTTATATTTTTCGGAAAAATGTCTTCTTTGCTATTTATAAAGCACCAATATATCATTTCTAAATTAGTAATGCCAATATTTCTAATGCTAATTTGATACATTGTATATTATAATGAAATTATTGGTTGCGTATCATTAGACTTGACTGATCATTAACAGCAAGTTTTATGAGTTAGGGAGGAAAGAAATGTATATTTCTTCTAAAATTCATTACATTAACTCCAAACTGTTAATCACATCTACAATAGCTTAGTGTATTTAACTCAAATCGCCATTTTAATTTTTAACGAAATGAGAATGTTTGGTCTCTCAGTATCAACACCACAAATGGTAATGTTGGATGGCATGACATATAAATCTAATGATATACATAAAGCGGTTTTGAGCATATTACATTTGTGATCTGCTCAAAACCGCCTTCCCCACATGTCCCGTGTTTGCCTTTTATGTGTTTTCCTATCCTTCAATTTATGCATCTTTTGGTGAGATTTTCAGAGTACATCTGTGATTTTTCTCGAATAGATCTTAGTTAACCCTCGTTAAATGTAAATTAAACGTTAAGAATTCCACCCTGATTCAGAAGCGCAAGCAATCGCGCATTGAGACGACACAACCATGGTTTCCAGGTATGTCGTGTAAGGATTTATCGGAATGGCAATGGGGCCCGAGACGAGGCACAACTGCCACAATCTCTTGAAGAGTGCAGGCGGGATCTTGACATTCCCCCTCTCGCTCCAAGGGCACAATGTCATATGGCTGCCGATGTTCTCTAACCAAACAGTTCCTTGGCTAGCTACTCATTGGCTGGTGTTTCAGAGAGCGCCACACACCACCTCAATCGGAGAGCAAATACGGAGACAAGTCTCAGTCTAGGACAACAGTAATAGTAAATGTTACATGTAGAGATCTAGGTAAACAAAATGGTCTGTTTCAAAAAAGCCACTACTCCATACGTGCGTATATAAATTATATAAAAATATATATATAAAAGGATAAAAAAACTTCCCCACAATTCGATTTCTAAGTTTCATTTATGGAATTACAGGTCACTCTCCATTAATAAAACCTGATTTATTACTTTTCTATTCGCAATTTCTCTCTGTTACCCGTGGCAACAACGTCAACAGAAATGTAATCCTAAATAGAAAAGCCAACAAAAACCCTTAATCCGGGTCTTGAAGATCCACTTGAGGTCTTATTTTTTCACTAACTCTCACGCTCTCAGTACATTAGCGGTCTTAAAAATTATCTTTTTCTTACGTATCCGGTCTTTCGTTCTGTTTATGTCTAATAGAATGCAATTTCTCTCCCGTGATCAACACAATTGATTATTTTGTAAACTGAGGCATAAAAGTAGATGAAATTTATGCAACGGAGACTATCCATATCAATTTGAAATAAGTAAAGTTTTAATTAAATTATAATGAATAGAATAGGAATAAGAATACATAGAATAATACATAGAAATGTAAAGTTTTAATTAAATTAAATTAATAATTACTATTTAAATATACAAGGAACGTAGTAGTAGTAGAAGGAAGGTCGTGAATCAATGTAAACAAAAAATATTAATTTAAACGAACCATTAAATTCAAGTAAAATTAAGTTAGTTAACGAAAAATGAGTATTTATGTAATCAGATCCTCGCATAATTATGACTGAAAACCGCTCTCAGATTGTTAAATTTTAATTTTAGCTGCATTACAAAAGTTATTTTTTCTATGATTTTTTTTAAATATTGTGTAATAATGTAAATGTTGATTGGATTTTTAATTTTGGTCCATTATTTCATTGAACTAAAAATTGTTTTCTTCTTAATTTGCACTTCATAAAAAAAATCGTACAAAGTGCATGTTTTTTTGCGATGTGTCTATTTTTTTGCGATTGTCCTTGACCGTGTTTTCGACTCTGCGCAAAACGATGGGTCGTTTCTCTTACGCCCTCGTTTCCATTTTCCGATCTTGAACCGCGCAACTTCAGAGGAAAAGTTCATTCGGGCTACTGCCGCGAAAAAATTGCTGCCCCTTTATTGATCTCGGGCCGCTTTCCATGACATTATATTTTCGATCGTTTGAACTGACTTCGTTTAAAAGGAGACCCACTTCCAAGCCCTCCAAAACCCAATCAGCGCACAGGATCCACTCCGCCTCTCAGCCAATCACATCCCTCCCTCCTTTCCATAGTCTCGGATTCAAAACCTTGGATCCACTCCACAGCTCTACATCCAATGAATATTTCCCGGCTTCTAAAAAAAGAGGATTTGGTCCTGTCTCCGGAATACGAATCAACCTTCCCTCCCTTTGTCTGCCGTGTAGCTCATTTTAAAAACGTTAGCCTAATTTTTTTTAAGAGCCCCTTCCGTACACCCTTAAGCTCTTCACCCGAATACTTACAGCCCTCGATCGATGAATGGCTCCGACTTCGTCGATTTCCATCCTTCCGGCATCTCGGCGGTTTTGGTTCGGTTTCGCGGTTCGCACGGCATTTCCTCCGTCGGGTTTTCACATCGCCATCGAATCGCCGTCCCCTTCCCGGCCTCCGCCCGCCACGGGCCCCGGTCGGCGGGGCCGATATAACACGAACTCCAATCATCCCCTTACCCACGGGCCGTCCCCATATTTCTCTCTAAACTCTCCACACCGACAGCACGGGATCGTGTTTTCCACACTCACCATTCGTGCACATTGCAGCGTTGAATCACTGCCCCCCTCTTAGGCCGCCACACTAATCAAGTCAATGTGTGGTTTTGATGGGCGAGCGGGAAGAGGTCGCCTCGTGTTCTGAGCTAATTACGTGAGTGAAAACCACGCTCTCTGACAAGGGAGACAAGACCCGTCGTAAATTCCTCTCTCAGCGAGGTCTGGGGGGTTGTCGAGGGATATTGGACACTCAAGAAAAGTACACAATTTTAACTTTACTGGAGTTGTCATCCGGATTTGAATCAAGGAGCCTCTGATGGGTACGTCAAAGAACCTTCGTCCACTAGTGAGCTAGAATAGACTACTGTGTCTGTCATTAAAAGGTATATCTTGTTCAGTCACTCTTAATGTTATTATTTAGACCAGTATACCGGTCAACATAGGTTTTTTAATCGACCCGCTGCTTAAGCAATGCAATACCTCTAAGTTCAGAGAAACACGACACGAAATAAACATTCTGCCATATAGGAAATCATTCATCACCTCTGATTATTTTTGTATCCCTTCATTCCGTCCATTTTGCTTCCTTCCTCTACCTCACCAATTACATTCTCCCATCCAACCCATGAGTCTTTAACTGAAATTTCTTACCTCTTTCGATATGTCCTGTTTGCCCTCAATTTGTCCTGCTTTCCTCGAATCCCTTCCAACAACCCCCTCCCCTCCCCCACCAAGTCCGGGATGCTTCGCTTCCTTTCCGTTACGTCCATTTCACCTTTTCCATCGTCCTCCACACCCACACCCCAAAAGGCCCCAGCCTTATACCTCATGAAAATTTGATTAAGCCATTTGCGATTTTAATTATATTACCGACTAAAAATTTCCACAAATCTCGTGTTTAATTTAAAAGCATTTAAACAATGGAAATGCCGTAATGATTATCGAATTAGTTCCTTCGAGTGCATGAGAATTCTCGCTATCCCTATAGTTGAAGCATGAACGCGGAAGGCGTTGTAATGTGCGATGGAAACTACAGAATAAAAATCTCACTACAAAGAAAACGATATTTACACTTGGTGGTCATATTTTGTTTTTCACGTTCTCTTCCTGGTCCGAATCGGAATTAATTTTATCTCCCCGAACTTCTGCAAGCTTGAGAGGCAGAATGAAGTCAATAGACATTATTGGTACGTTGCGTACTTCAAGGTGGCTTCGGAGCAAGGGTAGACTCAGCGCTAATCCTCTCTTTGCGTCTAAAAATAAATACCCTCGAGTTGGTAGCTACCAGGAAGAATGCAAAGGGGATTCAAAAGAGAGCCTTTCCCTCAAATACGGACCGTCGAGGATCTCCATTGATGAATTAGACCTCGGCTTAATCGGCAAGTGGCCGATAAACAAAAGTGGCCGACCCTCCCTCGATGGCGGCCACCTCTCGTCCCATCGAGAGCCCTCTCGTAGCTTCCTTCGGTGCGAGTGAATTGTGTCCCCAATGAACTTGAATATTATGCGTCTCTTCATTGGTATTTAGTCCAAAGAAGTGTTTTAGGCGTCCGAGGGTAGGGAAGGTTTCAAACGCCTCGAATTTACGTGCAACTTTGGACAACAGTGCCTTTTAGTTGCCGTATAATAATATTCCATTGCAATGCTAGATGTATTGAAATTATCTGACCTCAAATTGATGAAATAAACACACTCTATGGTCTACTCATCTGTACACTCATTCGTTTCAAAATATAGGCGTGATAATCAGTTGTGCGAGTGAAATACTCTTTTGCTGTACGTAGTGTTCCATGAGTAAAAAGTTTCGAAGTACGTGATGGAGGGTTGTACACGTAGGGTAAGAAAAATTGCAACAGAGTTGTGGTAATATGAATCGTTTTCTTTGTGTAAGGAGTTATTTCCAATTGTTTCTTTGCCTGATGAAATTCAAATTGTAATTCGGATGTACTAATGAAATTATAACCCACAGAGGGTAATACCACAGGAATTTGCAGTGACCTTTTACGAAGAGTCTCCCGTTGGTATTTAAACGAATCCGATGATCTTTGTGGCCGAAAAATAATTTGTCAAGACCGAGACACTTTTTCTTAGTCGGGTCCTACGATTGACTCCGACTTCGTCTCGGTAACTTGACAGGCTGAACTATTTGTGCCGAAAAAAAGGAGGGATTCGCCCCCTAATTTAGCCGAATTGTTGGCACTTCTTACATTTATTGCAAGTGATAATCCTTTCGCAGCGTTCTCTTTGGGTGTACGAGCTTTTATGCCAAAAAGCTCTTGGCCTACGATGTAGCAACAGATGGCGATCAAAACAGGTCGTCCATCTAATCTTATCATATCGACGAAAGCCCTTATCGCCTCCCAAGTTTCCCCGCAAGTGTGGAGAAGGCAACAGAGATAAATTTCGCTACTGGCGTTGAATTGTAGGCCGGTCTGTGATAATGGGTTTAAGACTCGTGTAAGATTGCAGACGCGAGTGTATGGCTGAACCCAGTGATGAAAAAAAATTGAGATCTTTTGTTTTTAAATTTCCACACCATCTGCCCCGCACAGAAACATCACAAAAGAAAATATTTCATTTTATTGTTGTTGTACTTTTCTCCTCCACATACTCCTTGTGCGGTATAGCTATTGCATTCTGTCACGAAATTATTGTTGAGTCCATTCCACCAATAGGGAATCAACAGTTATTAAAATGATCTTACGACCTATCACTAAATGGAAAATCAATCGATTGAAGTAAACCTAACCAGCGTCATTTCTTTGGCCATGCTCTGTCGCTTTGAGATCCTTAAATATCTTTCATTTTTATGAGAGTTGGATCGAGCCGCTTAATAAGAGTTTTGATATGCAATCAGCAGCCATCTTGTGCGAATGCGGGCCTTTCATAGTCTCACAGACATTCTCATGGTCGTTTGTTTTTGCCGCGATGAATCAGAGAGCGTGGAATACAGTTTTGTAGACGATGAACGCATGGATCCACACCTGTACCTGCTCATGATTTCGTGACGCTGACGTGATTGTGCTATATTTTCTTTGCCATTTGTTTTTTAATTGGCATATTCATATTGACATAGTAATATTTTGACACACAAAAGATTTTGGTAGCTATGCCAATTTTCTGGAAAATTCTATGAATGTACTCCAAAAACATCTGAGTAATTATTCATATTGTTAAATTTTCTCTTTCAATAATGTCTTGAATTACACAGTTTATTTAGTAACATCCCAGCGAAATATTATACTATTTTGCTGACATTTTTATTGTCAAACATTGCTCACTTCACAAATATTATTTTTCCTTTAATTTCCCCTCGGAGAATTTTGTTCAGACTGTTCAGTTTGTTTATTTTCAATAAAATTACTGCAAATTATCGATTATGTATTTCTTTAATATTGTACATATTATCTAGTTCTGCGTTGAATAATTTCTCAACACGAGTATAATTGTAAGGAATTTATGTTTCTCTTGGCTCGTTACCCTTCCACACCAAGACAACTTCAGATTTAACTGTTTTAAATTTAAATTTATCACTTGTGAATGAATTAACTAAGTACATTTTTAGTGAGTAATGAGATTCGTCAATGCCAGCAACTGAAGCATACGTAGGAATATATCCTCGCTAATGAATCTTTAGTGTTGAGAATCTGAAGGAAATGAGGAAGATAATTTCATCTTGAGAAGCTATATTATCAAGAAGCAATTCAGCTGCAATCTCCTCATTACGAATCCGAGGACATTGCTCCTTCTTCGCTTCCAGTGCTTTTAATCTTGAAGGGTTTATCTCCTGCGCTCTCATTGTTTCTTCCACCAGTAACACCAGTAGCACTGGGAAAACAAATGAAAACTTATTTGGAATGATGAGGAAATCCAATTTTGTGAAAGTTAATTTATGTGATGTGCATAATGGCGGTGTCACTAATATGTCAGAGTCACTAATCCCTGCATTTTGCACTACATAACCCACGTGTTTACAATAATTGTGAAACTACACTTATTGCTATCCTGCGTTGCACAGGGTGCAATGTAGAGAACTTTAATTTTGGATTTGTATATAATTAAGCTAACAAAGTTTAGGGGATTTGTAAATTGACTTTCAGTTATGAGAAACGGGACTTCGGTTTTCATCCAATTTATGCAATTTTATAGGTATGCGTTGTGCATACTCGCTTCATTGAAACACGTCTTTGTGTACTTCGAGATAGATTCATTTAATTATATTCAACATTCCTGAATGCTCGTAAATTTTAGGATTTAAAACGCCTTCTTTATTTGTAACAACTCATTTATCGACCAAAATGATTACGTTTGACACGATTGATCCTGCATTTATTTTTTATTGTCAGAATCTTCATCTCCTTCGCCGTTATAGCCGTGGTGGGTCGGTGGAAGGTCACAATAGTCAAAGACTAGAGCAGCATTTTCCCATTACCCCTCTCTGCTTTTCACTTCTCTAGTTACCCGAGGTTTCAGTCGGCTTTCTGACGTCATCCACGAACACCGCTCACGATCTCCAATGGACGCCCTTAACGGAATTAATATGAAATACATTAAAACTAACGGCGGCATTTATTTTTGTCAGTGTTATGTGGGAAAAGTATGTAAATCATAAGGAACGTATTCATATGTAAAGATTGGGCATGATCTCATTGGCTTTAAACGAAGAAAGTCAGACACAATTGCGATTGCAACAGATGGAAATATTCGAATGTGTTGAAAGTTATAACTTGGCATCCTACGCAACAATGTGGCGCCGAGAGTAATGGAAGCAAACAAAATTGACGCACTTCCTAATGTTCTTATTCATAGAACACTTATGTTTTGTTGCTTAATGGACCAAAATTAGCAAGTCAAACTGAAGGTGTTACTTAAAATAGGGAAAACATTATTTTTCACCGTCGTCATTTCATTTCTGTGATTGTATGTCGAATTTCCTCCAGATTAATTTTTGTTTGGTTTTGGTGAACTTCCTTTTTCCATTTCATTTGGAAGTTGCCGTCAGTCTCCAATAATTGTTAATTGATGCATAATAACTTCGCATGAATAAAAAAATATTAATTTTTACGTGATCCGGCTGATTTGAAAATATTCACTCTTGAGTTTCATATTTACTGAATTACTGTTTAATGTGAATTTAGTCTTGATTAGCGGTGAAATGCCCGTTTAATTTGTTTGTAAAATGTTTCACAAAATTTTAGTTAACTCCATATCCTTTACCCTCCGAGACGTAATTTAAATTAAAAAAAACACATTCGAAGGGGACGTTATTGCTGGGGAAAAGTGTTTTATTTATCATTTTAATTTATTACGTGCCATTCATTATGTCGTACCACTCCTCATTAAAAATTAAACGTTCAAAAATAGCAAGAGTTGGATTCATACGCGTTTTTTACTGTCTCAGATTGCCATTAATGAATCTAAAAGATTGATGGGCATGAAAAAAAAATACAATACAATATCCTTTATTTGAAAAAAAATGATCACAATGGAGTTGAAATTAAATTTCAGGTTTGTTTACCTTCATATTCGGCTCAATCTAAAAATTCGTTTTTTTTATGCTCTTTTTTTGCGAATTCAGTCCATTCCGATTTTATCTGTGACATGAAAATATAGACGGAGAGAAAACATTGAAACGGTAGTGAATTAAACTGTTATTATTCTACCAAGAGGACAAAAATAATATTTGCGGAGAGAATGGTCATTTGGGAATGTTTGTGATTAGTTTTAATGAATAAGATCCTATTATTGTTATTTTTACGCGGAGGGGAGCAAAGGTCAGAATTCTGAAGACTATTTTCTTGAAATCGGGAAATATTTTGGAAAGAACTTCAGAGCTGAAATTCCATCTTCATAAATGAATGAACATTCAGAGTGAATTAATCCGAATGCCCTTCCCGAGTTCTTCCCTCATTTCGCTTCCGCCATTGCCCCACCAGCATAAACAACCGCCTTTTTTTCTCCTACTTTAACGGCTGGAGACCCTCCATGTTCTTATCCTCCCTCTCTCATACCTCCTGCCTCCCCCTCTTCTCCTTCCGTTCTTCCTCTCACCCCTTAGCTCGTCTTGGATTAATTAGCACGCATTCTTTAGCCTAAAGACGCTCTCTTCCTTCGCCGGTCACACTTAGTCCTCGCCTTGACGCTGAAGGATGTGAGAATAATCTCCCTGGATTCGTTAACCTATAATTTAAAAAAAAAGTTAATAATAACTTCGTTGACACGATGTTGAAACTCGCCAGCCACTTTCGTCCCACTTTATAGGACACCATTTTGTTCTCACTCGTGCGATTCTTTAGATTTGTCCACATTTACGATTGCTTATTCATTCGAAATGTTCAGACGAAACCGATGGTGTACACAAATAGTTAATTCGTTGATATCGCAGTGAAAAAAGGAAAATTTTAATCCCCGTAAAAATGTAATCAACACGAAGTTAGCTCTAACAATAATTGTTGTTGATTAGAACCAAATGTTACTAAGACCGCGTAGGCTGCGACATGAAACGTATCTGAAAATAAAGTTAAATTTTTTGTGGTTATTTTCCGGGAATTAAAGACTGTGAATTCGTATTTAATTTTGCCATGTTTTACGTATACGGTCGGAGTTTTTTGCGATATTAATGTGTAAAAATCACTCCACTTGCTAAATGTAAACTGCAACTATGAATAAAACGATTTGCACTCGAGTTTTCCGGAGAATGTTCAACTATGTCATACACCTACCGATCCTGTAAGATTACCCTCACTCACAGCTGAGTTTCCACAAAAGGTGCCTCGTTGTTTATCTTTTCAAACTGGAAGAGTGGAATGCTCAATGAACTTCTGATTTCCAGCGACGTTTTTTTACCTGCCGGTGACGAAGGGAGGACTAACCAAATGGAGTGCAGCGTCTGCAGGGAAGGCCGTACATTTATTGATCCCTAGTTGTGCTTTCGTTAGAAGTTCAGGTAGACAGGTCCCAACGATGCGCGTCTTTCCTTCTCCAACGCCTCTTGAACTCCCATCATCCATCATCACCCGATGACATTTCAACCAGCTGAGCGTCGTCGAAGCGAAACGGCCTCAGCAGCGGCATTTTTACAGGGAATTACTGCCGATCGGGCATCGCATTGAAATATTGTCAAAAGCACTGCCTCCCTTCGTCCAATGTGACACAAAAAAACATCAATTGTCATTTTACAAAATGTAAATTTATATGCATTAAGAATGCACAATAACAACTTTCATTCTTTTCATATAGCTTTTCTTTCATCTTCTGCCACCACGTTTCAGTTCCATCCGAGGCCACCTGTTTCAATTTTTGCAGTTTGACGTAGAATTTGCATTAGCACTCTACATTGTGTTATCGGTTGGGTTGGTGTCCTCTTCTTCTCTAATCTTATTAATGTTTTCCGCATAAAATAGGTTTATATTTAGATAGAACTCCTGCTCACAAGTCTCTTCGTCGGGAAAGCTCCTTCCATATTTTCTCGCCGAAGATACGCCGAAATGTAAATACTCATGTTTCGTATATTGGGAGCTACTCAGGATTGTGTGAGGGGCGGGCCAGCTTCATCATAAAACATTCACGAGGCAAACATAGTTTACTATGAAAGTCATGCGTATGATTTTATTGTGACGTGACTATCCATGGCAGCGCGGTAAAATTGGTCGGAAAATGTGATAAAGGGGCTTCCCTTCCAACGCAGTTGGCTACCAATTTGCTCCAAGCAGTCTTAGCGGAATGACCTGCCTCCGCGTGAAGTGTGTTTTTCGACTTTGTAACACGGCGCGATGGTTCGCCCTGCCACATGCTCCCAGCCACACGTCCGTTACCATTACCGACTTCCTGGCCCGGAGCACCGCGGTAGTCCCCCAGCCTCCTTACAGTTCCGAATAGGCTCCGTGGGACTTATTTTTGTTTCCCCGCCTGAAGAGAGAGCTGGAAGGAAAGCATTGGGAGACCATGGAAAACATCCAAAATCATGTTACAACATTTCTGAGAGACATTCCCGTTGAGGAGTTTCAGGGTGCCTTTCAGGCGTGGCAGGTACGTCTCCGCTAGTGTATTGATGCGAGGGGAGAGTATTTTTAAGAATTTTTAGCACTTGTACTAGTACGATCAATAAATCTATTTTTCCCAGTAAATGCGTTTTACTTTTATAGTTGACCTTGTAGTCACGTGATTTGCTGGCAACCGTCGTCTACATTATTGTGTATATTCCATTGTTTAATAAATTATTAGTTTCCATTGACTTTAACTTCCTGTATTTTTTTGTTCACCGCGTCTCACACTTTCTGAGGAATGAACTCCATATTTAGGTTTTAATGAACCGTCAGGCATTCGCCATGGCATATATATATATATATATACTATATATAAAAACCATAAACACAGTAATCAACCCGAAGGTCGGTTTAGTAGGTGATGGTAGAGCTCACCCATGTACCAAGCCCGACGGCGTGTGAATATTCACACATCAGGGTAGGGGGGCCAGTTCCTTTCCCTATGCCGGTTATGGTTTCCCAGGAAGATCTGGTACCCGAAAAATCAACTAGCTTGGGTGGAGCTATATATATATATATATATAGATGAGGCGGAAGTACTCACGAGAGCAATATAACTTTTGGACGGCACAATAGAACACAGAATAAAACAGATAACACGTAAAAGTACACTCACACTGTACATTATTTGAGCTTTCGGCCGAGGCTTACTCCGAGGCCTTCTTCAGGTCAGACCTGACCTGACTGACCTGAAGAAGGCCTCGGGGTAGGCCGAAAGCTCAAATCATCTACAGTGTGAGTGTATTTTACGTGTTATCTGTTTTATTCTGTGTTCTATTGTGCCGTCTAAAAGTTATATATATATATATATATATATATATATATATATATATATATATATATATATATATACACATAATATATATATATATATACATAATATATATATATATATATATACATACATACATCATTCAAACACGAAATACCGCCATATGGCGAATAAATATTCATTCACATTGAAATAGAGATAAGGAAAATGGTAAAGGAACACATATAAAGGACGAACACAAGAGAGGTGGGGATGGCGGATGTGAGCAGATCACGAATGTAAAAATATTTTCCTCGACCGGGACTTGATCACCGGATCTCTCCACTTGCCGGGCGGATGCTCTAACCACCTAAGCCAATGTGGCTCGTCTCTTGTGTTTTGAATAAAAGAAACTAGTTCCTAATTCCTCTTGAGAGGTGGTTGCACCACCAAAAATTCGAGAACCAGTGAGATCCTCTTTTATATGTTTTAGTTTCTGTGTTTGCTATGACTATTTTGTGAATTTACATTATTGTGCACGTTCGTGGGTTTTCCAAGAAAGTGACTATATATACTTATATATATATATATATATATACTATATATATATATATATATATTCATTCACATTGAAATAGAGATAAGGAAAATGGTAAAGGAACACACATAAAGGACGAACACAAGAGAGGTAGGGATGGCGGATGTGAGCAGATCACGAATGTAAAAATATCCTCCTCGACTGAGACTTGAACACCGGATCTCTCCACTTGCCGGGCGGATGCTCTAACCAGCTGAGCTATCGAGGGAGCGTACTTTCCCATTGAAATCTGCGATCTCATAAAGCGCCAAAGTGCTCCGAATCATTAAACAGAAGATGGCGTTAGGGAGCTGTTATGTGAATGTGAAAGTACGCTCCCTCAATAGCTCAGGTGGTTAGAGCATCCGCCCGGCAAGTGGAGAGATCCGGTGTTCAAGTCCCGGTCGAGGAGGATATTTTTACATTCGTGATCTGCTCACACCCGCCATCCCCACCTCTCTTGTGTTCGTCCTTTATGTGTGTTCCTTTACCATTTTCCTTATCTCTATTTCAATGTGAATGAATATTTATTCGCCATATGGCGAATAAATATTATTCGGTAATAATAATTATTATTAGGTAATCTACCGGTTAAGGTAGGTTTTTGGATGGACACAACTATCAAATAAACATTTTGTGACTCCCCACCTAGCAAACTAATCTACATCAGGTCCCTCTTCATCTCTGCGTACTTCTTTCCTCCCTTCATCCCGTCCAACATCCCTATCCTGTTCCTACCCTTACCTCGTTTGCCCAACATTCTCCCCTCTATTACCCTCTTCAACATTCCACTACCGCTCAATACGCCTTTCATCCATTTTTCTTGCCTCCATAGGATTTCTCTCAACAAACCCCTCTCCTCCCCCACCATTTCTAGTACTTCCTCATTTGTTTTCCTTTCGGTCCATTTCACCTTCTCCATTCTTCTCCACACCCACATTTCAAAAGCCTCCAATCTACGTCTATCCTCCTGCTTCAGCGACCACGTTTCCGCGCCGTACATAGCTACGCTCCATATCAGAGTTTTTACGAGTCTTGTCTTAACATCCCTACTCAACGTCCCCGTCATCAACTCCCTCCTCCTTGAGAAAGCCTCCTTGCCTAGCGCAATTCTTCTCCTTACGTCCCTACCACTTTGACCGTGTTGGTCCAAAACACTTCCGAGATATGTAAACTGTTCTACCTGCTCTATTCTTTCCCCGCCTATTTTAATATTTAGCTTAGCCTTTTTCTTTCTGGAAAATCGCATAACCTTTGTTTTATTAATATTGATTCTCATCCCATATTTATCGCACTGAACCTCCAATTCACTCAACAATGCTTGCAACCCCTTGGCTGACTGAGCAACTAATGCTTGGTCATCAGCAAACCTAACCGATTTTACGAATTTCCCTCCGACTTTCATTCCTACCTCCAGTTCTTCCCATGCCTCTTTAATCATCTCCTCTACATATACGTTGAACAGTACCGGTGACAATGGGCAACCCTGCCTTACACCTCTTCCTAACACTGCCCATCCGGACTCTCCGTTCCCCACTCGCACCTGAGCAGTCTGAGACATGTACAGGTTGCGGATCAGTCTCCTGTCCCTCCAATCCATTCCTATTTTCTGCAATACACGCATTAATTTTTCCCAATTCACTCTATCAAACGCTTTTTCGAAATCTACAAAACTGGCAAAAACGTCCTGATTGTATTCTATATTCCTCTCGACTAGTGCTCTCATTACTGCAATGGCATCACGCGTACCTCTTCCTTTCCTGAACCCAAACTGATCATCCCCTAAGTAATCATTTGCCTTACTCTCTATCCTTTTGTTGATGATCCTGAGAATAACTTTAGCTGCGTGGGATATCAAACTTATTGTTCTGTAATCCTCACATGACGAAGCCTTTGCCTTTTTTGGAATAGGAACTAACACCGATCTCACAAAATCTTCGGGCCAGATTCCTTCCTCATAGATACTACGAATCAGTCCATATATGGCCTTCTTCCCACCTATATATATATCTTCCCGCCATATATATATATATATATATATATATATATATATATATATATATATATATATATATATATATAATATTGTATGTGCGCGCGCGTGCGTATGTGGTGTTCCATGTGTATTTGTGCGATAATTATGAAATTATTTTCGGATTATTAGAACTGTAAATCATCAAGGTAGCATGCTCGCATTTTTTCCAAAATCCCTGGCGTGGGCAGGAATGGGTGGAGATGCACATAACTGTTTCATTAAGTTCCTTTTGCATTCCCGTAAATAAGAATAGTTTACGATTTTCCGGTTCGTCTCAAGTTCCAGAAATTATAGAATTTAATTTCCGGCGTGTTAAAAAGGCGACGTGGTCCCTAGAGTGTCGAGTTAAGGGCTCTCGGGCACCGGATTCACCGAATACCGACCGTTTTCGAAACCAACTCCGTTCCTGAAGAGCGAAGCGGTCGCATTAGAATTTCAATGGCGAACAAGAAATTGAGTGAGCTTGGTGGAGATGGTCCATTAGCTTGGGGAGGTGGTCTCAAAGCTTACTCATCTCGCAAGGGTCGAAGAATACGCGTCTAACGGGCGGCACTGACCTTAAGAGGGCTCACAAAACTCCTTTCGTCGGCGCCGGCTGCGAAGACTGCGAATTAATAGCCTCCTAAGTGGAGGAGTTAGAAACCAAAGCTCCCCTTTCACCTCTGCTTGGGCGGACTCCTATAGCGGCCAGAAAGAACGCTGCCGTGTGTCTTTAGCCCTCCATCCCCCTGCCCGTGGGCAACCGACCTGCCCCTGATTCGTAGCCCACCCTCGACGCACTCAGCGGGGGCGCTCTCGTATTTTTTCCGCCCCGAGCGCCCTCACGTGAAGAGAGGGGCGGACGAGAGGAAGGCGTGCAGCAGACGGGGAAACGAAGCACCTTTGAGGAAGACCAGAGCTTCCGAGAATTCTCGCAAGAATGAGCGGGGAGACACTCTGAGGACCCCGGGGAGAGGGGACGTCGGCTAATGCCCAGGGCACAAGGGGTCGGTGTCCCCATACACACACTCTAGGACTGAGTACAGGCGAGTTGGAAAGCCCATGTGTCCAATCGTATCGCTTACAAAGTCCTCTGCACACTCCGAAGTGAGTCCTTATCAACGAATGATTCGGCCATGGGCATCTTCATCTTTCTAGAGCACTTGCTGACAAAAGAATATACTCTTTTAAGTATATTTATCTAGACTTCAGATAGACGAACGGTAGAAAACTTTGTGATAAGGCATTATTATAGACTGCAGAAACTATCATTATGCCTAATCATATCTAAAGTTTTATGTCTGTTCGCATAGAATTCTTCAAAAAACACATTTCTGAGTGGAAGTGGAAACACAACCATAAACGCCCAGGTTGAGAATTCTCATACTTAAATTGCAGATTCAAATTTCGTCCTTCCTATGTTAAATTCACTGTTACCCATCAACCATTCACAAACCGGCTTAGAAAATACTTATTTATTCTCAATTATGATACCGTCATCATTAATTTTAGCGGTAGTTATTCGCCTTCTATTAGCGGTACTTATTCTATTCCTGACTGTAACCTCTTCCACTTATTTTCTTGGAGTTCTCGGGCTTCGAGGGAGCATGGGATACCAATGATTAGAGAACTATATTAATTAATTTCGACATAATATATTTAATTGTTGGAAGCACTTGCTTGTCTTTAGGTCCAGTTAGTATTACCGTTCGATGTGAGGGCTTCTGTATCTTCTCTCTTCAAACATGCAACCATCTCAATACCATCAAATTCTGCATTTTATTTGAAAAAAATACATTTGGGATGTTTGAATACGATCAGGAACTGACAGTGCTTGCTTACAGAATAATTTACGTGAGTTTGTGCGGTCTCGCGTGCTAAGCTTTCGAAAGATTGCGAACAATTCGTCATTCTGTGATACGTCATCTCTTTGCTAAGAATCGGCAAAATGCATGGCATGGCGATTCCATACTGATCTCTTCGATGAAATAACAGATCTCATTTCTATCATTGATTAATGCCTTACCATATGTTAGTTACCCTCGTAGGCCATGTGCATAAACGTCACCAAGCAGTTTCTAGGTGATTTGTCAGTTAGTGATACCTGATGCCGTTTAAAAGGTTCGTAAGCGACATCACTACCGTCAGGATGCTCCCCATGTTTTTAAATGTAAAAATTACGACCCATAGGTCTCATTATTGTAGGTAGAGCTTTGAGAAACTTCTTTAACTCCATTTTGCCAGAGACTTTTTTTTTCTTAGACATCATGAAGAGTGCATCATGTAAATGTAAAATTTTCATGCATCTACTATCGGATTTAATGATTCACAGTTTTCCTCGTGTAAATAGACTTTTTGTTGCGTTAGGCATGAATAGTGCTTTTAGTTTAATTAATAAAAGTGAATAATGTTTGAAAACGTAATTGGTACCTAAATCCGATAAAAATGACTGCTGTTATTTAAACTGTAAAAAGCACTTCTAATTTTTAACAGCTGTAACTATAACTAACGGTTTAGTTCGACCTGGCATTTTTTCTTCAATAGGACATAAAGGGAATAGTAAATCAATCTGTGTGTTGGTCTTTTTTTATGAATTAGTTAAAAATTATCGAAGTAGTAAATTGCTCAAACGTAAAATTATTTTCGTGATATTACTCCATATTGCTTTTATCATTTCAAGAAAACCACTTTCAGGTGGAATATTTTTCCAGGATTGAATATATGAAAAATTTCGACGGACAAGTTTTCCTTTTTTTTTGCAAAAATTCTGTCAAGAGCTCACTTGCGGATCATCTGGCAACGTAAGCGATGGATACTTCAATATCAGTCCTGCGTGTCACTCAATCAAAAGAGGAGGATGAATGCGATGAATGATGAACTCCATTCGCGAGTGCAGGAGTGCTTTTTCATTTATAAAAAGAAATTATGGACCTCTAAAAGCACTAGGGGTACTGATGCAGACAGGCATGTGTGCATCCTTATGTTAAGACATTTTAAACTGGTAATTTTAAAAAAATATTTCGAATTCAAACCCTTTTTCAGATATGGGGTAGTGGCACGGGGAGAGTTTACGCGCTGAAGTTAAAAAGGTGAATTCGCCAAGTTATTCTTACCTGAATTTTTATTTCAATGTACTTCTTTAATCTATATTTCTAGTGTATTTTGGACGTGACGATCTTACCTTACCTGAAAAAAAAACGTAACGTAAAACTTAACCAGTTAAAAGTTCAATCGCCAGGAAAAAGGGATTCCTTGTGAGAAGGTTTTGGATTGGTAACAAAGCAAGACTGAAAGGTAGAAAAAGGTGAAGATTTGGACTTCAGCAATTGTCACTTTTGCCACCCCAAATCGCCTGAATGCACCTTCCCATCAGCTTCCAAAACGATTCCTGGGAAAAGATGTTCCTTAAACACATTAGAGAATTAACATTTAAGCTATTCCTGATTTATCGTGACCGAAATGAATTAATTGGGCTTAAACTCTTAAACTTAATTCAATTGGGACCATCTTTCATTTTAACTTTCCCAAGCTACCATTCACGGCTAACTTCCACTTTTCTGTTCATGCTTTGAACGGTAATGATAATGAATATCGATATTTATTTCTCTCCACAAAAACTCTCTGCACCGCTATTTAAAAATGAGTTTGGAAGAGAAATTAAAAGTGGCATTTCATAAGAATTGTGCTCAAAAGGAATCAGGGTGAATGCGAAGGAAATTAGATTACCCCGTTAGCATCTTAGCGTTAGTCGAGAATCGAGAAGTTAAGCCGACGTTCTTGAACTTGTCTTGGACTGGAAGGGAAGTTCAAGGACGAAGTGAGAATCAATGGAGATGATATTAAGAGCTAGTACGCGGAAGGGAAAAGCTTGAGTGCGGGAAGAGGAAAAATTAGATCGAGTGGAGTCTGTCACACATCCCTCGGGTGCAGTGCTGCGTGGACGAATGAGGCGGAGGACGTCCCCAGCCGAGAATTCCTACGTTATGAAGTGTCAGCAGTGCTCGGGGAATATGCGCATGCAGACGAGGAATCGATGGGTTTTTTCAAGCCTTGGAGTGTTTCAACTCCCCGAACGGACCTCCGGTGAACTGTGACCAGGGGAGAAGAGGAGCTTCCGTGGAGTGACCGATGACGAAGCAGTTAGCTTATCTTCAATTTGGGCAGTAAATTATTTTCTGTAATCAACGCTATAAAAATAAGCCATTGAATTAAAATACAAACAGTGTTCCAAGCATAAAAAATGAGAGTTTTACCTTCCGCGATGGGATGAGATTTAATCTAAATAACACAAAAGTAATGCGAATATCCAGAAATAGATTAGCAAAGTTAAACGTTAAAATAGGAGGACAAAAACTGGAGCTGCTTAGATATCTCGGAAGTATTTTGGACTAAAATGGTCAAAGTAATACGGATTTAAGGAGAAGAATTTTGATGGGCAAACAGGCTTTCGCAAGGAGAAGGGAATTGTTGATAGGGACATTGAGTAAGGATGTAAAGAAAAGGCTCGTCAAAACTTTGACATGGAGCGTTGTTTTGTACGGGGCGATCATTGAAGCAGGAGGATAGACGTAGATTGGAGGTTTTTGAAATGTGGATGCATAGAAAGTTAGTAGAAGGTGAATTGGACCAAAATGAAAACAAATGAGGAGGTGCTAGGTATGGTAGGGAATAAGAGGAGATTGTTGGGAGAAATCATAAGGAACCTGTAAAAATGGATGAAAAGCATATTAAGAATAAGTAAGGATAGGAATGGGATAGGAATACTGGACGAAATGAAGGGAGAATTCGGAAATGAAGAGGGACTTACTATGGTGCCCGATTTTAGATGGTGTATTTTGTTTGGAGAGGCAAGTAAATGTATTTTTATTTTTTATATACTTATCTAAGAGGATTTAGTTCCCTTTGTTTAAACTTTCCCTTGGGGGTTCGGTAAAACCTCAGACATCTTTTATTCTCGTGTGCAAAATATATTTATTTTCAGTCCAGTGAAGGCTAAGTCGTCTCACCAGGCGTGAAGGATTACCTTTCTGCCCGAGTTGGCGCCATTTTACGTAAATCATTAAATCATTACTTGACGTGAAACAATCTTAAAAGTCGGTTCTTCTCACAGTTTCCCAAAACGAACTATTTTTTTCATAGGTTGGTCCTGGTGCCAGAGCCGGTATATCTAAGTGGCGATAAATACCTGGGGTAGGTTCCTAGGTCGTAGGAACCATAGAATCTTAGCGTTGGTAATAGTACCGGGATACCAGTAACTAGTATTCTTGCCGATGGTTTCAGTGCCGAACTTCAAATGAATTTTGAATTTCAAATGGTTTGGTCTATGGCAAAAATACTACTGATTGATATTTGTAGGACTTCAATTTCTCCCGGCGGATGATGGCAGTAAACTCTTCTCGGGATTTCATCCGGGTAATCTCCTCCATCTCCATCGCTGCCGACGTTTCGATGAAATCCTTTTTCATCGAAACGTCGGCAGCGATGGAGATGGAGGAGATTACCCGGATGAAATCCCGAGAAGAGTTTACTGATTGATATTTCATTCATGAATGTTGTTTTCAGCAATCTTAGGCTCAGTACTTTTCCCATTCTCCCAAGAGTAGGATCTTTAACAGGGATAGGTACTGGTACTGAGGTTTACCTAACAATTTTACCCTAGGAACATATTCAGAGGTGTCGTTGCCTAAAACCTTAGTACTGCCGTTCCCTAAGTACTAGTACCTGGGGTTAAAAGTCTAAGAAGTGGAGCCAAGGTACCGGTCACAAGTTTTCTATGCCCTTTGAACCAAACCCTGATTTTTTATCCTTATACCTTCGAATATAGTGTTATTCAGTTTTTATTATAATCGACTTGTTAGCTCCAGGATTACATCACTAGCGGAGAAGGGAGGGAATGAGTGACTGGGAGATGGATAGAGAGAGAGAGAGAATGGCGAACTTCTAGCTATACAACTCGCTTCTCTCAGTTAGACGGAGGAAGGGTATGTGGAAATGAGGGATGTTGGTTTGAGGGAGGGGAGGAGAGGTTTGAGTTCGCCTTTTGGCTAATTGGGAGTTGGTGACCCGCGCAAACCCGCCAGGCCCCTCCTCGGGGGCACTTCCCGGGAACTCGAGGAGGCGCGGCCCGAGGGAACTCCCTCGTCGTCTTCGCGACTCCCGAAAGGCGGATTAGTGCGGATTTGGCGAAGCCGAGAGGGAGGGGCGCAGCGCGGTCGGCTTCCGGCCGTTGGGGCCTTCCCTGGGGACCCATCTCCCTCCTTCGATATCTCGGCGCCCCAAACCTCCACCTCGATTGAACCGACGCTTCCCCGCAGACGCACACTCCAATTAATACCGCCGCCGGCGGCAACAACCCACGCCGCGCACCTGGGTTTTGGATCCCGTCAAACTTCGAGTGGGGCGTGGTTGCCCGGTGGGAATTTTGTTGGATCGGAGTGTCTCCACGTTGAGGTCCTTCAGGCGATGCCTCCAAGATGCAGCCTCCGGGTTCTCCAGTAGAATACTTGTGATGCTGCGGAATGAATCTGGAGTGCCATCGCTCTAGGCTGTTGGTCAGTGTAAATTCCTTACCATGAACGCATATAGAGAGTCTTGCTCATGCTAATACATGGCGCATGCAGGTGCTACTTGCCTACATTACACAGAGTGCAAATTTGACAGTTTTGCATTGTGTTTGAGGTTATTTTCAGATGATTTGCAAATCGCCTCATTGCTTTAAGGTGCGGTCTCTTAAAGTTGTATTCTTGCGTACTATCTTTGCATCACCTTGATCTATAAAGAAGTAGGGTTTTGGTAACTTTTGGATCAAATGTCTGGTAGGGATCATGTGGATATGCAAATATTTGGAAAACAGCTTTGTAAACGTTGCTTTGTCTCTTTTTTCCACGCATTGCGATAACGAGTCCACACGGTTAACCCCGGAGGCGATGAAATTTATCGGTTTAAAAATTCCACTTCTCTCCGAATACGGCCAGCTCTCATTGACTCGTCAGATCATAAAAAGATTACTTCATCCCACAGTTCTTCTCATAGACAGTAGAACGCGGAGGTTTTTTTATGTCGTGGATAATTGAATTACTCCTCCAGCGGTATTCATATTTTCTTTCTTTTCGGGTCCCTTGAAAACGAAACCTAAAGACAGAGTAAGGTGATGGAATGGTACAACGTGTTAAGTGATTTAATCGTCCTGTGAAAGGTAAGGCATCAATCCAAATGGAGAACAATTGCAAGTATCAAAGTTTCGAACCTTTGTTGACTCCACTGTATTATGTAAATTATAATTAGAAATGCCAATGAAACCATATGCTAAACATTTGCTTATTGATGTTTTTCGAAAAAAATCTCTGTGTAGTTAATTGAAACTTAATCTTAATTGCGTCCTTAATTTAGACAGTCAACTGTAATCGTTACGGTAGGAATGCAATGAGATCGGGAGTTCTTACATACAATGTGGATGACAGTTGAGTGAGAAGCAGTTCTTGTTGAATCTACGGGGGTGAGATTTGGATTTCAAAAATGAGATAAATTTTCGTCAAAGTGACGTCTGATACCTTTACTTACATGTACGTAATAGTACGCATTCATGAATGTGCCTGAATCTAAGCTGTTAACGCAATCTGATCTTTTAAGAAATAATTGTGTTTATGAAAATGTTACTGTTTAATAATTATGTGGTACTATTAGATCGTTCTTCTAGCGTACTAGATCCATTTATTCACAGATTTACGGTTAAAGCTAATATGTTACCTGGCGTTATTACCGACTATTTATTATATAGAAGAAGATGGGCCCACCAAGGAATGTGCATTTAAAAGCCATATGTTGGAGGCAAAGATAAAGGAATTTTAAGAAAACGGAAAGGGTGTAAAAGAAGGCCGTTCTACATCCTACTACAAGGGTAGCAGTTCGGTTTGTTTAAATATTCTTTTTTATTTCCCATTATAATATTTAATTGAAAATATCAAGCACAGCTTTTATCTTAGTTATGTAGTCAAAAAAATTAAATAGAAAACCTGAGAGTATATGTTACGCTGGTATTGCACGACGTTTTCTGCCATTTCATGAAAGCCGTTGCCGTGTTCTGTGCTCTTATTTAATTAATTCTATGAAGCAAATCTACTTCGGTTCATTTCATTGTCATGATTGTGACAAAATAAGTTTTTTACTGAACTTTTTGGCAGCGCAGGAGTGGAAAAATTAATATTTTTTACGAAGAAGGAATGAGGGATATGAAATCAGCAAATTTGTGAAATTGAAGATAAATGATAATTTACAGTGTCATGTCCACTAAAGTATTTTTGATTACACGACCCGGGTGTCAACACTTCGTGTCATTTTCAGATATTGAGAGAGATATTGAGAAAGCTTTGAAATAAATTGAGATATAATTATCCCTTTGTAGTGATGTATAGCATGTATAAATTTAAATACATTATAATGAAAAATAAATAAAATTAGCATGCACTAACATCTCCTGTGATGAGTTTAAGGGAAATTATACCGGCGTTGGGGTATTATCCGAAATGGGCAGTCAAGTGATTCCAGCTACTCTACATATCAGCGGGTTATTAACTTCAGGGATGTTTAGGGTCTGCTCTAAGGAAATAGTCCTTTTCAGTCACGAAGTGCTTCGCAGTCCAAATAAATTAACGCCAGGGACCTCATCTATTCCAAGTTAGTTCCTTAATTGCAGAACGGTAATGTAGTTGCCAGTTAACACTTCAAAAGAATCATTCTTTTACTTGCAAATAAGCTTCATGCGCCGGAAATAAATTTTCCAAAAGGTTAGGTATTAAAGACTAAAGAGAAGAGATAATGGCCAGAAGTGGGAGGGATTGATCCACTAAATGATATGCCAATGGATCCAATAGTTTGTCGTAATCGAGGGATATTACAATCCAATCGTAGTTCCCTTGATTCACCAACACTGGAATGGATTGCAGTCTCCCTGCTTGGAAAACGAAAAGAGAATACAAGTTCCGTCCGGCGTTTATTTGCTTCCATGACGAGAGGAAGAGGAAAGGAGGAAGGGTGCTAAAAAGGGTTAGTAATTTTGCAGGAATACTAAAAAAAAATTAATATCGCATATGATAGTGAAGTGGAGAATTATGTGCCTGCGTCTCAACATTTTCTTCGAGAAATTTTATGGATTAATCTAGCTTCCCCCCCCCCACGCCCCCTCCAAAGATCTCCGTTGCCTTAATTTCAGAAAGTCAATTTTTCCGGGGCAAGAAAAGGAGGCGATTTATAGCTTTCAATATTCCAGGCACGACTCCAACATGTTCCCCTCGTTTTCTCTCTTTCCGCTCTCTGTAGTCACTCTGGACTTTGGCTTTAACGTTCTCCAGGAGTTAACGAGAAACGTTGAGGAAGGCAATTACACGGAGCGGGAGTGAGAGTGTACGTTTTTTGTGAGAATAAAAGAGGAGAGTGGGGCGGGGGGTCATCAATCTTGGCGCCTCTCGCGCTCCCTCCGTCCGCCGGTGGAGCCCCATTTGACCGGCGAACGCACCCGCATCTCGGCAGCTCGAATGGACGCAACAGTCTCGGTGCGACTGTTGCCACCCTCAGCCGCACGCCGCTTCGCTAATGAATGATCATTCAACGACCGTTTGCAAAGAACGCTCTTCAAACGCGTTTCTGATTTCTTTTCGCAGTACTTATTAAAAAAATAAGATTTCCTCCAACTTTGACAAGCAATGAAGAATGAGAGTAATATGCAAAGTTGTCTTCCTTCGCAGTGCCATTGCTACGTGCGCTAGCAATTCTGTGGTAGCCGTAATGTCACTCTACCGGACAGTTCGAGCACAGTTTTAGCTGAATACAAAGGAAACCAAAGTTATGAAATTCCTCAGGACCTCCTAACGTATTCAAGACGAGCTACTATTCCTCCAGAAGTGACTAAATTGAGAACGAACATATCGTTATCTGCGTTTCACCGTAAGGAGTCACATGTAGAATGCTGACACCCCAGGAGGCTTGCGTGAAGGCTTAATTCTTATAGGTATAGGGACCAAAGAAGTCCTGAGAGAAGCTTTCAGACAAGGAATTTAAATATCTCTGGATCAGAAGTGGGTGTAAGAGAAAGAAGTATGAAAGGATGGATTAAAAAGAAAGAAATTTAAATTTCACGAAGTAACCTAATTACTCTTTTAATTGGTCTGCCTCAAAAGGAATCAAATTTTTTCTTGCGTTTGAAAGAAATTTTTTAATTGTATTTTCCACGTGACTAGTGTCTTTACTACGAACCTAAAGATGCAATTTACAGTTGAACTTGGAATTGTGAAGTAAAGTATTCGCACATGAATTTCAAGTGGAATGGAACCACATTTTCCAAAACTGCCTCCATCCGTCAACTTATCAAATAGCAGACTCTGAAGGAAATGAGCCTTGGCCGAGAAAGGGTCCCAAGGGCCTCCACGAACAACTAAAAGGAGTTTTAAAACATTCGAAAGCTCCGTTTTCCCACTGGCACCGCCAAATTTTATTTGACTTGAGCGAGGTAATAACAGAAGAAATTTTCGTAGGTGATATAATTCCCCCCCCCCCACCACTCTCTCCTCCCGCACAGTTATTTTCTCTAATTTGAAGCACTCCACAGCCCTTTTTCCTCAAATACAGCACTCACGAGTTATCCGGAATTCCCATCGGGCAGAAAATAATTATTTTAGTCAAACAGCGTGAAAAACATGTTCGTTATGTACTGTTTGAAGATAGAAATGCGATAACAAAAAAATGTCCCGCATTACGTTGTGAGACGATACTGACGTGGCATTTGCAGGTAGAGAGACTATTTCGAGAAAATGCTCATAAGACATTATTTTTTCCTCTCACAATTCATGATTGAACCAGTATTGGACCTAGTTATGCACTTCTGGACCAACACCAATATCCATTTTTGGAATTACCCCTCTCATATAGAATCATTCCTAGCATTCTGATGCCATGTCCTTATATTTGGTGGTTTTTCAAATCTCTCTAAAATGGCAGCATGCTACCCATAAGCACTGGCTGAATTTTACTTAACACGCTGCATATATTCAGGTTCATTTTGCAATAAAAATGTCTAAAAAATCAAATAATAACTACTGTTCGGTTCCACACATACGTCCAATTTGGACTACGCGAAAATGAAATAATACCAAATGATCACCATCAGGGAGTAGTCTAATGGCTAGTGATCTAACAATCCCTGCCACACGCCATCTTGGTAACTTGCGGGGTAGACCGTAGACGAAGAAACTAAACCATGTCCCTCTCAGGAGCGGGGGAGGATCACGAACCCTTCCTCTCCTCCGTGGAGATCGATTGCGCACTCCACTCCCGACCCCCGGCTCCTCTGCCCCCGCCCGCCCCCGCCTCCCCCCCACCCTCAGCCTCCCATCCCGTGGTCTCTTAAGGTCGGTTAGAACGAATCGCAGAAACTATACATTCTTAAAAACCTTAACTTGAAATCTGAATGAGAAATTACGCAACTTCTCCAGGAAGAAGCAGTAAAACTGGTCAAAAAAAAACAAAATTTTCACTTTTTCACTTGAAATGCGTTCGTTTTTCAGCAATGAGGAATAATTTAGCATAACCAAAACCATTGCATCGCTATGAGCTTTTCAGTCAGCGCACCGATCAATCTCAGTGAAACAAGTAAGATCCCTTTTGGACCCTGTTTGTGAGTAAGGATGCGTGTGTTTGTATGTGTGTGGGTGTGTGTGTGGGCGCGCTGGGTGGGCCATTCGTTACCAAGCTGGCACCTCGGTGGGAATCTGTGCCGAGTTTGCGTCAGTATGGCGAAACTACATAGTTATCAGGTTTAATAGGAGTGAACGACCTGAGCGCAATTAATCCACTGATCGGCAATTTTTCAGCGTGGTTATCCGAAGGTTAACCGCTACGGCGCATATGAGGCGAAACGTTAATGATTTATCGGCTAAACGGTTGTCCCTCGCCCGGGTGCATGCGGTCCTGGAGCCAGCATGATGAAATTCCCAATCAAAACGTTCTTCGTAAACTTTGATCTATGAGCAAAGCTGCTTCGATGCCATTTTGACGCCTTCATTAATAGCTCTAATTACTACAAAAGGGAAATTAATGTGTCTATACTTAGGATGGGTCGGAAAGATAGGAGGGAAGGAGTGGCATAGAGCCGTGGAAATCATTCAGGAAAAATTAATGCCGATGCATTTTGAAGTTCTCGTTTGTGTGATATAATACAAAGGAGAGTATCACCGCTGTAACTCTAAATTTTATTGGTTGCATTCAATTTTATATGGTTTTGTCAAATTTTAATTTCAACTCGGAGAGTCATTCTCATGGATTGAGAAGTAGTATGATTAAGTTTCTGGTTATTTAAAGATCCCTATCATTTATAACAGGTTTTTGTGGTTTAGAAGGAGAAATACGAAAGTATTTCTTGTGAGATACTCTTCATACCCTTCATGATGTGTCTCAGTTTTCAATCAACCGACTGCTTTCACTGGTCACAATTCCACCTGATAACCCTCAAGTGCTGATAAATCCTGTGTGGAGAAGTCTGATAAACACCTGTGTCACACGATCCAAAGCTATTACTTTCTGACGGCCAGCTGAAATACGGAACACAAAGATCGGAAGGAAGATGGAAATTCGAATCTGGCGAATGCTCCCAAGGAGCCTCAAAGTATTGAGTTCATACCCTTCAAAGCCGTCCCCCGAAGCACTGTTAAACGAAGACCGATTTTAGGTCAAAGAAGGTAACTTGCCCTCTCTTCCTCATATCCCCCTCCCCAACACGGACACTTCTTTGGCTTCAGACACGTTCATACGATGTCTCATACGTGCTCGTCTACGATACGGATTTTTTAATATTCTGTGTGTTGGGATCCTTCTCCAGCAGATTCAAATATGAATTTTCGGTGTACCATACATATGACGAGAGAAGAGTGAGACTTTCGGTTAAAAAACCTTGAGCGATAATAAAAAAAATGAACTGCTTTTAAAGTAATCTGTTGGTGCGATATGATACCGGTTTTCAAAGTGAAATAGAATTCAATTGGATCAAGGCTTTGGAACGTTACGTTATATCATGCACACGTAAAATTGTAATGCCGTTCTTGTACAATAAAATCGCGGCGTTAATTTAAATAAAATAGATTCTGCCAGGCATTACTTGGGGGTAATCTTAGATTAAAATCAGTAAAATTCCTTAAACGTGTTAAATTGATCTCACGCGGCAGGTTCCAGCTGCTTGAGCATCACCAGTTAGGGCATTGATGCGCAAATTAAACGTTTGTTGAATTTTTACAAAGTTTGATTATAATCGCCTAAATCATGGAATTAAAAAATAATAGATTAATGTATATCCCCGGATTGATATTTTTCACGCACTTCGGATTAACCGTTCATCCGCTTATTCTATCTCAGATGCAGCCTCCGAGTGCTTGCTTGAGTTGGAAGTCTATTGCGCGTACGTACAGAAATCGAGGAGAATACAAATGGCGATAGCGAAGGAAAGGGGCGTGGCGTTAGACGGCGAAGCAGTGAGTGCACGGAGAGGAGCATCACTCGTCCAGGGCACTCCCTCCTCGCGAGCGCATATTAGTGGGAAGGGGAAGGGGAAATGGCCTTGAGGAGCGACTCCTGGGGGGCTGGGGAGGGGGGAACTGTGCGATGGGCGGGGCGACCCCTGCTGGAAGGCACGGGGTTAATGAACGGATTAGTCGAAACCTTGGGAATGTGGCATTACATGGCTCATTATGCTCAGTTTTATGGGCGGTAAAAGTGGAAAATGTTTTTTCTCTATTTCCTTAATCCCATAATCGGAATAAGCATGAGCATAACTAATCTTCGTAAGTTAGTATAATTACATGCATGAGCCTACGGTTTTAATGAGATTATCGACCACCCTTGCAAACTCTTATACTATTTCATGGGGCTGTAAATTTCTTTTGCGATCCATTAAACCTTTCCTCATAGACTTCTCCCGCTCCGCATATGTATTCCCCTCTGCCATTCATTCTGCCCGCTCCCAAATCCCGGACGCCTCAACCTACTTGCCATCCGGAGACCTTCAGTTTTTCCGTTTCATTCCAATTCAACCCCCAGCCGTATCGTCTTCCCACGTTTCAAATTGGCTACCTATCGCATTGCCCTTCGTCCAATCAGTGCACCTTATTGCCTCTACCCTCTTCTATTACTACATTTAATTAGACTGTAAAAACTTCAAAACACTTCCCCTATAAATTCTAAATACAGCTTAAAAACCACACCCCAACTTACGTTAATGGAAAAACCACAGTTGTATACCCGAAGGTTTATTTTAAAGATGGGGTTAGAACCCACCTAGTACTAAGCCCAAAGTCATACTAAATTCACATATGAAAAGGGTAAGGGGCGGTGAAATTGTATACCCTATCCCCTGGTTACTCAGGAAGTACTGTTACCCTGAAAATCACACAAGTTTGATGAAGCTGAGGGTGTCCAGAGGCGTGCCCGGGAATCGAAACCCCGACCCTCTTGTTAATATTCCAGCGGTATTCTACTGGACTACAACGTCTCTGAATATACTATATTAATACCACGCTTAAAATATGCCAATAAAAACTCACCAATTACTTAGATTTTAATCAATATAATCAACTTTAGCGCCAAAAATGAGTTATTTTCCATTGAAAAACGATTTGTTCTCCCTTCTTAGCAAAAAAATTCAAAATTAGAGAACGTTCGTCATGCCCTGTTATTGTTTGACAAATGGAAAAGAAAATAAATTCTCGAATTGGTACGTTTCGTACGAAATGGCGGCCTCTCGAATGCGAAGGGAAAGGGAGAATGGATGAGAAGCACTTAGGAAGGAAGACCAAGAATGGAATGCCAAACGGATAATGGCCTCCTGAATTCAGTTCAGATTATTATTTTATTTTTAAAAAAAAAATAGGTCTACATAAAATGCCTCATAAAGTCCTCCTTGTCTCAGTGGGTGAGGGAGGGGTCCTTCCGGGCGCCACCGCCGGGGCCGACCTCGGTCACCGCGGAGGCGGAGAAATTGAGTTGCTGGGGGCGGAAGGGAGGGAAGGGGTGGGGCGGAAGATGAACGACGCGCCTGGACATGAGATGGAGAGTGGCCGCAGAGGGCCACGGATGAGAACGGCGGTCGAACTATGTGTGTGTGTACATATCTACGTAGTATGTATATATCTTCACACACACACATACATATACATATATATATATATGATAAGGAAATATTTTTACTTTCGTGATCTGCTCAAAAACCGCCTTCCCCACATGTCCTGTGTTCGCCTTTTATGTGTTTTCCTATCCCCTTTCCTTATAGCTATTTCTGTTTGAATGAATATATATATATATATATATATATATATAAATTCACTGATAGTCATAACAAACACAGAAACCAAAACACAAAAGAGGAAAAACTCACTGGTTCTCGAATTTTCGGTGGTCCAACCACCTTTCTCAAGAGGAAAATTTGGAGAATTGTTCCTAATTCCTCTCAAGAGGAGAATTTGTTCCTAATTCCTCTTGAGAAAGGTGGTTGGACCACCGAAAATTCGAGAACCAGTGAGTTTTTCCTCTTTTGTGTTTTGGTTTCTGTGTTTGTTATGACTATCAGTGAATTTACATTACACGTTTGTGGGTTTTCCAAAAAAGTGTATATATATATCAGTGAATTTACATTACACGTTTGTGGGTTTTCCAAAAAAGTGTATATATATATATATATATATACACTTTTTTGGAAAACCCACAAACGTGTAATGTAAATTCACTGATAGTCATAACAAACACAGAAACCAAAACACACAAAAGAGGGAAAACTCACTGGTTCTCGAATTTTGCTCGATTCCGCCATCCCTAGTTCTCATGTGTTCGTCTTTTATATGTGTTCCTATCCCTTTTCCTTATATCTATTTCCATGCGAATGAATACATACATACACACACATACACGAATACATGCATACACACACACACAAATGACCTGGAAGCACTGACGAGAACAATATAAATAGGTCTTATTCTGACTATACTCTCCGAGTCCCACCTGAAGAAGGGCTAGGAGAGGAAGGTCAAGTGGGGTGGTGGAGAGATCGGCTAAAGGAGAATCCGGGAGAGGATCAAGAATTAATTGCGAGAACAACGGATCTCGATGGCTTTAGCCTTTATGTATACACATGAGTGGCGTAAAATGTTTAGCCTTCTTGCAGGAAATAATTAATGGTTGGCTTGTGATCAGGTGGAGTTCCATCTCAATTTGAATGGACATCCAAGTTTTTGACCTCATTACGCAACTGTGCTGACATGGAAACCAATCAGGACTTATTATTGAGTAGTGTGGAGCGTTCCAAAGCGTTCGTTATTGCAGAAGATCCTGAAATTTGGCATTTTGCAACTTGGTGGATTTGACTTATATGAGAAATCACGGTGTAGGCTCGAGAGAGAAATCGTTAAACTCCGCTTCACGTGTACTTTTTACGATTTGGGTCTCTTTCGTGTCCCCCTCCTGGGGTGAAGGTAACAGCATCCCCATTAGGAGACGTGCCAAGTTCCACGGAGGGACAACGAATGCCATGTAGTCCTTAAATTATTTGAACCATATAATACCTAAATATTAAGGCATGATCACCGAAAATTTCTTATTTCAAGTTTGTAATATGTCATAGGTAATCTGCTACGCATTTTTTACATCCGGTTATTGAGTGCTCGAGAATTTGATCTGTGGTGCGAAGTCTTGGTGCTTGGACACGGTAAAAATGATAAATTATGAAATTAACCGGAACCACGGCGTCTACGAAATAAGTGCTCTATTTGTGAGTAAGGAAATACTGCTTTTGAGATCTTGGTATTGATCTGAGACGGGAAGGATTTGATCCGCTTTAGACTGGGTTAAGCGCTTCGTTCATACGATTTTAATTTAAGCTAACCCAACGAGAAATGTATTCGGAAATTGGGTCACGGCTTGGCCGTAACCACCCAACCCACTTTCACATTTTTAATAAATAGAAAGCAAGCGAAATAATTTGAAATGCGTGGTGATTCCATGCTGCATAATTTAAATGATCCGTCGCACTGGATTACCTTTAAAAAAAAAATGAACTCCATATCCAGTGAATTTTACAATCGAATGTTTTTTTTTTCAGGAATGCGAGTATTATCTACCGCAGCCTATTGCTGCAAACGGCTTTAGACATTTTGATTGGTTTCCGCGGCACATAATCTGTGCATTCGCCGTAATTACCAAAAGCTGATTATACAGTATATATATATGCGAACACGATCTCATACTCATGAAAAACCTTGCTACCCGCTCAGAAACGAAAGTGGTCAGCTACATAAAATGTTTAACGACGTGTTGTAATAGTATACGTGGCCGTATCGTGGCCGTATGCGCCTTCTTTTTTCCCCATAATCCTCTCACGGCGATCGCTGCTGCGATCCTTTGCTATATAGCTGAATTAATCTCTTAAAATCATTTAGTTCCCACTGTGGCCATTCGTAAATAGTGGCGTCGGGAACGCAATACTGTGTTCTTCTATCGATTTTATATGCATTCGGAGCGATTTCGTTGAGGTAAGCCCCGGAAATAGTAGTACGAAGCATTAATCGGTCACATAAATTGAGTTAACGATAGGAGAGAGAAGAGTAATTCGACAATCACAGCTCATTTGGCGTCCATTATTGCTTTAATACGGCTTACGCGTGCTAGATTACCTTCGTATGCAAATTTCACGGATCATCTAATAGCGATGTACTTTTTACGATTGAGAAATAAATTGTGGTGACGCGTAATATCACCTTTTGAGTTTTTCAAAATGGCCGTCGTCTTTGATGACCGTCTCATTCAATTCCCCGAAAACACGAATGAGAGGTCCCCTTTAAGAGCGCGAATGTTTCCCCCTGGTAGAAAAAGATATGTCTTGATGCGGTCGCTGAATTTAGCTGAATCTTGGGGAGTCACGAGTGTTCTTGCAGAGAATTCTCGTGTTCATAGGTTTTTCTGAAGGATTACCCTAAGCACTGCGCAGTGGTACATGGGTCTAATTTATTGCCTAATTTTCGAATTTGTAAGTCTAATTTATTTATTATTAATTATTATTGATTTGGGGTCCTTTGTCTTTCGTAGTCTTTGGATTAATTTGTCAGAATTGAATTGTGCTTAGTTTATTTTAAGATATAAATGAAGACGAATAAAAGTACAGAAAAGTTGAGGTTTTCCTAAATATTCGCTTTGTTATGCATTACTTTGAATAAATTTAAATTATTACTTCATTTCAAGATTTTTTTAGTAAAAATGTTTCTGTTTTATGCTTGTTCTATTTTTGCAATGGCTTATATTGTTAATGATTAGCCATTAGATCATCAGCTTTATTGTTTTATTTTTATTTTTGTGGTATGACTTTTTTGAGGAATTAATTTTTGCTCAAGTAAAATTGTTTTAAGGACTACATGCATCGTTTTGATGGAAAAAGCACAAGGTTCCTTGCTTTCCTGTAAAATCAGGAACCCGAGTCTCCTAGCTAGAAGAAAGTGCTCACTTTCTTTAACTTCAGCCATGAAGTAGTCTAATGACAGAAATGTGCTTCAATTCTTCCCAGCAGACGAGCATATGTGATCTACGATCTTTCATCTAGCGTTTGTAGGGTTCACACTGAAAACTAAAAAAGCTGCAAATCTTCCAATTAATGTTTTTATATTTTCTGGTGGATTCGCAGTGTTTTTAACTTTCATTATGGCGGAAAGATTACTCCAAGTAACGGTTTAAACAACTATGTCGTTCCTGAGCTTATTTAAATGGAATCGCTGTTAGAATTTTATCAAAATGAAGAAAGATATTTGTCCATGATTGCACATTATCGGACAGCATTCCGCGTTGAGTTTCGATGTATAATGTGCATAGTTTTGTTGCAATTGAAATAATTGAACGCGCTTGAAACAAAGCCCACACTGAAAATAGTATACACACCTACATTTTGAACATTGTATTTATTAATAAGTGATTTCTTCTCCCTTCTTCCCTGTTCCTTCTTTCTTCATGTTTTGTCTCGGGGTTAAGTCTTACATCAAAGCTCCGGGCTGAGTGATACCCTGATGACTCTGGATAAATGACCCGAAGGGTAAAATGGACCTAAGAAAACGAACGGAAGACGGTTTTACATACCTTTTACGGTCATCTTAACTTTAGGCCATTTTAACTTTAAATCATATGCTAGTTAGGTTATTGTAATTTTCATTTTTTTTATTAAGAACAAAGGTATTGCTATTATTTTCCCGCTTAATGCCTATCACCTCTTAATTACTCAAAAGGTACGGAAACTCTTATATAAAAATCTGAACACTTATGTTGGGCCATGCTTGAAGACAGCAAACGTTATTCCGCTACCTCATGAATCCTTGAGGGGCGAATTCATAAAAAGTGATGACGAGCTTATTTAACAAGATTCCCATCTCCTTAAATGATTCGAAAATAATTTCTGCCAAAGGCTAAAGAAAACGAAGACGGACGGCAATTATAAACCGTGTTAGGTCGAGCAATTTTCAGCGTCGAAATCAAATCGCTCCACGGCGAATCAACGCTCGCACTTCCTGCGAGAGTTGAAGCATTTGAGTGCATTTTATTGCGAATTCAATTATTTCTAAGACATTGACGGGAAAGCGTACAGATAATTAAATTCACTCCCTTCCGATGACAACGGTGCACTTGTGGAACTCACTCATGTGTTGGCTAGTAGGGACACTCTGAAGCCAAGTAGGGAATCAGCACTCGTCCTTCGCTCCGTGATTTATCAAAGAGTTTTCTCAGTTTTCCGCTAACTTATGTAGTATAAACTCCGCTAAGAGCACTAGCATATTGAGCACGTTTTTCATTTAGCTCAGAAATTTGTTGGATTCTCAACTTGCTATCAATAAATTATTTAGAGCACGAAGTCTAGTGAAAGCTTATCAATTATTACGATTACTACGTCAATACAATTCTTTACGGAATCTCACGGGGGAATTGAGATCTCTTGGTTTTTGTAGTTTTGCTCACATCAAGGACGGAAATATGTTTACAAATGCTTTAGGAGGACATATTATGCATAGACCATAAACACAGTGATCAACCCGAAGGTCGATTTGGTGGGTATTGATATACAGGTAGATTCTTCAGGCAAAAATATTAGTAACAAGAATAACTCTCACATGAATCATCTAGTGAAAATGGTATTCCTGATTTAAACTTCGTGTATACACTTGCTCACTTAGATGATCTCCATAGGATGTGGAAGCTCTATTATTTAATGATGACATTATCTTCCCAATAAATAATCCTTGAATATCCTCCGACCTCTCGCTAATGTAATACTTAAAATTATTTACCCATTGGTTATTTGCATAACGAAAGGTCATACACGTTAGCCAGAGTAATGCACGTAAAATGAAGATCAATTTAGATATGACTACTTCACATATTTTGACAATTTCAACATTTAGTGGACAATTTCGGTGTTTCCAAAACTCAAGGAATTGGTTCGTACCGTAAGAGGAGGGAAAACGTAAATTACCACCTGAAAGATCAAGTGATTAGAATTGAAAAAAGTGCGGAAATCCCATTTCAATTATTTAAATTATTAATTACTATTCTAAGTTATCTATTCTAATACATAATTTGTCTCAAAAGTAGTAGGTCTTATTCGAATCAAAAACAGATATTGCCAGAATTGACACATTTACTCAAAAGTCTTTGAAGTAGTACCCTTATGCGTCCACACACCGCCGCCGCCGCCGGCTGGATTTTAAGGCCTCGTACGCCTTTTGGAAGGCGGGGTGTCAGAATTCTGCGAAGCTCCCTCGTCACGGCCTGTTGTAACGCTTCCATCGAGCCGTGGCGACGTTTTTCGGTACGGATTTGAGGTAACGTCAGGGCTGTAGCATGGTCGAGAAGCTCTTGGCAGATCCGCGTGCGAGTTTCTTTTAGTTCGTCCAAGAGCACTCGCGGCACCAATTTCGCACACACCTTCCATGCACATTTTTCGATCACAAGTTGATGCACATCGCTTTTAGGGATGCCAAGTTCATCAGACACCATGCGGACACTAAATCTGCGATCCCTGTCCAACAAAAGCTTCACTCTTGCAAGATGTTCGTCACTTTTTGAGGTCGAAGGGCGTCCTGGACGTTCGGCGTCTTCAACATCTTCTCTACCCTCCCAAAACCAACTTGTGCCACTCAAAAAAATCCGATATACCCGTGACGTTATCACCATACGCTGCCTTGGGCATGTCATGAGTCTCTTTCCCGGTTTTGTCCAGTTCCACGGAAAATTTGATGGCGTAGCCCTGTTCCAATAAGCGGTACATGACGGAGCGTAGCGAGGTCATGTCTTAGAGGTTTCGCAAACGAACGATCAAAACTCCGCCTCCAGCCTTTTCTGAGAGTCCCCTCCCTCGAATCTAGCCAGAGAAACCGCCGCCCATTCGTCTATCCTGGAAAAAATAAGTCATACTACTTTTGGGACAAACCTCGTACACTGAGGGTAATGTAAACCATATTTCCATAATTACTGCATGAAGGGAATAGAAGAGAGCATTGAGTAAAATTTCGAACGACCAAAGAAGTTCTCATATCGACGAATTTATCTTCGAGTGCACACACGTGAGCGATTATGCAAAAGCAAATTTGCACACGGAATGGAAAAAGGAAAACTTTTTTATGCCTTAGAATATGCCATATACCTCACAGGTCACCGATTAATTAAAGAGTTTTAAAAGTTTTCAAAATGAAAAGTTTTCATCTCATTAGCGAAGTGTAAGGGAAGTTTCTCGAAGCCACAAATCAAAGAACAAGTCATTGAAAAGAGCAGACGGCGCGATAGCAGGTTGAGGGTATTCAAGCCTGCGTACCCGAGTTCAACTCCTGGTTTTACTCGGTATACTGCCGCTCTGGGGGCACTCTAAGCTTCACCCAAGTTTGGAAGTACGAGGCGTATTCATAAATTAAGAGCCGTTTGATTACATTTAAACACTGACGCTTCAGAACACAGTTTTACTCCTGCAGCGCCATCTACTGATTCATTGAGAACCTATAGTAGCATTTGTTTTGTTTCAGAAGTCGCTTGCTTGTCCGTGCATGCAAACAACAATGTCTGCGACAGTCGTTGATCCCGCCAGCTGTTAAGTGCGTTCTGTCATACGATTCTTGAATGCAAAAGGATAGCATGTCCAGATGTCTTGCAAGAAAGGATGTCCAGTGGACGAGAGTTTTTGAGTCGTTTAGAACTCTTTGACCCAACGTAAAGTCGGTCAAAGAGTTCCAAACCTTGCATATAGTGACTAATCAAGCTGGTTCAGCGGTACGAAAAATGCTTAGAAGTGAACGGCGATTATGTAGAGAAGTGAAGTAGGTTTGTAGCTAACTAAAAGTGCTAATAAAATGTGTTTTTATTGGCTCTTGATTTATGAGCATGCCTCGTATTTCGGGTGCCGTAAATTTCTGGGGAATTAAAGGTGGCACGCAGGGGATAAGAAAGACGTTGAGGGAACTTTGGATAGAACCCGGGGGATGCTGTAGGCGGCTCGCGGTAGGCAACGAAGCTGGAATCGTGGTCACGGTGACGATGTTGACATCGAAAAACACGACTTCCCGAAGAAAAAGAGAGGGAGGGAGACTGGACACGGGGTGACTCGAGGGGATCTGGGGCGACGGGCGGGAGCTCCCCCTTCCCCTCCCTCTTGTCTTGGCTCTCGACCGTCCGTCGACACGGTTGTCCGTGTGGTCATGGGTCCACCTCTTGGCCCTCGACACACCCGTTCACCCCTGCACCCACCTTCCCTCTCCCCATCCCCGCGCACTCTTCCTTTTCCGAAATCGCGCCCTCGTATAGGCGAGGTCTTCGGGGTCGGGGGGGACGGGTCGCTGTAATCGTCGGCGGGGACCGTTGCGAGAGAGGCACACGACGGGCTCCTCAAGGACGCTTTTTCCATTCCGCATCCGTTTGGTGGGAAAGTGAGTCGGAGAGGAGAGGGCAGAGGTTATTCGCGGACATCCTGCTCTCCAGAGGGGCATTCTATTCCAGTTGGCGCGGAACTGGCTCCAGTAAAGGATAAATAACAACTAAAATAGATAGGAAGACGATTTGTTGGACGTCTCGTCCAATTTCAAACATGAGAAATGAGTAATATTCTAACCTAGGCAATACAGTGTGGATGACGAGAAATACATGAATGTAAACGCAAATACTCCCAGAGTTATCTGAACACAGAAAAAGAGTAGAGTACTAAAAGATGTTGCAAATATAATAAACAACGATCATTCGCTGATTTAGGGAAGTTTTTGCGTGAGTGTGCACATATTCAAAAATATATTTTTGAAATGGTTACATTTTTCGGATTTTTTGGACATTCTGAGAAATGTGTAAACATTAAACGTAAAGAAATGCAAACAGATTAGCGTTATGATGGCCTGCGTCAAAGAGGTACAGGTACCATGCTTGCAAAAAACAGGAGCACGATACCTTTTCTCGAGACTCGCTCGGGGTTGGAAGACGGACGGCTATCGTCAAATCCCGGGACTGCTCTCGGAGGGATCCAGGGAAGTTTCCAATTGGTCTCCATGGAAAAATGATCGAAGGAATTTATTATTTCTATGCCGGGCATGTTGCATTATTGTAATCTGGGTCCTGTCTTCCGCCGTAAGAATAATTTAAACGCATGGTGGTCGAGGATCATCGACAGGAATACGCTTTGACATTAATATCAGGTTAACGATTAAAGAGTTCACTTAAAAATAAATCAGGCAGAGAATATTTTAGTATTTGCAAACGATTTCGAGCTGTTTGTTTTGGGAAAATGAGAAATAAACCGACCCCATTTTATCATCTTGCATAAATTCCACATGCCATGCGGGACATAGTTCGCGGTGATCTCTACCCTCATCCATATCCAGACAGCCTGATGTCCTTATACCCTTAAGCACTCGAGGAAGAGCACCGCTTTGTACGGGGAATGGAGCGAAGCGATGTCCGGGTCGAATCTCGAGGCGTTGCTTGTCGCTCTGTCTCCCATCGTGGTCGCTCTGCTTGGTATCGCCCGCGGGGAAGGGAGACGGGTAGGGCCCGGCCCTTCAAAAGGGCGTGAATGTTCACTGGCCGTTTTAAGGTCGTCACTGTCGTCGTCAGGGGTCGTAAATCATTTCGATAGTTTGGCTTTACCCTCCACCAACTTCCCCCATCCGATAGCCTCTTCATGTCTGCGATGTCGCGTCTGCCGTCGCACGACTCGTGCCTCCGGCGCTTCTCATTTCTTTCTCGTTCGAATATCCCCCCACAATTGTTTACTTCGGAAAACTATTGCTTATTAAAGCACTTCTTCTATTCAATATCAGAGTCCTCTCCACCCCTCTTTGACCTCTCCGTCTATTATTCTCCATCCGTTCATTTGATCTCTTCCAATCTCTCAGGAGATCCATTTCACGTCGCTTCCAGCCTCCCTTCCTTCCCCCGTCCTCTCTCGTCGTGTCCCTGGGGAAGGTCCCACCGCCAACACAAGTGTGTCCGTGTCTGGAGTTTTTTAATTCCGAGGCTCGTCGTGTTTTGGGCCAAGGGGAGAGTTCCCCCCCCCCTTTCGCGAAATGCCCCCCTCCGAGAGTAATATGACCCTTCCGGCGATCCCTATTCCCGAAATGGCAAAACTCCTCAACTTCGCCCCTCTCTCTTCTTTGATAGGCCACTTCCGAGTGTTTGTGTTTTCTTTTGCCCCTCTTCCGCCCGAGTCTTGTCTTGGGCTGTCTTTTGTTTATCTTGCGGCCTTGCCTTTTTGATCGCCATCGATCCTTCCCACAGGGCCCTTCCCTCCTTCCCCCCACCCAAGGCGAAACGGCTTTTTTCGTCGTGCGCACACGCCTTCAGCGTTTCCGATTCCACAATTCGCGTCTTAGATACAGCCTTGTCGACAACTGAAGACTATATGCCTATCTAGCTCACTCCTCTTTCAATTTTCTTCTTTGCTGCTGCCTTCTTGATTCCAGACTCGATTGCATCTTAACTGTCTTTCATGATCGTCATCACCGATCATCAATCCTGAGATTGGTTTGACGAGGTTTTTCTTCCAAGTTCTCGCTTCGACGACCCTCCTCATGCCTCTGCGTATGTCTTGTCAGTTTGTCGTCCATCACTTGCTTCCTCTCTTTTGCATCAATTGCGTCTTCATCTCTGCACTTTTTCCTCCGTAGCATCAGGCCCTTACACCTCAAAATATGTCCGAAAGGAATATCTATATTCATTCCCCGTCCATGGCATTCATTATAAATAAACCAGTTTTTTATATAGTGGCCCTTGAATTTTACAATTTTTCGACATTATTGTCAATATTTTTCTTATTAATAGTTCAGAAGCAATAAAAAACGGTTTAAACAAAACAAACGCCTTCTTACGCCTTCTTCTCGATTCCTAAGCGCCGAACAGTTTCATTAGTCCATCCATTTCTTCTTGCAAAATGGCCATAGCTGTCGATGCACCCCAAAAAAACCCAACCCATTTCTTCTTCGTCATTCTCGTGAAACCATCTTTATCCAGAGGTTCCGTTCTTCTCTGTCTTTTGACTGGGTATATTGTATTCCCACCGCTCTTAAGATGCGTATATTTTTAAAGAAGTCAAGCCAAGTCATCTTAGATTATCATTTTTATCACATCTAATGGCACATGGTTACTGATATACCATTATGTATTTCTTCACAAGCAGTGTGCTTGGTGTGTAATCGTTTATTTAAGACCTGTGAAGGACAACCTTAGAACTCGTAAATATGGCGATGGGTCAGTCATTATTATATGAAGAATCAACCCAGCTGTACTTTTACAAATGGGCAAAGGATATGGTGGGGGAAATTAGAGAGGAAAAGGAAATAAATAAATTAAATAAAAATATATAAATAGAATGAAATAATTCAAATTAAATAAAAATAAAATAAAACGATAAAGGGGGATTAGAACAAAGTTAGTCATTGCTTGAGTTGACAATTCCCATTGCCACCTAGCTATAAATGAACAGCAAAGGTTTTTACTAGTATTTTACAAAAATATCGTTCATCATATGCATGCTCTAATATTTGCATTATATTGTAAATAATATTATTTTTAACTAATTAGAAAGATTTATTACGGCACCAGTTTTTACTTTCGGTGCTATAAGATTGAAGTAAACATTCCGAGAACGTAGAGGGGAAGCGAGGAGTAGGGTGAGAGAAGGCGAAGGGGGCAGTAGGGGCGGGGGAACTGAAAATGGGGCCAAAAACAGTTATTGAGGATACTTACGAACAATATTCACCTGATTTCTCGGTCTTGCTCCCAATGATGGTTCAAAAGGTGACATGCACATCGTAATAAATCTTTCTATGCAATTTATTCAATCCTCACAGATTATCGTCATGGGTAATCACTCCGAAAGTTGATTTTTGGCGAAGCATATTTTTGCACAAGACAATAATTACATTTCGTCTTAGTTTCTTGCACTTATTCTTCTCCATCCTATCGTAATGTTCTTCAGATATCCTCCTATGTATGTAATGTTCGGAAGAGTAAGTGTTCTCCAAAGAGTTCAAGCGCCCTTGGAGACATTTCTGCGATTGCCACTCGACCAATCCAGTTCAGTGCCCGTCGCCACGTTTTTATCGCTCCTAAACTTCTTTCCTCTGTCGCTCCGATCGCCCGTGTCTCACGGCCGGATCGGAAGCAAAATTGTGGACTTGGGTTTTCGCTAAATAATATTTTGGTGATTTCCTAGTCGAATTTTGTTAATATTTGGTTAAACTCGGCTTTTGATCGCTCTCACCGGGAGCATCTTCGCTGACGGGGGAACGTTGACGCTGTGCCGATCTCTGTAAGGTATTTATCAAATGCTATCTAAAATACCTATGCAACATCATCGATCAGTAATTAATGAAAGAAGACACTTAGCTCTTCCACATAAAATGTTTATAATTCTATTATTTAAGGAGAAAGAAGAAATGGATGCAAAGCTAATTGATCGGGGGTGAGATGTTGAAGACTGTAATATAGGCGAACTGAAGTGGGCAGGAATAGGATAGGGAGGCTGGACGGAATGAAGGGAGGGAGGACAGAATATGAAGATTAATAGAGGTTTGAGGATTGTTATGGAGTAGAATGTTGACTTGTGTTTGTTAAGAGAGAGAATGCTTGGTATTTGGATCCATCCAAACCCTCCTTAACTGGTAGATCACCTATTTAAATACTATTATCACCACGTTAAATCTATTTCATTTGGAATTAGCCAGTATCTTCTTTCATCATGAAGGATTGTTATCGTGTTACTCCTGAAACTGCGTTATTGATCAGTAATCGACAAATGACGGAAATCTACGACTGTGAAGAAGTGTAAGAGCGTGTAAATCGGCATACATTTTATAAGATGCATCGGGGTGTGGAACGTGCTTTCATGACCCGGTGGCGTGTGCGGTGATGGAAGGATGCAAGAAGGCCTCCGAGTCGAAGGGGAAGGCGGGCGGGTCGGGGATGGGGGAGGGGAAGTAGGAAAGACCAAGGGAGGCTGCGATTAAACGAGACGAATTCGAAGACGGTGAAGCAGGGGAGATATCTAACCGGCACATATCATAGTGGAAATACTAATCGCTGTGCAAACCTTATATCAGAGATTGTGGACTTGAAGTTGATGTTTGCTTTACTGCTGTTTAATTTAGCTCGCAGCCAATCCCTTCGTGTTTGCAACAGCCATCGAGTGTATACAGTTATTTGTGTGGCTGAATTTCTTGGGCAGCGTGCAAACGTCACTTCTTGAGTGCCACCGAAAGTGTTGCTAGGGAAACCGCAGGACTGCCGATGGGGCGGCGCGATCCCATCTCGGCCGACGGGCTGGTTTCGGGGGAAGTGGGGGTCGAGAGTGGCGCGGTCTACGACGTGAGGGAGGGGGAAGGTCCTCCATCCCTCTCCCGCCACAGGAAGCCAACGCCACCCCGGACTGAACCCCGCCGGCTATTTTACTGCGCCGCGGTCTAATTCCAGAGAATGGACCAATAAAAGGGTCAATCCGCCGCTCCATCCGCGAGAGGGTGCATCGATTGTCGGGGCGGCCGCCAATCAATCCGTCGAAACACTCATTCTCTCATTCCGCATTCGCCGCATTCACGACGCGAAAAATACACGCGAAAAAATCGGCGGGGGCGGCGCGCTCTGTCCTTCCCCCCAGATCTTCTTTCTCATGTTCCCCTCCTCCTCTCGCTGCTTCCTTTACCTCTTTATCCCGCCGCTCCCCCTTTCGACACCCCTTCTCCAATGAGCCAAAGGGGTTTCAACTCCCTCCCCCAAGTTTTATCATTTCTCGTCACCCACCCTGACCGCCGCCGGAGGTGGGAATGTCGATTACTGGGATCCGAATCACGCGGTCTGATCCGACTGAGGGAATGACCCGTTCGCTCAACTATTTCGTTTGACCCGCTCTTTGACTGCCTGCGACTCTTGGCTCTTATGGTTAGAATTGGCGGACAACCCACAGACCGCGGAGCGAATGCGGCCCCATGCGGCTTGTGGTGTGGCTCTCGACCGCGGATTCAAAAAAAGTAAATAGTTAGAAATTTTATAACTTGGGAATTTTATTTTTCTATGAAATAATAAAAAAAATTATTTGGCAGGAAAAATTTCGTGAAAAATACTTGTTTATTTCGTCCTTTTGTAAAATAATTCATTTGCACAAAGCAAAATAATGGCGAAATTAACTTCACTTTTTCCAATAAAATGCTCAAGATTGCAACATATGTTTTTGGGCCCGTTCATAAGCAAGTACTTTGCTCGGTACTGCCCGGCACCCACCGCCGACGTCTTAGGAGAAGAATCCAACTCAGAGTACCCCAAAGAAGCAAAGATTCTGCCTTTCTCGTGTCTTTCCGAGTGGGTAGATTAACCCTGCCATTCTCGCTCGTAGAGCTGAAGTAGAAATCCGAGTGCTTTGTTTAATTCTATCCATGGTGACTAAAATATTAATGCAATAAATGAGTATTTTAACTCTTTGAGTTTAGCGATGATGTATGTAAAGTTTGTATGAGTCCTTTAATGGGCACCACTGACTCATCCATGCGGATAGCCGATTGTCTGGATGGGCAGCGCTAGGCAAGGGAGTGAGAGGTAGTTGTCGTCCACAAACACATCCTCTTATTATCAATAACTATGCGATGACAATTTTGAGTTATGGTACGGGAAGGACTAGAGTGACAGTAGGCAGGGAACTTTTCAAATCATTTAGATTTACGGATGATCACACTTTATTGAACAAATGATTTCAATAATTACTCAGCGCATTGCACTCGGTATGACCTGAGATATAATGAAACGAAAACGAAGGTGATGAGATTCTGCAGAAATAGGAGGGCTAAGACAATAAATGCGAAGATTGGGTGACACAGACTGGAATATGTACAAAAGGTTACTATCTGGGTAGTGTTTAGGGCGAGCAAAGTGGTGGAGACGTTAAAAGAAGAATTACGTTAGGGAAAGTAGCGTGTAGGAATAGAAAGGGAGTTGGTGACAGGTACCTTACGTAAAGAATTGACTGGTAAAAACTTTAATATGAAGGTTAGTTTCGTGTGGCTTAGAAATTTTAGTCATTGAGAGAAGAGGATAACCGTAGTTTCGGAGGCTTTAAAGATGTGGATATTGGATAGAATGGAAGAATAAAGTGGATGGAAAGGAAAACAAGCGATGGTGTTCTGGATATGGAGAAGAAAAGAGTGGTTGTAGAAGTTCCCTCGTGGAACGTTCTGGGGATGTGAGGCAAAAGGGAAAATAAGATTCATTTTCGGTGAAATTCAGAGACGTAGAACTGGAGAGCTAAAGAATGTGCTATTGAAGTATGGGGTCTAAGGATATGCTGTCAAGTTGGTGAGGGAGTGGGGTATGTAGTGTGAGTGGTCCAGGGTCTATCAAGAATCTACTCTAAGCCGGTAGACTACTGTTAATAATAATGGCCATACACACATACTCTCTTCATCTCTTTCATCCGATACCGCTGATTTGGAGGCTGAGAAAGGGAAAATGATATTTTTTTAATCCGTAGCATATATTTTTATCGACATTTCTCCGGGATCCGCGGTATTCTTTATCTTTTTTTAACCGCTCTCCAGAGAGGAAGACAGTAAGGTCATTTCAAGAGGGAGATATCCCAAGCTTCAAGTATGCCAATGGAGAAGAGCTGACCCCTCCTCACCCTAGTAGTCTTCATCCTTCATCGATCCGAAGTTGGGCTCGCTGCAGCCCTCTCCCCGTTCTCATCTCGCCCAGCGCCTTCCTCATTTATTTCATCCACATATTCCATTATCTACTTGACGTACGCCGCTCTCCGTCTTCCCAACCACGAGAAAAGTTGTCTTCTCATTCATTCTTCCTTTCAATATATTCTCCTCAGGAGGCTGTCATGACTTGAGTGAATGCCCAATAAGGTTGCCCCCGCCACATGGCAACCCTTCCACTAAACCTCTCCTTCCCCTCAGATTGGTATGGATTCTTTGCTGATTGGCTCAGTTCATCTTGGTCCTAATATCACGACGAGCAATAATTCCCAAATCATCCCTTTTCGCTAAATCTCATAGACTTGAATTCGTTCCACGTTTGGATTTTTTAATGAATTCCCTTTTATATCTCTAGGATGCGTGCCTTACCTCTTTCCCTACAAAATTCAGCCTACCGGCGAAGGGAGGCGTACTCTACGGGTTTGGTACCTTTCTTGAGTAAAATTGAACGTGTTTTTTTATCCCGCAAAAAACCATTTTTGTTAATGCCTCCATAACAAATGCAATAGACTGACTTTGGCAGAAACTGGGCTCGTTTTGAACTCACCAACTTTTACGATTTCTCAAAAACATGTATAATCGTTGCAATCAATCATAACCTAAAATATCATCGATCGTGGATTCGTCATGAAAGAGGAATCTATTGTCGTGAAATAGCTCTAGTAAATTTCAATGGACATAAATGAATGTATGAAGAGCGTTTTCCTCTCCCGGTGAAGTGTGTGGTGAGGGGAGAGCGTGGGAAGGGCTCCGAGGTGAGGTGGGGGGGGGGAAGGCGGGGGGATTGAAGGGGGGTTGAGGCGGGTTGGAGGCAAGCGTCGCTCACAATGTGGACAGCAAGACCAAAGGAAGCTGCCAAGCGATGAAAGGAGACAAACTCGGAGGCGATTAAGTAGTGGAGATGTTTCAATGACACGGTACGGTATAAAAAGATTTCCGAAAGGGGAAAATATAGGCAAGAAAGAAAGAGAATGGAGAACACAACGAAGCTAATATGTATAAGGGAATAAGACACACGTAAATGGAGAGAGGGCAATAGATTAGAATTTCAACATTAATACCAATAGTATATAGATTAGAATAAGAGTTGCAGCGGAAACTGTTAAAGAAAGGGATTCAAGGTAAAATACTTCAGTATCGATAATGTACGCATACTTCTACTCTAGTCTTGCCTTCCCTCGCACGATTGGAGGAATGCTTTCCTTTTGATCGGGACTCAGATGTGGTGGAAGATGTTCTCAGATTGTTTTATTGGTTCGTCTGTTGCATCTCCTGGTTGCTATGGGTGTGGGAATATGTTTAAAAGTTGCGACCGCAACAGTAATGAGTCTGAAGGTTGATTCGATAGGCGAGGGTAGTACTCACTGCGTAATAAAGCCATAAATCGGTGAGATTTACATCATAAACTGTTAAAGGGGGGGGTGTTTTCCTTTTCCTTCCCCCGCGGCGCCTTTGCATTTCCACGAAGTTCACGTGTAGATTCATAAAATCGAAGCATTTGGATTTTTGATGGCGTTCTCCGAAACTACGATTCGTAACTCAGGCCTTTCAGGTCAGCAGTCCAAACCTAGACGCACTGGGCTACCCTTCTTTGCAACTAATATGAAAGAAAATTCCAATTTAAAACCGGATACTTGGCGGCCGGATCGTGGGTGTCGTCGAAGAAAAATTAATTGGTTAGTATTAAAATGAATGTACTATGAACAATTTCTTCCTTGTCGCATTCGAGTGCAGGACGCCGCGAGACAATTTGCTCACTGTCTGGGTGAGTCATCGTTTCCTTGGGCGAAATATTGTTTGGGAAATTACCCCCAAAAAACGAGTCCTACGCGGAATATGGAGTCATAGCACCAAGTGAGCATCTCTGATGAAATCAACACTCGAGTTAATTTCTGTGGCTTTGTTGGTGCATTCGATAAAAACCCGTTAATATTTGGTGAAACGATCACGAGAGATATTAATTAATTAGAAAGCTTAAGGGAGAAATTTCCAAGAAAATTAATGAGTTTTGAAGAAGAAGAAAGTGCTTTTCTATCAAGGCAACGCACCTTTTCACACTTCGGTGGTTACCATGGCTAAAATTCAAGAATTGCTCTTTGATTTAGTTGAGATCTCATCGTATTTACCAGATGTAGCTCCCAGCGACATTTTTCTCTTTCCTAATATTAAAGGTTTTCTTGGAAGGCCAAGATTTTCAGAGGGCAGGGAGGTTATCATATACGCAAAGGCCTATTTTGCGTTTTAACTTATATTCGTAAACGACTATTTGGAAGGATTAAAAAAGTTAGAACATCACTGGAAAAGTTCTATCGGCTTAAAAGGAAACTACTATACGTTGAAAAACTAAAAATAAATCTGAGAAAAAAATTCTCGCTTATTTGTTACGTCGGAAACGTTTCAGACAAACATTCGTAAAGTCGTGTCACACATTATAGTTTTCCTTAATTTCAATGTCACGTTCGAGAAATCATCTTCCAAGCCGACTTGTACAGGTGCGACTAACATTCCGGGACATCCTGTCGCATATTATACATTTTCGGGAAGGTTACATCAAACGCCTAAGAAAGGTTTAACTTTTTAATTATTCTTAATTAATTTTTATGCTGAAAAGGAATTAATATTTTCGTCCCACTTATGGGTCAAAATATCCGTCCCATCATTATTTCGGCTGCATTTTATATTTTTGAGGTCAAACGTCACCCATTGTTACCTTGTTTACTGCCCGCACATAAGCGCTCTTTTCTTAGCAAGAGTCACACTTACACACATGCTCTCTTCTTCTTGGCATTTGCATGAAACTAGTGGAGAAATATTGTATGTACGAGCGCTGGAGACGGTTCTTCCACTCCTCATAGCAATTCTGGAACTCCGATACTGGAATAGCCTTCAGATGGTCGCTTACAGCCGTTTGAATATTTTTGGCTGACCCAAAATGAGTTCCCTTGAGGCGATTTCTCAACTTCGGGAAGAGAAAAAAGTCACAAGGACTCAAGTCAGGCGAATAAAGAGACTGAGAAGCCACAGGAATATTTTTACTGGCCAAAAACTACAGGTCCTTTTGGTCTTACGAAAGGTTTTTTGGAACCATTTTTGCGCAGATTTTTCTCATCCCCAATTTACCTGTAATTTGTCAAAATCTCATGAACGGTGATTTGAGTCAAACTCAACTCTTCCCCGATCATTCTGACTGTCAACCGACGATATGAACGGACAAGAGTCCGGATTCTGTCGACATTTTCATCGGTTCTTGAAGATAAAGCCCTTTCGCTTCGTGTTTCATCTTCAATCGACTCTCTTCCTTCTGACAATATCTTAAACCATCGAAAAATCTGGGCTCTTGACAAAACACTATCTCCGTAGGTCTGCTGAAATTTAGCAAGTGTTTGAGTTTTCGTTGCACTGTGCCCAAGTCTGAAGCAAAACCTGATAGCACACCGTTGCTCGAAATTGAAGCCACTAATTTTTAGAACACAATGGAAAATACTGTTTCACTAAAAAAATCGCTACGGACAACCAACGACTTGAGTAAGTGAAAGCGCATCACATGTTCCCCTGCTGCCTCTCCAAGCCCATCGCCTCCAGTGTTGCCAGATCGAACGCTACTTTCCCAGTATCATAACTTAATTTACAGACCTCGTAGTCCACCCTGCGGTCTTTCTCAGGCGATTATCAATAGATCTTAATGTGATTTCGCCAATGTAAGCCATTTTTTGGCACTGCAGTGAGTTGCAAAGACGCTTGGCCCGTGTCACGTAACTTTTCCTACTCCTAGACGACTCATGCGATTCGTGTCGTTGGCTCGCGTGACTCGTTCATTCGAGGCGATTCTTCCGCAAACGACCGACTCGTCCGTCTCTTTATCCCCCCTCCTCACTGCCCCTTCCCTCCTCCCTCTACCCCCGCCCCCGTCCCCCGCCCGGCCTCCACATATACACATCGATCCGAGCCGGTTTCCCTCCCTCCTACATCCCACCCCCCTTTAGAGCAACCCCCGCACGCTCAACCCTCCCCCGCACATCCTTGAAGGCCGGGGGAGGGGGGTGGCGTATGGGGGCCCGGGGGAGGAGGCGGTGGGCACCGCCCGTTCTATCCACTGGGAAGAGTGGGCCTGCGAGAGGGGTGAAGAGTTTGAGTGTGGGAACTCCCCCCCGGTGTCTGGTTTCGCCACACCCACCCCTCCCTGCACTCCCACTTAATCAGGGGTGGGGAGGTTGCGGCTAGGAGAAGGAATGCGCCCAAGGGGGTTGAGGGAGGTCGCGGGAGGGGAGATGAGGACATAGCGGGGAAATTGTATTCCTGTTACCGCCCTCGGAATTATTAATGATTTTCATCGAGTCCGCATCCTTTTCTCTCGTTTCATTGGTCTCATCCGCCGGGGATCCACGCGCGGGGCGTGAGGCGGGGGTGGGGGGAGCGGTGACCCCCCTGGGGGCACGAGGGGTCGCATCCGGACCAAAAGTTAATGCGTTGGCACTCGAGGCTCCCACCACTCCACCTGCGTCTCGTCAGGTGGCGTGCGTGTGGTCGAGGGATGGGGTGCGGGGTGGTGGTGTTTGGTGCCACACCGGGAAGCCGCTTATAGGTGGCTTCCGGGTGCGGCCGTAGGAGGAAAACTCAATTTGTGATTTGATCTCGGTGACGGCAGTTAATACAGCAAACTCACCCCTGCGCATTCCGATTTGACGGGTCTAAAGGCTATTCGCCGCCTCTGAAAATTTCAGCAGTGTGCTGATGTTTACATCCCTGTAAAATATAATTTAAAATCAAAGTAATGCTATCGCCGTTTCAAGGTGAACCCAGTGCAGACATTTGCAGAATCGTTCGGCACACCACGAAGCTATTCCAAATGACCCGTTTCTCTGAGCTAATAGTCGCTTTACTAACACTCTGGATCAAGTTTCTTATGCGACATTAGTCTTTATATTTCCCATACTCTACATACTTTCCCATTTTTCACATAATTTTTCCCAAATTTAATTTAGAAAAGTAACATGTGTTGAACCGTTTATAAGTATCAGTAGACGTCGTATGTTCAAATTACAAGAAGTTGTGACCTAACTAGAAGCTTTGAGAAACGGTTCCCTAGAGAAACTTGAACCGCATGGAAAAAAGCGCTTCAGGAGTGAATTCCTTCAGATTCTTTTGATCAATCCGGTGGGCGTCATTCGTTTTCCATGATCATCACTCGTTGCGAATTTCGGCATAGCTGACCTCCATCCCGACCCTCCAGAGACACACACAGCTTCTCCCTGCACACCCGGCGCCAAGTCCCTTGCACTTCCATCCCCTACTGTCACCCCCCAGCGCCCATCATGCCAATTCATTTTTCTCGGTAACCCTTCCCTTATTGTCTGTCCTCTTGCAACGAATCACTCTCGGCTGGCCGTCTTCCTCATTCGCGAGGGGCCTCTTCTTTGACCTCTTAAATTTACACGAACGCTAGTCCACACTGGCGCCGCCTTCCTCCTTCATTCTTCCCGCAGCTGCAAACTCCAACGCCGAGGTTCGACAATAAGATCACTTCATTACATCAGTTCGTCCTTTCGATGCAAACTGTTCCACCCCCGAAACATTATTAATTAATGAATTCAATATTTGAAGTCGATTTTCCAATTTGTCATTATAATTACAGTTGTCTCCATTTAGAATAATTTATTATTTGACCTGTTTTGTTTTCATCACGATACAGTATATCCCAGGGTCGGAATCCAGGTCAATATTCGTATTACATTCCGACGGGACGGGGTGCGTCCCAGGGGATGAGGGTGGTGGTGGTTGGTGTGGGAGTGGGGTGGAGAGAGGCGAGGCCTAAGCAATTACGGGCGGGGGTAACCGGTGAGGAGGGAGTGGCTTCCTGGTGTTCAGGAGGGGAAGTCGAGGAGTGTTCTTCGGGGGGGAGGGTGTTCTCGGCACGCACCGAAACCTCCTTTGACGCCCATTTGATGGCTGGGCGGCGCCATGTCCAATGGTGTTCTTCACGGTGCGCCGTCCCGTGAGTTAAAGGCGTTCGCTTGTGTGAGACATCGCGTGTCCCCCTAAAGAGTAATGGGGGACGAATGGTATTAATCATGCTCATTCCGATATCGGCTGAAAAATATGCACCTTGGAGCCTTTTTTTTATCAAGAGGAGGGATGTAAGTTCACAAGTAGAAATTTTTGGAGTTCAGTATTTCTAGTATGCTGGGGGAAGTGTTAAAGTTTAAAGTCCGGGAGGTACCATCGCATAAAAAATGAGGAGTGTATTGGGGTTCAATACTCTCTAGAGGAGACGCTGATTATCTGTTTTCTTGACTTGCGAAGTGCGTGGATGTATGAAATGATGATGCTCTTTGTTCATTTGTTGATTTGGGGATTGCATACGACAGACAATAAGAAAAAAGTCGAGGAAGATGTTTGAGCGAACACACAGGGAGGGAGTGAGCGGTCGCTGAATGCTGCGTCACCGATCGGTGGGATTGACGAGGGTGGAGAAGAGCTTTGGGGTCATGGGTGACTGGTTAATTGATATAAAGAAAAATGTTTAACAAAAACGCGGAATATCACCACGGCTGATGCTGAAATTCGTATGTGAGAGATAGATTCACGGAGAAGGTAGGTGTAATGGCTAAAGATTTAAATGCACCCGTCCTTAATACGGGACGTTTCAGTATTGATGGCTGAGAGCTCGCAGCAAATAATTAAGCCATATTTTCCAAGTGGTTTCGGAGTGAATTAAATTAAATATTAGTAGTCTAGCATCATCACAAAAAATATGAATGATTGCACATGAAGGGGCGTTCCAAAAGTAATGCAATTGTTTAAAAAGATAATTTGAGCAAATTTACTCAAACACCTTAAAATTCTTCAAAGTACCCCCTTTTTTGCAATGCAGTCGTGACGAAGACCTTTCTTGGGTTCCTTCCAGGGCTGTCTTAATCCGAGGGAACAAAAATAAGTCTGCTGGGGCGACGTCAGGACTATAGGGGGGTGGGGCAGCGTTGGCACTTGGTGTTTGGCCAGGAACTCGCGTACTCGTAGCGCGTTGTGGCGAGGCGCGTTGTCGTGATGGAGTAACCAGTTAGCGTAGATATCTTTTCTCGTCTTGATGACCCTTTTTCGGAGTCTTTCCAGCACACAGACGTAGTAGGCAGCGTTAACTGTCTGTCCTCGAGGAACAAACTCCTTACGGACCACTCCTTCACTCTTGAAAAAGACAATGAGCATTGTTTTCACTTTTGATTTGCTCATTCTTGCCTTTTTGGGCTTAAAAAGGCTGGTTGGCGCACCACTCAGAGCTTTGGCGTTTTGTTTCTGGGTGGTATTAAAAAACCCAGCTTGTCCAAATAATCGGGTTCATTTTCAATACGTTGCAAAAGTTCACTTGAAATTTCCGCTCGACTGATCTTTCGTGACACGATCGGCGTGTAGATGTTTACAATAACTGACATCCTGCCGTTTCCATAGCTTGAAAAGAACTGAAATACTATTTTGTTTAGTTTAATACGCTTAGTTAGCGTTACCTACTGCAATTGGTTTGATCCCACTCCGACCAATAGGAGCGGCGCGGGAAATTCAATTGAATTACTTTTGGAACGCACCCTGTAGTTAGTATATGCTACGGAAGAGTTCAGCGCGTGGATAGTATTAATCATCATGGAAAAATTTTAGAAAAGGGCGTAAGGATGGTTAGACGAGGAGATTTTGCAGTGTTGAGTTAATCACGCCGGTGAATAAGTGCTCGAAGGGGCCCTTCAGACGAGGAACGAACGGAAGAATCTGTATGATTAATATGATATGGAAGAATCTAATTTGAGAAAAAAATGAACGATTGGTAATTGCAGCAAAATATGAATTATTGAAAATTTAATGATTACTCGTTCTTCGGAATAGGCATTCCAAATGAGAAACATAAAAAAATAACTAGTCGCTTGTCGGGATGAATAAATGACGGTCGATAACTCGTCGATAACTCGTCGATTGCTTCCCTTCGGAAATGTTTGTCCGCTTCCGGTAGACGATAACTCATCATTCGCTGCTAATCGATGAGCTCCTCTGAGTACACTCAATGCATGGACGCAGCAGGCTAGTTGAGACAATTATGCTAGCGCGGTGCAGAATGAAAGGTATTAATTAGTACAAGGGAGTAGGCTTCCTGATTGGACCTGAAATCGGAATTTTTTAATGCATTAGTTACCTTCTTTTTTGTCTTTCTCGTTTCTAAACTAAGTTTCTACATTAAGCTACGTTACGCTAACCAAAATTCTTACATTCAACATGATCCGACCTTATGATTAGACCTTGTCGGAGGTGTTCACGGAAATGGGGAGAGTGATACTTTGTCACATAAGATTCTGTCGGCTGTGGACGGTCGGCGCCGTAAGAACTTTGTCATTTGGGATCAAGAGAACATCAGCGGACGTCACAGAATCCACTCGAGGTCAAAGAAAAGAGATTTCGCGAGAGAATCGAGGTGAGAGGGACAGTGAGGACGTTTGAACTAGTCACCACGAATCCCTTCATTATCACGCATCTGTAATAGTCCGCCGCTTGACGGGTGGACGTCCATAATATTCTAACCACCTTCAAATCTATTAAGAAATTCCTAAAATTAATAATTTTGACCCCTGCTTCCTGACTTTCTTACTTTCATCCAAAATGTCTAATGTTTTCCTCAACCTTCGCCATCCAATCAGCTGAGCTTTTTAATTTGAATTTCGTTCTTCTTTTTAATTTCTCCACACAACCCTCTCTCCTCTCGTACTATGACTGCTGGTTAATTTTTTTTTCATTTATCGTCCCTCCATCTCATTTTTTAAATTCTATCCCACGCCTACATCTCAAAGCTTCGAATTCACGCCCATTTTCTTGCCTCATCGGCCGATTTTCCGAGCCGTACAGTGCTAGGTAGATTCATACATGTGCATTGTGGTAAATGCGTTGATATTTATTCCGCGACTGAATTTTTTGCTATTCAGTAGTGTTTAGCCCAAGTGAGTAAAAATTTCCTGCACGCTAATTCTACCTTTGGGTTATGCAAATATAACTCGATGTTGGCATTAGGCGCGTGGACAAGTGGAGGTGCAGATGGGGAATCCTTTATTGTGGAAAACTTCCAAGCCTCATGGATTCATACATTTCGGGAGGTTGGTTATCTCATGTTAGCCTCCGTCAGCAACGTATATTAGAAACCAAAAGGCTTGTGGTTATTGATTCTTTGAAAATGGAGAAAAATACAATGAAAAAATAAATCGGATATTGGAAACGAGCTCAGTAAATGGAGCACTAAACACGCCAGTGGCGAAGAAAAGGGTTTGATGAATTTCTCTCCATTAGCTACGTACGCATTGTCCGCGGGATGAATCGTCGCGGGGTTTTAACGGTCCCTCGCGCAATCGAATGAAAACTTCCCGACATCCACTTTCACCTCAATTGATGACTTCTCTCTCCCCTTCACTTTTCATCGTCGACAGCTTTTAAACTCTCACCTGACTGGTTGGTTGGTCGATGGGCAAAGAATGAGAGGCTTCCCCGGCCGGCCGCAAACACACTCCCTTCCTGATCGATGGATGCGGCCACTACTCGGAGACTAAATCTTTAAAGGCCCGCCATAAAAAAAACGTGACGTCAAGGCAACAATTTCTGACGTATCCCTCGAAACAGGAGAAGGCGATGAGGCGAGTCGAGCAAACTCGCGTCAATCTTCCTTTTTGAAGAGGAATTTACATCTACACCTTGGCTCGCAACCAGCTGCAAGAGCGCGTGGCGGGGGGTGCTTAGGTGAGTGGACATGAAGGTGATTGGTTTTTAGTGGCACTCAGGTAGTAAAATACATTTTGTTTCCTACTAATGTTGTCGTCAAGAGTCATGCACGAGAAAATCAAAGGATATCTCGCGCATATTGATCTGTTCTGTGGTCAATTCTTCTTTCAAATTCTCGTTCTATGGTCTCGCATACCAATTTAACATGTGGCGCTGAAATTATTCTTTTAGCATAAGAGTGAGACAAGAATAATCTTTTTTTATCTAATATTTTAAGTTGCGCATGCGATAATCTCCGCGTCTAACAACCGAGGATATCCAATAATAATGAAGTACTTCCTGTTCGTTCATTTTTCCGTATCTCCCAAAAGGGGGGCTTTCTTTCCTGTGCCCTGACAATGCGCAGAATGCAATAACGAAGGAAACTCTTCGCATTCTTAAACCACCGGACCGCCGAGGGATCATTATTTTACCCAAAAACAACACACGATCGCACGCAAGCAGGGTTTAATCCCCAGAGGGGTTCCCTCGCCTCCCCTAGAGGTTTTTCCTCTCCTACGAGGGAAGGAGTTGGGGGAGAGGCGTGAGGAATAGGACAAGGGCTAGTTAAGGGCTGGCATGATATATCGGCCCTTCCTTAATTGGCATCCTTCCTTAAAATTGGATAAATTCGCCCCAGGGAAATGGAAAGGAAAGGTCGTCGGGGCTCCGCGGCTTTGACCCGCGTGCGACGCCTGCAGGGCAATCAATTTCGACGGCGCCTACCGCCTGCGAATCCTTGCAATGCGGGGGTCGAATCAAAATTGAAATTCGTTCACCCCGTTCGTGGAATTCGTCAGCGGAGGTAGTCGATCCACCGATTAGCTGGGACCCTTTACCGACCCCTCACAACGCATTTCCCTCTCATTATTCCCTTCCCCAGCCCACAATGGCGTCCATTCTTCCATCTCCCTTATTCCGCTTACCCATTGTCTTCACGGCACAGACCTCTTAAGTCCTACTTTTTTAGCCGACATTCGCTTTTCTATTCCCCTCAAACCACACCTACCATCCCCTCATCCATCCATCTTATTTTCTCCGTTCTTCTACAGTAGCATATCTCAAGATCCACCTTAATACCCTTTCATTCGCCAGATTTCAAATAAATATACTTGCCTTATGAAAAGATCTTAACCGAATTATGATCATTGAAAACCAAACCGCCTGTGGAAAGCTGAAGTGTTAAGTCCCGAACCGTAGGTGTTTATGTTTTGGAAAGTGTGAACTAATACTGAAAGTGATAGTCAGACTTCAGGTTTCGAAAAGATAATACCCATATTTATATGAATATCGACTTCGAACTTGCTCATTCCAGTTCCATTGAATTTTGCTTTGGGTATTTGCTCAGGCTGAATTTCCCCTTCTTTGCAGACGCTTCTTCAACTGACGCAGTTAATCTCTTTACCGCTGTACCGCAGTTCTTTTCCGAAACATTACCAGCATGAGTGAGCTGCGTTCAATCCTCACCGATTCATTCCCAGGCTCTCCGACAACTTTTCCTCCTCTGGGGATTTGTCATTGCTTTCCCAATGTTAATAATCTATGCATTCCTACCGCGACCCCAACGGCTCGGTTCATGTCGTTCGAGTGCTGTCAAATATCGTAAGAGTCACCGGGAAACTCATTCGCGACGTCCCTCCGAGGCGTACGTATTTGCACCTGCGGTGGGGCGGATGGCTTGCATGATATTAATTTCCCAGAGGAGGAGGAGGAGGAAGGGCCCGCCCTCTTAAAAGGGGGGGGGAAGGGAGGGAGGGAAAGGCGGGGGGAGGGAGAGTCTTGCCGACACCGGTGACGCTCCGCCTGGTTCCCCCCCCGCATCCCAGCAATGAGTTCTCCTCGGAGTGAAGGTCGACAGTAGTCGGGGATTGCGCCCGCACTGTTTGCTCCATCCGAGTGCTGTCGACGGGGTCACATGTGTGTGCGCGCACGCACCGCTCCCCTTCGACAGCACTCCTTGGCCTTATTGCCACGAGGATCCTCTCACGCTGGAACCATTTTTAATCCCTCTTCCGTATTTATTTACTAAAAAGACTTGCATTTCCAAAGTTATTAATCTCCAAAAATTAAGCTCCGTTTGGAGTTCATCAAAGCGTAAATGTAAACTCGCTCTCTTTTTCGTCTGTCACCATTTTTCGCTTTTCCACGCGGAAAAAAGTAACTTTTGTTCATCTTCGGTTTGATTCCACATAATTATGTATCTAATGATTACGAAATTTATTATTTAAACAAAAAATGGCTTATTACGAAGTGAATAGTGTTCTCGTTTGCATTGACTTAGGCTAATATAAATTTTCTCAGGAACTAAACAATAGTTAAAAGTGATCTTTATCAATTTACGTGAATAATTGAACGTTAATCATTTGATCTTATAAAATGAGATGAAATCTTTCATTCAAGCTTTAAATGACAGCTCATTGTTCAGTCCTTATAGATTTCCTAATTGGCAAATGACAAGAAACGTATTTTTTAATTAAAAATGCCAGCAGCTTTAAAACAGACTAATCTGAGGAAGAACATGTCATTGTTAAGACGTCTGTTTCTCTTAAGAAAATTTCTGTTTCTGAAAACTCTCCAGCCATTTATGAAAAATAAAAGTCAAATGAAGACACGTAGTCTGACGTCATTGAAGAACGACATGGATCACGCATTACGTTCGGGCTGAAGCAAGAAGGACGAGACACAGTCCCACTGAGGGTCGACCATGATGAGTTTCTACATGTTTGCGCAGCAGGGCCAAAGTTATGTCGAGTAACAGAAGTCCCACGAGAGAACAAACGTTGGCAATAAGTTGGACTTGTTTAGGGACCTGTTGTATAAAGAATAAGTGATCTAAGAATACTTAAATTGACCCTGAAAATGGTGGAATGATCAAGGGTGATCGATTAAGGAATAAATGGCATCCCCGGAGAGACATTATTGCTGAGGGCGGTAATGGGGAGAATGGGATGTAGGCTCACGACAACCTTTTAACCTGAGCAAGATGATGAGCTGGCACTTGAGAATGTTGGAAGAAATTTTCTGAATGCACATATATCAATATGATGTAAAAATAAACGATTATAAGGACGCCATTTTCATCTTATGGCACGTGCAGAACATGCGAGTACTTTTTTGTAAGAAACCAGGGCACTAAAAAAACGATAGCTGGTTTGCAATTGAAAACATGATTACGTGGACTACCCAAATAGTGGAGAGGCAGCAAAGAGCGCAGTGGCTGAAGAACACGATAATTTTCCAAACGGTAGTTAATTAAAGAGCGGGTTTCTCCTGTTTGAGTAACTTTATTATTGATTCAGGGAAAAGGGGTCGCTTGTCCGACGACGCAAATTTCTTCACAAAGTTAAATTAAAGCGAAAAGGAAAGAATGGCAAATGCCAACAGGAACGTCATGGGAAAAGGAGAATGCCACCCATTTTCAAAAATTCCTTTGAAAGGTACTAATTAAGTCATGGTAATTGAGAAGTAATTACGTATGAAATAAAATGCGAGGAAATAGCTAATGCGGAGAGGATGAATCGAAACGAAAATTGCATGCACAAGTTGCTATGAATGGGGAGGAGAGGACCGGATTGCATCCTTGTGCTCGAAGAATTTCAATGGTTGGAATATAGTGAAGAGGCAAAGATGGTGAATCTCAGCACCAATAACAGAGGAAACCATCATCGCGCAGGCTACTGAAGTTGATAATTCCACATAGAATTAGTCAAATCCTTTCCTGAGTAAAAATACGTTTGGCCGGTGAAGAAATCCTTCTCACAGAGGAAAGGATGAGCAGGCAGTAGAGAATGCTCAAGAAATCCGAAATTTGTCAGGGAGTAATAAGGGTGTACCACCCAGGAGATTATCATGCATAACACAATTTTTTTCCCTTATATTAAAATTAGAGCCATGAATAGACGTGATGATCACTCCCAATCATGAAAATCATCGCAAGAAAGCTGCAAGTGAAATGTTTGAGATCTAATGAAGATAATCAGGTCTGGTGCTTAGAAGAAACACTCAGAAGGGCGGAATTTGGCATGTAAACTTATTGGTTAAAGCAGTAAGGCAGACCTTGGAATGCGACGAAATTCGTGGTTTATCATCATAATAATAGTTGACTGGAGCATTATTACAATTGATGAACTCAATTCACTTTGTTGACGATTTACTAACGCATTTTCGCTCAGGATGCCTCCAAGATCAGCCCACGCAAGCAGTCCACGCTGCTTACTCGCGAATTCAAACGAGGATACGCCTTTTGATTCAGAGAGTAGCGGTCTCCATGAAAGTGGTCAGTCTTGTCATTCTACGGCCTTTCCCTACACCCTGACTCCTTTATTCTGTCTGATTGGATTGATACGGCCATGATATCCCGCCTCTCCATAGCTTTCCTTCCATGTCATACTATTATCATTGTTCTCAAATGTCACAAATGAGGGCTAAGGGAAATCGGGTGAAAGGCTCCGGTCATCCACAAAGGAGTTGCATGGCCAAGCACGGAAGACATCCGCACTTGACACTAAATCAATTCTGAGACCCATAGTCATATTATTTGTCTTTGGCGTTTGCATGACCCATTTTTACTAGGCGTTTCAGGCAACTATTCCCTTTGCAAGTCCCCTCTTCCTTTTCATCGCTTCCAACCTGCCAAGGGTATCGTCATTAAGTGCACTCTTTTAAAAGATCCCTCGCTATCAGGACACAAATGCCTGTGTGCAGATCTCTAACATATCGCCTCCTCCTGCGAGCGTTCTTCAACCTTACTAAACTTCCCTCAATCTCAATTCAAAGTTATTAAAGTAAGTTTCGTACGGTCGTTATTCCTATTATCTCGTGGACTTACATGTATTTCACCATAGATTATTTCACACATCCTTTTTCACACCTCATATCTGCCATCAGGTCGTTATTAAAAGCAACCTTCTCTGTTCTCCAACAAAGTGCATGGTTCTCCGTATTCTTCGCCAACGATTGCATAATCTCTTCTGCGCCATCCTTAGGCTCAAAGAGTATAGACTTATGGGGTAATGTTCCCTGTTGTGGGAACATTACCCCCTACCCTACCGCTCTTTTCCATAGAATCAACCCTCTCCACACCAGTCCTGCTCCCTGGTAAAATCAGCAAAGCCATCGAATTTGTGACTACAGTATCCCAACTGTCTCCTGCGTTATGCCTGAATTGGAAGATTATTTCGACGAACATTGTTTATCATCTTTTTCGTCAATAACGTAGCAGGCCTTTGATTCTAGTGTTCTAGTTGGAAACATACCGTTTTTGATGTTGATTCTTCCTGGTAGACAATCATCAGGATGATGATTGTTTGACCCGCATAATGAATCAAAGAAAATTAATGATTTTCTAACAGTTTTATTATCTCGTATGTCTTAAGCACATAAGCGTTAATGCAATCTATCTGTGTAGGGAAATTGCGATGATGATGATCCACGATATAAGTGGATTTCCACAAATACAAACCTATTTATATAGACTTGTGAATTTTTGTCCTGGGAACGCAATTATTTCGTCTCTCGGATTTCCCCTGGAGTCATTAATGACGGGATAAGGGCTTTTCATCAAATGCTACTCTGGACTTGTCGTTAACGACGAGTCTAGAGTATCTCTGAACTCGTCGTTAGCAACGTGCATTGATTTCCGTGCCCGCGCACCAGGCCGGCGTTCCAAAGGGCGATCTTTACCAATGGCGCGGGGCCGAGGATCGTGGGCGGAAAAGGGTACCGAAGGGTTGGGGGCACATCGCGAGGGGTTCTTGCTCACCTTTCCCTTTTCCTCGCCGTGAATCCTCCCTCCTCGCTGATGCTGTTGTGTAAATCAAGGCGCTGCAAATGAGGCAAAAATTCGGCCCTTAGGGATCATAGGAAGTGGGTTTGTGTGGGAGAGGAGGAGGTTTTAGAGGGTCAAAGGGGTTCTTCTGCGGATCAAAGGAAGGGGATGAGGTCTTTTGTAAAGGGAAATAAGTGGGCGGGAGATTGCTTTCTCGCGCTACTCGTGGGAGACGTCGCGGCCAATCCCCTTCCATTTTATCCCGGGGAATGTTGGCTGGTTGGAGGGAGGCAATCTAATTGCTGGGATGTTCGCACTGCTGGGTGACGATATTGAAAAGTGGTAGTAATTACCTACCCGGGGGGCTGGGGGTAGAGGAAATCAGCTCGTCACGTGTGCTCTCTCTCCGTGTCTTCCATTGTAACGCTCACCAGAGGATTGTGTCAACGGCAGTGGGAGTTATTTGTTTTGCGCCCTAACGACTCATCAAGTAGAAACTTTGCGTTGCAATGGAACGTCATGAAAATACCATTGGAGTTGTAATTATGAAACCACGAGTGCACCATTGAATTCCGTTCGTTTTACCGGAAGGTTTTTTTTATTTTGCTGATCTAACAAACGCGTAGTTCGCCATGAGTGGCAAACGGGATGCTATCAGTCAGTCCTCGAGCATTTCGTCCATTAATGAGCGAATTTGGGGCTCTCTCTCCTGAATTCGAGTCCCTTTGTGCAAGCCACGTCTCTCTCGTGGACCACCCTTTGAACTTCTATAAGCGCCCTTCTTGGCTAATGAAACACTAGGTTTAATATTTCGTTCTCTTTTCCGCCACTATTGTGTTATTCCATCTTTGTTACCTTTTAAAAACTTTTTCAGCAGTTAAACAATCGATAACAGCAGCACGCTGTTTAACTCGCGTTGACATAGCACTAGAATACCTCTCCATACTTCCGCCTCTCGAAATACACTGGATGAATATAACGACCTTAAACCTGCGCATGCGTGTTGAAGGGGAATGTTACTTCCACATGCCACCAGGAGTACTTCTGAAGGTCATTTTGTTTGAGGTCTGCAAGCATGTGTGCATTTGTTTTTCAGCCTAACCTCGTAGTTTCCATAGTAAACTCCTGTAAAAAGTGCAGTAATTGAATAGAGATTCATTTCTTGAAGGGCTATGCAAACAATGATTATTCCTTCATAAATTTTTAGCATTGAGAATATCATTTTTTTAATGTTTGCTGCGCCAGTTCCATGAGCTTTTGTTTTTTTCCCAAAAGACTCCGCCCATGTAGAGAGTTAGATATTCGCCATTCCAAGCTAAATTCATTACGCCTTTAATGTCAATAATATTAATTAACCGTCAGCAAGTTATTAAAAAAATAAATAATAATTAATAGCAGTCAGAAAGTTGTTGATTGTAAATCTTTGTTAGGATTTTTTTTATTTCGCAAATCAAATGTAAACAAATAAAAAACAAAATTAGACGGAATAACGACTAAAAAAAATCTGCATACTAATCTGAAGGAAGATTGGAACTCATATAAGACATGTCGTTTGAGATCCAGACAAAATCAATCTACAGAACCATATTCCGGTGCTCCACCCACTCATACACAGAGAAATACTTGAAAGGTGAAATTCCACCAGGCAGCCTGTTCTATTTATTTCTTCCGAACCCGGGCGCATAGAGCCGAATCGAGACGCACGTAGTTTTTCTGAGGTCGTAGTTTCGCGGGAAAAATTCTCAGCACGGTTCTTGGCGTCGTTTGCGTCATTTCTCCTTGGTACAAGTGAAGTAGTACTCAGATCCATCGAACTTTTGACATAATCTTCATTAATATGGTAAACTAGTGCTGATAATACTCTTATTGCACGAGTAACAATGCACGATTTACTCACAACCTAGAGATGAGACGTGGAGAGAAAAGTGGGTTTCATTTTTTTATTTAATAGGCAATCATGTTGCACGTTGCGAAACCCATGGGCTCCACCCATGAAATTTGCAGAGAGACGGCAGGCACACACACTCGTGTGATAGCTGTCTCCTGTGCCTCACTTTGTTTTCGTCAGCGTCGGGATCTTCCATTGCATCACGTCGCCTCGGCGTTTCATGTGATTCATCCTCCGCTTTTCCCCTTGCTTCCGCTCAGGAGAGACAGCCCCATTATGCCAGCATTACATTCGTGCTAACGAACGACTGCGTCGTTTCTCATGCCCGTGACATTTCGTGTTATTCGTTGATGCATTCGGCGGTTGCGAGGGGAAGGTCCTCGCACCGTGGTGAGTAACCGTCGGAGGCCTAGCAGTCGGAAAAGATGTGTAGAAACTAAGTGTATACAGGGTTCGTCCGGAAAATAAGTGTACTGAGCTCAGGAAAAAAAAATTATTACACTTTTACATATCTTAAGCTAATATTCCTCAAAATAGGACCCTTGTGAGAGTCGATACACTTGTTCCAGCGGCGTTTCCATTCCTGGAACGCTCCCGCGAAGGCATCATCGGAAACCTCTCGAAGACACGTCGTCACGGCCTCTTTGACGGCGTCCAAAGTCCCGTATCGCGTTCCTTTCAAACTCCTCTTTATCTTCGGGAACAGAAAGAAGTCCGGTGGTGCCAAGTCCGGGCTGTAGGGCGGGTGCGGCAGCGTTGCCACGCCGTGCTTGGCCAAGAAGTCCGACACGACAAGCGCGGTGTGAGACGGCGCATTGTCGTGATGCAGCCGCCAGATGTTTTTGATCGCTAGCCGGACGCGGGCGACTCGTTTTCGAAGCCTTTCGAGCACTTGGACGTAAAATGCAGCATTTACAGTTTGTCGTTCAGGTACAAATTCTTAGTGTACGACTCCCCTTTTGTCCAAAAAAACAATGAGCATCATAAACTTATTTTCCGGACGAACCCTGTAGGTATATCGTAACACTGTATTCTATGGTGAGAAAACGTGCACAAGTGACTTGAATGTGGACATGAATCCTAAGCTATTCGACTCAAAAACATTGAATCGCAACTTTAATGCCGAGATTTTTACTCCCTCGAAGAACCTTTATTGAAAACAGACACAACCCTGATCATTATAAGACATGGAGCAATGTGTAAGAAAGCTGTAACTTTCTCAATTTCATGCTTTATGTATGATCGTCGTTGAAAAAGGTGGTTTTCTAGTTAAAATGAGGTCTTGTACCACCGTAACTCACAATAGGCAACATACGCGGAACTTATTTACCCATACGACAGAATTACCATTTGAGCATATATGAAACTCTTCAGCTAGTTGAGGTGAAACTTACAATTTTATCAGTTATATTGAAATAAATCCCTGCCCCGAATAGGAAAATTCTGCGACTCTTGTTGCCTTCTGATTAATTAAACTTCATTAACCTGACCTTAAAAATACTGCAAAATTTGCCATTATTCAATTTTGTGCATAGAAGGATACCATTTACGTCGTTCCCATCCGGTGTGTGTAAAGTGCAAAAAGATAGCTCTGTTTGCTACTCTTTCCTTCCTTAAGGCATTAGACCTTCTCTTCGGCCCTTTCAGGAATCTTGCTGTCTATTTACGATTTCTTCTACACTGCACTATTTTTGCATAATTTCTTTGTCTCCCTTACATAATGTCTCCCGTACAGCCCATTCTGAGCCCGGAACTTCTAATCAATCCTTTTCTTGAGTCACTTTGATCACCTTCTCTAGTATATTTCTTGACAAGCCCCCCTCTCTCAATCCATTTCTCTTCTTTCTTACATATCCAGTTGGTGAATTGATGATTTACATCCATGTTGTTAACATGACTGCGCTTGCGTAGCACCATTCTGCTGTGGTTGTCTAATATAGAATCATCTAATACTTTTTCTCAGATCACGCCAAATTCTTCGCTCTATCTCAACCTATTTCTACCACAATAACTCTTCACGTCGGTTTTGCACGCATAATTTTGCCGGTATCTTCACTCCCGGAAAATAAAGTGGTGTAAGTACGGTTTTTATGTAATGAAAAAAACCAGATATATGCTTTGTCAATGTTTAATTCTGCCAGGGGAGGGTCTTCATGCGGAGGAGGCGTTGATGGTTTACTAAATGTCCATTCACTCATTTAAAACTTTCTCAGGTTTAGGAGGAAGGCATCTTAACAACTCCATATTCGGTGAGGCTTAAGTTTAAGTACCTGAGAAGTGCACTGAGTTCGTTTAAATTGTCTATAAGTTCTGTTGGCACGCCTGTCGCCGCATGACTTAACTCATTTCCTCTCCTCTTTCCAGGTGAGTTCGCTGTGCGTCGTTCATTTTGCTGCAACGAAAGGTCGCCGAGAGACGGAAGTAGCCAGGATTCGGTGAGAGACAATGATTTTTTCTAAGGAATTACAAATTTTCTAATGATAAGGCATTCTAAGGATTTATCCTGAAAACATTTACCATTCCGTTTTACGATTATCTTTTGCTCTGGCGCCGATTTTACCTTGGACCGAATCCATTGAAGGTTCACGCCACGTTTTGCGAGATTGGGTGGACCAGAGTTAAATGGAAATTCGCGTATTCCAGCAATCTACTTCGCCAGTGACGGTCTTCACAATAAATACATAAAATTAATCTGCAGATAGCAATTAAAAATTTTCATCCAACGTCATTTTTGTAAACATTCAGCCTCAATTTATTTTTTTAAAGATAATATATGAAGACATTCCTATCTAGTGATTCAATTTATGGCAATTATGCGCATTTTGCCTCTTATTTCATTGAGATTATTTTTTTTCTCTTCCTTCGTGTTTATTCTCTTAATGCATTCCGATACTCTCCTTCTGTTGCTTTAACCGTGTTTTTTTCGTGCATGAGGGTAAACCTGAATTCGCTCTCTCAAGATCGTTCACATTGCCCACTCTGTACACAAGTCACATTCGTGCATTTTTACTTGCTCTAATCGCATCCGGAGGTCATAAAAATGCTGATATTTTTATTACGCCGTCAAGATAACTGACCATCAAACATTAAATTTGTATCCGATGATTTATGACTCAAATTTGTGGAAGTTAATGTTCATTGAGCGAAGAATACTATATAATGAATTTTTCCACTGTTCTTTATTTGGGTACGGATACCTGATGATTACACCTAAGTGTTGAAACTATTAGTATACAAATAAAGAACAGTGGAAAAGTACATTGATTTCTTCATTCCATGAACCATTAAATTTATCCCAGTATATTTTTTTTCCTACACGCGTTTTCGTAATTACACATTTCTTCTCTTCCTCTTCCGTCATTTTATTTTCCAATCATCCGTTATGTCTCCCTTCATATAATTCTCCTCGTTCACTCCTCTCTCTCGAAGATGTGTCTTTGAAAAACTGCCACGAGGATAATTCCACAATCTCACCTCGTCTCTCATTTAGTACACAATCAGCCATTCTAAACCAAAGACATTGAAATTCTTCTTGACAAATGAACGAAAAACTAAAATACTTCTCACTTAAAAGTTAATTAACCCGTACTGGCCAATTTAAACTATGAAATCAATCTCGCAATGTGTGATATTGTAAACAACAGGCCGACGTTTATTTTTAGAACCGCTCCCTCATGGCTATCGTCCAATTGTGGGAGACGTCATTCCCATCTGTGCGGCATTGAAATTACAGTGGATTCTATTCCGATGGCATTCCTTGTGACTTAACTTTCAGCTGACTTCTAGGGCCGTTATTATTTTCGAAGCATTGTATGAAAAGTATTCTTTCGTCCATAACGCCCAAGAGGCGGTCCGTTTTGAAAATTTAGTCGTCGTCGAAGATCCGCAAATAATGCCACCACCACCTACTGGCGCCTGCTTGGGAAGAAATCTAATTACTCGCAAAGGCCGGTATGGTTTTCTGTTGATTTTGGCTCTCAAGGGAGATCGTTTCTCGCGCGAGTAACAAGAGCCGAAGTCACACGAACCGAAATTCACTTTACGTTTGATGAATTCCACGGAGCGATGGAGTAATTTCCTGGCTCAAATTACTTTTCGGCGGTTCTCGGAGTGATAATTTATTGGCGGGTTTTCAACGCAAAAATCGGAGAGCGCTGGTCGTAAATTTGTGACGGCGCTTCCTTTTCATCCGCCCAGGGGTGTATTCATTCGTTTTGAAGCCGGAAGAGAATCGAAAGCCTCGGACGCGGTTAATTGAGATGGATGCGGGGCCAAAAGCGAGCTCCTGGCTACCAGCGGTGTTTCAGGTGACAGGAGTGTCACCGGAGGAGGGAGCGCGGGGCCGCACGAATGCGCACTCGTAAAACTCTATCCGCTGCCCCCTGCTAGTCTTCCCCTAAATAGATGGAGGTCGCCCGAGAGAGTTTGATGAGCCCGTTTTTACTAAGTGTCGTTGCTAGAGAGAGAGAGAGCGGTCCTCCTTTCCCACCAGGGGAGTGGCAGTGGATTCGCTGGGCAGATTCCGTTCGAGTTTGAACATGTCCGAAGGCACCGCGCAAAAACAAAGGGGGTGAGCTCGAGGGGCGGTGCGTGCAAGTCAGGCGCAGTGACCGGGGATTGTTGGTTCAGTGTCCAAGCTTAAAATGCTGTCCGTCGGGGTAAGGGTTCGTCTGCGTTCCGCAGTAGTGGGGTGTAAATGCATCATATGTACGTAGCAGCTGGCCGTGAGACACTATCTCGTTGGTTTGGTGCTGGAGGCAATCAGTCTTCTGCACTACCCTCCCCCCCTTGTGTCCCGTCTCCTCTCACGGACTTCTATTTGCGTCCCCTGTCTCTCCGATGGACTAACACCTCCCTTGTCGCGTCCGAGATGGAATATACAGTAGACCCACTTGTGCATTAGGCCAACAACTGTCGGCAAGATTATATGGACTGAAGTAAACCAAAGGTGGTGGGATTATCACACGACATTATGATTAACCTAACGTTAAATTAATAGTGTTTAGCCCTATGCACTGTTCTTCTCTTATACAACTGGTTTTTCATGCCATCAATATATATATATATATATATATATATATATATATATATATATATATATATATATATATATACATAGATGATGCGGAAGTACTCACGAGAGCAATATAACTTTTGGACGGCACAATAGAACGTTGCGTGTGTTTTACGTGTTATCTGTTTTATTCTGTGTTCTATTGTGCCGTCCAAAAGTTATATATATTATTATTAGGTAATCTACCGGTTAAGGTAGGTTTTTGGATGGACACAACTATCAAATAAACATTTTGTGACTCCCCACCTTGCAAACTAATCTATATCAGGTCCCTCTTCATCTCGGTGTACTTCTTTCCTCCCTTCATCCCGTCCAACATCCCTATCCTGTTCCTACCCTTACCTCGCCTGCCCAACATTCTCCCCTCTATTACCCTCTTCAACATTCCACTACCGCTCAATACGCCTTTCATCCATTTTTCCTGCCTCCATAGGATTTCTCTCAACAAACCCCTCTCCTCCCCCACCATTCCTAGTACTTCCTCATTTGTTTTCCTTTCGGTCCATTTCACCTTCTCCATTCTTCTCCACACCCACATTTCAAAAGCCTCCAATCTACGTCTCTCCTCCTGCTTCAGCGACCACGTTTCCGCGCCGTACATAGCTACGCTCCATATCAGAGTTTTTACGAGTCTTGTCTTAATATCCCTACTCAACGTCCCCGTCATCAACTCCCTCCTCCTTGAGAAAGCCTCCTTGCCTAGCGCAATTCTTCTCCTTACGTCCCTACCACTTTGACCGTATTGGTCCAAAACACTTCCAAGATATGTAAACTGTTCTACCTGCTCTATTTTTCCCCGCCTATTTTAATATTTAGCTTAGCCTTTTTCTTTCTGGAAAATCGCATAACCTTTGTTTTATTAATATTGATTCTCATCCCATATTTATCGCACTGAACCTCCAATTCACTCAACAAAGCTTGCAACCCCTTGGCTGACTGAGCAACTAATGCTTGGTCATCAGCAAACCTAACCGATTTTACGAATTCCCCTCCGACTTTCATTCCTACCTCCAGTTCTTCCCATGCCTCTTTAATCATTTCCTCCACATATACGTTGAACAGCACCGGTGACAATGGGCAACCCTGCCTTACCCCTCTTCCTAACACTGCCCATCCGGACTCTCCGTTCCCCACTCGCACCTGAGCAGTCAGAGACATGTACAGGTTGCGGATCAGTCTCCTGTCCCTCCAATCCATTCATATTTTCTGCAATACACGCATTCATTTTTCCCAATTCACTCTATCAAACGCTTTTTCGAAATCTACAAAACAGGCAAAAACGTCCTGATTGTGTTCTTTATTCCTCTCGACTAGTGATCTCATTACTGCAATGGTATCACGCGTACCTCTTCCTTTCCTGAACCCAAACTGATCATCCCCTAAGTAATCATTTGCCTTACTCTCTATCCTTTTGTTGATGATCCTGAGAATAACTTTAGCTGCGTGGGATATCAAACTTATTGTTCTGTAATCCTCACATGACGAAGCCTTTGCCTTTTTTGGAATAGGTACTAACAGCGATCTCACAAAATCTTCCGGCCAGAGTCCTTCCTCATAGATACTACGAATCAGTCCATATATGGCCTTCTTCCCACCTTTCCCTAACCATTTCAACATTTCTACAGGAATATTGTCCACCCCCACAGCCTTATTTGCTTTCATCTCCTTTAATGCCCTTTCTATTTCATCGTCGAGTAAGTCTGGACCTAAGCTATCTTCTTCTACGTCATGTTCCTTTTCTATGTCTAACCTTGTCGGCCTAAGTTCTTTACCATACAGTGTTTCTATATACTCCTTCCATCTCTCTTGGATTTTTCCTGGTTCAACTATTATCTTACCCCATTTATCTTTAACTGTTAGCACAGATCTTGCCTTCTTACTTCCCGATAATAACTTAACCTTGCTGTATAGAGCACCAATTTCACCCTTCTTCTATAAACTTTCCATATCCTCGCATTGCGTTTTCCACCATTCTTCTTTTGCTTTATTTGTGGCCCTTCTCAATTTATTGTTTAACTCTTTATACTTCATTTTGCCTAACTCTGTGTTTACATTTTTCCATCTTCTTCTCTCATCCATCTTTGCAATCATCTCATCCGTTACCCATGGTTTCCTTATCCTTTTCCCGTTAACGGTTCCTATAGTGTCTTTAGCGGCTTCCAATATCCCTTTCTTGATACATTCCCATTTTTCTTCGATAGTACTCAGTTCTTTACCGTCATCCATCATTTTCTCTACAGCCTGCTGATACTCCTTCCTCGTTAATCCATTTACTGCTTCTAAATTCCATTTCCTAACCCGCCGCCCTTGCCTTATCTTCTTGAAACGAACATTACATTTCATAACTACTAAATTGTGGTCAGAGTCCGCATCCGCTCCTGGGAAACTGTGCGAATTTATCACACTGTTCCTAAACCTGTGCCTAACCATAATATAATCTAACTGATACCTTTCTGAGTCACCTGGCATTTTCCATGTATACCTACGCCTTTTGTGGTGTCTAAACCATGTGTTAGTGATGACTAACCCCTGTCTCCTGCAGAATTCAATTGCTTTCTCCCCGCGTTCATTCCTCGTGCCTAACCCATAGTCCCCCACCTCACCACCATCTCTTCCTTCGCCTACCGTCGCATTCCAATCCCCCATCACTATCAAATGTTTCCCTGCAGGAACACTCGCGATGATATCCTCTAACTCATCATACATCCTATCGACTTCTTCCTCCTTGTGGTTGCTCGGTGGCATGTATACTTGAACAATGACCAAGTTCGTCGGTTCTGCTTTAATCTCTACGAGTAAAATTCTATCTGTCGCTTGCTCTATGTTGACTACGATTCTTTCTACCCCTTTATTTAAAATTACGGCCACCCCTCGTTGGCTCTCGTCCCCGCCGCTGTATATCACTCTATAATTGTCACTCCAGTAATCCCCGCTATCCTTCCATCTCACCTCGCAGAGACCTAAAACATCTATATTACCTCTTTCCATCTCTCGCTTAATATTTTCTAATTTGCCTCTCCTCAACATTGTCCTGACGTTCCAGGTTCCTATTCTAACTACTTTCGCCTTCTTCTGATTCTTCTGTCCTGCTGCAGTTATTTCTTCCCTGCAAGAGTTTCGTGGGATGACGACCGCGGAAGCCTTGCCTCTCCCGCTGCCGGGCACGACACACGGCCTCTTGGGCCGAGTCCCGTAGTTGCCAGGACTCATATTATCTATAGTGCCCATCATTATATTCTTGGGAATCATAATTGAGGTGGTTTCCCGTTGCCTTCCTCAATAGTGTTTTTAACGTGACACCATCACTTAATGGCCGCCCCACTGGGATCAGACGCCATTGCAGCCGCCTCACTGAGGAACAGACGCTGCGTGGACTACCTTTCGTCTGGCTCCTAACCTTCGACCTATCTGGCATGGGTGACCCTTCCAGGAGTAATTATTATTACTCCCGCCAGCACAGCTCTAGGGGTCATCGGAACACACAAGCCCTTCCACCACGACAAGGTTGTAGTCCATGGGAGGGGTTATATATATATATATATATATATATATATATATATATATATATATATCGATGGTGTATAAGTACTCACGAGAGCAATATAGTATAACATTTGGACGGCGCAATAGAACACAGGATAAAATAGATAACACGTAAAAGGACACTCACATTATAGATTGTTTAAGCTTTCGGCCTACTCCGAGGCCTTCTTTAGGTCAGGCTGAAAGGTCTTGGGCGCGGAATGGTGTACGGGGAGGGAAAAAAGGGAGGAAGGTGCAGGGAATTCTGGGAGGGGAATTATATATATATAGACCCTCTCATTATCTCTCATATTTAGTACTATTAATCATATAGACACCAGGCCGAGTATGGAGGGAATAATACTTAGCCATCCAGAGCGCTGCTTCGTCATTGGGGTGTCGCTTTGGGTGATTGGCGACTGGCGCCAACGGTGGCGCTTACAATGGAGTTGTCTTCGCCTCCCACACGGTGAATGGGGGTGGGGTTCATCGCGGGCATGATAGATTTTATTTCATTTCAGACCGGTAAACTCATAGTAAAAGTCGAATCGAGGTATTTTCTAATGTTAAGGGGGATCTGGTGGAGTTGAGAAAAAACGGTTTCGTTTGCCGATCGTGATCACTTGCCTGCACTTTGAAAGTCGTCCCCACCATGAAGAACGCTGGAGTTAACGCCTCCCTTAACCGCCTACAATCACGCTCTCACCCTCAGATCCCTTAATTCAGCATGCCTAAACCCCACTCCTTAGCTAAAAAATAACTTATTTAAAACTATGCCAATTTTTATTAATATTACATCATATAAATGTTTAGTCAATGTACTTCATTACAATGATATTCCTAGAGATTGAACGGTTATAGACATCTTATAACCGTTATAAATGTCAAAACATCTCTTGTGAAGAATGCTTCCATGCATAAGATTTAAGAGGCAGTTTATTTAGGAAATACCGTGTTGCTTAGCCAGCCATCCAGCCTCGCAGAATGCAATTAGATGAGCCTGCTTGGCAATGCACATTCCGGGAGGAAATGTCTAGAAACGACGACGCAGGGTATGCATCAAAATACTTTTGAAATATTGGCACAAGTAAAAAGGACACTTGTGCGTGCATGTATGTACATATTTATTTATACAGACTTTTATTTGGTAAAAATTCGATGTAAAGGCGAAAAAGTGATTGAACGAAGAGGAATCACTTCGTTCGACGAACGTGGCATGATCGTCGAGGTTTTAACATATATAGTATATAGTGGGTGTCTTTTTACATGAGGTATCTGTTTTAATAGTGTTTAGTGTTATTTATAGTTATACATTTGTTATTTATGTGTGTTTAACACTATTATTAACTATTTACCGTATATATATATATATATATTTATGTATTTATTTACATTCACATGCATGTGTTTGCGCTTGACTATGCCAGCCTGCCGTCTGCTTGCTTACCTACAGGTATTCGTGTCTAAATAGCCAAGTTCAATTAATCACCACCATGCTCCTCGTCATTCTCCCGGATAATCATCCCTTCAGTTGTGTTTTCTTTGCTCTCGTTCCAAGAAAATAAGTGAATCAATGTCTCCAGTGAACAATACATGGCGGCGGTTCCGGCCGCAATTGGACTTGTTTCTTTCATGTATATTCTCTCCGATGGAATTTTGTTTTACTTCGAGTTTTTTTTCCTGCTTTTGCATTTTGAGGTAATCTCGCCGGCATTATCGGCCACCGACGACCTCGGGAACGGTTAGGAGACTAACGTGGAGAATGAGATCTATAAATCCCGGGTGGATCCTTTGGATTGATATTGTCAATCATTCGTCGGAATTTTCAATCCGAAAATCGATCAACAGATTAAAGGCTTCCACTCAGCCCTGTCCATGCTAATCTCACCTCTATAACTCCTCTTTCTCGCAGCCTTCTTCATTCGCTCCACGCACTTTATCCTTCGGTCTTCATGATAGATTCTTTCCTGAGTACTTGCTGAGAAATCTACTGCGTCTTATCGACCCTTAAGCACACTTTTTTACTTTGCACATCATGAAATTCGAAGTCCCTGAGTACTTTATATTCTCTAAGCTCTGATATAAGTTTTCATAATGCTTCCTTGAACAATTTTACTCAGTTACATAAAAAAAATGATTTTTCATGATGATGCTGCGCCACATTGGAACCTGGGTGGATTAAAGTTTATTTTTTATGTGGATTTACAAAGTTTTATTTTTGCGTTATTCATTATGAAACCTCCTCACAAAGTTACGCCTGAAAGGATTAATTACATTCTATTAAATGTGGAGATTAATTTTTACAAGTTTGGCGAGAGATTTTCTGAGGTGAAAGCTAATATTTCCACTTTCCTGATGTTTAATGGTCAATGTGACGTGTTAATATAAAAAACAAGTCGACCGAGTCAAATTTGGGCGTGATAGGTAGCAGTGCATGAGCGACCTCTTAATAGGAATTTGGTGACCCAGCGGTCATAAACTGGTGCACCTTGATTGGAACAGCAAGGAAAAGGAGTGAAAATTTTTAAATTTTACCAGGAGATGGAGGGGGCCGCTTGTTATTCCTTCCAAAGCTAATAATGTTTAATGACTAAGGAACGGGCGTATAGCTGTCGCGAAATGTAGTGTAGTTTTGCAGTAGGCGAATCACAGTCTTCATGATTTAAAAGTCATAGAATTGTAAATATTAATGCTCTTTGTCCAGGAGGAGTCTATTTGGCAATCCTGTTAACAAGCGATTTGTAAACTTGGATGATTTTCCGTCACCTGACTGCGCTCAGTTATCACACAACGAAAGGTTAAGCGGGAAAGACTCAGTAAGGAATATCCGCCCAAAAATTAAGTTGGAGATGACGTTTTGATTCCTCTCGGAGTAAAATGTAACGTAATAGGGAAATCCTGTCCTATAGTTTACCTGCAATCCTAATATTTTGCCAAAGCGCGCAGTTCTGCGCCACAAAATTTAAGGACGACTGCAGCGATATCTTGACGACGAGCAGCTTTGCCAGTCCATAACGCATGATTTAAATTCCGCTCGCCTCCTCTCCAAATGGAATGTTGATTCGTGCTTCCACTTCGAGTTCTCCGTACGGTGGATTTGAACGCTCATATGCGCCAGGACAGGGATTGTTAGCGATGGACCGACATCAGGAGGATGCGATCATCGACCTGAGTTTTTCAAAGTGCTCCCACCGGTTGCCAGGCATTCGACGCCATGCAAACTTGTGGATTTTACGATTCCATCCTACCGAGGAGTTGTCTACCAAAGGTGAACCCTGTTTGCGAGGTTTTTCATTGTCCGTTCGCATTACGTTTTGATTGCAATTGAAAGAAACCGAGCGTGTTCCCCCATCTCCCGCCCTCAAAGCGATCATGGCGCTCAACCGAATCTCCTCTCAGCTTGCTGGCAAAGTTCAAAATGCCATTTATCTTGGAGTCCAATCTTCCTATGCATCATCATTAAAATATTTCTTGACAAACTAAATAAACATAACATGCTCATGACAAATGACAGCGTTCTATGCTTGAGGAGGCATGATCGGTAAAAAAAAGAGCAAATATCGGCGATTATGTTTAGGTATTTGTGGTGAGGAGGACGCACCATAGAGAAATAGAATAGAGAGGGGATGCAAGACTGTGGAAAACTTACTTCCATACAAGAATTATGCGATATCGCCACGATGGATCTCCATGTGAATGCACCATAAAGATGACTTCGTAGACGGGGAACGAAGTATGGAAATTGGTTTACTATTTTTTTAAATGCAACAATTTCAGAGTGTTAAAATTATTCGCCTTGACCGGGATTCGCAACCGGATCCCTCGATGTCCGACCGAGTACTTGAGCCAGTTAAGCTATCGAGGAAATTTAGGGGGCTTTGAAGGAACAAGATATTGTGCCTCGATAGTTCGATAGCATATTAGCGCATGACTCCATTAAAAGTTACTGTTGCGGTATCTCCTGCAGTTTCTTGGAATTTACTATTTATTCCTTGGCCAGATGATAAAAGTCAAGATTTTAAAATTATTAGGTAAAGAAAAAAATCTTAATAGATAATTTGCAACAGGATTACAAGAAAACACTGCAGTATTGTATATGCCTTCCAGAGTTAATAGACAAAAATGACGCGCAAAGTTCTTACCTTACAATGTTACTTCAAATAAAGTAAATCCCTGCTCCAACTAGAGATATCTCTTTCCGAAAGGTGAATCCATGGCGATGTTTTAAATTCGGGGACACTTTTATACCGGAGATATCCAAGGGCTACCGTCACTCAAAGGCATCCGCTGACCTAACCGATCTAGTCATTCGAATTTTTGCAATTTTTCAAAAAGGTTTCTGCATCTCTTTGGGAGGAAAGAATCCTGACGTCATAAAACGTCACTACCAACTGTTCCTCGGGGCCCAGGTCACGTGATCAGCGCAATGGCAAAAGGGGGCGGAGGAGGGCAGAGGAAAAAGTTGTGCCTGCTTGTGACCGAGACGGGGCAAGATGGCGAACGCGCGCTCTCGCCGACCCGCGCGCCGCCCGTGGAAAATACGCGAAGATCATCCCCGTCGATCCTCATCCCACTCCTTAATTCTGGAAGCGTGTTTCCTTCCCCCCTCCCCCTTGCATTCTCCCTCCCTCCGTCCCTCCTCCCCTCTTTCTCTCTCCGTTTTGGACGTCCTTCGCGTGCGCACGACGATGTCGCCATGGGAATTAAATAAAATATAAAAGGAGGTCGAAAGCATGGGAGACGAGAAGAGAGAGGGTGGGGAAACGGAGAAACGAAAGTGGTACACCGTTACTACTCCTCCCCACTATCCCTCCACACACACCACCCTAACCCTTCCCCTATCCCTCCCACCACCTCTCAGCCCCTCCCGCCGGGGTAGCCAGAGGGAGGGATATGGTTTCACCCCCGTGCCGCTCTCACATTGTCCTTTTTTTTTGAGCGCCGCGCTCAATATTTGCCCCATCTCCTCCCCCACTAACCCTTCTACCGCCTCCCCCCACTTACCCTTGCACCCTTTCTCCTCCCCCCCCCCCAAATGCTTCCCTTTCCACACTTTACTCCCCGTCGCCCTATAGCCACCTTTTCTTCTTCAAAATGCGCGTTTTTCTGCCCCTCCCCCGCCCCGTGCCTCCACGTCCTCCTCCCCCAAGCGATCCAACGCCAAACAAACCGAGCCTCACGTGACATAACACGATCCCTCACCCTCTTCCCTTCCGATCGGCTTTTACACTCGACACACCGGGGGGAGGGGGGGCTGCTGTGTGTGTGTGTCTCTGCCGCCCGCCTTCCTTCCCGTCGACTGCTTCGGGCCCCTCTCCCTCTCCTCTCAAATGCACACGCCTGGTTGCTCGGATTCCTTTGATTACCTGCTCCGCTGCCGGATGAAATTGCCACGTCGAATTTTTATCCACCCACGCGGGCGAAACCGTCTTTTTTTGTCAAAATTTTCAGTTAACAGGTTTAAAGGGATGCTACTTGTACCTTTTGCGTCCTCGATTTCATGATATCCTGTGACACACCTGCGCGTTGGGAGTGCCGCAAGACTCTGCACTTCGAGGGTGAACTTTCCATCCACCTCATATAGTGGCGAACGGAGTAAATACTGCGTAGCAGTGAAACTAGATAAATAGCATCCAATTCAAACACTCCTCGTTTTAATTGGAAATGGTGTCACATCAATTTTTTCTAAAGTTGACAGGGCATAGGTATGACCCTGGTAAATGAAACATGTGGAATTCCCCGGTCAAGGATATCCTGCATAACTATGTACACATTCACTTCCGATTTCGTATAATATAATTCGTCTATTAGCCCTTTTACTCGCGTCGGTTTAGCGTTTTACTCCCGGGTCGGTATTCAACCACCAGCGGCTTTATAAAAATTCCTCTTCAGTTTCCTTGATTTTGTGTAAAACATATTATTAGAGATTCGCAGCTGACCTTAGTTTTTTAGGTATTGAAAATTCTCTTTTTTTTAATGTAAATTTTAAAAATGTTAAATCTAGTTAACTAGTTACTATTCCACCTTGATAATATTCTATAAATCGTAACTAATTTTAATGTAAATTTGACGAATAAAACCAGTTATTTCCATAACGTAACCATCCCATGCTATATTCGTTAACCAATATAGCTTGTTAACGGTCAAAGTGGTAGGGACGTAACGAGAAGAATTGCGCTAGGCAAGGAGGCTTTCTCAAGGAGAAGGGAGTTGATCACGGGGACGTTAAGTAGGGATGTTAAGACAAGACTCGTAAAAACTCTGATATGGAGCGTAGCTATGTATGGTGCGGAAACGTGGTCACTGAAGCAGGAGGATAGACGTAGATTGGAGGCTTTTGAAATGTGGGTGTGGAGAAGAATGAAGAAGGTTAAATGGACCGAAAGGAAAACAAATGAGGAAGTACTGGAGATGGTGGGTGAGGAGAGGGGTTTGTTGAGAGAAATCCTATGGAGGCAGGAAAAATGTATGAAAGGCGTATTGAGCGGTAGTGGAATGTTGAAGAAGGTAATAGAGGGGAGAATGTTGGGCAAGCGAGGAAAGGGTAGGAACAGGATAGGGATGTTGGACGGGATGAAGGGAGGAAAGAAGTACACAGAGATGAAGAGGGACCTGATGTAGTTTAGGTTACTGGATTGGGTTTTGTTTGGAGTTGCAGAATATTTGTTTGATGGTTGTGCCCATCCAAAAACCTACCTTATCCGGTAGATTACCTAATAATAATAATAGCTTGTTAATCACTTCCGACAATTAGCATCCATTTCCATCTTCATTCATTGGCGATTTCTAAATTAACTGCCCCTCTGCGTAGTCGGGCCGTCATCGTGGGATATGAATCCGAGGATTGATTGTGGCAGATCTTCACCCTATCCTCTTTTCCGCATCCTTATCCCCCACTCTTTTATCTCGCTTCGTTTCCACCACTTCTCCTTCCCGTTCCTCTCCCTTCGCAGTTTTTGTGACGGCTACGCGCGGTCTGGCATTGGTGGCGTTGGATGTTTGAGAGCGGCTCTCACGCAGAGGAATCCTCCCCGCTGTTCCACCCTTTCCTTTTCTTGGACACCTCCGACTCCCCCGCGCGTCGTAGGCGCCAGCTCCACTAACGATGGTCCCCCCTTGTCGGAGATTTCCCACGGGGGAAAAAGAGGAGAATTGGCAGGAGTTATTATTTTGTCACGTATATGGGTGTTGGCGCATGGGATACGGAATAAATATAGTAAATGTCGAAAAAAAGATGAAAAGTTGATATTGAACTCTGAAACGTCATTTTATAAATGTGTCAAAAGGGTAGACAAAGAGTATTGCAGCCCATGCGTAGCCGTAGAGGTGTGTACTTAATTTTTTTTGTTCTATACAACTAAGAATGATTGCATTGCTGGTTTACGACGATATAATGGAGAGATATGAGTTATAAATCATTCTCGATTAAAACATTGGCTTCATTTTGATAATTGTTTAATTCCAGTGTTTGATCTCTCACAGTATGAGAAGAGGGGAATAAAAGACAGAATATTTTATTTTACACTATGAATGGAATTTAGCCCATCTACATCGTTGAAAGTGGAATGAATCATGGGTTAAGACGCAATTTTATTTCCACCATTTTCCTATTTAATGAATATAAATTGCGGAAACCACAATCTCACGGACCGTAATGCTCCTTATCGTCATCTAAAAGTATTAGTCTTGCGACCTTATCGTAACAACTTTTTCCCCTCCGCCGCTAATTACAATGCAAATATACACGCTGCAGAGAGTCTAGATGTAGATACGGAGACTTTGATCATTATTTGAGAGTGGAGCTGCGAGGATTATCGCTGGTAGATACCGCAGATGGAAGGCCGAAACAAAATTTTAATCAAAGAGCCCGGACGCGGCGCGGTTTTGGAAGGATTTTGCTGTGAAATCCAACGGGGATACCGCGCGTCAACGATGAAGAATAAAATATGTGAGGCTTCTGCTGACCACTACCATTACCACATCGCACTATCATTCGGCAGTACTTTCAGGGACGGGAAACAGAACACACAGAAACTTTTGGCACTGGGGTCGTCAGAAATGCAAGAGGGTGTTTTTGGAGGGCGTTTTCACACTGAAATGAAATTGAAGTAAATACATTCATATCACAAACACTTTTCCTTTGACTGCGTGAACAACGAAATATTCCCGAAGTGGCATAAATTACTTCTTAAGCGACAGGGGAGGATGGGGACGGGGGGCGAAGGGTGGCTCGGACGAGAAAAAGAGACAAAGCTTCATTCCTCCGCTCAGAAGAGTCGCAGGCGCGGGTGGCGCGCGCGCAGTTAGATAATTGAAAGTGATTACCCCAAAAGATACCCATTTATTTGAAGCAATACTCTCTCTCTCTCTGCCTGGCTAAATTTCGGGCCCACGGAATGTCGTCTCGTTGCGACGCAGAAAGAGAGATATTTATAACCCTCGCCGCACGTCCCCGCCGCCTTCCGCTCCTCTCCCTCTCTCGTCTTCATGTGGGTGCCGGGGCGGTGAGCTTATGCGAATATAATTGTGGGCGGCGAGCCCCGAGTAGCGCGGGCGGCCCTTGTACCTCAGCCGTGCAATTGGTGCGTGCGTGTTCGGGTGGTTGGGCGGCGGCGTGGACTGCGCTAAACCATCAACACGCAGCCCGAACTCACTCATCGCTTGCCTTTTGCGGGTGGCCAACGTCATTGGATTAGCCACTTCACTCAACTAGTTGGGGAGAGGAGAGGGAAAGAGTGGTGGTTGTGCGAGGGAATGAAATGGAAGTCACAAAAAAAAAACAACTCTCCCGAAAGCGCTGAGATGACAGACAGACTTTTTCACCCTCTCACGCACGAGTCGCCCGCGGAGGTTTATACCCTCCCCTCGACCCTCATCCCTTTTCCTCGCTCCCAACTCCCCTACTCTCGCCCCCAGCCCCTCTGAGGGGTCTCCTGAACGGAATGACGAAGCCTCGCGTGTGTCCGGGGACGCTTTGATGTCGCGCCGACCAGCCGCAGCGAAATATCTCTAATTTAATCTCTGTGGAATTGTAAAGTTTAAATAAAAGTTTGCAAGGATCTTTGATTTTTTTACCTAATTTATCTAGCGCGTCCACTTTTCAAGGGACGTGAATTCGGAAGGGTGAATTAAAAATTGTGATGGGGAGAATACTATAAATTAGGCAGATGGTAAACTCACGAAATTTCGGGTGGTATTTCGGAAGGAAATGTAAGTATTAAAAAGACTGATAGGGGAAGAGATGGGTGAGATATGGAACAATTAACGAAGAGAATGATTCCCGAAGGCCATGAAATAGAAAGGGCATTAGCAGACTTGAAATGCGCAGTGTAGCGATTAACGAGCGTTCGGAAATGTAGCCTTTTGAGGTAAGGGCCAGTGAGGACGGGCGGACTTAAAGAAGGATGCAAAGAATTGTAGAAAGACCTGGGAGTATTGGTTACGTTAAATTAAAGAGGAAGATAGGGTGTTGTTTGAGAAGAAGGAGCAATAGCTCCTGCCATATTGTAATTTATTGGTTTTTGAGGGATGCTTATAGGATATGTACATAGAAAATGAGCATCATGATTAACCCAATGCATAAATTCAATATTTTTTCCCCTTATAGGTAGGAGTCGAGAGGGGATACAACCTATGAATTTCTATTTTAAGGTATCATCATAAGGACGAGTGTTTAGGCGTTCCTTCGAGTGACAGTATGAATCTGTGGATACCTGTCGTCAGTTCAATCACACATTTTAAACCTCGTCGTACCTTTGCAACATGTTCCTCAAGATATTCTTAAAAATCGTTATGGAAAAATAAACAGTGAAGTTTACAATAGAAGATATAATAGATAGAGAGTAATAAGAGAAATGCAAGATTGAAAGACAGTAATTCTGGGTAGTGCGAACATCATGTGCAAATATTGCTCATATTTTATGTGTTGGATAAAATTGAGAAAGTAAAATAATAGAATATCTGACATGTTATCGGCTAACCAATTGGGAGCGATTAAAAATTGAAATTTTAAAGTAAACTGGAATGAACATCTGACAAAGTAATGAAGTGGAAGGGAGGTGGGCAAAACTGATAAGAGAATTCAGCTAGTGGCGGCTGGTCAATCTCTGATGGCCATTCAAAGCGACCTCAGGAAGAGATGCCCGATATCTTCTTCGAGCATAACGATGCTATAAGCACGACAGCTTCAGTATTTGCAAGAAATAGTATGACGCAAATGGTGAAAACCTCAAAGAATGTGAATTCGGAGTGTTTTTTCTGAATACTCGTATGGATGACATGTGATGTCAATAGCGAATGAAATAAAAACAAATACATGTTAGGTAATCAAAAAAATCTCAGAGCTTGAATCTTGAACTGATCACTGACATGATCACTTGAGAGAATACCATCTCAAGGTATCCAGGATAATTAGTTATTGGTCCAAATAGTCCATAACTTTTAATGAAAACTAAAGTTTCCTCTTTATTTCCATGAAAGGATCTCATTCTTTTTCAAGATGGATGTAATTTTTCATGCGTATTACTTAAATCGCATGTTCCGCATTTTTAAAATTCGGAAATTGCTAAAAAAATTCTTGAAGATTAAAACATTTGTTTCAAAATGGAAGGAATTCAGTGTGCTTATTGGTCTATGAATTTCTGTGCTGTCCACAATGTATAACTCCACTTTTGTTTTAAGAATGCTCTGAAAATGTGCGTCAAAATTATAAAAATAAATTAAATGCTTATTCCATTTTGTTGTCTTAGTCAATTTAATTCAATACGTCAGTATTTGCGGCACCACATGATATAATGAAATGAAATTTCAATCCTAAAATTAGTGAAGTTGAATGAAATGGTGATTATCGAAAATTTTGGGTGTCAGGTGAAGGAATGCTCTCTAAATCACGTCAAATGTCGATTTAAAGACATTGAAACTGGTCCAGTTTTACAAAAAATCATATTAACAACGTTTTGAGTAATTGTGAATATGTTAAATTGATAAGCGAGAATGTATATTAAACAGAAGTTCCCCTTAGTCATATTATATTATTGCACAAGCAAATCTTCATTGTTTTTTTTGCATGTAACATTATCAAGAATAATTTTCTATCGAAGGACACATAGTCTAAGTGAGTGTATTTTTGCGATATTCGGTCATGTAATAAATAATAAATTTAAATTTTGAAAGCATATACAAGCGTACCTCATTAACTAACTAAATATTTTAAAATTTTACATCAACTAGGAATATAAATTATTAACTGTAACTCTTACAAAATATGTAAAGAAAATTTGCCAATCTCTGATATACTTCTTAACATTCCTACTTATTTATGCCTTAGACTAGAAGCTAGGCACTACAAAAATTATACCATCACCCTTGCTTACCCTCCAGACATGAAATAAACACAAATAAGTAACTATCATAATTGATTTAACCGAGAAAATTATTATACTTATAATTGTGATTGGCATAAGGAATACGCTGGAATAATAGTTAATACAGATAATTTAGCGCACATTTTTGCACGATAATAGTTTAACTATTGACTGTTTAACTTGACATAGCATAATTTTGAAATGCATGGCAATGAATATCCGACAGTCAAATTATTATGAAAAATATGAGAAAAGCGATTGGAGCAAAAGAAATTAATTTTTTCCGTTTTTATAACATATATACGGAGTGCTCTTTAGTTCAAGAAAGGTTAGCGAATAGCACCTTGCTGTACAAGCCCAGGGATAACCCAATGACCTTATTGATCTTCTAAGATGGCATGGTTACATGAAATTAGTTTGATTAAAAACTGCAATAAAATGAAGTAATAAAATTAACAGGAGTTGTAGGAGCATAAAAAATGCTGAGTGACTTTGAAGGGAAAAATGAGCAATTTGAAAATGGATAAAAGGGAAGGGGAAAGGAATGACTTATATTCAGGGCATCGGCGGTGATACAATCCAGGGTGAATGAAGAAATAGAGACTGTTTGAGGAAATATTTTGAAATATTTGTAATGGCAGTGTTATGAAGTATGACATTTGAGTAAAAAAAAGGAAATGCTAAAATAAATGCAGGGAATTTGATATTAGCACGAATACGTGCATAAAAGAAGAAGTAATCTACACCAATCTACATTCTGCAGGATCAGATGGTACATTAAAAAGGATAATGAGCTTTCTGATTTCCCACCGGGAAGTAACGGCCAACGCAACGCGACGGACGTGTCGACCTGTTTCGATGACATGTTGTCGTTACGCCAACTGTATCCTGGAGTATATGCAGCTACAAATTTATAAATGCCTAAAACGTTGCATAACATCAAGGATGTATTAAAATACATGGGTTCACACATCAGGTTCCAGTTACTCCTACAATTGTCTTCGCACACCCAGGAGTCTACTTGATGAGTTTAGCAGAAATATCTTTGAAGACACCGAGAAGAATATGTTTCAAGTTAAAACCTTTGAACCAAAAAAAGTTCTGCGAGACCGCAAAGTAAGAAAACACATTGGCAACCTCCGGGTTAACCAAACCTCGACTCATCTGAGGCGTCACTGTCCAAGTAGATGTGATTTGCTTTAGTAGCTTCCGAAAATAGGACAAACATATATAATGTGCATACATTTTTGCAATTCACAATGTGTAAGGGGAATAACAATATCGCAGCATCATGGAAAGAATAAAATCCAACATGAAAGGATTTTGGAAACAAATGTCTCGAATCCTTGGGTAACAAAGGATTTTCGCCAAATTACATCAATGAACTGCTATAAAGGTGGCAATCTTACTCATGCTCTTTACTTCGATGAGGAAGTAGAAGGCGTAGATACACTTACTTTGTAGAAAACCTTGTGCCACCCATACCTTTTCTCATAGATATCGCCCCTGAAAAAGAGGCTGAACGTCCTACGTCCGATACCTTCCATATCCCTGCGGCACAGTGTGAGATGCAAGGATATTTTGTATTTTTGCTTGCTTTCCTAGGTCAACGAGCCACCAGCTGGCATTTAGCAGTATTTCACACAAGTCAGACGTATTTTATTCATGTGTAAATGTTTTTCTATAGCTATATTACAATTCCTAATTCACTCTGCGAAAATTTGCGTGTAGTTGCTAAAATAAACTGGTATTAAGCTAATTACCCCGTGAATCTAGAAATACCAGTTTGTAGAAGTAGCGTTTTGGTTTTTTTTGCAGATATCCTGTCTTGATGAAAAATTAATAAAGTTCAATTATCAGGTAAATTTACTATTTCACAGTTTTTTTAAGAAGGAAACGCAAAGTATTTCTTGAATTTCACAGAGAACTGAATGAACTTTACCGTGACTATTCCCTGCATTTCTCAACCCCTGTATTGCTGGAGTAATTTTTGACTATCGCAGCAGGTATTGGATCCCACTTATTACGTAACTCGGATATCATCTGCAAAGATTATATTTGGGAGCTTCCTTTTTAGAATTTAGTGAGAATGAAGCAACAACAACATTACGCTGTTTAATCTTCAAATTACTTATCAATACGGGACACCAAAATATTTTAATAGATTTTTTCTTCATAAAATTGCTTTATGAATTTATTTTTTGGGATTTTCATCAACAAGATACCATTATATTTATCCTATCCCGTTTTCATTACACAACTTTTAATTTTTTCAACGCCTGCGTTTTCCAAGTCCAATTCTAAATTTTAACCCTGACATATCCGTAGTGGTGCAAATGATTTTTACTGTGAGATGGCCAATTTAATAACTGATAACATATTCCCTACAGTTACATTTTTTATCAAAATGAAATGTAGTCTGCTAGTCTTAATCGTATGCAGAAAAATCAATATACGACCACAAGCAGTCGTTATTCACAAACAATGTGACCATAATTTTCTTCAGTCATCATTCAAAGGGCATACGTACAAAATTATAAAAAATCATTTAATCTACTTTTTTGTTAAGATGATGAGGTAAATAGGTGAACCTTAGAATGATTGTAGGAAGAGAGAATAAATAGATCGTATACATTATAAATTTATAGGTTAAATAACCCTATGAAATTCTAAGGGCTTTAAATGATTAAGAAGTTAGACAGTATTTGTGTGGATTGAGACTGTCCACGGGATCAAAGCGAACAGAAGCGTGGCTGAAGCAAACGCACCTGGCCAGGAATCAAGGAGATTCAGGTTCGAGTCCCGGTCAATGAATATGACCTTTATACTATCAATTTCTGCATTTCAGAGCACATCAACAGATGAATTTTATTAAATAACGGTATACCTCGCAGTTATTTGAAGTATTAATTGTCATCAGTCAGAATTACTTTTATGAAAACCTACTACTGCATGTAGTGTATGCTAATTATATTTTTCTTATATTTTATGCACTAAATGAAGTGTAGTTATTATTCTATTAAAATAAGGACAGCAACCAGCTGCCAAACAGCAAAAAAACCTGCTGATTGTTTTATTTGATAGTTTTTACTATGTTACTTCCATCATTTTACCATTAAACTATTTTCAAGAATATACGAGGTTTGTTAGATGATTAGAGAGCAGGCAAAACGTTATACCAGACATAATTTTTACAATAGTGAAGGATATGTATCAGGACACAGCTATTAACATGAAAAAACACTAAAAAGAGAGCAAATATTTATAAATCTTACAAAAAAGGTTTATACGTTCAAACCACTATAAACCGATATATGGACATTCCTCTGTTTTTAAAATCGTCTCCGTTTTTTATGTTACTTACTGATTTAATATTATATAGCTGCAATATTAAATTAATTAATATTGGATGTTGATTCAATATTTGGTTCGAAAGCGTGTATACATTTTCTTCCGGTGAAAATGCGACTCTGCCACAAAGATTTACACATTTTTCAGTTTACTAACGCTCTAATGGTAGATAAATGTTGAACTCATGTTCCATATAACTTCACTCACCTCGCTTCAGTGGGAGACGGTGATCCAGTGGTGATCTCATCCCCCGCTGCAACATCTCCCCCGCCCCTGACGACCGTGCTCCTTTCGCGCGCGATGCCCGATCCTTTTTTTTTCAACCGTCCATCTTCCCATGATCGCTCCTAGCGCCTCCCATTGTTTTCCCGTCGGAGGTGCAACAACAAAAAAAGAAGGCAAGCGAAATGGGGATGGGCGAAATGTGAAACAAAAAAACCACGCATCGCGATCCGCTCGCTGCCAGTGATATCGAGCGAGGGGCTCTTCTCCTCTCGAACGACAAGTACATAGCGCGCACACAGACGACAAACGGACACTCACGGGGGGCGTGGTGGTGCCTCCCCACCCTCATTCCCCCTCCCACCTCCGCGGGGACATGTCCCGGGGCGGGCGGGAGACGACGACGCGGCTGATGGGCACACACACACATCCCTCCGCGACCTTTTATCGCCCCTCCCACAATTTCTTTCTCCATTCCCCCCTTTACATCACCCGGCGTAAATTTTTCAATGCGTTCGGAAGAGGACGATGCCGTGGAGACGCGGCCCACAGCTGCGCCACACCCTTCCCTCTCCCATGTCCATTCGTGCGTCGTAATTTCCGCGCGATGAACAATAAAAACATAACTGCTACATACACTCCCGTGAATAAAACGATGTCTCGGTCTTCAGCTTTTTTTCACACTATTTGGCGAGAAGAAAAATTGCACAAGGCATCTGGAATGTAAATGTACATACACATAATTCTCAAGCGGACAGTCCCCAAAACATGAATCAAAATATTTTTACGAGGTTTTCATTGGATCGAAGGACCTTTTATGCGATTATTTACTATGTAGGAATTTGTATGCAATGGAGTGGAATGTGCGACGTCATTGTTTTTCGGTGAAGGTGTACTAACGTAAACAGAGAAAGTTACGGTTGAAAATGAAAGAACAGAACCGTCATACAATTACATTCCAAAGGTTTTTGCGTTTATATATTTATATATATGTGTATACATATATTTATACATATGTTTGTATATATAAATATATATATTCACATGGAAATAAATACAAGGAAAAGTGACGGGGACACATATAAAGGACGAACACAGGAGAGGTGGTGAAGGCAGTATCGAGCAGATCACAAGCGCAAAAAAATTACCTTGACCGGGACTTGAACACTGGATCTTTCAACTTGCCGGTCAACTTCACTTTAGCTGTCGAGGAAACGTAATTTACGCTGAGATCAGTGAGAGCTTTTTGCAATCCAAGTTTCCCGATTCTCTGGCCAAGATAAAGCGTTAGGGAGCTGTTTCACCCATCATAGGAGAAATAAACGACACACAAGAGGAAATAACAGAAGAAAAGCAATCATACAATATCATAAAGGATAGGAACAGTGCGTTTCGTGACACGCATATCTAGAGGAAAGAGACGAGCCATATAGGCCAAATACACATTCAAACACAAACTCCTGCCATATGGCGAACAAATATTCATTTACATGGAAATAGATATAAGGAAAAGGGATAGGAACACATAAAAGACGAACACAGTAGAGGTGAGGAAAGCGGAATCGAGCAGATCATAAACGCAAAAATATTTCTTTGACTGGGACTAGAACACCGGATTTTTCGACTTGCACCGATGTGTATCCAACAAATTTTTGTTCATTTTTCTGATACTTAAAAAACTTTCTTGAAAAATACGCCATCTAAGTTGATTAGAGTTGACCATGAAAATTAGTTTATTACAGTTTCTTAAATGAAATTTGGAGAAAAAACTTCACCGAGGGCAAAAGAGGATTTTTGTGGAAAGAATAGGAGGTTCAAGATGTTCCGCGCCCCCAATCCATCCAGCCCCCGCCGAGGTCCATCGCCTCCGAGTGAACCGAGGAACTGTCCCACCTAGGTGCGCTGCCCCTCGCTTCATTTGTTCCCGGGCGGCTAGCCAAAGGGAGGCACTTCCGTGACCGTAATCTCTTACAAAATCACACCAACTCTCTTCCAAACTCTCCAGGACGTCAGTTGAAATGTGTTGGTTTTGTGCTTTAATCAATAATTAGTGCATAGACACATCATTAGTTCATCATCAACGTTTGAATCCGAAGATTGGCTCATTTTAACTCTCTGTTATTCCGTTTCAAATATTATCATATCAAAATACTATACATTTGCGTGTTTTGATTCGTTATCCGTCCAACACTGTTTTTTACTCACCCCACTCTTATAATTCTGGTGGTTATCTTCGTGGTACCTTCCATTCCATTATTATAAATGCATAAAATCCATAAATGCTTAAAAAATCCATAGCGTCTTAAAGCGTACTCAATCCATCTTGCTCTGTTCCCCTTAGTTTTATTGCCTCAAATGGTCGTTCCTTTTGCTTACCTATGAGTCTTCATATTTCACTTTATCCTTTGATTGGACTTTCCAGCATCCACCTCTATTGACATGTTTTGAAAGCATCTTTTCTTTCTTATCTCCTCACAAAATGGTCCATGTAGCTCCAGGTGTATTTTTGTTGGTGCCTGAAGACATTCGCGGGGAATTTCAGGTTCCGATAACAAGAAAACATAATAGTTGCTTTATTCTGAGGAAGTATCTTTCCTTCTCTGTCACTGCCCCAGGGCACTTCCCTGGGTGATGTTGTTGCATCCCGGATCTTTTTCCCAGCACCTGCACCAGTGCCGCTTCTCTTGAAGCGAGGAGCAACTATACCCCTGGTGCCACCTTATCAGTAACCGCACCACCTCTGCTTTCACCAAAGACAGATCGAGCGGTAAGCTATAAAACGTCGAAAATCATTGAATGCCGCCGAAGCTGTTTCTCATCCATTATGCGTGGCTTTCTTATTAATGTTAAGAATGAATTAATATCAATGACCCCCCCAATGAGTACTTACAGCTGAAGTTTCAAGTAAAAGGGCAGAATGATAAAAAAAATCTTAGCTTTAATTTAAAAAGTTATTTTTCTATCTTTATCCTCGTAGAGGAAGAAAATTTATCCAAAAGCGCTACATAACGAGATAAAGGGGGAATACTGGTTTAGGTTGGTAGAATTATCAAATTAATTAATGATGAAAGTGGAAAGGAATGCTACGGGCAAATTTGCAATTGTCGACGTGTGTGCAAGGTCTGTCCCATAAATAATTAAAATAAATCTTGGAAAAAAATTACTGCAAAAATCAAAGTACAAATTGCTAAAATTATTCATAAAAGCACCCTTATGTGTCGACACACCAATGCCAGTACCTCCGCCAGTGTTGGTGTGGTTACTGTAAGGCATCAACAGGACCCTCGTTTAGACATGTCATCTTTATATTCGACTCATCCAGTGGTCTAAAACTACTAGAGGTCGTACTCAAAGACCCATGTCTCAACACCTTAACCATCTATTCTAAAAAATTCGGACCACTTTCACTGTAGTCCAAGAGGTCCAAGGCAAGATTATCAACAAGCAGTCTTCTAACAGCACCTTGTGGACCACCTTGGCACACCTTTTGTCATGCCTAATTCTTCTTTAAGAAGGCAATGCACTGTTTTTCTCAATATTGCACTCTACTAACATACTGACCCTTAGAGATCAATCAGAATTGAGCATATATCTTTTTTGCACATTGTCCATCACACTGTTATTGATGGATGTCCAGGACATTCCTTAGCGTCAACCTCCTCTCTACCCTCCCGGGACATCTTGTGCCAGCGGAAAAACATTCCCCGGGACATCATTCTATCTTTCGAAGACGATTTTCCGAGCTTACCACAACATTTCATCTCTGCTCCATGGGACGTGGCATCGTTCATTCGTGACGCCACCTTCGAAAATGGGTCCAGTGCTGTAGTGATCAGCACAATGTAACGGCCCACAGACAGCTGATGCGGGCCGCGTTACTTTTCAAAGACCTCACACCACCTGTCCCACCATAAATTTTCCCATTCAAGCCGTCCACATCGGTGGAAAGAAATTATTCTACATATTTTTGGGACAAGCAAAGCTTATTATGTTCGAGCTGTGTTCAAACTGGTTCCTACATTTGAACCTTCATCAATTGTGGCCATATTGACTCGGCCAACTTTTGAGATTCTTTCCTTCCGCGTTGACATCGACATGGGCGCGAAAAACATTTAACCCGGTCGAGGTGGTTTTGAAAGTTGGTGGCCGCGACAAAGTTGTCATATTCTGAGGAACTGATGGAGTGAAGTCGCTTTCTGTTAAGCTTAGTTAGTGCACCGGAAGCTCCAGGAGGATCGGTAAGTGAGGGTGCGGGGGTGGGTATATTATATGAGGACGAGGAGGATGACTCTCATGAGAGTAAAGAACTTCACGTAATATAAGAAAATATTTGCAATGGTGGAGGACCTCATAGATCACCTAGCTCTGTATTGCATGTCATCACTAGGCGTAAAGATGACGAGTTGAAAGTAGTCGGTGTTTGATGACATCGCTGAGGTTATAAAGAAAGCAAAAGAGGTGGAAGTTCTGAAATGATGGGAGACTAGGCTGTAGTCGTAGATAGCTTCTGAGAAAGCTTTGGAGGCAGATTTTGTGCGTTTCACGAAATAAAAAACAATTGAAATTCTAATAAAAGCACAAATGACTAAAAAAAATCGTAAAAGAGAGCAAATGACAGCTAAAGAACATGCGTGGAAAATCTCGAACACAAGGAACGTTGTCAAGTGAAGTCTCTGGAGTCAACTGCAGAAAAATATTTTAATTACCTCATATAATCATTAATTACTGTTTTTGCTGTGATGTGTTAGCATTGTTAGAACGCACTGGCATCGGCATATTTTGGTCTATTTGTATTTTTTCCGTCATAAACTCTAATTCATCGAATTTTCGGCATTTACTATTAATTTAAGCGCACTAGTGATGATGCCGTAAAGAGGGAATCACTAGAGACATCGGGACATCATAGGTATGCATAAAACTTCGTTTCAGCCGAAGTCTACCATTTGACACGTGACATTTACAAATATTTAGGGAAAAAAGAAGCACGTGATCAGTTCACGAGTTGTGAGCTAAATTACGATCTGAATTCGCGCCCGCTCTTTAATTCGGCACTCTTTAACGTGTAGCATGATGCCAAAGCTCGGTTTGTCAGTAATCCAAGGGATTGCAAATATTGTTGAGTACATTATAAAATCATTGCAAATGGATTGGAATGAGAATTAATGTAAAAAAAACATGTTATGCGGTTTTTGAAAATGATAAAGGCTAAGTTCATAAAATTTATTCATCGGCTCTAGCTTATAAAAGTTCCATCTGCTCTAGTTTTCAAACTCCTGCATATTAATGTAGAAGTTATAAAACTAGAGCAGATGGAGCAGTTAACGTATATCGGAAGTGTTTTGCATCAAAATGTTCAAAGTAATAGGGACATAAGGAGAAGAATTGCGTTAGGCAAAGAAGCTTTCCCAAGAAGGAGGGAATTGATGACAGGAACGTTAAGTAAGCATGTTGAGAGAAGGCTTGTTGAAACTTTTCTAACGGTATTTTAAGTACTTGATAGCTATGTAAACCTTGATATGGAGCATAATTATGTATGGTATATGGTCACTGAAGCAGGGAGATTGGAGGATTTTGAAACTTGAATTTGGAGAAGAATGGAGAAAATGACATTGCCAGAAAGAAAAGCAAATGAGGAGGCGCTAGGCATTATGGGGGAGGAGAGAAGATTGTTGGGATAAACCCAGAGGAGGCAGGAAAGATGGATGAAAATAAGTTTAATTGGTGATAGAACGTTTAATGCTTAGATATATGGGAGTAACTTGGACCAACGATGAAACGGTAGAAACAACGTAGACATGTTGGGCGGAATGATGGGATAAAGTAGGTGAGCGGAATTGAAGAAGGGTTTATTTTAGCAGCAGATTTCAGATTGTGTATTGTTAGGAGAGGCAAGGAATGTAGCTCGGTCTAGTCTGGGTGGCACGCTTTTATTAAGAGTTGCATTTTGCTTCGCAAAATTTCCATGCACATATTCGTCGTTGCCTTTTTGCAATAATTCTGCTTCATCATCTCTCTACTATCCGAATTAGCAGTTCTGGTACACAATTTGTCTTCAATTGAGCTCCGTTCATCTTACCTACTAAGTACTTTTATAATGTATGATATTAGGTATTTTTCCACATATTACGCATGTCTGATTTCCACCGTCAAACCATAGACTCCTACCGTTCCCAGACGTTTGCATTCCAACAATCATGTTTTGCGCACCTGTAATGTCATTTGTGGTTAACATATTTACCTTACCAATACATAACTCATACAAGCAAACCAATTCTCTACTTTTCAATATCTCCTTTCCAAATTTAACCAAATTCTTAAAGCAGCTCTTCGTTCCCTCAAGCTTTACCACATTCATTCTTAAATAAAACTGCGTAGCAGTCTTCACTGTCACGAAAATGTCCCCCCGTTAACATTTGGTTAACTTTGTCCTTCCCGATTGACCCACGCTCATTTTCAAACCCTCCCTGACGACTCCATCAGGCTCATCCATCCACCCACGCAACGATTCTTTCACCCCCTCCCGCTCCCCGGCACACTCAGAGAATGATCAACCAGACAATCGTGGCGGTCAAACCTGTGTTCCACACCCTTAAGTCCAGAAGAAATATTTCTCCTCCACTCCCGAGGTCAACCCTTAAAATAGCTCACCGCCGCCCGACATTTCTGTAGGAGCCTGCGATGGAAAATATTTTTGAATGCTTTACCTCCAGTGGAGCGTTTTCCCGAGCCCCCGCTTGGACTCTGACCTCTGTCCGTCGAAAACCAGAAACCCCTTCCCCAAAATCATCCGGATGAAACCTTTGTAAGCCTTCCCATCTCCAAAATATCCAGTCCCTCTTCCTTCGATTCCTTGAACCCCAAACCTTTCCTTTCCACGCCAGAAATCACTACCCTAAAGAAGATTATTAATAACATCACTATTATCATTACCTCTAGATAAGGGGTCTACAAGGGTATTTCTCAATATTTTGGTAATGACATCAATGAAGCAGACCGACAGCTCTTGGATACCACCTCCTGTACCGCCATTCCCGATGACCAGACCCAATCATATCAATGTGACTTTATTTCTTTTTTTATGGACCGCGATCCTGTCAAATCCCATGCATTCATATTATGATCAAATTATGTCGTATGTAAGACTCTACTGCATTGACGATCAAATTACAAGCATCAATGTTTTTTACCATAGAAGTATTTCAGAATTACGTTGTGCATTAACGAAAAATTATTTTATTGAGATTTAATTATATTTTTACGCGCACAATACCTCCACATTAAACTCGTATTTAAAAAGAACTTTAATGCGAATTAAAGCCAGTTACAGCTGCATGGATAAATATTATATCAAATATATATTAATATATAACATATAATTATACACGCACAATATATATATATTTATATATATAATATTTTTATAATTTATAAGGGAAAGGAGACAGAAGGCCGAAAAAAACAAAAACATTTGTTTTGTCCATCTGTTGTGTGTCTTCTCCTTTTTCGCTTGTATGTGTGTCCGTGTGTTGAAAGTACTCCAGACTCGCCCCACTCCTCGTCCGACCGCCCTCCTTGCCCCTCCGCCTCCCCTATTCGAGGACGGTGTGGGTGTGGAGTGTTGCTTCCTCCTGGCGCCGCACAGCAATCGATACCCTTGGCGCTGCCGTCTGTCCGTCGTGCAGCAGGGCGCGGGAGGAGTTGGGGGAGGGGGGAGATGGAGAGTGAAGGGGTGTGGGGCGAAGGAAGACGGGTATTTGTTGAGGGGGCGGGGGCAGCAGGTGGGGGGACTTCGCGTATTCGGGGCCGCCCTCAGGGGCAATTGGTGCCGCTCTAGACATTGTCTAATTCCAATCGTTGAGACGGACAGCTGGCCCCGCCGCTGCGTGACGCGCCCTGCAAGTGTTTGCCAGTGCCGCCATCGATTGGGGACGGCAGCCCCCCGTGAATGAATGCAGACACGATCCTGGGGGCGCACCCCCATCTCCTCCCCCCCCTGGGCCCACACGAGACTAGGGTGGCCGACAGTAGTCATCGGGAGCGCATGCGTGCACGTCTCGTTCATCGGCCCGGAAGGTTCGTGGTTCAATTCCCGGATCAGGAAACCCAGCAATAAACTTCTCCAAATGCACTGAAAACTGATTTTTCCCAATACCTCTCACCAAAAGTGACTCCCAATAGCGTGTTTCCAAATTCATAAATGGCCAATACCACCCATGGGCGGTCGGTCTAATTAGAGAATTAAAACCCTCATGGCTTTTAGTGCGGGCGAGGACGAGGGTAAATAACGCGATTTGCCAAAGAGTGGAACTATTTACTAACGATGGAAGTGAAGATATTTTTTCCAATTGTAAATGTAAAGGTGCCCTTCGATCATGACGAATATGCGACGTTTAAAGGTTGATGAAGGCGCACGCACTGCATTAATTCGTTCAGGGAAGTGAACTTGAACTTGGAAAACTCCACTGGTTCAAGTGCGTAAATTGGTGCAAATATTGCTGAGAAATTTTTGAAGAAAAACTGTAGTTCAAGTTATTGCTTTTTTAAGTGCGTATTACGAATTGAGTGACTACATAGACGCACTCTTTGAAGACTACACCTTATGTTTTCCAGCTCAATTTTTTCTGTACTTTCTCTTTTTCAAAATGGAGAGCATACTATATACTCCTTTTTCTCTCCTCTGTAATAATAATGTTTAAGCATTTCAAATTGTATTATTATTGCCAATCTTATACCTTTGTTCAGTTAGAACTGTTATTAACATTGTCTCGGAGTAATAGCGCGCAGCGGTCCTTAAGATATATTTTGCTGCTCTGTTCAGAAAAAGTTTAAGCACTCAGCAGGTAAGAAAGAAGGGAAAATCTGAGCACAGTAATGGTGATATGGTATTGATATAATATTAAACCAGGGAAGATTCAAGAGAGAATAGAAATAAAAGGAAACGTATCCATTTGGGCCAGCAGGCAACAGCCAGAGATTGACGTCGATGAAGATAGCGTCCTTCACTGAGAGGTAGCAAGAGCACTAAGGGAATGGAAATGTAATAAGGTCGTGGGATTGGATAACATTCCCACGAAACTACTTAGGGATTCACGAAAACTTGGGAGGAAGAATATTTATAAGATTAGCATTTATATGGGGGAATTCGGGCAGAAGACTGTCATTGAAGTGTTGGTTCTCGTTCCGTAAAGGGGAAAGACAGATGTATGTGATGTCTACAGAAAAATAAGCTTGGTTTCGCCCGCTGCTAAGTGCTAACAGGTTAGGATCATCAATAAGTGGATAGAGAGGAGAGTAATGATTACGTATGGCATGATCAGTTTGGGTTTGGGAAGGGTAGAGATAAGTAAATATGTGGGATGTCATTGCAGTAATGAGATCACTAAGAGAAAGTCGCATAGGCTAATATCGGATTGTTTTCGTGCGCTTACGAATAGTAAAGAGCAGATGTTTGGTACATTAAAATTTGTAGAGTCGATGAATTTATTGAAGAAAATAGGAGTTTATTACTTTGTTTGGGACTGTCTCAGGCTACTCTGTTGAGAGTGATGAATGTATGTAATGGCGGAATGGGCAGCATGTATTAGGAAGAAAGGTAAGACAGGGGTACCCATTATCACTCATACTTTTCTACACACACATGGAGAAAATGGTAAAAGAAGAGTGGGAATAACTTGGATAAGAATGAAAATTTTGAATAATTCATTAAATCATTTATTTATTTTTATATTTAATTAACGATTTTTATTTTATTTATCTATATTATTTAGGAGTGCGGATGATGAAGCTCTGTCGGCCATTCATCCAAGGGGATATAATAATATTAGAGAAGTAATGTTGTGGGGTTTTAGAGGAAGGCAATGGTAAACTTAAAAATATGAAGGAAGAAACAATGAAAATGGAAGTTTACACTTTTTGTAATTTTTTGGACCAAATTAGTTTGGCACATGAGAAGAAGGGTTGCATTAGCCAAAGAATCTTACACAAGGAGCAGGAAGTTGATAATAGGCACGTTGGTAAGGATGTTGCGTTCAAATGTATTAGTTAAAACTTGGATCCGAAAACGCGGTCATTGAAGCAGAGTGATACACGTAGACAGAAGGTTTTTGAAATGTGGGTGTAGAGGAGGATGGAGAAGATGAAGTGGACAGAAAGGAAAACAAACAAGGAAGTGCTGGGCATGGTGAGATAGAAGAGGGGACTGTTCACATGTGTGACATGACTGTAACACATGTCCGAAAACTCAAGTTTATGAGATCGTTATGAATCATATCGGCATGCGGAAGGCAAAAATGGTTCCAAAAGTGCTCACTATTGACCAAAAGTCACGCCGCGTTGAAACGTTCAAAAAAAACCTTGATGTACGAAAACGTGATCCCAAATTTTTGGACGTCATTACAGATGACGACACTTGAATACCACTTGGGTACCCGGGAACCAAAAGACAATCACCAAAGTGGCATACGTCAGCGTCCCCTGGCCCGAAAATAGCCAGGATGAGCAAATCAAAGGTCGATATCATGTTCATCGTGTTTTTGACATCCACGGACTAATTCATCACGATTTTGTAGAACCTGGACCACTGTGAACTCCAAATTTTATGAGAAAGTCCTCAAAAGACTGAAACGCAGGATGCAACACATCTGGCCCGACATTACAGACAACTTAAAGTTGCACCACGACAAAGCACCGGGCCACAGCGCCTTCATGTCACCGAATACTTGATCAAAGCAGGGGTGCCAACGAACCTTCAGCCCCCGTACAGCCCGGAAGTGGCTCCTCCCGAATTTTTTTTTGTTTCCGCGCTTCCAAGAACCCCTGAAAGACAATCATTTAGGGACAATGAACGGAATCAAAGTAGCTTGCACCAGAACATTAAAGAGCATTCCGAAGGAGGCCTACCGCATTCGAGAGCTGAAATTCTCGCTGGAGCCGATGTATCGACGCAAAATGAGCCATTTTGAACATATTTAAACACTTGTAACGATAAATTCAGCAAATTATTTGGCTACCGCAAATTTAAAATAATGTGAGTTTTATTTGTATATGTCTATGTTCGCTGGCGCTCTCTCGCTTCTCCGTTTCCATCCACGTGAGCAAATATGTGTTCGCCAATTGGCAGGTTTCCGTGTATAAATGTGTTTATATACAAGGGTGGTCTGAAAGGTTTCCGACCTAAGAAAGGCACAAGACATTTTTTCTGAAATTTTTGAGATCGGAAACTTTCAGACCACTCACGTATGCGGGCCCACGCAGCCGAAAAAGGAGCAATCAAACACTAAGATTCGGAGTGGATATTGCGATTGAGGATGGAATGAAACTCGAGCGTCTGATCAGAAATACTAAACCTGTTTCCGAGTGACTCGGGGCCATCTTTGACGGCGCAATCCCTCCGTACTCTAAAAATAGAGCCAGTATATTTCGACATACTGCTAAAATAATTGAATGGATAACTCCGGATCTTTATTGTACATCCTAATCCATATTTTGTTTCCGGGTAGTGCCTATTTTGTTCACTATTTATTGAACTATTGTAATAAAACGCTATTTTTGATTCGATCGTATATCATTTTAGAATGATATTTTTAGCTATCCTCGTAGCATTTATTTTTCTATTAAATAATAGAACTGCTAAATTAAGAACTTCAAACAGTGGGCAAAACAAATAAAAAGCGGAATGAATGTTTTAACAGAAAATTTCAAGTATATAATATATTAATATGACGCCCTTAAAGGACAAGATTTTTTCTCTACACCAACCCAACGACAAATTAAGTTCACGGGTTCGAATACCAACAATGGAAAGGATCTTTTACTATCTTTCTACTTAAGGGACCACTCATTATAGTTTGAAATTGATGGACAAACGCCAGTGTATGTATACTAAGACGTCCTAGAGCCGACTTCACTTTCTGTTTAGTAAGAATTCTCACAGCAGAATCCTTTCACTGGAACTTCAGAGGATCAATGTCACGTAAAGTCCCCTATAAAAGTGGTGACCAGTCACTTTTGTGTTTCTTCATCTCAGAGTGGGTGCTCAGGAGGTAGAAGAAAATCGTTTAATCTCCCTCCTCTCTTGGAAAATGACGGTCATGCCGTTTCTAGACACGAAGAACTTTTAGAGCTCTTCAATCTTCTTCCCCGATCCGTTTCCTTTCCGATCCCTCATCACTGACACCGCAGATAAAGCGATCGCTCCCGGAGGACGGTTTGATGACCGACCGGATGGAACTCATCTAATACTATACTCCGCCACGAGGGTTACAAATGCGGAATTCACGCGCTCAAGATATATTTAAAAAATAAAACCAATACTTTTCAATTGCTCACCACTAAAATAGAGAAATTCCCCGGGATGGTAGATTTGAATATGTCATCCAAATGAACACCCAGATTTTACCCAGGAGCTTATCTTTTATGGTGATACCGCTTTCTTAACTTGGAGCGGATATTTCTTTCACGATGTAGTAAATTATTACGCATTAATTGTTCTAACCAGCAACGATATAAGTGGATAAACATCTGTTACTGCCATATTCTGAAGCGTTGAAGAGGTGAAAGATGATTTTCCGAGGATATGGGATTCATCTCTTGGAGATCGGAACAGATCAACGCACTCTCGGCCTTAAAAACATCAGAAATACATAAGAATAAATCAAAAATAAATACATCTCGCTAGATATATGTGACACACTGCACGATAGCAACTGCGTAATCCTCCTTGTTCAGGCGAAAGGGGAATGGATATATGGCAACGTCAGGTAGGATATATTAATACTCGTTTCCGAGATGGATATTATTTAATGCTATTTGAAATGGTAAAGCTTAAGGGATAAATTTCAAGGACACTATGCGACGATAGCCACTTTCTAATATAATTTAAACATTCATTGCAAAACGCGTTTGAGACTCAGAATCTATCATCATATCCCCGAAGCTGAAGGCATAAACCTCAGTTGATGATAACGAATGCTGCAAAACTTGCCACCTACCAACACCAAAATATGAATTTGAAAGTTTGATATTTCATTCAAGGTGACAGTTCTCATAGGAGAGGAAAATTGATATGTAGGAATGAAAAATGGGCCCAATTGTGGTCTCATTGGGCCCGAAACGACTTTGAAATAAAATGCTTAACACTGTGTAGTATGTAGTTTCAATCCATTCAGAATGAACTTTCATTAGACCTCGCCATAAATCGTGAATACGTTGATTGTGAGTATTGGCATGAGCAGTCGCTCGCACTAATTATTTACTTTGCGCCCTTTTAATCTTTCTTTAACCATTTCTCTCTCTTTATGCGCGTACACGATCCGGAAAATAATGAACCCTTCGATACAGATTTTATACGAAAAGTAAGTAGAGAACAAGATATTAATGAGACCAATAACTTGACGCATCATTTCGATTTGTATAATTTTATTTGAAGTAAAAATACACACAGATCGTACAGAGTCAAACGAAAATATTAAATTTTTTCCTTCAATATTTTCAAAGAAAAAAAATAGTGGCTCCGAACAAAACACAATCCAGGAACCTACTAAACATCAAGTCCCTCTTCCTTCCTCTCTTCATCCCATCCAACATCCCTATCCTGTTCCTGCCCTTTCCTCGTTTGCCTAACATTCTCCCCTTTATTACCTTCTTCAACATTCCACTACCGCTCAATTCGTCTTTCAACCATTTTTCCTGCCTCCATTGGATTTCTCTCAACAAACCTTTCTCCTCGCCCACCACCCCTAGTACTTCCTCATTTGATATACATATATATATACAATCCTATCCTTCCTTATACCTATTTCTGTTTGAATGAATATTTGTGCGCCGTATGGCAGGATTTTCAAGTTTGAATATGTATATATATCGATGATGCGGAAGTACTCACGAGAGCAATATAACTTTTGGACGGCACAATAGAACACAGAATAAAACAGATAACACGTAAAAGGACACTCACACTGTAGATGATTTAAGCTTTCGGCCTACTCCAAGGCCTTCTTGACTCAGGCCTCAGGCCAGTGAGGCCAAGGCCTCAGTGACCAGTCAGTCAGTCAGCTGACCTGAAGAAGGCCTCGGAGTAGGCCGAAAGCTTAAATCATCTACAGTGTGAGTGTCCTTTTACGTGTTATCTGTTTTATTCTGTGTTCTATTGTGCCGCCCAAAAGTTATATATATATATATATATATATATATATGTGTGTGTGTGTGTGTGTGTGTCTGTGTGTTTGTGTGTATACACATATATATATACATATATATAAATATATACACACAGATATATATTACATAAATACACACACTCACACGAATATCCAACTTAGCTGAGATAACAGGGCCCAGCTACGTTTTCTGCTCCGAGTGACGGTCGGTGGCCGAAACGTATAAATTATTCCCCGTGCGAAGATTGCGTTGCTTAAAATGCACAGCAGCCACTCGCATTGATTATCATTGGTCGGGAAATAATGTGTCTGCGAAAAAACTAATTCAGCGTTTCGTGCGTGCTGGTCTTCCGTTAAATCCGCCTCTCATCCATAGGGTTTGGGGGCGAGCGTTGGGGAAGGGGGCTCCCTTTGTTTCCCGCCTCCGGGCGGACGTGCTCGGGCGACACGAGGGACTCCCCCCCCCCACCCCCGCCCGTCAATCGATTCGGAACCCTCGCGGCGTGCATTGACGAGAGAGGGCCCCTCTCCTCAATGCATGCCTCGAATGCTCCGCCGTTGAGGAGATTCGATTGCCGAGGGGTCACTGCGGCCGTAAAGGCGGGCGGGGGTGAGCGGGGTTTCAAATTGCCGCGTCACGTCCATCGCCCTGTCTGCGCGTGCGCAGACGAGTCGGAAATAAGCATCACGTCGCCCCTCACGTACCAACGGCTCCTTCGCCTGGACCAAGAGGCTACCTGACCCTGGCCTTCGTTCCCGGGGAAAGCCTAGACTCGGATGTCGAAACGGAAGGTACCCTCAATTCCATCACAATGCTCTCTCCATAGCACTATCTCTTCACGCTTGATTGCTACATTGAAGGGACGTGAATGTACGATCTAGCGTTTGCTCGCTTTCTCCTAACTTAAATCCTCCATTGCTGGTCGTGCTGTTTTTCGAGGGAGGAAATATTCCCATGCTCGAAAATTTCAAATAAGTGAGGTGCAAAGTCACCATTTCTGCACCTACGAGTTTTAAAACATACGCCTTGAGAGATCAAACTGTCTACATTTTCATGAGTGGCTCGAGGTATCATACCATGGTCGAATAGAAACTGCGTTATTTGCGCTGATGTGCATTACAGAAAAGATACAAATACCCGTATATCCAGAAAAATTATCAAGGGAACACCAAACTATTATGTAGGGTATGACCCCACAAGGAACCCCTTGCACCGACGACTCCCACCATTTGTTTCCATTAATGTTCAGCCTTGGCCTTCCTCGGTGATTCCCCCCCCCCCCCAACCTCCTCCTTGTCTCCATCACACCTCAATATATATTACCGTGCGCGATACATGCCTCCGATTAGTTTGTCCCTCACTATCTTCTTGTGAATGTCCTCCACAGACTTTTGTCCTTCATCATAGTACTTCTTCATTTGATACTCTATGCATCACATCGTCTCCAAGCTTTATGATTACGTTTATTCCGTCCGTGTCTCATAGCCACATAAAAGTAAGCTCCATTAGCAAAGAGTGTAACGAACTGCTTGCGTAACTTTATACTAGAGCCTTGTTATCAGCTGGTAGGTGGTTCTTCTGAGAGAAAACCATTCGTCCGTCCTTTTTCCACTACTTAATACCCCACTTTGGGTCTTCCAAAAAACGGCAACGGTAATCAAATATTAGAACGGAAATGTTTTAACGGAAATCTAATATAACTGTATCGGAAATCTAATTCGGACTGTTCAATGGACATGTCGGCCATTAAACGAACACTTAATCGTCGGTCTGAGTTCAACAGCACCTTCACTTGCTTCACATTGTCGGCCGTAGTGGTCATGGATGTCCGTCCTCGTCGTCGACCTTTTTCCAGTCTTCCAAGCAGTCCTTGTGCCACCGAAACACTTGCTGATCTGAGAGGACATCTTCTTTGCAGTCAGTCTTGATCATAGAGAAAGGCGGTTTTACCAATGTTCACGCTAAACTTGATCGCAAGTCGTTGTTCTAACGAGCGCTGCATTGTAACTTACTCATGATCAAAAACAACTCCCCTCTCTCCGGATGCACGGAGCACACTGACCAACAGAACGCTGCTTAGCTGGGTACTCCCACTATCAGTTTAAACTGGTTCGACATACAGTCGCGTCACAACAAAATCACTGACATAACTTTCAGGACATACCTTGTATATAAACACATACACATGTGTATGTACACACAGACACACATGTCAAAAATATATACACACACAATGACAAAACAACGAAAAGACCAATGTGCGATACATTTACCAGATTTCTCCTTTGTGATAGAATATGACTGCGTAAGGTGTAATTCCTCGTACCCGCTGGCGTATTTTTTTTTAAGCCATCGTACACTAAAGGTACAATTTCTATTTAAATGAAACAGTTTCTGGCGTAACTTGGTGGAAAATCTTCATACTGACTTTTAATAATCAAACCACTTTACTTTTCCACATAAACTTTTTAAAAAAGTTTATGTGGAAAAGTAAAGTGGTTTGATTATTAAAAGTCAGTTCTATTTAAATGCTTAAACAAAACTTCCATCGCAAAAAAATAAACGATCTTCAAATTAATTTTCCGTAGATCATTTAGACTTCTACCTATTTTCGATTCCTTCGCAGATTTTCCCATTTACGTGTTACTATATCTATTCCTCGTAATCAACTTATCTTTTTAGTATTTAATCATTTCCGCGGTTTCTCCCATTAGACACTTTAATAAAAAATACCATAATCAGCAGAGAAATGTATGAAAATAGGTGGAAGCTACTAAGATCATTAAAAACAACAAAATGTATGTATGTAATCGCACATCCTCAGAAAAAGGTTTATATTAAAGGCCTTTATTGCCTGAAAATGTATTTAAAATCACGCAACTGGTTATTGGTAAAAGAATCCGAGGCCTCAGATCATGCACTGAAATATTAACATGGAATTGTTTGTTTGTATAAGCCCAATCAAGCAAAATAGAGCGGAAGAATTTTTTTTGATCCTGGCGTGATTAAATTTTCAAAGTATTGTTAAAGTAAAGTGTTGCGCATAACTTGATTGAGGCGTTTTGGTCAATCAAAAATCATTTTGCTAACTTTCACGATGAAAATTTCACTCTGCAAACCTCCGAAAGTAATCTCCGGAGAATTCGATGGCGATGATGTCCGAATTTCAGTAATGAGCGGCGAGTGGGAAAGCACCTAGTCCGTAAGCTTAATTAAGAAATGTATTCCATCGGTCACGTGATTGCGATTCATCACCAGGGAAAAGATATCATGCCGTTTATTAAAACGGATCATGATAAGTGGCTCGAGTACCGCATGAGAAATGTGATTCGTTACGAGATCGATCGAAAATAATTTTCACAGGCTGTTCTCATATCCAAATATGAAATGGAAATTCTTGAAAAAAATTATGATAAGAATCATTCGGAAATTTTTGGTTGGTTCGCTCGGTGGATGGATTTTCTGGAAGATACATTTATTCACACCGGGAATAATATTCCCTCATGAATTCGGAGCGCGTTCAATGGGCTTGCTCATAGATTATCCCCATTTGTGCCACGTCCCAGCGGATTGGCCTCATTAATCTTAGAGAGGATTTGCTTTCAGAAGATGGGCATTAGGAAAATTGCCTCGGGATTAAGTGAGCGCGCCAACGCCAGCGCCTCGATCGGAGGATCGCGGAGCTACGTGTTGCGGCCCTCATTTTTTTATTCATTCCGCCGCATTTCGACCAAGAGAGGAGGGGGGAAGTAGGGAGCAGGGGAGGGAGTAGTGGTCATGCCTAGGTTTTGTCGGGGCATTTATTCTATGCCGCATCACGGGTAATTATTACGTGATCACCTTACAAAATATACAACACTCGTGTGATAACCACATATTTTTCCCATCTTTTGCCCCCTTTCTTCAACTGAGGTTAATTGTAAAATGAAAAATGTAACGGTGGAAGTTTTATCATTACTACTAGTAGATATGGAACCTTTAAAAATGATGGTGAAAGAGAAAGAAAACTTTATTTTTCATTAAAACACTATTCAAACATTAGAAATAGCTAAAAGCTGTAGTTAATGAATTACATTTGAAACTAATTAATTTCCTTTGGCATGTTAATACTGTTCATAATTCGTTTCAGGCATAAATTATCAAAACAGGGTAATGCAATTTGAAGTTGTACGAAACAAAATCGCAACCGCCTTTGAGAGAGAGATATTCATTTTTTCCATTTGGATACGTAAAACATGAACGTAATAAGAAAGTTTAACTTCGTGTCTGAGTTTGGATTTCACATCCAAGAGTCCCACAGCTCAAAGGCGTCATTCAAAGGAGCGAGAAAGGGAATCCGCCGCATTGGATTCAATACTCTTCGTGTCGACGTAAAACTTGGTCAGTCTGTAGAATACCAACTCCTTAAAATAAACGCTTGCATATTTCATTATTTTTCGGTTGGATTTAGGTCAAATGCCTACCTACGTGCCGTATTTGAACTTTCTGGCTTGACTTGATGTGCGACGATCGCAAGAGAGGGTCGCGGTGAGGACAGAGCGACAGAGGAATGCGGACAAATTATCAGCGGTTCACCCATCATAGGGAGGCTTTCATTGTGCACAGATAAACGGATGTGCGGGACCGTTGTCATCGTAGGAGCGCTACTTCGCTTCTAAGTGTCGTGCAGAGCCTAGACAACCGAAACACCCCGCACCACCCAACGCCATATTTCAGCACGTCCCGCACCCCTCGAGCTCAACCTCGCTTTCCTCAAGCGCGGGTGAGTATCTCCGGAGATTCACAATAGCTGTTTGCAGTGGTAATGTGGAAGATCGAAGCGTTAGTGGTTAGTCCAAGCGCTTTGGCAATTCGAAGCACGGCATGATTTCCAGGGCAAAGGCCTGGTGTCCAAAGAAACAAATGAAAGGCATCCTTAGTTAGGGATGAGTTCGCAAATATAGCTTCTCGGGGAGTGGGAAATTGTTCGATTGACAGAAAAAGGAATTTTGACGACCCTTAAGCCTCAAGGTTATATACGCAAGTAGTTCGATGGTTGAACTACTGAAAATGATGTTATAATTATTATTTCGACAGCATTTTCTCAATTAAGATTTTTTTATTGATGAAAAATAGCACCTCTATTCTTCTAAGTCACGTAAAATACGATAATGAATACAGTAGAGCCATGTACTATATGGAGCCAGTATTTAAGAAAAAGCTTTCTACCTGCCTCAACTCAGTTCTGCCAGTATTTTTGAACTACCTCTTTTTCTCGAGGCTAGGCATCTCTCCTCCCCCGCCATGACCAAAACGTATCTTCTTGCCACACCCACATTTCAGTTTCGGAGTTGAGGTCAGATATATTTTAGAAAATGCGATGGAATATAATTGCTGTCAGGGAAAAGTTGAAGGACAAAGTGTGGAAGAAATAAAGGACTGACTGTTGACTGACAAAGGGTGACTGTTGTGGCAACTAGTTCAAATCGAGTTCCATTTATGGTCATTTTATCACACATAGGTCCATCAAGGGGGCTATTCAAGCTCTTGGCCTCATCAAAAGCGAGACAATAATTGAAGCATCTGCCGCTGCAGATCAGAAACAGAACAGAAAATCACCCAAAAATTGGTGATTTTCTGTTTAGTTCTTTGGATTCTCCAGAAGGATGGTCCTACGTTCCATTCTGCCCATGACATACTTACTCTTCTTGGACTTTCCCTTGTAATGCAATATCCTGGGAAATATAGTGTTCTACAGTGGAGACATAGATCGAATATGTTCGTACGGATGTCACACAGTCGATGTTGGCTTTAACGAACGGAAGGTAGTTTTTGATTAGTGCAGCGTCGGTCACAGTCATCGGAGGGATCAATGCCATGAAACAGAGGTAAAGGAGGTAATATGCTTCACTAAATGTCTATAATTTTTCGTGAATTTGGACGCGTTAACCGGTATTTGGAAATCAACGCACTCTGGTTGGCCACCCTAAAATTTTTCCCAGCTCTTTTAATGAGTGTATGAAACCGGCACGCCTGACGTATTCCTGTTGTATTTGCCAGAAGAGTAATTGGAGTGTCGTGTCGAAGAAGTGAGGAACCAATTTCTCACTTTCAATGATATGTAACTCGGCGTTCGTTTGAATGAGAGTGATTAGCGCAACCATGGTTACGGGATTTGCCACGAGAGGATTTGTGCGCTCCGATCGGATGAATTGACGACTCCACTGCTGCGAATTAAATAGAGACCAACAATAAGAGTTGGAATGACTGCAGTAGGGATGAAACTGAAAATTATGGTGTCATTCGACCGTTTGAAACCACTCTATAAAACCAAAGATTCAAAATTTGTCTTGATGCATTGAATTTGTTTGTTCTCTAGATTATTTTGCGCTCTGTCCTAATTTGCATAACGATTATGCTATTAAATCGGTCAAATTATTAAAATCAAGGAGCTAATAAAGTGAAGGAATCAACTTAAGATGTTGAACTGTGAATCGGAGAGTGATTAATCGGGGCTACACCGTGCCTGTGCTGGCGCGCTAACCAACGTGATGCACCATTATGCTGATTAGCGCCTCCATCCTTCTCCGCAAATCTTTGAAAGCATTTAAGCTTTATTTATTTATTGAAGCATTGAATTATAATTTCTCCAGAATGGACGATCTAATTTTGGTTTCCAGGGGAGGGCGTTTTCGAGATGTCGAGACGAGGCGACTTCATCGGTGGACCGGCCTCTCGTAGGATGGCAGGACTGGGATTCGGGGGCCCGCGAAGGGAGGCAGCCGAAGGGAGGAAGGAAGAGCTGAGGGGATCCACCCTTCAGGTTGATAACCGATGTAGACGATGACCTCCGGCTCACCTCGCTTGGAAGGCATCCGACCGCTCGTCGTGTGCGTGCGACGTCTTTCGAAAAACCGCAGGCCGTGGCTGGACAGAACCAATAGGAAGAGAATTCTAAGCGAGTAACGTAGCAGTGACGTCAGACCCAGAAGGGCATTTCTGCGGAGAGTTGGACTGCATTAGTTGTAACTAGTCCTGCCGGGCGCCTTACGGTTGCAATTTCGGACGGAATCGAGCGCGTCCTCTGTGGCAACTGACGTAATGAATAGGCGAACGGGGACACCTGGGGCACCTCGCCCCTCTCCTCTCCGCGCCCCACAAAAACTTTCCTTCCCTGCGGCCGTCCCTCCCCTATAACCCGCCCCACCCTCCCTACCCGAGGGGCTCTCCGTGCCTGGATGACACTGGTTTCGCTCCCCATACTTTCGAACCCTTTGTCACTTCTTGGTGTCGTGAGAGTTGGAAGGGACTGTTCATTTCAGGGTTCGGTTCAGTCACTATTAGACTCGCTCCGTGATGTCTTCGCGAACCCAGTAATCATCGCGCGCTAGTTGATGGTAACTGTCTTTGCGTTTATAAGATACCACAAATATGAAGTATATTAATGTAACTTTTAATGCTAATTACATATCCCGCTAATTGAGTAAGCATATGGTCTTTATGCACTGTCATCATACATTACCTGTATCATTGCTGTTTTATCACAATCACATTGATTTCTTGAATGTACACTGGGTTGTAATTGATAATCATCGAAGCGGTCGATGGTCGATCATAGGGAGTAGAATGAAGAGAGGGGGTAGATCACGAGATGAACTGAAGTATATGTTACGTTATGTCACGTTTAACTCATTAATTTGTATATCTGTCGTCAGTGCTTTGCTAATGGTTGGTGGATGTCACGAATCTCTCTCACGGGAACGCCATTCTCCAATAGAATATAGACACAGGCTGCCGTTCAATAGTGAATAGACAAACTTTCGATAATATATCAGCGAGCATGTCGTCACGAGAAAACTCTCAAGTCGAAGCATTTTCTTGACGTGAGTTTAACCAGTTCCAGAAGTTCGACTCTGGGTTTATAAAGGGCACTGTCCTTTCGACTCTTTCTCTACCTATTAAATGCTGCCGTTATTTCGTGGTTTGGAAAATGGACTTTGCTGTGCTATCCTCGGCGGGGTGAGGTTCTCACCTGTCAGTAGTCCCGACTGGCAGAGGACGGATCGATTCACGTCTACGTCGATCTCCTCCTCCTCTAGGGCTTGTGTGTCGGTGATCGTTCCTCACGTCATATATTTTTTAATAATCCTATCTAAAGGTCAACTCGGTTATTTTCGGAACGGTCGTTAAATAAAAAAAATAGACCGAGGTCTTGTTTGGTCTTTGTACTTTCACTTCGGTTCCGCTCCGACCCTGAGCTGTTTGGAATACATGATAATACGTACCTACCTTTGAAAAATGCTCTCCCAGTCCTGATAAAGCAAAGAAGACATTTAAGCCTCTCTGGTCGTATAGGTTTGCCCCTCGGTTTCTCAATTACCATTACAGGATGTTCCCCAATTTTTCCGGCACGCATGACATCCTTCCCAGGTTGACGAGATATCTTAATTTGATTACGCGCCTATTGCAAATTATCCTTAGTTGCTCTGCGTGCAGCCATTATCGCCGAAATCGGTCCCTTCATGGATATTATTTTTTGCTAGAGCCTACACGACCAACGCTTGCTCCAACTGGTTTTAAAAAACCAAAATAAAATCCTTACCAATTTAGATTTCTCGATTTCTATGTGATATTCACGATTCCATCCATTGTCGGTTTCCCATATTTTCCATTATACTGTGATCTTTTTGTGCATATAAATTTTTTCGATGCTCAGAGCAATGAGAACGTTTTCATGAAATGCGACTTCGAGATTTTAACGTATGAACAAAATTTCGAGGTCCCCAGAACACGTTTCAAACATTTTCAGTGTGATATCTGTCTTATTTCCTTATGTGTCTCTAAGTAAATGATAGGTTCTTTTTGTGGGCCCAAGGACTCGATAACTATAAACCTTAGAAGCGAAAAATTATGTGTCACGTTTTTTTGAAACGGTTGGAATTTTGGTCCAAATATACCCATTGAATGTAACCAATTCGAACTTTTCACGAAACGCAAGAGTGGCGCCACTGCGAAATATTTAGACAGAGCAGTAGACTTGAAAATAATTTTTTTGGACAATTGCCGGTCCGATATTTTCCAAAACAATCCATGAAATAGAGTGCGACATATTGGAAAATTGTCCTCAATATTTTCGCAAAGTTTTTCTTTCATGAAATTATGAAATAATTGAGTTTTTTACATGAATTATTACTCGGATGAATGATTGAATTTTCTTATTTTGGTCAATATACAGGGTTCGTCCGGAAAATAAGTTTATGATGCTCATTGTCTTTTTTAACAAAAGGGGAGTCGTCCACTACGAATTTGTACCTGAACGACAAACTGTAAATGCTGAATTTTACGTGCAAGTGCTCGACAGGCTTCGAAAACGAGTCGCCCGCGTCCGGCCAGCGATCAAAAACATCTGGCGGCTGCATCACGGCAATGCGCCGTCTCACACCGCGCTTGTCGTGTCGGACTTCTTGGCCAAGCACGGCGTGGCAACGCTGCCGCACCCGCCCTACAGCCCGGACTTGGCACCACCGGACTTCTTTCTGTTCCCGAAGATAAAGAGGAGTTTGAAAGCAACGCGATACGCGACTTTGGACGCCGTCAAAGAGGCCGTGACGATGTGTCTTCGAGAGGTTCCCGATGATGCCTTCGCGGGAGCGTTCCAGGAATGGGAACGCCGCTGGAACAAGTGTATCGACTCACAAGGGTCCTATTTCGAGGAATATTAGCTTAAGATATGTAAAAGTGTAATAAATTTTTTTTCCTGAGCTCAGTACACTTATTTTCCGAACAAACCCTGTACGATATAAAATACGTTCGTATAGCGTGTATCGCTCAAAACTTCATAAAATGCCCTTTATGTCATTTTAGGGTATTGGGTCTTTTTTCACTCATCTGATTGTGTCCGCCATTGAAACTCCATTTTCGGCTCCGGTGCATTAGGACGAATGTTGGGTAAGGAAGAGAGATCTTTGAAAGAGCTGCAACTTAAGAATACACTGTGTGAGTAGATGATTTTGAGACATTTCGCTTTGCAGAGGCAAGAAGAAAAACTATTAATAGACCCGAGTAATGTGAGAAGTCATCTTTCTATGTTGTGTTGTGCCCTTTTGTTTATCTTTGGTTGTAAGAAAGAGAACCGCGTCGAGAAACTGATGCGATGGCATCGAATAATTTTTTCCCAAGTGTTGAAGAAAGTGTGTGATTCCCGACTTTTCCCCGGATTCCCCGCCGAACCACTGCTGGCCTTCCAAGGACCGCTCCCCGCACACTAAGCAGAGCACCAAGCACCAATAAGAAGACCTTATGTCCGTTCCTTTCTCGCAGATCTACGTATATGTGGCAGTCCCTCCGCGCCCACTGTTGGAGCTGGTCGATGGCGATCACGTGAGATGTCTCAGCCCTCGAAGGACCCCTTGCCTCGGCTTGCGTGCGGGGGTGGGGGTCGCAGAGGGGGGGAGGCCGAGGCACCCCCCCCCCCCCCAAAGGAGCACGCGCACTGATTTTCACGGAATTCCGCCCCAATTTCCCGGCATCACGCGAGACCCGCGGTATTTATAGTGGTGGAGGGTGGGGGAGGGGAGCGGAGTGGCGGGGGAGAGGGGTTAAGGGCCGACCCCCTTTCGGGGTGCGCCCTGGCCCCGGCGCGGCACCCCCAAGGTCGTCTTCCACCCGCATCGCCTCCTGAAGGTCGTGCCAACCCAGGAAAAAGAGAGAACTCGAAAATTTCGAAATCGGTGCGAATCAATGCTCGGCTCGCGGACGGGGATCTTTTTATTGCGCGAGTGAATGACGGAATGGACGGGAGAGGGGGGTGTATTCATCGACGGGCGATTTTCACTAGAATTCAGATGCGATGGACAAATGAAAGTGGTGAGAAGGACATCGCCGACCGCCGGATTCCATCGCATCTCAATCCAGATGCGCGTCTGTGTATAACCGTCGAGGGAAAGACTGCAGAAAAACAATTGATCAACTTTACCGCGGCTCGCTATATCCAGCCGCGGCGGCGCTGTCAACTCTTTGTCATGCGTACGAACGTATTTTTTTTATTTTCACATCCTCCACGTTTACTCTCTAATTTTGGTCACATAATAACTTTATGTTATAGTTCTTTGATTTTTATCTAAAATGACGAATTTCACTGGTTGATTTAATGTCTCTTAAAATTGTTGTTACCTTTAGAACATCACACGAAATGAGAGGTTTTCAAGGAATTATCTGGTTTTACTTAATGTCACGGAAATTCTATAGTCGAAGTAATACTCTGCTATAATTCTATTCTATGTAATGAAATCAGCGAATTAATTTAGAAACACAAAGAAAATTCTATTCGTTATGGAGGACTTACTGACCATCCAAAGCCAATTGAAATATTTTGTCAAAATTCATATGCGTCAAAGCCTATACGTAGGTTAGATTTTTTTATTGCAAAGGAAATTCTCACTTTTTTATGGTAAGATAGGTAAAAGAACGATTAATTATTTTAATTAATTATTAAACTTATTAATAATTTTAAGGGATAGCGAACCGACGACTAACCGGAAACCCATGTTTTGCAGTTTTCATTCTCGGGTAGATGTATTGGAATTGTTTTTTACGTGTAAACATAAGCTTTAACCCTGATTGTGAAATAAAAAACCTATAATGTGATACCAAAGTGAATCATGGATTCGAGTTCGATGTCTAAACTTGAGGAAGACAAAAATTCACAAAATGGAATTGTGTCATTAATTAATAAAAGTTCCCTTTTATGCTCGCAAGGAATTATATCAGGAGTATTGAACTTTTGCAAAGGGAGGCTGAGCCTTTTCCATACCATTTAATTAAGGTTTTGACTGCCATTTGACTTCTAAAATATTATTCCTTAGTATAGTGTCTAGATCTACACGTACATAAACACTACGGACACCCCTTTTGAGCCTGCAGAGCCAAAAAAGCATAATTTTGAGTAATAATACGATTTTGAATACCAATTTCTTGCAGGATTTCAGAGATAACATAATTTGGTCTTTAGATTCTCCATGAAAATGCCTTACTGAATCTGCTCTTTCTCCTCAAACCGCGCACTCTTCCGCCGTACTACTTTTTCGGTGATCCAATTCTTATCCATTCCTCCTTACACACAAATGAGAAAACAAAGTGTGCTTTAACTAAATTGAGTAGTTTCTGACGTAATGTGGTGAAATCGAAGGTAATAAAGAATGAATAGTAGTAATGTTCCACTAGGCAACAGTACCCAAATATCCTTTATAAACAAAATACTATACGCAAACACGTACAAGTTCATAATTAAAATGTGCTTTAATGGAGTTAACATTCGAGGGAATGGAGAATTATCATTTTGGTCTAAATTGCTAAAAACAAATCTTTTATTGAAACAAAAAAAATAGCTTTGCTATATATCACCAAGCAAATCTTCAGGTCTTGAAGTAACTCTAGCTGGAATACTGAAGAAACTTGCGGAAGATATCACACCTTGTTTAAAATAGTTATTTACAAATCGTTAGAAGAAAGTTCAATACCTCGCGATTGGCAGCTAGCACATAGTTACTCCCTCCTCCCTCTACATAGGCGGAGATAGGGAGGACCCCAGTATTTGAGGGCCTATATCTTTAGCAACGATATCTTGTTAATTCTTAGAACATATCATTCTTAGAAATATAATGACCTTTCTCGACAATAGGAATGCCCTCCGCCATAGCAAGCAGGAATTTAGTAAAACATATTATACAGAACACAAAACACAAAAGTCTTTTTAATTACCATACACTTGAGTCGGAGGAAAGGAATGCATAAGTTTTTTGCTGTATTTTTGAATCTAAGAAGCTATCGACAAATTTCCTCAATTGCGAGAAATCGATACGCAAATTAAGATTGAATGTTATTAATGGGAAAGTGACATTTTGTATGAGAAACTTCTTATTCTACCGTGAAAAAAATTATTTGAAAATAGATTTCCAAAGAGGCAGACATATCCACTGGAGGTCACAGGGAAGTGTTATAGGACCCATAAGGTTCTTGTCGTACGTTGATGACCCAAGTTCCCACGTTAGGAACACTTGTAGATTATTTGTAGACGATATGGTACAGTGAAAGGCCGCCAGAATCGTGAAACATTCGTATAACAAAACACAAAACGTCACACAATTACTAGCAGTTTTGGGATGGGAGTCCTTAGACATGCAAAGCCAAACTACCTATGGCGAAGATGTCAATTGTATGAATTGTTATTCGACAGAGGCGGTACAATTTAGCCCCCATCCGCATGAGGAATGAGAAATAATAGTCAGAATATGAGAGAGATTGACTGCCAAGCGGACAGATTCAAGTATTTCTTTTTCCCGCACTATTCGTGACAACAACTCAAGGGGAAACACACCAAGATAAAAATGAGCTCGCACTGGCGAAAACTATTAGGAACATACAATTTGCACTACATCTCATCTCACATAATAACTGGCGACCTAGCGCCCTTATGCCGGCGTCGCGTATATAAATAAATTTGTAAATATAAAGAATTCGTGAATTGTACGTCCAGAATGAATGGACTGCTACCTGACAGTTGGGGACTGAGTTTCATGTAAGGTCGCTCTTTTAAATGGGATTCTTTATTTGTGTTTTTAGTGTATTCAATGAAGTGGATTCCAACACTGTTGTAGAGCTGTAGCGTGTGTAGTGGATGTTGCATGAATGCTGACCAGTCGCCCCTGCCACATACTCTTTGAGAGGAACTTGTGATGACACGTATTTATGGAATTATTGGAGTGGAAGTACCGAGAATGGTTGGTGCTCTAACATTTCTATCACATGCCCCTGAGGGAGCTTTTCAAATGTAGCGTATAGATGTAGTTTATTTCAATTAAAATACTGAAATATTAAATTCCCCAATCGCCATGTTTTCAAAAACTTATCCTTATGATGACCGAAATACTTCTCCATCCGAAGCATTACAGCCGTGGCCTCCTCAACGATGTGCCTCTTTAAGTCGTCGTACCCCGGGCCTTCACAGGTGCGCAGTCCTCTTGTCCAACCCTACTCGTCTCCATCCTGGTAGTCTCGTACACTCGAGGTCTTCCTCAGCATACCACTTTGGTCGCACTCTGGACCTCCATCTTTTCGGTACATCAATGCTCCCCTTGAGTAGCTGCCTTTGTAATCACGATTGCGGATTTCTTAGCTCCTGCCCCAGCCGACTGATTTTTCTCACCCCAATGAAACGGAGACTCTTTTAACATGTTATTAATTCCGTGTTGGTTCATGTTCTCCATTTCTGATTTTCAGCTATGGATCGATAGATTCTGCGAATAATCTCGGAGACCTGCAGTTCTTTAGTTCATATCCATAACTGCTGGCCTAGTTGGTAATTTGCGTATTCATTCTTTCATTCGTTTGGTATAGGGCTGCGGTGTACATATATTTATATAAAATACATATATATATACATACATATATATATATATATATATGTAATAAATACTCCTTGACCCTAATACTACCAAATAGGAAAAAATAAAGAGATAATAACTAGCATTTACTTTCTTGGCAAAGTCTTTCTTATATTTCAACCCATTAAGAGATGGCGTCTTAACCACTTGCGGCCGTTCTCTCGATTCATTAGCGTAAGGTGAGACCGGGCGACAGAATCGAGGAATATCGCTGACGTTTTCATTCTTTCCTCTTGGACATACAAAACCACCGGAATAAAAATGTTTTGTCCAGTGCTTGGGTTCCATTCTAACGTAAAATTCTCAGAACCGGCAGTTTCGCCAAAAAACCCAGGCTGCAAGCTCGTTTTTTTATCTCGGTCACAGCTGCCAACAACTTCACAGCTGTAATTTCTTCGCCTTACGAACGAAATGTACCTCTTCGCAATATTTAAGCTGGTAACGTAAGCGTCCACATGACAAAGCAACACTGTTATCTTTTAATTCCTCCTCGTCAATTGAGAGGCGAATCGCGCTTGTATTAATAAGCGCCATCGAGAGAGCGCCACTGTCCCGAAAACATAACCTCTATAAAGTCCACAGCACATAATAAAACCGGAGACAAGAGAACCCCCCTCTTCCCCCCGAAATTCTCGTGCTCGCATTTAAAACTGAAAAAAACAAAAGCATGCTGGGAGGTGGCAGCACTCGCGTCATGGGGAAAGGGGGGGAGGGACGGTAGGTCGAGAAAATTGCGCAGAACATCACGTGATGAGGTTAAGGGGGGTGTAGGGAAGGGGTGGGGAGAGGGGTGGGCAGGGACGAACATTTTCCCGAAAAGAACCGCACCATTAATGCGTTACGCTCCATCCCACCTAACACACACACACACAAACATTCTACCTTTTTCCCTTTCTCTCTCTCCATCTAAACCAAGATTTGAACTTCATTTAATTTGGCAACACTGGATTGACGAGATGAGGTATGGGAGTGAGGTACTGTTAGATGCAGTAATGAAAAGATTAATGAGGCCTTTGATTTGAAAATAAGCGTCTTGTTGCTCCGAAATCTCTAATTTGGAAAAGTAGGAAATAGGATGGGGGTTTTGTGTAATTTGTTGACTCTGGCGCGCAGGGGATGAATATGGCAGAGGGAGGAAGCAGGAGTTCACACTCGGGGAATGTGGCGCAAGTGGGAACGAGGTCGGTCGTGTACGTATATCGAGAAATTGGGAAGCGAAGGGGTGCACGGATGAGGCTATGCGGAGGAGGATCAGTGGGAGGTAAGCAGGGAGAGAGGAAGGTATGAAAGGCCAAACGAGGAAGCAGCAAACGGATTTTCAGGCTCCGAGGAATCTACATCCACACGCATAATACGACCTCAAGGGCGTGTGGCGGGGGGTGTTGGGTCACCAACCGTGAATGCGCAATTACTGCACAAATACAGTTCGGATATCAGTTCGATCATACCCTCGAGCAAGTTATTCGATGCGAAAGAAGGCTCTGGCATGCAAGGATATTCGATAAGGGCTCATACGAGTACGTATTCAAATCATGAGAGAAGAGTTTTGTAAAGATGGGTCTGTAAGTAAAATACTTGCAGCATATCGACAAACTATATGCACTACCAATACTAATTTATCCCCTTCACGACTGCGATCATATCTATCTCAGATTACCTATATGCTATATATAAAACAGTTAAACAATAAATTGAGAAGGGCCACAAATAAAGCAAAAGAAGAATGGTGGAAAACGCAATGCGAGGATATGGAAAGTTTACAGAAGAAGGGTGAAATTGGTGCTCTATACAGCAAGGTTAAGTTATTATCGGGAAGTAAGAAGGCAAGAGCTGTGCTAACAGTTAAAGATAAATGGGGTAAGATAATAGTTGAACCAGGAAAAATCCAAGAGAGATGGAAGGAATATATAGAAACACTGTATGGTAAAGAACTTAGGCCGACAAGGTTAGACATAGAAAAGGAACATGACGTAGAAGAAGATAGCTTAGGTCCAGGCATACTCGACGATGAAATAGAAAGGGCATTAAAGGAGATGAAAGCAAATAAGGCTGTGGGGGTGGACAATATTCCTGTAGAAATGTTGAAATGGTTAGGGAAAGGTGGGAAAAAGGCCATATATGGACTGATTCGTAGTATCTATGAGGAAGGAATCTGGCCGGAAGATTTTGTGAGATCGGTGTTAGTTCCTATTCCAAAAAAGGCAAAGGCTTCGTCATGTGAGGATTACAGAACAATAAGTTTGATATCCCACGCAGCTAAAGTTATTCTCAGGATCATCAACAAAAGGATAGAGAGTAAGGCAAATGATTACTTAGGGGATGATCAGTTTGGGTTCAGGAAAGGAAGAGGTACGCGTGATGCCATTGCAGTAATGAGATCACTAGTCGAGAGGAATATAGAATACAATCAGGACGTTTTTGCCTGTTTTGTAGATTTCGAAAAAGCGTTTGATAGAGTGAATTGGGAAAAATTAATGCGTGTATTGCAGAAAATAGGAATGGATTGGAGGGACAGGAGACTGATCCGCAACCTGTACATGTCTCAGACTGCTCAGGCGCGAGTGGGGAACGGAGAGTCTGGATGGGCAGTGTTAGGAAGAGGTGTAAGGTAGGGTTGCCCATTGTCACCGGTACTGTTCAACGTATATGTAGAGGAAATGATTAAAGAGGCATGGGAAGAACTGGAGGTAGGAATGAAAGTCGGAGGGGAACTCGTAAAATCGGTTAGGTTTGCTGATGACCAAGCATTAGTTGCTCAGTCAGCCAAGGGGTTGCAAGCATTGTTGAGTGAATTGGAGGTTCAGTGCGATAAATATGGGATGAGAATCAATATTAATAAAACAAAGGTTATGCGATTTTCCAGAAAGAAAAAGGCTAAGCTAAATATTAAAATAGGCGGGGAAAGAATAGAGCAGGTAGAGCAGTTTACATATCTCGGAAGTGTTTTGGACCAATACGGTCAAAGTGGTAGGGACGTAAGGAGAAGAATTGCGCTAGGCAAGGAGGCTTTCTCAAGGAGGAGGGAGTTGATGACGGGGACGTTGAGTAGGGATGTTAAGACAAGACTCGTAAAAACTCTGATATGGAGCGTAGCTATGTACGGCGCGGAAACGTGGTCGCTGAAGCAGGAGGATAGACGTAGATTGGAGGCTTTTGAAATGTGGGTGTGGAGAAGAATGGAGAAGGTGAAATGGACCGAAAGGAAAACAAATGAGGAAGTGCTGGAAATGGTGGGTGAGGAGAGGGGTTTGTTGAGAGAAATCCTATGGAGGCAGGAAAAATGGATGAAGGGCGTATTGAGCGGTAGTGGAATGTTGAAGAGGGTAATAGAGGGGAGAATGTTGGGCAAGCGAGGTAAGGGTAGGAACAGGATAGGGATGTTGGACGGGATGAAGGGAGGAAAGAAGTACACCGAGATGAAGAGGGACCTGATATAGATTAGTTTGCTAGGTGGGGAGTCACAAAATGTTTATTTGATAGTTGTGTCCATCCAAAAACCTACCTTAACCGGTAGATTACCTAAAAAAAAAAATATATAAAACACTGGTGCGACACTTGGAAATTAGAATTATGCTAAAAAAAGTATGTAGTGATGAATTTTTGGAACAAGAGCAACTCCCTCCAGAAAGCCTACTTCATCGGGAACACAGAAATAGAATGTGTAGACTCTATTAAATACCCAGACGTTACCATTACTCATGATATCTCCTGGCTGAAACACATACGGGGAATATGTGGACAAGCTAACAAAAAATTGGGATTTATTAGAATAGTACTAGGTAAATGTCATAAAAAGGTCCAAGAGAAATGTTATTATGCTGCTAGCAATCCTCACGAAGTTGGATTGAATGCTGAATTGGATCGCGTGATGTGTAGAGAAGCTATATCTGTAAAACGTCGTTATGCTAAATGTAGTAGCGTATCTAATATATTATAACACCTACGCTGGGAATCACTAACGGAGCGAAGATTACATATTTTGCATTAATTGGAAGGACGTCTCTTTAGCACTGATTTTGAACATGTGTTATTACCCCCATCGTACTACGGCTGGAGAGATTATGTCAATAAAAGTAGAGAGATTAAGTGTAGAAAAAACAGATTTAATTAAAATAAACTGCGGGAGATGCCGCGACAGTAACTTTTAATGGACCACTCATCCGCAATATGTGTATTACAATGTAACAATTTCAGAGTGTTAAAATCATTTGCCTTGGCCGGATGTTCGTGCGTGTTTCTCCCTGCTGCCATTGTCAGTAAGACTGTACGTCTCGGCAGAAGGCGGAGCAGGACTCTAGGACTCCACCAAGTTTGCTTTTCCTTTTGCGTGCCTCTTATCGCCGCCGCTCTTTGTGTCGTCGACTGTTTCCCCTGGGAGTTTTGGGACTGGGAGAGGAGTATTGGAAGGGAATGGGGGGGTGAAAATAAGGAGGAAGAGGTGCCGGGAGAGAAAGCGTGAAAGGCAGTGTGTGACATTTTTACTGGAGAGGCGTAAACGAGGGATACAAGTTAAACAGTTAAGGCAAATTGTATTTTTACGTGTGACGCTTTTCAATTTTGACACACATCACGCATCGATATTAGAATGCCTCCACTTCATACCTCGTGTAACAAGACAAAATGAGACTTTGTCTGAAATTAAATGCCGTCGAAACACAAAATACTTTTCAAGTACAAAATGAACTTCTGCAATGGATACCCTGCAACAGTAACCTACTAATGTCCGGTATATAAGATTATTCTTTGACAATAGCCATTCAGGATCACAGATTTCTTTATAAAGAGTTTCTAAAGCGTTCACTTACACCTTTCATTCGAGAAACGACACCTCAAAAATCAGCTGCATTGTTAAGGTCTTTCTTTAAAAGATTCTTAGAAAAATATCTCTGCATTGTCTTATTTTAGTCTACATCACTTTTATTTTAAATTGAATCAAAATGTCCTTCGGCTCTGAAATGAAAAGAGGCTTCGAGGTGTGCCGGACGTCGGTCTGGTAGCAGCGTCCACTGCACTGATTGTTCGTGCGTAAAAACCGCTTCTCTTTTGTTATTCACAATACCTCGTTTCACTTCATAAGAATACCTTTTTATTTTTATACGTCTTGGTATTTAAAAAAATCCGGTGTACCGCGTTCATGTGCTTTAATGAGTTCCCAGAAGACATTGGATTCGTTGAGCATGCATTTTAAGTAGACCTTCGTTGAAATTATATCCGTATAGATGGGATGTTGGGAGTGTTCACCTTGAAGGGCATTTATCTGACGTTTAGTAGTGGGGTATTCCTGTGGCAGCGTCCAACCTTGGGCTCTCGCAGAACACAACCTTTGGCATCAGTAGTCTTCAAGCCAAGGTTGCCCTTCGAGAAATGTGCTCCTCTTTTCTCTCACGATGAAAATGATTTACTTGAGCTTGCAGACTGGCCCCAGGAGGATATGGTGGGGTAGACCGAGAGCGTAGGAGAGGAGTGATAATGGCAACAACCGAACTCCACGAATCGAAACTTATTTGCTACACGGACTCAAGCGATTTATGACCACACTCATCTCAACTGCCAACAGTTTTTCAGGTCACGCGGAGAAACTGGAACGTATGGAGCGCTCTTCCACTCTTTTCCCGCTGGACCAGCGTTCACCCTCCCCCCCCCTTCCGATCCCCCGTCCATCCATGACGCCGAGCCAAGCGAACCACTCGGCCGTGAGAGTAATGGATCCGAGTCTTAAGGAGGAAGCTGTCTACACTAGGGACCGGGTAATCATTTTCGCGACCTCTCCTTTCCTCCGAAGGGTTAGTTAGTTCGGGGCATTCTTCGATGAGGCACTGCTCAATGGCCTGGAACTGCTCAATCGGATGTCAAGTTGCAAAGAATGGCAAAGAGTTATTTCGCAATTCAAGAGAGGAAGGCAAAGCTCAATTTGTCTCTGGACTGTAGTCGACCAACTTAGTTTTGAATTCGAAATGGAGATTCAGGTATTCCAGTTAACGTGATAATCACACAGCAACGCAAAGTAGCCTGGGTTATTGCCTGAAATGATTAAAGGCGGGATTTTTTCGACCAAATCCTCGATCGCTTAAAAATAATTAAGTTCGAAAAACAGCTTTGTGAAATCCAATCAGTTCAATTTTTCCATTGACGCAAATTAATGGCAAACTCCAATGCCGTAGCTACCGTAACCTCTTAATTATGATCAATTTACCCAGCCCACGGTAAATGAACGAATCAATGCTGAGGATTTCTCTGAGGATTTCATAAGAGAAGTTAGATATGGGATGTCTATCATGGAAACTGTATTACACTGAAAACGCCTTGTTAAGAGCGTATTATTTAAAAGACGTGTTATGTTTGGAAAAATCACTATTTTCCTTAATAGAATGTTCAAATAATCATACTTTGAGCATATTTCGCGCAATTGCTGAAATGCTGCTGGAAATGCTTTCGATCTAACGTTTAAGTGATTCCAGTACATTGCGAGACTACCCCAACCACGCTTAAAAAGCGTGGTTGGGGAGGTTCGCAATAAGCCACGATTAATGTTATGAGGTTCCCCGGAGGCTGCAGCATCACAAAATCGACTCATGGATTCATCCGTGAGTAACTTTTATACTAAACCATGGCATAAGTGATTCAGTTCAGCATGAGGCACGATACGGATATAGAATGTGTTCCAGAGCCACTTACTACGTCTCTGGCGAGCCCACACAATTTCCGCACTTTTTGCAAATAATAAATAACACGGTACTCTTATTCATGAAGGACCTTTTGTTCGGCAACATCAGTTGAAATAGCTTTGCGTGAAAGTTCTCTGTGGTCATACATTTCAGACTAAGTACGATTAGTACTAAGTACTCGTATTAATCTCGCTGCTCCCTAACTCTCTTCTCTTTCCCCGTCTACATTTGCATTTTCTCACCAAAACCTTGCAAAACACCCTCGGTTTAATTGAAAAATCTAAATTTGACGCAAAAGATCTATGTTTACCGTCTGATCGCGTTTAAGTAGTATACTCAGTGTATTAATTAGTGGCTATTATTAGCGCATGCTGCGTTTGTTTACCTCTACCTATATAGTAACACACTGGGGTTATTTGAATCGCTGTTTTATTGTTACCGGCATATCTGTAGTTATAGTCTAGGATCTGTAGTTAAGGATTTAGGATATATTTTTTTGAAAATTTCAATATAACCAAGTGGTATTCATCTGTTCATGCACTAGAGAAATTTCTCGCTGAAGAAAACTCTGCAATGTTGATGAAAAGCATAAGAGACCGTCCACCAGAAGTCACTCATTATAACGTGGTGGAACTCTATGGACGAGGTGCCTTCTTGAACAGGACCAACAACACAGGAAGTGATAAGTGTCTCGATTCGTATGTATGGCGGCCATGTTGAAAATTAAGTAAAAACGTGTAACATCAAATAGTTTTAAAAATTGTTTTAGTAAATTTGATAATAGTTGCTTTTGATAATGTTGGCGCAGCAAATTTCCTTGCTGATCCTCCTATAATATGCTGTTATTTTGTATTTGTGATTAGCAAACTGTTCAAAATATTAATTTTCATGTTTGATTACGCAGATATAGTTAACTGTGTTTCATCGAATCATATAAATATTATTCAGTCTTCGCCCGGCTACGCAAAACTGCGCGCGGTTTCTCACAGTGAGAGATCGATTCCTCGAAGTGTAATCGCGATCACGCTTCTTCCAAACGGCATTATCACTTTGCCGTCACGCTTGGGGCGACACCAATTGCGAACTGGGCTCGAATACATCCAAAGTGCGGATAAACAAAAGCAATACTCTCTGCGATACGCCGTCGCAGGGACCGATGCGGAACCAGACTAAAGCGGCCGAAGGTCGTTTGGCGTTCGCCTCTCCAGTTCAGACGCGAGAGAGGGCGGATGGAGGGAGGAGAGAGAAGGAAAAATGTTGGACGCAGTCGAGTGAAATAAAAAAGATATTCGCGACACTCTGTCGTTCCCTCGCTCCGGGAATTCACCGCCGTGCGGAACGAGATGGCCTGTTTTTTTCCTTTCTTTTTCCCCATTCGGCCTCGGAGGGGGTGGGTAGGCGAGTGGGGGGATGCGGCCTGGGGGGGGGGGGGTCGGCACGGGTAAAGTGGGGCGCGGGTTTAGAGATAAAAAAAAGATGCAAAATTATTCGCCTTTGGTGCGCTCTTCCCGCTGCTATCCGTGCCGCTGGTGATTTATAAAAAAAAAAGAATAAGGTAAACGGAGGGAAACAAACTAGAGGCACGAGGCGATGAGAACGGTGACAAAAGAAGAGCTACTCCCGAAGTCCGGAGTACCTCCCTTCATTCCGTCCCCCACACCTCGGCGGCGGCGCTAGTCGTCCGCCTACCGTCTGTTTGGAGACCTCCCTTAAGCGGATCGCGTGGAGCCGTCTCTTGCCTGCTTGTGATCTGGAGGCTGCGAATCAACGTGGCTCAACATCAATACTGCTTTGCTCCGCAATTACCCTGAGCCATTGTAACTGCAGTAGCCATGGAGACGCTGTTCATGCGGTTAAAAATTATGACAAAAAATCATAATCGATTAATGAAATGGATTCTAAATTGAATGTTTTACCCAAACTTAAATATTCTCGTGATTGAGTTTCGAAACATGATCATAATCCCAGCTATTTCTATTTTTTAATGAAAGAGATTTTCGATGGGAAGATGCCACGAGTTTTTGTTTTTTTTTTCAAACTGCGAAACTCATTTTTCGTATTAATGAATTCAACTTTCTGTGGCGCATGAAATGGAATTGTTTTCTCAATCGGTTCAAGGGGCATTTTTCCCAGAGGGGTTTAAGATTCTCTTAACATAATTTCACTTTTGCGAACAATTAGTTTACGATATTTCTGTAATATTTTCTAATTTGTACCTTTTATGATTAAAATACGAAATTACAAGTATACTACAAGAAAGATCACACCCAGAGTTTTTCCTGCGTAATAAATAAAATCCCAGTCTTCATTTCCAGTTTACGTTTTTTAAGGTGTTGGCTCACTTCAGATGAGTGGGTTGTGGTTATGGGCAGATAAATCCACGTGAATGTCACATATCGTTCAAGTTTTAGGCATAGTAGGTAAGAGCAATCAATTCCTATTCTCGTACCGTTCGCAGATTAAGTCTCAAGTCTCTCGTGGTACACACCGTTGGGGTACACGGTTTTCTAGATAAATCCGCCGGATTTGAACACAGCACTGAGTTGTTAGCGCTCATCCCAAATTGAATCCCGCGATCCCTTTTTCTTTTACGTGTATCTTCAGGAGTTATATCCGCAAAACCTGAGTTTTTAGCGTTCCATACCCCAAGATGGCACATTAAGATGCTTCGACTCTTACCTCACTGTTGTTCGTATAAATGTTTGAACTTTTCAATTTTTTACTTGGGACGTTCATGATTTTTTAAATTACTTTTGGAGTCTCTACATCTATAACATACGAGTATAAAATATATAGCCGGTATACGTGAAATTGCGTTTTTAACAGATTTTGATTTAGGCTAATTTTCCCACTGCTCTGTATTTTATCACCATGGTTTGTGTCTTTATCGATTGGTCAACGTTATCCGGAGAAGGAAGTGGGGCCTTTTAAGTAAAACGTGCTCTCAAGAAATTTTTCTGTGAGCTTTATTTCTGAGCTATAAAACAGAAGGTATTATTATTATTATTAAAGTTAGGTTGAGGTAGATAGCCTCTGAGCGCGGGTGCGTGGGCGAAACGTCCACATCTTCTCATCCTCATCCAACAAGACACAGCGGGTCACCATGCACTACTGCAAACACTTCTTCAGTTTCGCATAATTTCTTCCTCCCTTCATATCGTCCAAGATGGATATTCCTATCCACACTTTACGTGTCTTACCCAACTTCAACATTCCATTTTCAATCAGAAATGTTGTGCATCAACCTTTCCTGCATCATTTAAATTTCTCCCAACAACCTTCGTTCGTCTCAAAGCCTATCTCTAGATTATCCTCATTTATTTTCCTACCCATCAATTTATGTAATTTTTTCCTCTTTCTCCGTACCTGCATATCAAATGCCTCCAATCTTCAATGTCATCTTTTCTCATAAACCAAGTTTCTGATTTGTACTTTTAAGTTCTACCACAGGTTTTTCACTAATCTCTGTACATCCTTAATACCATCAACTTCCTTCTGTAGTAAAAGCTTCTTTTCCTTAGCAGCGTACTCATTAAAAGGAATGCAGAATATATTATCAATACTAATTTTTGATTTATGTGGATACCTATTAGTATTTTTACCAAAAATACTCCAAGAAATAATTCAATCATTCTTCAGTGTGGTCCAAATAGTCCCCCAATTGTGTAATCTCTTCAAAAGTGTTCCTTACTTTGAATAAAAATTTCGCCAATCTGCACATGCACTGACAACCGAGTCGAGTATTCCACGAGAATGGTTAGTGTGAGATGTTTATGCTCTCCCTCGCCTGGCGTCGCTCGTTTATCTCAGCTTATTCCCATAATGTCATTATTTCATCGCAAGCCTCATTCCCATTTTGGGCTCAAAAGCATTTCTACGTGTCTCAAGCTGAGAGCACTCACTTCGACATAATTTTTCTCTCGGCTCTTCCCACGCCGACTCGCCCGTCTCTCCTCTCAGAGGGCCGGCGATCCCCGCGGATTCAATTTGCCATTCGCATTCCTCTCCTCCGCGTGCCTCGGAAGGGATCAGTCCTAACTCCTATTTAGGGATTGATTTTCCTTGTTACCCTCCCCCGCTCTCCTTCCCCTTGGAATTCTTCATCCCACAAGACCCGCTTCCTTCCCCCATCGCCGTTGCGCCCCCAGAGCGGCAGTGGGGAGATCCCCATCCACCGTGTGCTCCTTTTTTTCCCTCTCCAAGGATGCATAATTGGCGATGGAGAGGGGGGGGGAACGCGTACGTCACTGCAGCGCCAACGTTGAGTTCGTGTTTGTGCGCTGAAAGAATTGGGAGCTACGCCAATTGTCTCCGCCCCTCATTTGTCTTCCGATCGGGGAAGGTGGGCAGCTTAGTAAACGATTGACGCGGGAGGGGAAAGAATTTGGAGTTTACAGGTTTGTGACCACAGATAAAACTTGGGTCCACTGCTATACCCCAGAGGCAAAACAGCAGTCAAAGCAGTGTAAACATGGAACGATTCCCGAGTGTAAAAATAATTCGCCTTGACCGGGATTCACTGATGCAAAAATGATTTTTATGCTCTGAAATTGTCGCATTGTAATGCACACTGGATGACTCCGTCAAAAGTTACTGTTGCGGCATCTCCCGCAGTTTCCTGGCAGTGTAAACATATTGATTTACCAGCATTAATGAAACCAAAGTCAATACGGTCGGACGGAAAGATGGCTTAAATTTCCGGGATGCGAAAGGGATTCTGCTGATAGATTATCTTCCCACTGGTCAAAAAATTACCACAATAAACTTACTTAAAATTTACTACAATAACCTCCCGGATCCACTACAGCAAAAGATACAGGAGAAAAGGCCAGGTTTGGCATGGAAGAAAGTCATCTTTCATCAAGGGAATACAGGCCTAAGCACAAGTGTCATTGCCACGGAAAAAAACACGTGAACTATGAAATGAATTGTTGCCACATCCGCCGTATTCGCCTGATTTGGCTCCATCAGATCTCTTCCCCAAGCTCAAAATTTTCCTCGGTAGACAGAGATTCCCTCCAAACAAAGAACTAACAGCCGTAGTAGATGGGTATTTTGCAGGCCTGAAGGAATCTAATTTTCGAAATGGGGTTAAGACGTTGGAACATCGCTGGGCCAGATGCATTCATTAATGTACAGGGAGACTACATTGAAAAATAAAAGAGTTTCACTGAGGTAAGTCGTTTATTTCTAGTCCATTCCGAGAACTTTTCAAATTACCCGCTTATAAACTGATCGTAGTCACTTGTTTCCATGCCATACTAATGATTTTGGAGCAAACCGATGAACCTACAACGCTAACGGTATAAATGTATCGTTCGACCGTTTACGGCGGCGCGTAATAAGTTGACTCTACCTATTAATGATTTTGTAATCATGTTCTTTATATTCTTTTAAACATATTTCTCCTATCCTCACTATTACATTGCCATTATTATTATTACTGATACCAGAGCTCGCGTGTTCCGCAGTCTTAGAACTTTGGTCTCCAACACTTTCTCTTCCCACTAAAACTTGTCGGACGCAGGCAAGTCAGCTCTGAGCCATGTTCACCTCAGGTGACTTGCGTGTCACGGGTAGTCGACTGGTTTGCTATTATTGGGTCTCAACTGATAGCGACTCGATTCTGGCGGAGTTTTCTGCTTTTCGATCTTACGGAGAACCCGGCACAAATGCTGGCCGTTTCCCCCGACGCATCCGTTCCAACTCATTCGGTTTGATTATTTGGCCGTAAAAACTTTTCTAGAAACCACAGATGGGGTAGGAAATGGATCAAGCTCCTTGAATCCCCTGTTTGTGTGCGAATGCCGGAGGGATTATTGCCAAGAGCTGTCCCGCACCCATCCGTTCAGCCGATTCTCGAGTTGGTAATTGACAAACGGAGACTTATGTGAAGGAGCAGATCCGTGGATTGGCTTCATGTTCAGGGTTGGTAATACTGGAATTGAAATTAACATTTCGAACAGGCGTGCAGCCTTCGAGTTTATACAAAATTGCTGAAAAATAATCAAGGGTAGTCAGAGGCTTGTGATCGAGTCGTTGTTCAGCGACTTCCGGCCGTCTAAAGCAGCTGGAAATATATACCAAGGGAATTTTTATTTTGCATGAGTTCTATTCCGGAGAGGATGGTATATTTTTTCATTTTGATTATTTTGTTGTTTTGGAAAACTTAACTGCAGACAGATTATGTTTGTCGAATGGACTATATTAATTCATGTAATAATTATTAAAAGTAATCACATTGTTAGTATTTGGACTCTACTTTGGGAGAGCATGTCGTCAGATTGCACGTGTGCTCCAGATCTTTAATGGCCATATTTCCTAACCATATACATAACCACTCTTCATATAAAAGTTTTGACGAGTCTTTTCTTAAAATCCTTACTCTAACTCCCTGTCATAATTTACTCCTCTTTTTGTAAGCCTCTTTGCTATGTGCAATTCTTCTGCTAATTGCTATATCACTGTCAGTAAATCGAACTTCCATATCGGAGTTCGATTTTTCCTGAAAATGAAGACTTTTGACTAAGTATCCACGGACGGGACTGTTTCTTGATTGCCTGTGGAGATATTCTTCCCCCGAAGTAATGGAGAGTTCATGCACCAAAGAATAAGTCAACTCATATGCACAGTTTAAAAAGTTAGTGCACGTCTCAAATAAAGTACGTGTATTTTATCGCAGTAATATAAAAAAGTAACTGAAGTTTCAATGCAAGATATTGTTCAAAATTATTTAAACCTTTTATAAATAAAACTGTAGAATTGTAAAAAAATCATTTAAGTGTTAATCTTTGTGTAAAAACGGATTATTTGAATACGATACCTCCGAATATCACTTTAATAGCAGGTGCAGTTTGTGTCATTGTGATAATAACACTGCACGATTAAATCATTTATGAAAAGGTGGAGGATTATCGAATAATTGTCGGATCATATTAAAATAAATATAGCTATCTGGTGAAATAATAGCAGTTGTGTAGCATTTAAAACAATTTAGTCCCTCAATAGATTGAAAACTTTTGTGTTGCTGTGTCCACGCTACGTTAGCATCGTGTGGTTTCCTTTTGTAGTTCCTCTGTATTAATTAAATACTGCTTAAGGTAATTAGAAAAAAATAAATCCTTCATGGTTCGTGCATGCTGATAAATACCTGTTTTTGTGCATTAAATAAAGTTAAAAGAATAAATCGAGGTACAAATTGTAGGCATGTTAAAATTTCCAATGCACGGGCTGTTGGCAGTATGATAGCCATGTAAATGTGAAAACGATATTTCATTCAATCGAAAGAAGTGATAATTTGTCTCTTTGTACAGTTCTCTCCATCCTGTTTCATTGGAGGTAGTTTACACCAATTTGTAATTTACGTCCAACTTCAAAAGTGACCGGGGTTTCCTAATCACCATGGTGCTTGTCAGTTGTCGAAGAGCTCGCTCTTCGACGACCGCGTTGCCTCGAGTGTTTCTGACCTCGTTTTTCATGCTATTTAGAGTGCCAAGTGACCATATTAAATGTTATTTTCGAAAAAGGGTCATGCCTGGGTTATAGACGCGCAGCATTGAATTTAATCTGTAGCACTGCGAATTGATTAACTATTGTCAGACGATTAAAAAGGTAACGTTTCATGGAATTGTGGCGTTATTATAATATCAGAAGCCTCCGTTTCAATAAAATCTGATATTTTATTTTATTTATTTAGAAATTTGATCTAATAAGTAGAGCATGAGATTTTACGGTGATTTTAAAGGACATGCTCCATAGGTGCTGGTACAACATCAGATGCTTGGAGATGACGTATAAAGAGTACATCGTGTCATGATATTCTTGTCACGACCAGGCTTTTATTGTCCTTCTAAGGCAGAGTCATGTGGTATGATACAGAAACTTTCCAATTCCTCAACGAGAAATGCTTATTTTTTTATTACTTGGCATTAGACTATTTTTGTTAAGTTTTCGGCTGCATGTCCCGCAAAAATGTTCCGTTCAAGTCGACATCTTGATATGTAATTAAAATACTTTGCCCAAGGAAGAATAAAAATACTTTATTTTTCTACAGCTTAGAAAAATTGCTTTCAACCACGTATTTTTGCTACACTGTAGCATGCAGTCTAACATAGAGTATAGCATACTATATCAAGCTGTAATGTAGTTAAAACTAGTTGAAAATAATAAATTTTATCCTGTGGAATTGCAAAGTTATTTTGATTCTTCCTTGTGCATTACTATGGAATTCCACAAAGTATCGGTCTCGACTACCTCTTAAATATTTTGCCTCCTCTGTTCCACATCTTTCACCTTCGTGTCTTTCAATCCAAATGACTCCTTCATGCCTTTCGCTGTGACCCCATTCTTCTCCTTCCCTTACCCGCACACTATTAATTTTCCACCTCGCTTTCTCCGGGATTACGTTCTCTCAAAAAATAAAAAATCTCTCTCTCTCTTCCGCTGGTTTTCCGTCTTCTCCTTGGCAAAACTTCCAAACGGCGTCCATTATCGAACTGGATAGTAATTCTCACGCCTGAAGGCGGAAACGTCATGCGGTCGTCGGTTTCCAAATTCCTTTCTGCCGTCCACGACGCCTATCTACATTGAACTAGGACTGTTGAAGGTCATTGAATATTGGTTGGAGAAAAGAGAGTGACTAAGTTTTCGACAATAAATTTTTATTTTTGATAAAACCAACAAAACTTCATTCTGTGTCTTCTATGAAGGGTATTACGAAAGAAAGAAAATATGACCACATATCTCTACGTAGTATATATCTGCGAGAATCATATTGACGGGCAGGTAACATTTTTCCCCAAAAAATATATTCCCACTTCCATTTTTCACTGTTTTTTAAGTCTTATTTCAAGCAAAAGGTGGGGAACATTCGCTATGATTTTTAATCCTAAGAGGAAACGTTACTAGTTGTGTTGGAAAAAGTGATAGAAATCTGCGTTTAAAACTAACTAACTGATTATTGTTTCGGAATCCAGCGTCATTGCTAAGATCATCTCGGAGCCTCAACACTCGGCATATAGCTGTTGCTAATTCTACGACACCACTCTCTTATTCACCCTGCAAACCGCCAGGGGGGATTCCCAGGGCCATTGAAGTAATTTGTAGTTATTTTCATCGGTTTTTGTTTTGTTTGCGTGTTATCCATATGTACCACGTGACAATTGATACTGTTGTGGTATCAAGAAGGAATAAGGATCTCTTAAATCATATTCCGGTCGTGGGAAGACATACTTTTCACTCTGATCTCTCTCACTGAACCAATGTGAACCTGAAATCTTTACGTCTTTTTATTTACTTATCCTCTGACCTTGCAGGAAGCCTTTACTTTTTCAAAAGGCTCTCAATTTGGCATTGACAGTGGTAAATGGAATCTTTCTGCGTTTTAATTAACATTTTTCACCAAACGGGCTGCTCTTATCTCAGTATTTTGTGAACTTTCAAAAATAAGTGCTGGCCAAAGTCCCAAAAAATCGATGCATACTCAAGAAATATGCTAAAAGAAATGAAATAATACCTCGCCCAAAGTATTCCGTTTGAATATTTCTCCACTCCTAATTCAATGAATGGGAGTTTCTTTAATGCAGCTGCTGAAATATTTCCAAAGTTTCTGCTATAAGCAAGTAAGACTTAGGGAGTTAAACGTATTGCACAAATCACAGGTGACCTATCATGATCACGGAATTACTTGTAAATATTTGGGGAAACGACCTAAAGTATGATTTATTAGAAGATATTTTTCTTTCATTGGTGCGGCAATATCTTATTCGTAAGCCATGCATCCCAATTGGCCAAATCCCTATAGTAACTTTTTGTATGCATGACTGACAAAATACCTCTTTGATTTTCTCACTGGTTCAATTGAGACTTGGACGCCAGTATTTACAGCAGTCTTCGAAAAAGTGGTAGTGGGGATTCTATGGCACCATTAGCTCGGAAATTCTGTGATAGGCACCACCAATCGGAGTACTGGTTTGCTAAGTCCCGTCACCCGGTTGTCCCTCTTCTGCTGAACTTAAAGGCTAGCTGACCTCAGAACAACACCATCATCATCATCAGTATTTCAATCCTAGGATTGGTTTACTGCAGCCCTCCATTCTTTTCTACTTAGTGTTAATTCCCTCATCCCTCTGATAGGTTCCCTTTTTTACGCCCTTCTTGATTTGCTCTATGCACTTGTCTCTTGGCCTTCCTCGCGGGATCTTTCCTTCCATATTTCTTCTATTGTGTTTCTAACCAATCCATTGTACCTCAAGGTTTGTCCAATCCATCTAGTGCTTCTTTGCCGCAGAGCTCTCCATATGGTCCTCTCCTCTTCTGTGCTTCATCGTTCCTCACTTTATAAATGTAACAGTTTCAGATTTGATTTTTTAGAATTTCCACATCGAAATATTTATATCTTTATGTGGAAGTGCAAAGCTTCTTTTTCACCCTCATCGTCCCTCACTTTTTCGGTCCATTTAATCTTCAGCATTCTCCTCCAGCACCATGTTTTAAATGCTTCTATTCTTCGTCGGTCCATTTCTCCAATATTTCATGTCTCCGATTCGTAGGGTGCCATGCTCCACACGAATGTTTTGACGAGCTGCTTCCTTATTTGCAATTTTATGTTCTTTGAACATAGTAAAAATGCAATGAAAAATAAAAGTATTCCTTTCGCACCCTCTTTTTGTCAAAATAGATCGGTCAAACCATGTTAAATCACGTGTTTGCGGTTCCCCTCCCTTCATCACTCTCCCCACGCAGTTCTGCGCCACGGGCTTTGGCCGTCGATGGCGATCTGCGCCGCGGCCCGCGTGTCTCGATGCGGTGTGCGGCGGGACTCGCACTCTAATCGTACGGTGGGGAGGGGAGGGGGCGCCGTCTGTTCCGCCTCATCTCGTTACACCCTCCCCCGGCGTTAATCTCCGAGGAACCCAAGGGAGGGATGGCGGCCCCACTCCCCTCTGGGGGCGAGTGAGGAGCCGCGCTTTAACCCCTTTATTCATTTTATTCCACGGATTCCTTTGATAGTTGAAAAATATTGGAGATGGGGTGGGATTAAAATAAAAGCGAGAAACCAAAGAGCCAGTATTTTTCGGAAGGGTCGAATTTAAGCGGATTGGATATTCGAGTCTCGCTCAAAATAATAAAAAAAATGAAAACGTTTTGTGCATTTGCGGCGACAACATCGAGTGAGAGGAAAGAGGGCTTCTGCTGAGTTCGCCCCCTCACCCCAAATCTAATATATGAAGAGCCGACGACGCAGCTGCCTCGGGAAGCGCTGCCTAGGCATGTGCCGGGTGCCTCGCCAGGAAGTGATCGGCAACCACGCCGAAAATGGCGGGCCTTTCTAAAAATACCTCAAGGGAAACTCATTGAAAGAGTTCATGAGCACGAATGCCTCAAGGGGTTACTTGATGAATAAAAGAGGTGAACGGAGGACTGATTTTTACTTCAATCCGTTCGTCATTCAGTGTACACCGCCTATCCTTTATACAAACTCTTCCCACGAAGGATTGAATTGTTTGATTTATAAGTACATAAGTTTTTTCTAGTACTAGTTCTGACGTGCTGACTGATGGATGTTTTCCATAACTCATGAGAATTATTAAAAGCTGAATATATCGCTGATTTATGACGAAACAAATTGAAATTTTTGAACTTTTGAGAGATCAGCTCGCGTTTGGGTCCAGACTGCAGAGGCTGTCGGAGGGAGACAAGGTGGTTATTTAGATGCCCTAGCTCAATTTGTTTAAGCCATGGAGTTATGTGCGATTGAAATGAAACGTAAATATTTTTTCCTATCATAATACTGTTACCTACACTTGATAAACTGCAATGCCAAAATACCATGGATCGATATATAACGAGATTAAACCATCTTGAACTCCTCCATTTCCATCTGCTTGTATTCCACTGAGGCTTCTCTTCCACTTCCGGGAGACATCTCACTCGACTCTCACTTTGTCGAGACTACAATACAAGCCCATCTCCTCTACAGCCTCTCGGTGGTCTACTTTTCAAAGACTCCCTAGATGCTGGACAACCGATCTGCCACTCGGGAATGCGAGCGAAAAGCTTTGTTGTCCCATTATCTGCCCGCATCGCGAACCGCGACGGCCCCGGTTCAGTCTTCCGAGGTGACCCGCAAGCAATCAGGCAGCCGTGTATGGCTTTGGTGACGTGAACTTACACGGCTTCCTCCTCCGTTCACTCCTTCTCGTTCGCGTGTGATAGCAAACGATGACAATAAATCAACAGTATGCACTGGGTGAATAAAAGTGAATTTCAAGACCATAAGGCAGCAGTGACATAGAAAAACCACTGAAGTACTGAGAACTGGAGATTAGCATCTCTAATTTTTGCTGGGTTTCATTTGGCGAAAGACATTGTGGGCACATAGCCTTTGTTCCTTCGGTTCAGCCTACAATCTCTTCAATCCACCTACGATAGAACAGAAACGGTAACTAATCCAGAATGGAAACGGGCGATGGAGAATGTTATCATCGGATGATGGAGGATGTTATCATAGTTTGTAAAGACATACGATGATGAAATGGGAGCGATCTAAAGGTCTTTTGTTCGCTCAATTTTTAATATTTCGTTCGGGATAAACTCATTTTGTTCTCGTCACAATTTCTCTTTCGTGTCACGGAAACATTTTGGTCGTGTAACAAATGTATCGAAAAATGCTTAATGACTCCATTCCTATTTTCGGAGCGTGAGTTTTTCTTAGGGATGTTTCTCAGAAGAAAATGAAGTTTATTGAATTGAATGCCGCAGAATCATGAGGAAAAATGAATGATGCCATAAAGGTCGGCTGTGAGTGGGTTAGTGATTCTTTTGAAAGATTCTCCTTGGGAACATCTAATAACATTGATGTATTCGTATTTGCAATTTAGAGCTAACATGAAAAAACAAATCACAGTTCACTGTGCAAGTAGAGACGAAAAATACAAAGAGAAAGACATTTAGACCCCAGAAGTTCCAATTTAGTGGGGGGGTTGGGTTGCTTCGAAACATAAATTATTTAAAACAAGGGAAGGAAATCGACCTTCCTCGTCGTTGTTGACTCAGTGGAGTGTACTGCCCCCCTTCTCGTGTGATTGCTTTTTTTCCTGTCAACGGAATTCGCCTGACGAGGCCCCAGCAATCAGCGGAGCGGAGACGAAACAGCAAAGACAAATAAACCAACGAGCCACGACATTACGAGAATGAGTGAATTTTTTTGAATTTATCCAAAACTGATTCCAATATTAGCATCCAGAATTGACCTACAAGCGACGGAAGCGAGATACGGAAGGCTTTTGGAGCGGAAAATTGCAACAGAAGGCAAACACCAGAAGGGTTATCGGATATACATACATTTTTTGGCACACTTGGAAGGGGAAGGTTTGCGAACTGAAATTTGTGCGCAATGAAGTAAAATTCAGCGACGGCGAGGAGAGAAAAGAGACAGGAGTGGCCGTCAGGCAATGAAGAGCGTCATTGGCATGGACATCAATGCGAGTGTACCACTCTTCGATCAAAGAGAGCGATCGAAGAAGTCGCCGCCGGGGGCAAAAAACGTGTGGTCGGGGCCACGAGTGTCGACGTACGCGGGGCAGCGGTTGCGCGGAGGGGGGCGGGGGAGTGGATTTGGGGGCTGAAGGAGGCAAGGTGTTTGCTTTTGCGAATGGCATCTGGTTTCCGGTCGTGGTCTGAGGGGGGGGGGAGGGAGGATGGGTGGACTGTCGCCATGTTGAGTGTGCGTGTGTTTCGTATCGGGTGCGTTGGCGGAGGGGGAGGGGCGGAGCGAAGGGGGAAGGGTTTGCGGCGCCAGGGGAGGCAACGGATGCGGTTTCCGACCCTCCCTCCCTCTCGGGGATCGCAAGGTGGACGGGGGAGCGACGCGAGACAGCTAACGAACGCGGTCGGAGCGGCAGAACGAGGAAACACGCAAACGGACCCTCCCCCCTCCCCTTCCCACCCGTACCAATAACACTCGTATTTTATATTCCCGCGTGCGATTCTCGCACGCGGTGGTTCGAATTTCGTTTTAAATCTCACGTAAAATTCCCCTCGGTTCCGTAAACACATTTTCGGCAGCTTTTGGATGGGGAATATTGGAGAATGGACGCACAAATATTACGTGTACGACTTAAAATTGTAGATGAGTGCATTAATCGGAGTAAAATACTGTTATATAGAGGGATTACTTCCGGCTCTGCAATGTGTTTATAATCGGGGGAACACGGGTGAGAATAGACCTTGACTCACTTCATATTACCCCCACTCCCGAAGGGTGTTTTACTTAGTGTATCCGCGTTATTTTGCCTTTCTCCTTTATTTACTCCATGTTTCTTTCTTTTGACTGACGGGCTCAATCCCCTATCATTTTTGTTTCTCACTACGCCACTAGGCCATCAAATGTTTTGTCCACTTAATACTTCCTAGTGCTCGTATTACTTTTCTTTAATACCTGAGTGTGTGAGAATGGGTGTGTGTGTATGAATTTTACCCCCGAAATCGGTCCCTGGCGTCTGGATTAATTCTTATCAAACCTATACGGTCTCTTCCCAGTAAACGGGTAAGGTAACTCAGAGCTGACTCCTGGCGTAGGGACTATCTCCCCGTAAACACCTTTAGGGCTAACCAGTGTGACTGAGTGTGTTTTTGTAAGTTTCGGAATACGGTCACTGGCAATAGAATTGATTTCCTTATAAACCATTTCGGTAAATGCCATTGTGTAAAAATGTAGGCTTGTGAGTGTCTTACAATTATGAGTGTGCCTGATCTATGGCGAGGGATTAAATTTCCCTGTAAAGTATGGCAATAAGCTTCACACTACCCTCGTTTTCCGTTCACAGTGGTCTACAAGCCCTTTACGGCTCAAAGAAAAAACTTCTCATTTTGTTAAAGTTTTATAAAGCTTCGCAGGAATGTTTTCTACACCCCTGGCATTACTTGGTTTAAATTCCCATAATATTCTCTCGCCATCGAATAAGCCCGGAAAGGATCAGGTTGGTGCGGTGGCTAACTTACTGACTTCCTAGCGAGAGAGCCCGGGTTCGAATCTTGGAGAAGGTAGATATTTTTCAGGAGTGTCGCGATCCCTTCTTGTGGTACGTTGTAGAGAGTGCTTTAAGTCAGTACCCCAACCGCCGGATGAGATGCTAAACTGCTGACCACTTGGCGCCATTTGTTAAGAATAGGCTAATTCCTATGCCGGGTTTCCCGCCACCCGTTCCCCTTTCCCATGCATCCCTAAAGGCGCAAATGGCCTTAGCGTTCGGGCGCCTCCACGAAAACTTCTACTGTAAGCCTGGTCTTAAACTATCCCCATCTACGTCATATTATCTGTCTATGTCAAATCTCTCTAGTCTAATTTCTTTACCATATCTTTCTTCTATTTATTCCTTCCATCTCACTTGGCTCTCTTCAAATATTTTTCCTTACTCTTTTATGAGTTTTTGAAACAATTTTCCCGTTTTGCTTCCTGACGGTGAAAAACACTGAGAGAAACTCTCCATATCCTTGTATTACGTCCTACACCTTGCTTCTTTTCCTCTATTTATTACCCGTCTCAATTTATTATTTAACTCTTTGTACGTCTCACTACCCAAATCTGTACAAATATTCATCCATTTCTTCTCTCATCTATCTTCCTAATCATCTCATCCGTGATCCAATGGTTTTCTTGGCCTTTTGCTATTAATAAATCCTATAGTTTCTTTAGCAGCTTTCGATATATGTTTTTTTTGTTATTTTTCCTCTATAGTACTCGATTCCATTCCCTCACTCATGATTTTCTCTACTATCTATTGATATTACTTCATTTTCAATCCAGTTAATGCTTCTACATTCCATGTTTTAGCCCACATCGCCTTCGCATCTTAACTAATACATTGTGATCAGAGTCCGCATCCTCTCCCGAGAAACTGTGCGAATTGATCTCGCTGTTCCTCAATCTGTGCCTCATCATAAATAATTTGATTCCTTTCTATGACATCTGGAATTTTCCATGTACACCTACGCCTTTTGTAGTGTCTAAACCATGTGTTGGTGATGACTAACCCCTGTCTCCTGCAGAACTCAATAGCTGTCTCCCCGCGGTTATTCCTCGTAGCTAAATAGTAGTCCCCCACCTCATCACCATATCTTCCTTCGCCTATCGTCGCACTCCAATCCCTCATTACTATTAAATGTTTCCCTGCAAGGTTTTAGTATTCTGATCCACCGACTCCTAATATAATTTTTGATACCCCTTTCTCGGGGTCTCAGGGAATAGTTAGCGAAATCATTGGGAAAACATTGGAAAAAATTGCCCTAAAGTAAGTGCTTATCAAGGAGCAGAGACTACAGAAATGTTTTGTAGTTTTATTTCAATTGAAATGCGTCCTGCATAAGAAATGACGTGAACAGTCACAGATTTCATCGATACGGAATATATTTACTTTCCAAATATTAGGGACTCCCAAAGATTCTAATTGAGTTTAATTGAATTTAACGGGATGTTCAAACAAGCAAATGGGGAATAGAAGGTTATTATTTGTAAAGCAAGGCTAAGTTCAAAGAAACCATCCCGGAAAATAAGATTTCGCGAGAGAAATGTTGGGGGAGCCCAAGATGGCATGTGGTCATTAGCGCTCAATGGGGAGTGCACATAATGACGATGCGCGTAATTTTGAATACCAGTTTTCATATTGTGCAGTCCCCATCCAGCATAAGTTATGCTTTTGGGTGGCTAAACCCTACAGCATCTCCATCAGATAATGAACGTGCCAGCGTGAAATTCACATTAAGAAGCGATTACGACGTAATATTAAATTGCTTTCAAACTGGAGGAATCATTTGACGCCGCACTGATATTAAACGGAAAGATATAGTGCATATTACACGCATATTTGTAAACTATGGTAGCCATAATGACCAGACAGCTGGTTTTACTTGATGCTACTTTTATTACTGTTATTTTATTTTTTTAACATAAATTTTACTTAACCCCTTCAAAACCATTGAAACAAACTCAGTGGAAAACTTGGACCTCGTTTCTTTCCATTATTGAATTCCACGACATCAGAAGTCATTCCTTTGAATAAAACTATCCATTTTAAATAACCATATCGTAATCTAAAAGAAACGAAATATTTTCAATCGTCTTGCTTTAATTCGCCACATGAAATCATGGACAATGATGCGGCGCCGCATTACTCCGATAGCTCTAATTAACATAACGTTGAGTGAACTTTTCAATATTTTTAATGTTTATTTAAAATCGTCGCTGAGGACTCTTTATGTTCCTCAGCACCTCCACCACTGGTCGAGATTAATATGGCGTCTGGGCGCACGAAGTGGTCCGTGATAATTGTCACAGACACGGCAATGGGCACGAGAGCGTCCTAGGGTTGGCGAAGAGGTGAGGCGGGAACCATCAAGGGGGAGGGGACGCGTGCCTTGCTCACCGGGCGTCCCCACGCCTCTCTTAGCTGTCCTCCGGCCGGGCCATCGTCCTCCGCCCTACGGAGATTAGCTTGCGGCCCGTGTTAGTGAGCCGTGCGATCGGTGTGTTTTTGGTCGGTAGATTCCAAGGAAGTTGGAGGAGGGGATCTGGAATTGCAGGAAGGGAACCCACCCCCACCTCCACTTTGTTTGAGTGTCGTATATTTCAAAGACCCAAACCATCTCCGCCCCCCCCCCCCTTCGCCCGGCCAGCTGTGCGCAACGAGGCCGCGGTTTCCGGCGTCGGTTGATTCCCACGCCGTAATCCGAGCCTTAAATATTTCCTCGGCGATCTTAGGAAACAATCGCGGTGAAGAAACAAATGCTTGCGCTCGCCTCTGCAGTCTTTCGTGACACCGAAGACTTAAACGGCTGCTTGGATCGACGCTATGATTCTTCGCGCTCGAGATCCGGCTTCGAGACCCGAGAGCTTATTAATGTTAATTGTTGTTAACATTAATATCGCTTATAACATTAATAAATAAAAAAACGGTTCAGCCTCACCTTGAAGACAGATAAAAAACATTTTTGGCATAATTAAATGGCTCGGAATATTTGGGATGGTCTCGATCTGAGTTGGACGCAATGGTTTTCTTGGTTATGATGCTCGCTAATAAATTCACAGTTCTACGAGGTGGGTGGAAACGCGATTATGACATTGTGCCGTTAGGGAGTACGAATATAAGAAAAACATGAAACGCATTGTATAAAAGGATTATATCAGAAAAAATAAATGGTGACGAAATAGCACTGCCTGGCGGATAGGGGTATGACACATACGCAAAACTCGTACAATATTAATCCGTAGATTGCTGCGTTGGATTGAAAGTTGTGGATCGAGGGACTTCTTCCAGATACTCTCGTTCCCGAGGAGAGGATATAATGCCACCATAATAATTCAGTATGCTACTCTCAAGTTGTGAATATCGGATAATCGCTCGCACATACTTCGGGGAAATTGGTAAACAATGGCGTTCTGATGTCAGTTCTAATTGCTGTCGATAATTTTTCAGCTTTCGTCGTGTAATTGTTTTGATTCTCGGCAGCTGTACATGCTCCTTCGCAGAATATCAATTATTATCAATTCTCTCTAATACTTTCTCTCAGTTAGAAGTATTTTCTATTATAAAACGTATTATTAAACTGTGGAAAAGTCTCGTGACACTGGGTAAGTGACGATTTAAGTGAATTCGGTTTAAGAATATTCAAAACCTTAAAAACCAATTGGAGAAATCTCATGTTGGTACGGAAGAGTCATTTGGCCAGTTCATTCCAACTGCTACCAACACAAGTTCTTTGAAAAATTGCATTAGTTGGCAGTAATTATATGACTTCCGATTTTGACTCGGGATGGATCGCTGGAACTTTAGGTAGACTGAAAGTTAAACCTTAAAGAAACAAGTATGGCAAAGCATGACGATGAGAAAATAGTTTGTTTTCCGTTGTATATTTATTAAACAAAGCAGTCAAAAACGGCACAAAGGCTTTTACATTGGCTGACAGGCAATGCATATAATACACATTAAGAAAAAGAAAGGGCAAAAGCAATAAACAATAATGAAAAATTGACAAAATAAAAATTTCAAGAACAGATATAAGATAGCAGGAGAGCACATATGCAAGCAGAGAGTATAAAACACGTGTGCGCAGTTGGCCCCTCCGCGTCCCCTTCTCCTTCCCTTACACTCGCCGTCTTTCGCGGGTTCCCCGCGGGTGTGCTTCGAATGCACCTTCCCTCCCGCTTGCTCCACTAAGCAACCGCCTCTCTTATATTGCAGGTCCATCCGGTCGACGCGTCGGCGGCACTAGAGTACCCGAGCGGGCGACGCCGGCGGCACCCGCCGCTGTTTCTTTGGTTCCCGAGATGGCCACCCTCCCTGGATGGCTCCTCCTCGCCTCCATCTGCGCCGCGGCCCTCGCGCAGAACCCTGGTGAGTCTGAGAACGAAATCCCTCTCAGTTCTCGAATCCCATTGGCCTCTGCATGCAAGTCGCATGTGGCGAGAAGAAGAAAGGAGGAAAGAAAGAGTGGAAGTAAGAAAGAAGAGAATCCCGGGCCAAGGAAAAGATGGCCCGGTGTAAGTGAGATGTTGTCTTATTTCGAGGTCCATATTTCATCTTTAGCCTTTCCTCTGAATTAAACGGCCTCAATAAAAACTGCTCCATCTGCATGGGTTGATTAAACTGCACAGATTGTACCCCTTTTTTCTGGCACTCGTCGGTTTTCGGAATGATCTCGGCGTGTTTTGGACAACTGAAGCGCAGCACAACTAATGTTGAATCTTTGATTTATTCGGTGTATATCAAGTTAAAATTAAATATTTGACCTCCTAACGGCTGAAAACAGAAAGCAAAAACTTTTCCAGAGATGAAAGCGAACAAATAATCTCTATAACAGTCGTATTTCTCCGAAAAATGATTGTAAAATATTTCCGTTTCGTTGTAAAGCGTTTAAATTCCAAACTAAATGCATGAAAATTGATTATTTGTTGCATTTTTTGTATCGCATATGGCAATAAACTCATCGAGATGTATTTGCTCTCTTTGCCTCGGAGAGTACGCAACAAGTATGTCAAAATTGCGCGCCAAACTTCCTATTGACGGTTATTAGACAGAAGATATATAGACAGAAGAAAATTCAATTCAATTTGAAGCTTCCGGATAGTCAAGGATAGAAAAATTCGTCAGTGTACTTTGAAAGCGATGGATGTTGTTTCCCATCCACGCTGTTTATTCGAATATTTTAAACGTTCTCCAGTTATAGTGCACATTTTGAGAGTTCATTTTTTCCAAAGAGAATTACCATTAATCATCGCATGCAACAAATATCACTGGATAGTATTAAAAAAAACAGTAATCAACCCGAAGGTCCATTTGGTAGGTGATGGTAGAGCTCACTCAATACTAAGCGCGACTGCGTGTGAATTTCAGCTACCTTGGCTTCAGGCTTGCTCGGAAATCGAACCAGGGCCCTCCGGTCAGTAGTCCAATGCTCTACTTACTGGACTACCGTGACCCAACAGAGAGTTTCTTAATCTTTAATTAAATAATGGCACTGACTGCCAAAATGCGCGAAATGTTAAGCGAAGTCCATGAATACGTATGACTTTTAACGACTTTCAGTTTTTTCGTCTTTAGTTTTTATTTCTGTTTATTTTCTCGCGAGAGATTTCTGCTTGCATTGTGTAATTCTAAGTTCATCGTAAGAGAACTCTGTGCTCGTACAACGGCACGCCACAGATTTATTAAGTGATTCTTTGTGAAAATCGTGTCTTACATTCCTTCTTTTCTGTTTTGAGAAGCTTATCTTTTTATTAAAAGATCACTGGGCCGTTTTTGTGTCACGAAAGTGAAGCAGGGGACTTTCGTAATTCAGATTCATTCAAAATTCTTTCCTCGCTCAAATGCATGGAGTTTGAACTTGGCATTCTTTTGCTTCTCGTTGGAAAAATTCATTGCGACAGGAGCCATTATAGTGGATGGATGGAGCGCTCCTCTGGCGACAGGAGCTGGTGATATCTCAGCACAACCCTTGACAAAAAATGTACGAGTTCCTTCACGTCTTCGTGTCTCCCTTGGAAATATCAGGCCTCAATGCGAAAGGAACGTAACCATACCCCCTTATTTAATTCCCCTCAATTTGTGATTTCCGCACGCAGTTGTAGGGCTCGAGTTAATAGGTGAGCCGTCCACCTACACACGTGCAAAACTAACTCGCGGTTTTAAGTTCCTATTTGATGTATTTCTTTGAATACCTCTTGTTATGAAACTGTATATTGCTGGTCTAGTATTTTGACTCCTTAAATAAATATTTCAGAAGGTAAAATATGAAAGTTTTATTACGTTCCGTGTTACTCATAAATTTTTTTCGGCTCTGCGGTCGAGGTCTCGCCTACCGAGGCACATTATTTGGAGTATGCAGTTGCGTCCTTCTCACGTGACGATTATGCTTGCGTTATTTATTTCAGTCAGGACGACTCAAAATATTTGCGTTCCATCACAACATGTGACGAGAAGACCATTTGTGTGAGCGAGTCACATCACGCATCCCCACCAATTTACGACTCCAAAGGGCGTGGCACAAGCAGTGGTACCAACCCATGTATGTTTTCATAATCAGTCCTTCGTCATATTTGCCTGTTCCACATCCGCCGTGTGGGTTGGAGGGTGTGGTTCCGTAAAATTTATTTTAATGACCGATTTTCCTCCTTCTGATAATTTGCAATCGGATTTACAAACGAGTGGGATTAAGACCCTCTTATTCGAACAATAAATTATGTATCGAATTTGAATCCATTCGTTAAATTTATTTCAATTCTGTGGGCAATTAATCAAAAAGGCTAAAAACGTTATTTCCATACGTATCCTCGACCTTTGAGTTTACTAATTCGGCTCAACTGACGTCGAGTTTTCTTTTGTAGGTCCGCCTGTAATTCGAAGTCAATGTTTTCCGCTTGATATGTAGACACCACGGCAATTCACTCTTTAAAATAATTAATAGCTGGCATATTGAAATGGAGAAATTGATATATAGCAGGTCAAATGTACGCAGAACACATTAAGAGAGGAATGTCGAAGACTGTTTTAAATAGAGGGACTGATTCTGGGTAAGCGAGATTTAGGGATGAAAAGGTAGGCACGTGAACAGAATGAAGGATGTCGGGAAGTGTGTGGACTTGGAGAATATTTTATTGTAATTTCAGGGTGCAAGAAAACTTGATGTAGTTTTTCGTAGAACTTGGAATTTTATCAGTAATTATTCGCTCGGTCCATTAAAAACCCGCCTTGGAGATTTACTGCCATCGATACTTGTAGGTACGACGAATTGCATACAACAAGGGCGTCCCAAGTTTGCATTTGATGGACCATGACTAAACCCAGAGAATACTTCCCGTGACTTAATTTAATGAAATACGCCTTGTGCTTTGCCAATATTGAGCATGTCACGCTGTCAGTATATCATCTAAATCAACACCTACATCTGCTTAAAACCTCGCAGGCCACAGGGAATGTGTGTGGCAGGGGGTGTATCCACACCAGGCATTCACAACACACGAACAAACAGAGTTCTCATGCAGCATACGTGAGACACCAATACAGGAAATAAATTCGACAAGCAAATAATAACTTGTTACCACTTAACGGACTGAAGAGGAATGCACATGATACCACCAAAATTTCTAGTATAATCATGCAACAACATGATTGTTGCTAACTACGAGTATAACCTCGACTACTTTAATTATACGTGCATATGCTTACGTTTACATAGGCATACACTTACAGATACTCACAGATGCTTGCTTGCATGTAAATTCTTACCTTAAAATATATACACTATACACACATGCATACAAGAATGGTCTGAAAAGTTACCGACCTAACAAAGATACAAAATATTTTTTCTGAAATTTTCTGGAAATTTCTGAGGTCGGAAACTATTCAGACCACCCACGTACATACATACATGCATAACTATGTACATGTATTTACGCAATGATGATTTTAATTTAATCCCTAGTTGATTTGAGTGGTAGCTGTTACTGTCTCGAATTATTTTCGAAAAAAAAACCGCATCTTAAACCTATCTCTTTTAAAGTTTATCTCTCTAATCTTGAATGAATTATCATGCATCCCAAAAATATCAATTGGGGATTTTTAAAATATGTTGTTCAACTTTGGAACACAGATCGGTCCCAAATGTACTTAGTTATTCAATAAAATAAATATTAATGTCCGCTTTTCAAGGGGATCCCACGCCAAATCTTTCAACAATATTGTCACACTGCTGCATTCGTCGAGACTAGAGGCTTCATATCGGGACAAGAGATCTCATTTTTGGCACAGCAAAGTTAGCGCTGCCGCCGGAGGGGGGGGGGGGAAGTACGCCCTCCGCTGTTGACTCTCTCGCCCGCTCGATACACGGGGGTCGGTCGGCAGGTGCGACCTCCGCGTAGTCGTATCTGCACTTAGCCTTATGTGCACGGCGAGCGGGAACACTCGCTCCACAGGCACTGGCATCACGCTTTCCGGAGGACGTAATTGAACCCCTCCGCGCTCACGAGAGTCGCCGCTTTGGGGTCGTCCGCCGAGCGGTGAAATGCAATGCCGTAAATTAACTCGTCCCTCGATATCGGTAATTATTTAGCGAGCTCACCCATTAATGAAAAAAAACAAAGTGCCCCAGACACGAATCCCTTCCCTCGTCCTAGACACACCGGTCACTTCGGAGCACACCACACCACCGACTTGTTTCCGCAGACAAAATAAATATGGTGCCCAGTGCTATAGCTACTGCATGAGGTTTTGGCATTGAATGGATAAATTGAACGATGGAATTTTTAAATATGATGATCATCTTTAGCAAAAGACAACAAATATAACCTGCGAGAATGATAACTAAAAGAAGAAGGTGCTCTCAATATGAGACATCAATAACATGCGGCAGAAATGAAAAAGACAATGGGGTTAATGACAAAACTAATTCACGTTTTTGTGCGGAGCACTGCTTTGAATGTGTGAAAAACCTGGGCCAGAGAGAATCAAGAGTGATGTGGACTGGATACGTTTAGAGTTTGGTTTTGGTGACGAATACTGTGAATTATTTGGGTAGGCAAACTGAGATACAAGAGGATACTTGACGTAAAGGAAGAGAAAACGAGAAAAATAATTGAAGAGTATCGTGAGGAGAGGGTAGAGCTAGTGGTTAGTAATTATTGAGGCATTAAAGTCTATTTTTAAAATACGTTAGAGGGGGCGTGCTATCTATAGGAAAGACAAGTCTTCGGCAAAGTGAGGAAGGACGAAGGGACAGCATTTCACACGAAAGTAATGTAAAGTACGCAAGACTCGGAAAGCACATAAACAGAGGTCAGAGTTCAAAACAATCTAAATGATACCCAAACTCCAAAAATCTATGAACGAAAAATTTTTCCGTGACCTTGGGGTCACATCAAATGTAGATAGTGCAGGCGTTTCCAGGTAAGGTCAAAAGGTCGTCGAGTGAAAGTGTGGAGTGGCCCTCGGGAGTCGTACGGCTAGTCGAGCGCGAAGATGTGCTGGCACCCACGGCGAAAACTGCTCGAACCTCAAGAAACCGGAATGGTGAAGGAGGTGGACCGGGGGCTGCATCAACCCAATTGATTGGTAATAACGGTACGTGACCTCGGTCGGGGTCACGCCATTGCTGTCAACGACGGTATACTACTGCTGCGACGGGCCATGTCAACGCCATTGAAATGAACATGTCGAGTTACAGACTCCGAAGATGCCGGAGGCGTGTGCACCCGAGGGAATCGAGAGATTTCGGGAAAGGATGCAAGTCAACGTCGGCCAAACAGAAGACAACTGATCCGTCGATGGGCATATTTGAATCGGCTATTGTTTCCCACAAGGACGGTTCAAGACCTATTTGTAATCCTCATTTCTTTCTTTTTTGCCGCTTTTCCACTTTTGTAGTTTTTTCCCGGAATCAATAAAAAAAGGTTGAAATTAACTCGTCATTTAGCTTGTTCTGAGTGCGACGAGCGAGAGGTTTACTTTTTAAGTTCTTCCGTTCAACAAATTTATAACCAATGTAATGAGGATTCCTGCATATTATCTTAAACCATGGTGAACCTCGTCTGGTTTCAAACCCGAGGCGACTTCATCATTATTCGATTATGGAATGGTTTGAGGCGTCAATTTGTGGAAGCGATTCATATCGGAAAATGAAATATTTTTTTCTTCCACACATATTTTATTATGCACGAACTAGTTACTTGATGATGACTTTGTAAATTGAAACCTAGGTCGTGAATAATAAAATATATGTGGAAGAACAAAGTATTTTCTTTTCCGATTATTTGATTATATGGCTGGTGGTCGGACAAGGAAGAGGAGAGTGGCCGGACAGGAAGCGGAGCATCAGGAAAAAAGGGTCAATTCTACATTTCTGTCACATTTTAGATAGTTTTTTAAGGAAAGTTTTGTGGGTCGGAAATTTTGCTTGGAACCTTTATTCAAATACTCGCCACGTAAGCTTATTGGCTCCGAGATATGAAATGTTAGCATTGCACAACGTAGCATTTCTCGGGGTCTCGATACGTCGTTTTTTGTCTTCCGCCAGTGTTTTTTGTCATCAACCATACTCATGGTTTCAGCCCCGTCATGTCGGCAGATCCGAGTCCCCTCCGACGCGTGACTACCAACGGAAGATCATCCCTCTCCCACCCTCCATCTCATTCGGGAGTCGCTCTGCATGCAGCCCCAAGCGCGTCGCGGGCGGCTTGTATCTGTTCGTCCCCGTCTGTCCCTCTCCGAGGCATGGAGCCCCCTTCGGACGTGACTCCTCCCCCGCCAACCGCGGCTCGAGAGGTGGGGAGAGGTATGATGTTCGGAGAGGGTGGGAAGCATGCGAGAGCGAGTCTCACGACTGTGCGATGCGTTTTGCGGTGGAAATATATATCTCCCCTCCATTACAGTCTTCAACATCCCACTGGCGATCAATACGCTCTTCATCCGTCTATCTTGCCTCCATAGAATTTCTCCCGACAATGCCTTCTCCTCGCCCACCATCCCTTGTACTTTCTCATTTGTTTTCCTTTCGGTACATTTCACCTTCTCCAATCCTCTCCACACCCGCATTTCAAAAGCCTCCAATCTACGCCTATCACTCTGCTTAAAATAACCATGTTTCCGTGCCATAAATTACGTACCACGCTCCATGTCAATATTTTAAAGAGCCCTTTCTTAACATCCTTACTCAACGTCCCTCTCATCAATTCTATCCTCCTTGTGAAAGCATATTTGCCTAACGCAATTCTTCTTCTTATGCCCTGCTTCTTATGTAAATAGAAGAGAGCGATGATATTTAAAGAGAACACAAATATCTAATGTTTACTTATTACAGTGATGTCTTACGATTGCTGAAATCACTGTCAAGGTCAAATTTCTATTTAATTAACCACGGCCCAATAGTTTTGAAAATGAATTCTTAAGGGAAAAACAGTTGTTTTGAAACGGTTTGATAACAATTGGAATGTAAAAAATACATATGTCTCATTATTCTTGGCATTAATTTAGCTATAGATATAATTTAAGAACACAAGTCTCTAATGCGTACTTACCATGAATATTTGTTCGCCATAAAGCGAGTTTTTCGTGTGGGTGGTCTGAAAAGTCTCCTACTCAGAAAATTTTAGAAAAAAATGTCTTGTATCTTTATTAGGTCGGAAACCTTTCAGACCACTATATATATATATATTTTTTTTTGTGTGTGTGTGTACAAACATATTTCTTTAAAAGCTGAGTTAGCTCTATTTAAACATAATTCAGCCAATAACGCCTTCGGGGTCGAAATAGGCATTAGGTAAGCTCAATCCACCGGCATAACAAACTGACTTCCCGGTTGGCTACATGTGGTTTAGTGGATTCAGTGGCATGTCGCCCGCTGACTGGGAGGCGTGCGTCTGCGATAAGGGCGTGCGCGAGGTGGAGGGGGAGAGGGGGAGAATGGGGTCTGCCTGAGGGATGGAAGAGGAATGAATAGCTATAGGTCCGGAGATGCTTTCGGCTGCAGAGGGAACCTCGACAGATAGTGTGGAGGGTTTCCGGACAATATTCGGTTGGGGAGGCCAATGTGAAGGCCTCCCGGGCCCGTGCGGAGGGATGTGAGGGGAAGGGGGGCGCTATTTGGAATGATGGGGAATGAAAGGTGTTTTGATATCGCAGAGCGCGAATTAGGGACACCGATGGGAATAAGATCGACGTTTTGAAAAGCGAACATCCTTATAATCGTGTTTGAACGAGAGAACCCTTAGGCAACTGGAGTTGGGATTTTTTTATAAAGAAGCGGGGATTGTAAGCCTGAGCGCAAACCTCTTTCTTATAGTTTCATTAAAATCCACGAAAAATGTCATGTTTTATATGCAAATACATCGGTTCCAATGGAACAGCGTCAGTTTCTATGGACTCACATTGAAAACCCCGAGTGGATTTCCGGTTTAGAATGGCATAGCTTCACTATTGAACAACTTCGTTACTGAAATCCAGAACACGTTACACAAAAAGATCTTCCCTACGACGTCTTGTACATGGATCGGTATGTATCTTATCTAATGAATATCAAAAGGGGCCTCCATGAAGCGATTTAAAATGTTTCACTATCTCGCTACTCCTCCAAATGAAAATTGGAAAGCTGAATAAAATAGATGTTTCAAAATTTAAATAAAATGATACTATAGAAATTCACTACGATAAATACGTTAAGAAAAACAAAGTATACCTGTTACTTAATAAACATAGACCTCCAGAAGTGTCGGTAAATTATTAGTATTTTTACAGAAGACCTGATGTAGAGTAGGCTCTGGATGGGGTTTTGTTTTGTTTGGAGTTACAAAATATTTATTTGATAGTTGTACCCATCCAAAAACTTACCTTAACCGGTAGACCTAACAAAAAATATCGGAAAAGTAGTGCGTATTGATACTAATAGTCCTTTGATCGGAATGTGTGAATTAGACTGGTAACTGTGTCCAACGTAGTCTGTTGTTGGAATACGTAAAATGTTCATCATTTTTTCTTGTATTAAAAGGCCTCACCAAAAATCCTACGGAAAATGTTTGGTCGACGTGAGATTAAATTGCCCACCCACAACCATAAACATGATTGAGAACAGTCACTAACTATGCTAAAATAAATATTATTTTTATAATAATGCTTTTTTACTTTTATCTTATTACTTTGAAAAATCTATTTTCGTCTAATCATTATTCAATTTGGAGGCGCACTTTGGTGTTTGCGCCAAATGATTCTCATGAATGCTCCGTGATTTAGCCCCCATGGTACGAGAGGGTGGATTGTGGGGCGGGGTGGAGTCGATAGAGGTCTGCGGGGTCAGAGGGAGGAGGGAATACGTATCGAGGGCAAGAGGTAGGATAGGAGACGGGGCGGGAGTCGGGGGAAGAGGATGGGGATGTTGAAAAGGCAAGGACAAGTCAGGAAGGCGGGTGGGGTGCTACGAAGAAGGACAAAACGGGGAGAGATGGGAGCAAAGGAAGACGTTTTGGGGACACGAGGAACGTGCTAGTTTTTGGGGTCCGTCCGAAACCCAAGTTTAATCGGTGGATTAGCCCGAGCGAATGGATGCCATTCAAGGGTTGTGTGTGCCTGTGCGTCCCCGCATTCGCAGGTGAGATGGGCGGGGTGCGTGCTCCCCCAGCCGAGAGGCCGCATAGTGCGAGGGGTCCCCGAAAGTGCTCGCGCGGCGAGGCACTCCTCCGAGTGACTCCTCGCTTGGAGAACGTCCTGGCGTTGTTTCACACGGACGGCGCTGATCAAAGGGACTCCATCTGCTTCGACGGCTGGCGTTTCTATGGAAAACAATTCCCCTTCAAAGAGCAAATTTTGGGATAAAACTTTGGGGGCAAAAAAACCCCCTTGTTGCCTGAAGTGGTATAATTTCCGTCGTCGTATCAGTGTTGAAACTTAGTACGAGGAACCTTTATACCTGAGCTCGAAATTCCCCAGTGGAAATACTAACATAATGCTCAAGTCCTTTTGTGGAAAGTATACGGTGCGCCCATTATACCGTCGAGCTCGCATTACCCTCAACAGCATGAAGTAGGACTTCTACGTACGGCGAACAATAATTAATTCACATGGAAATAGAAAGAAGGAAAAGGGATAGGAACATATACAAAGGACGAACACAGGAGAGGTGTGAAAGGCGGAATCAGGCGAAGCACGAACGTAAAAATATTTCCTAGACCGGGGTTTGAATACCGGATCTCCGGGCGGATGCTCTAGCCCTTGAGCTATCTAGGAATCCAATTCACGCTGTGATACTGAGAATGATATACCACCAAATGCCCCGGTTGTGTTATGTGATATATATATATATATATATATATTTATATAACTTTTGGACGGCACAATAGAACACAGAATAAAACAGATAACACGTAAAAGGACACTCACACTGTAGATGATTTAAGCTTTTGGCCTACTCCGAGGCCTTCTTCAGGTCTGACCTGAAGAAGGCCTCGGAGTAGGCCGAAAGCTTAAATCATCTACAGTGTGAGTGTCCTTTTACGTGTTATCTGTTTTATTCTGTGTTCTATTGTGCCGTCCAAAAGTTATATTGCTCTCGTGAGTACTTCCGCATCATCGATATATATTTATATATATATATATATATATATATATATATATATATATATACACATATATATATGTATATATATATATCCTGATATATACGTATTCCGAATTTTCGGTGGTGCTACAAGCTTTCTCAAGGGAGAGAAAGAAGTTTCCTAGTTCTAGTCAAATATAATATTTTTCCTTAGATGCAGATTATCAGGTAAACATTTGACAAACCATACATTTAGTATACCTCCTTTGAAATTTGAATCCGTCATCACTAACAACAATAATATTTGGTCCTTATAATGAAGAAGATTACGCCTATATATCTACAGACCCATGAAGTTAGATGGCCCTATTAATGGAAATCCATGCAGACATTAACTTATTAAATGCTCACATATTGAGTAAAAGCATTCTCTACTACGTATCGGTAATTATCGTTAATGAGGTCTGTTACTCGTCATTAACGAAGGTAAAGGAGTCGCTCCAAGTGCGCTGTTTGCGATTAGGATACCGTTGTCTGAAAGTTGCAGAAAATCGCATTTTAGGATTATGCTTATTGTCTCTTGTGCTACCATTTATGCACGCTGAACCTTTGTTTTGTATGCAAAATACATTTTCCTCACTTCTTCTGTGAATTATAAAGTGAACTCATTAGCCATGTATTCTCGTCGTGATGTAATTAGGAATCATCACATGGTAATTTTTCTGCTTTTTAAATATTACTTTCTCACCTTGGCTCATTACCGTCACCGTTGTCAAGAGTAAGAATTGTGGTAGTGTGTGTTATGGGGGATTGGGGGAGGGATTATTGGATAGACGCCACAGAGGAGTATGCAGAGTTTGGTTCCTTTCCCACGATACATTCTCACCCTTGAAAATGTTTCAGTTATTGAAACGGCAGTCGGGACTGAAGAGGAGTGTGTAGTAATAGTCGTATTTTATTGCGACGATTTCCCAAAGTTATGTCGCGAGGCGTGATACGTTTTCTTGATTTTAAAATGGGTAAGCGATAAAGGATCTTCTTCGTACAAATTTATGCTATCACTACGAATAAATAGGTATGCACTCCATGATACGTACTTAGGTATCACTTGTCGATTCAGCTCCAGGAGTTCGCGGTATCGCCAGTGGTCGAGTGAAGCTGGGGGTTACGGTACGATAATTGAATGGGAGCGTGATACATAATATTCGTCAAACATTGCATTCCATTACTTTTAATAAAAGTCCGTCTGTTATGGTGGGTTATGCGTGAGCTCGCAAACCCGCGTCACATCCACTGTCTCCTTGAACGTGACACAACGTGGCATTCCACACTGCAATAAATCTTTCTCCAAATAACCAAATAAATATACTCGGACCCACCCTCTTCACATCCAACGTTCACATTCTTTTCCTCTCCCCTACTCGCCTACGGAATCTTCTATATCACGGTATTCTTCAACATTCCATCGCCAATCTAAGCACCTTACATTCACTTCTCTCGTCTCCTCTAGATTTCTTTCTCTCCTCTCCCACTCAACCCGCTACATCGTTTCCTTCCCTTCCTTCGCTTCACCTTCTCCACACATCTCATGGGCCTCCAATTTGCGCCTGTCGCATTTCTTCAACGACTAACTTTCCGTGCCATGCAAAACCGCACTCCATGCCAAAGTTTTCACCGATCATGTCTGAACATCCTCACTCAACGTTCCTGTCGTCAACTGTCCCTCCTCCTCGGGTGAAAGGTCTTTGAAGTTTGGAAATGGTTTCTCACTCTAATGATTGGAGCTGGTATCACGCCTTGAAATCCAACCGAAAAATTAGTTTTATTTTCAAAAGTAGAAATGAAAAATTAGCATAGGTATGCGCACCGAACCGTATCTTATAACCTCAGAAATATTTTATTTGCTAAAATATGTTAGTGAGATGTGAGACCGACCACACCGAGAAACAATATGGTGGCGGAGTTGCTGATAGTAGCAAGTACATCTACACAATACTCCGTAAGCCACCATAAGGGCGTGTGGCGGGGGTTTTTAGGTCACCAGCCATACATGCGAAATTGCATTTATGTTACCTCTAAACACATATATGTATTAGTCGGATGATGCACTCGAAAAATTTTAATCACACGAAAGAAAGTGCTTGCATGAAACACTATAATGGATACGTTTTCTCAAATCATCCTATAGAACTGTTACAAATATGGGTCTGTTAAATGAAAAAATAACATACAAGATAAATGAAAAAGAAAAACTTTGTTTCAATCCACCACTTCCACAAAGTGGTGGATTGAAGCAAAGTTTTTATTTTTCATTTATTAAAATGAACTTCCACAAAGTTGAGGCTGAAACTATGGAGTTAAAGTACAAGTAATTGACAAATTCACACTGCTAATTGTGATTTTCTCATACGCGAATCCTGTCATATCTATCTTTGAGTCATCTCTAATGATTCCAGGAAAAAAACATCTTAAATTTATCCGTTCCACAATAAATCTCCCTTCTTTTATGTTGTTGATCTGATCTACCATAGAAAGTGGGGGCCTATAATATATCTTTAACAACCTACCTCAGATAAGTAACCTACCTCAAATTTACGCAGTATTTTTAACCTATATGTAAGCTAACTCGTGGCTCCCATTATAATTCCTCTAATAGTGTTGTGGCACTGCTACCTTATTCATAATATAATATGATGAACAAGGTAGCAATAAGGTAGATTATAATAGTAATCCGGGCCAAAAGCAGGAGTAAGTTCTCAGCCTCTCAATGCACCACACCTATCTTTGATTCAGCTGCTCCATGCACCACACATTGTTGCTGAGTTGCACACAAATGCAATACTGAAAGGATAATTTTCCCTTACACCTCTCTCAGTAGTTGTGTCTCTTCAAATGCAAGATAAAGATTAACAAAATAAGAGCCACATTCATGTGAATGAAGGTCAGCTTGATAAAATAAATTATGTGTAAAGATTTTGGTGCATCGATGAGCTTAAAGTCTTAAAATCGAGCGATGCGTCACTAATGCGTAGTGTACCCGTAGTGACCATCTCGGAGGTCATGGGAACATTTATTAATTGGTCTTCGATTGTATGAATTTCTCCTCTACCCCTGCCTCCCTTTAGGCGTGCGTCCTCCTTGGCGACAAGTAGGCGGGGCACATTCCCGTGGACTTCTTTGGCGCAATATTTAATCGGAGGAGGCTTATTATAGAAGATTGTTGTAAAATCGGAAAAAAATCCCTCCGGAATATGCTAAGTTCGCTAACTCTGTGCAGCCTCAACAGAAAAAGCTATGAGAGAACCTTATTTTCAAGTTTTTAAAATAATCGAGCTTTACAATATGGTCGGTAAAATTTCCCGAGATCGTTAATAAATTTCGTTTCCAGCTCCGGGCAGGCACCGGGATGATTCCGGGGAAAATGGCAAAAACGTAATGCGGCGTAAAATGAAGACGGGCGCCGCCGGGAATTGCTCTTTTTAGAACTCGGGGAAAATTATTGATAGGGAAAAAAATTTGAAATGCCATCTATGTTATTATGTTTACGCGTTCGGAGGCAGGACATTTTCCTCTAATATTTTTGTTATGGAGTGCGGAAAAAAGATTGTTCGAACAATATTCCGGCCCCCCCTCGGATACATCCAGCTTTTCTTTCCTCCCCCGTGGGGATGACAAAACCTGTTTCACCCGGTGTTAATTTTTGTGGCCCTTTCTAGGCACACTACGCGTACCAAGGACGTCCTGTATCGCCCCTAGACGTCAAGTTGCATCCATGATAGAAGGAAGAATGCGCAGTAGCGATTCGGAAATGTAAGAGGCTATTGTGCATCTTTCAAAAGTACCCCACAGCAGCAAATCTGACTGGCTGTGGATGGTAGAGGGCAAACACTCGCCATAATTATAAAGGAAGCAAAAAAAATCATCGATGATTTTTATGAGTTACTTTGTCTATAGAACTCCAGTGTGCATGGTCTGGGAGAAAATAAAACGAATTTCGGGTTCCACGAATCGCGTTTTGTATCGGCCCTAAAAATAACTTAATAAATTTCAAGAAACTGCGGGAGATGCCGCAACAGTAACTTTTAACGGAGTCATCTGCTATGTGTGCATTATAATGCAACAATTTCAGAGAGTAAAAATCATTCGCCTTGGCCGGGATTCGAATCCGGTTCCCTCGATATCCGGCCGAGTGCTTTAACCAATTAAGCTACCGAGACGTCCTCTTGCACTCTGAAATTTCGGATATCGAGGGATCCGGGTTCCAATCCCGGTCAAGGCGAATGATTTTTACTCTCTGAATTTGTTGCATTATAACTTAATAATATTAAGTGTGTTACCATGTGTTAACATCTCCATATGGCATATCCGGGATATTTAATGAATATATACAAGTGCTTATATATTTAGACAGGAAACTACCATCCCAGCATAGTAGCCAGAAAACATAGCTCAGGAAGTATAGAAATTGATTTTTCTAATCGAGTCAAAATGAAAACATCTTCCTGCAGTGAAGAAATATTTTTGTGGGAGTTACAAGAGCCCGTCGATGGTGCCAAGTACTCAAGTTAAGGAGCGAACCAGGAGAGTAATGCTTTCCTTAAGAATCTCTCACAACCCGTATTGGTGGATTAGGTAACAAAGGTCAATGAAATATGGGCAGAAGGCACTTTCCTCTAGGTTTGGAGAGAGTCATTGGTGGTCCCTCTGCCCAAGCCGAGAAAAGATAGAAGTTATAACTTTAACTGTCGCCCAGTCTCCCTGGCGAGTACAATATGGTTGTAGATGGTGATGAACAGAATGTTGAATTGACGACTTGTTTGGTCGCTGGACTAGTGGAACCTTCTAATCGAAATACCGACATTCAGCGAGGGTTTCGTCACAGTAGATCCACATTTGAACACCTTATTCCAGCAGAAAACTTCATTCAGGAGGTATTTTACTGTGCTTATATGCTCTGGCCACATTTTTTGATACCGAGGAAGTATACAACCGCATTTGGCTACTTTAGATTTTATAAAAACAAGAGACGTAGGATTTTAAAGGTAATCTATTCATAATTATCAGCGAGTTTTAACAAACCGAATTTTTAAATAAAGAATTGATAATAAACTGTCAAAGCAACACATTCAAGAGAATGGAATACCCCAAGGATCCGTATTAAGTCTCACGCTCTTTTCAATCTCCATGGGCGGTATGATGGATTCCATATGGGCCCCAGTCATGGAATCTTTCTTAGTACACGACCCTTGCATGTTTTGTATCTCCTCCAGTTTAAGAGCAGCGACTGTACAAACTCAGAGAACGGTTTTTAGGTTGACGATTGGTCAAAGAAAACCGGGTTTCGGTTTTCTGAGGAAAAAACAAAAGAGATTTACGAATTTAGTAGCTTCAAGCTTGATGTGGTGAAAGTCGAACATAATGAAGACCTGATGATGATGTAATACATCGAAACCCGGTCGTAAAATAATTTCTATCAAGTGGAAAAGTGCTGTTATCTATTATTCCAAAGAGATTCACTTTACAAGGTTGCGTATCCTCAGCCCTCTATACATTTCAAATTAGAAATCCCAGCCGTTAGTTGAGTCTGTTGCGTTCCTGTAGTAGGTGTCACCTAGCGACCACACGTAAGAGGTTGTGGAGACCCAAGTGTCATAAAACCTTAAATTTATTACACTATCTTAGCCACGTCTCATGGGGAGCTGACCGTGCCACGATGCTGACACTATGCACATTGTTGGTTAGGTCTAAATTTTGGCAGTGTTGTTCACTCGTTTGGGGAGGGGGACGAAATTTAGACCGGTGACGTCGACGGTCAGTTCAGAATTACGAGTGGCAAATAGGGGCATTCAACACCAGCCCTGGCCCTGAGTTTATATTCAGAACCTGCTGAGTGCTCACGGATATCCCGAAGAAATATCTCCATATGTAGTCGAGTATCTAACCAACACCCGTGTTTTAATATGATTTAAAAACCTCAGCATTCGGAATTATTCCAAAGACACCGAAGGCCAACGAAGCCACTCGGAATGCTCTCTAATGATTTTATGTCAAAAGATGGTTTTTCTTTTCTGAAAATTATACCGGAAAGGTAGCCCGAGTGTACGCAATGAAAAATCCCCCTTGCGGTCCGCCGATTTCAATTTTCTCGGTGCACAAAGTTATCCACCAGTGCATCGGAGCACCAACAAAAATTTAAAGAGTTGCTGAACCGGCACCCGGACGTTCCAACAATTTACACCGCCGCAACGGGTCTAAATCGGCAGGCGAAACGGCGTACTCTGTGGTTTCCTCGTATCAAGGCATTCAGTATTCGAGCAAAGCTGTTGTCGTATAATAGCATTATCACGGTTAGGTCAATCGTAATTAAACTCGCCGTCTGCAGATGTACTACCAAGACAGTTGCTTTCTCATCTGCAGCAATTAGTTTAGTGCATCACAATCCATTTCTAAAAGTGACCCCTTTCACCCTAAGTATAACCCAGGAGATACAGTCAACTATATTAGTCTTGGAAGGTTGGATTGTTAAAATATCATTCCTGTGGGCTCCAGGGCAAGTTGAAGTAGCAGGAAATAAGATGGCCGATACAGTTGTCAAAGTAGTACTAAATACAGGGTTCGTCCGGAAAATAAGTGTACTGAGCTCAGGAAAAAAATTTATTACACTTTTACAGATCTTAAGTTAATATTCCTCAAAATAGGACCCTTGTGAGAGTCGATACACTTGTTCCAGCGGCGTTCCCATTCTTGGAACGCTCCCGCGAAGGCATCATCGGGAACCCCTCGAAGACACGTCGTCACGGCCTCTTTGACGGCGTCCAAAGTCCCGTATCGCGTTCCTTTCAAACTCCTCTTTATCTTCGGGAACAGAAAGAAATCCGGTGGTGCCAAGTTCGGGCTGTAGGGCGGGTGCGGCAGCGTTGCCACGCCGTGCTTGGCCAAGTAGTCCGACACGACAAGCGCGGTGTGAGACGGCGCTTGCCGTGATGCAGCCGCTAGATGTTTTTGATCGCTGGCCGGACGCGGGCGACTCGTTTTCGAAGCCTGTCGAGCACTTGGACGTAAAATGCAGCATTTACAGTTTGTCGTTCAGGTACAAATTCGTAGTGGACGACTCTCCTTTTGTCAAAAAAGACAATGAGCATCATAAACTTATTTTCCGGACGAACCCTGTAACTTGCATTTTAAGTTGCAATCCGTACCGGCACAAGGTCTAGGAAGTAAGCCAAAGAGCATATCGGTTGCTGGGATGGAGCATAACATGGCATGTACTAAACAACGATAAGTCCCGAATTGTAAGACCCAAAGCCTCGCCTTGGACGCCCTCCATCTGGAGATGCCGCCGAGAGGGGGTCGTCGTCACTCCGCGACTAACTCACGTGTGTCTTTTCACAGAGAAAGTCCAAAGGCGCGGTGCGATGCAATTCCCTTTGGATTATTCGCCATATTCTGACGACACGCATCAACACGAGGCAATCCGAGGAGCTATTAGAGGATGCCTTAATATTATCCTTGTTATTAACGTACAAGATACCTCATCTAAGGAATGAGCATATTCTGCTACACTTTTGCATCTCATATACTATATTTCCATAAAAAACACAGTAAGGACTCAGTCGTCCAGGCATCAAAAACTGAATTACTACTTCTTGATCCAGGAATGCTTTTGTAACTATTTTCGCCACACCTCCCCCCAGCCAACCATCGACTGCCGGCGGAACCCCTTAGATTGACGGAGGAGGATTCTGGGAAAGTGGCAACCGTTTATTTTTTAGCATATTTTAAAAATCTAAAACTGAGACTGACCCTTGCGATTTTTATCTACACGGAGTTTGATGTCGATCGCACGCATTTTCTTGCATAGACATTTAGTCATTAAAGAGGAAATATGCGCCCTGGTCATTCGGTTTCATTACACATTACCAATTTGGTTGCTGCTCTCATAATCACAAAATTTTCCGGGATGCCGTCTCTAGGTTCTTAAATATTGTCCATGTTTATGGTTCTACATATAATCTTCTTCAATTCGTCTACCAGTTCGGTGTTGAAGCACATTATAATTCACATTTTAAATTGTCACTCACATTCGACAATTGCAGTTTTGAACTGATGAAAAGGAAAAATACGGTGTGATTGCTCTGTCCTCAATTAAAACCAATGTTGTTGAAATGAAAGTCGATAGAGCACTCACGATAGTTCTCTGGAAAACATTTAATAATCGATCAAGTCGATAGTCGATCATACTGGTGCGTTTAAACTTCAAAATTCCACCGCAATGTATCTTCTAACGATACCTTACTTACACGGCGATGCAGTGAGTCGTGGACGTGTGGAAGGGGAGCACAAAGAATAAAATTCTTACATCGTAGAAATACTTAGTATTTGATGATAATGATAGAACGTACTTACCGATAGCAAACGATGTAAATATTCAAATACGACACTTATTCGAAAAATAAGATTCGTTTGTTCATTAAAAAAATATATTCTTTAATGAAAGGTATTATCTGTGGTTTTAATTTCCTAAAAATCCACTTCACTTTTCTGCATAGTCACCGTCCACTTCCATTCACTTTTCGTAACGTTTCACCAGCTTTTTCAATTTCTCAGCATAGAAATCCGCCTCCTGGATTTGAATCAGTTGAGAAAGGTAGTATTCAGTTCCTAAGTGTCTTTAAACCGTTTATTTGTCCACCAAGCGACTGTTTAAAGTGCAAGAATAAGAAAAGGTCGCTAGGTGCAAGGTCAAGTCATATTTTTCCAATCTATGTCGATCCAAAAACTCTCGTCCACTCGACATTCTCTGCTCTTTGTGTTGGTCGGTTAAGTATTCTCGGTGTTCACCTTGCGGTGACAGTTCGCGATGTCCGTTTAGTTTTTCCGCAACAATCGTGTAAATAGTAGTGAGTCCAAAAAGAGGAAATTTCATCAGCCAGAGCATCATCCTCAATCATCGATGCTCGGATCGCAGTTCTTGGTCCACTTGTTGAATTATTTCATCATTCTGGATGCGAGATCTACCCCTCAGTTTTTCGTAATGCACAATTGTGCAGCCATCTTTGAAGTCTCGGCGTCACTGTCCAACCTTTCCTTCTCTCACTCATGTAGGTCCATAAATTAAGCTCAATATCCGATGATTTTGGACTCCATTATGATCTCTTTGTACTCAAAAATCCAAACCCACCACGCACTTGGCAACTTGCGGGAGTTATGACTTCTGCGGAAATTATCTGCATTCACCGATAGGCAAACGACTACTGAATCAAAGCAGTGACTTCAGTGGCTTCAGATAGATCAATAGATTGAATTGTTTATTACTGCTCTGTACCTGTATGTTAAATATAAGAGATGACCCTTCCTTTTCAAATATGCCTCGTAACTAAGCACACCAAGTATCCACATCCATCGGCTTCGAAATCTTAATCGCATAGACAGCCATTCTTTAAATCTAACGACGGAAGCGACAGTAGTGTCTGTGTATCCAAAGTGCATAATAAGTTGTTAATTGCGCTGTCAATTAGAACTTATTTCTTTTCAATTTTTGAGCTATCTTGTGAAATGTGGCGGCGAGAAAAACAAATTCATCTTTAAGCAATAATACTGACCAAATCTCCTTGTTGAAATATTCTTTATTTTTTTTTTAGTTGTTTCACTATGTGTATGAGTGAGTATTATTCTTAGTGGTACGGCAGTTGTGGTTCTATGGGCGAGGTTATAGTTTAAATCCGAGTGATGACTGTGGGTATACCTCATTGAAGTGTGATTATTCGGGCGCCAGATCTTCGTGGGACCCCGCAGGCGGCATAGGGGAATTGGCATTTCACGCGCTGTAGGGCTTAGGACGAGGCGAGCCTCAGCTCTCACGTTTCAAATTGATGTGTAGTCTATATTGAGCACATATCCCAAAAATTTCCGTGCTATCTCGCTTGAGGCTAATAACATTTTTTTCGCACTGCATTTTTCGGAGGTTTGTTTGCATGGAAACACAAAAAAAACATAAATTTATTTCTAAGTGATGACCAAATTTGCCTCCTTCATTCTCGACTAGCAAAATAACTTCAAACCCTTCCCCTTCCCTAAGACCATTTCCATTCATAGGAGCTAGATATCATATCTTCAACAAAGATAGCTAGCTCCTCCCTTCAACACCTGCCTCCATTTAATATTTCTCTCCTGCCTCTATTGCTACTTCTCGAATTTTTTGCACAGCTGACCTTGATTTGTTAAAAATCCACCCGGATCTTTCGGAACTGAATTAAAGACACACACGTGATTCTTGGCTAAACCTACCTTAACCGATTGATTACCCCTAATAGTAATCACTCATACGCCATCTATGGGGTGGGTAGTGGTAGAGTTTGAAAACTGGCGAATGATCTTAAAACTCCAAACGAAATAGTAAATTAGAAACGGGCCAACTTATCGAGACCACGGTCTGCGAAATTTAAATTACATTAAATATAATTATTCTTATCATGGATTTTATAAATGTTGAAAAAGTGAAGACATGCATTAGCTTACTTAATTTACCACTCGGGGACCTGTAAAGGTTGTGCAGATCTCCAACCCGCTTACCGACCGCAGCGATAGTAGTCTGAACTATTCCTCGATGACGAATTCAATGGCTGCAAATTTATTCGACCGCACGGAAATGCATTCCGCAAATGAACTTGCGCAATCATCATGGCGCATGAAGTGGCTCTCGCATTTTCAAGCACTTCCAGTGAAACGCCAAGCTGCTAGTTAGGAGATCGTATTTTTAAGAGGATTCACCTCTTCCGATTAATGTTAACGAAGTTTGACATCCTTTCCAGTTGAAATATGAGTGAAATATTTTGAGTTCCTATCCTCCGTCAGGCTTAACAAAAAACCGTCCTCTCGCTTCTCTCAAAAGGACTGGCTCCGCGACGCGCAGGGTGGTCGTCAAGGTGTGCGCTCGCCAATGAATGCACCACCCCTCAGCACTGCACCGCCATGGTGCTATTTCGCTCGCGTGGAAAATATCTGGAGGACTCGCCGATCGCTTGAGTCCTTAGAAGGGGCGGGAGGGGAGGAATAAAAAAGGAATACATTGGAAATTACGTCATGGGTCGGCGGATAACTGTGTCGACGCGCTCGCTGATCCGCTGTTTGGCGCGGGAGGCAAGGCATCGGGGTTTAGGAGGGAAGGGGGGGTGTGAGAACGGCAGACCCAACCCCGTTCCCAGCGCCCCACACCGACCACACTCGGTTCGCGGTGACCCAATTTCCGATTTCCTACATCAAAGGATTCACTCAAGATTTACTCCTTCTCAACTCAGATCAGCACTCGCCCCTTCAATTGTTTAGCTCTAGCCGCTGTGCATGATACCGGGTTCGTCCGGAAAATAAGTGTACTGATTTTTTCCCGCCGCTCCAGGCTCGCCCAGCACCACTCTGACGGGCTGCGATTGGAGGGGGGTATGTTGGCAAGCGACGCTGAAAAAGGTAGTCGGCTCTGAGCTGTGGTGTAGTGAGGAGCTCTGTTAACGCGAACCTCCACGCTCGACCCACGTCACGGAACGCGATGCCGAAGTTTTTGGAGCAGCGTTATACCATCAAATTTGCGGTAAAGCTTGGGAAATCCTCTAACAAAACTGTCGGTATGATTAACCAGGCTTACGGGGAGTCAGCCATGTCCAGAAACATGATCTTTCGGTGGCACAATATGTTCGTGGAGGGCAGAGAAGAGGTCGACGACGACTCACGGCCTGGACGCCCAACAACGACACTCACCGACGAAAATGTGAGAAAAGTTCGCGATGTACTGAACTCTGATCGTCGTCTTAGTGTTTGAATGATAGCAGAGCAGTGTAATGTGCCAAAAACAATAGTGCACGAGATTATTAGGGACCAATTACAGATGCGAAAAATTTGTGCAAAGTTGGTGCCGAAAGTCCATCAGTGATGATCAAAGACTCAATCGTTTGGAAATCGCGACACAACTTGCGGATCACTGCAAAAATGATCCACACACCACCGGACTTCTTTCTGTTCCCGAAGATAAAGAGGAGTTTGAATGGAACGAGATACGAGACTTTGGACGCCGTCAAAGAGGCCGTGACTACGTGTCTTCGAGAGGTTCCCGATGATGCCTTCGCGGGAGCGTTCCAGGAATGGGAACGCCGCTGGAACAAGTGTATCGACTCACAAGGGTCCTATTTTGAGGAATATTAGCTTAAGATATGTAAAATTGTAATAATTTTTTTTTCATGAGCTCAGTACACTTATTTTCCGGACGAACCCTGTACATGCGCATTGGACACCACGCAAAACCAAAACAATCCCCGAGTTGGCCCCATTTACGACAATACGTGAGTCTTAGTAAAATGTAAGATCCTCGGAAACGGATATTGCGATTTTCCTTTCATATCATTTGAAAATGCGTAGTCGTAAACATACTGATTATTCTGCATTCACCGTGGTGCCCTGCTAGGTACAAGGTGTGTTACAAGGAAAGGCATTGTACCAGGAGTTTGACATCTAAATTGTATTTTGCTTAAGTTTTAGGTACTGATAGCAATCAAAAATGATTATGACAATAATAATTCAAAAATTTCAATAGCTTACTTGCTGTGGGAAATCTACAAGATATCTATCCTGTATACTGAAAATACTTTAAGCTGCTGTGATGAAGAACAATGAATTCCTTTCGCACTAGTTGCTAGCCATTACCAGCTACCATTCCTTTCTCATTTTCCACTGTGAATAACTAAATCGGTGGTTTTGACTCAATGGCAAATGTGACACTAAAGTGATCGCAGGTGTATACGGTGTATACCTTATGAAATCTTGACACGACAAAAATATTAGGACTTTTCAACATCCAACTCGAATTAAATAAAATCTCAACTGGTTTCGACGTCTTCACATAAAGAGTTAAGCGATACTACGTGAATTTCAAATAAAAGAGGCTCTCTTGTAAATCGCTTTGTTTTTCTCTTTGTTAAAATGTGAAAACGGTGAAATTGGTTTTTTTTATTTTCGGCAATTGCAATATGGAGGAACACATTGAGTTTAAAGGAGGAGATTAAAATATATACCTCATCTAGGAAAGCCCTGTTTAGCCAAGAAGACACTTCCTACTCAGCGCGTAAAACACGTAGGGGATTATGAAGCACAGACGGTTCAATGGACGGCGATGAGGGGTGAGTGTATGGTTTTCACGGGAGAGTGGTGGAATCTCCGCAATATTTTTCTCGTGATCCTCTCCCTCCCGTGCTCGCACCTCGTTTATCGTCTCCACCGAGGCGGGGTCCCCGGGCGCCGGCGTCCACTCGAGTGCGCCCCACGTGTTCGGGCATCTGTGAAACGAGGTTCCTCTCCGAGTCGTTCCGCGGACCCGCTCTTGCTCGGCGCCGCCCTGCGATTTTTATTTTTTTTAGCACAATCCGAGCCCTCCGGCGACTGATCTCGTGTCTAACCGTGAAACTCGCTTCACGTCACTGGCCACGGGCCGTGGAGTCCCGCAGGAAGGCGTGCGGTTCCCACTGCAGGTGTAATTTTGGAGAACAATTTCATAATTTTTATTAATAACACAATGGATTAATTCTAGAATAAAAAGATGGGATTAAACTCTTCCGAGTTTGTCGTTCTTGCGGTTGGGTGAGAAAGGTGTCGGCGGAGTCGTTGGGGGTGGAGGGCCGGGAGGCAAGGCGGAGGCGAGACGGTTGATGCAACTCGGAAGAGTACTTTCGAGGGACGGTGGACAGGGTTTGAAGCGACAAAGGATACAATGCTTTAAGGCTCGAGTTTCACGCGCGAGATGTTCTCATGGATCCCAAGATATCAGCTGATCATGTGTATCGCTTCTGCTAAAAATGTATTGGTGTCTTGAGGATTCCGGTCGTGGTATCGTGAAGGGACAAAATACTTCAATGTTTTTTCTCCAATTTACTGTCCTTAATTTTGTGATCCATATACGAAAATAATAAACATAACTACTGCATATAAAGCTGGAAACAAAGAAAAAATTCGTGGCCCTCTATGGTTCCGAGACTTAGGACATTGGAAAAGTGGACCAGCAAAGAATAGAAGCCTTTGAAACATAATTCTGGAGGAGAATGCTGAAGATTAAACGGGCAGACAAAGTAAGGAATGAGGAAGTATATAGAAGAATAAAAGAGGATAGAACCATATGGAGAACTCTACTGCGAAGAAGAAATAGATGGATTGGCCACACATGGAGGCACAATGAATTATGATTAGGAATATAATAGACGGGAAGATTCCACGAAGAAGACCTAGAGATATGTACATGGGACGAATTAAGAAGGACGTTAAACGGATATGTATCAAGAAGAATTGAAGGAATTGAAATTAAATAGAGCAGAATGGAGGGCTGCAGTAAACCAATCCTAGGATTGAAATACTGATGATACCGATGATCTATCAATCATTTGTGACTCGTTTTGTAAATGTTTGTATGTTTGATAGGAAGCAATTCAGATAATTTTTTGATAAAAGTGAAAATAATTGACAGTCTGAGATACAAGGTAAAAATGAACAACTGATTTCCATTGTATTCTAAAATCATGTGCTTTCTGCCGTTATTAAAACGTGACGGTCAATTTATCATCTTTTCAAGCTTGTGACAATAATTTGCGTAATCTTGTGTGAATAAAACTTACGTAACAAATATAAAATATGCAACTGATGTAAATTCCCTATGGCCTATTCTCTAAGTGAACAGTGTTTCTCAGCACTGATTGGAAGTTGTCGAAATATCGATTGTGCTTAAGGAAATGAGTTATTGGCTTAAGGAAAGCAAGCCTTCCTCAGGGTCCTTTTTTATTACAAATTCTTACAGATATCTGTCTCTTTCACAGACGATAGACATATCGTCTATCGATAAGCAGATCTCCCCACAAATGTGACACGAAACAAGATTATTTATTGACAGTCGTGATAATAAGTAATCGAGGATATATTTTATTTCGTTATGAGACATATTTACCGATTTATATTCAGTATCCTCACTTAGTTTGCTGAATTGCTTTACAAAATGTTTGTGAATCTCTATTTTTCTCTATATCTCTAATTTATCTTTAATTTGTACGTGTAGATGGCTGAATCCTCTGTATATATTTTTATTTAGGAATCCACACGAAGCATAATCTTGGGTCAAAATACCGGGGACTATTTGCTTTCCAACGTGTGCCATCAGCTGTCCAATTTATATTATTGAGCTCAGGCAAGGGATGCCTACAACTCTTATATTCTGTTAGTATATGAACAACTATCATTTTTTTGTTGTGCACGCCCAAGTATCTTGATAATATACATTGTTTTAATTTTCATTTTGTAGCCGAGAAATTTCAGATTAATCGATCATGCCTGTAGACACAGCAGAGAAGGGTTTTAGATGGGAATTCAGTCAGGACATACCCAAGGGAGGAAACAATAGTTGGAGGGCTACAGTGTACCGATCTTCAGGTTGAAACAATAATGAAGATGAATCAGCCAGGTTTTTCTGCTATATTTGGGCAATATAAATTGTCACTGAAAAAAATATAAACTAATTCTTTAATAATTTTAAATGATTAATTATACGCATAATTTGTTCATAGCTTTATTTCAAGAAACTGCGGAAGACGCCGCAACGGTCACTTTTAACGGAGTCATCCGCTAACATGTATTTCATTGCAACAATTTCAGAGCGTAAAAATCTCGTCGTAAAATTTCGAGCGTAAAATTCCGGTCAAGGCGAATGATTTTTACGCTCTGAAATTGTTGCAATGCTCATAGCTGTTAATGTTCACCGTATATTTTGATGTAGCGTAGTTAGCCCTTTAAATTCGTCCACATCGAAGTTATGAGTTAGTTTTGGGTGTTGGCGAAGATCAGATCACTCATTGAATGGCTTTTGAATGGACGGCAGTCACTTTGGGAGATGCATTAACTGAAGATGGCTCATTCTGGTCATGACGGGGAGGCTCTTCTCCATTGCCGTAGATGATGCGACGCCTTGAAGGTTTAAAACGCACTGATGAAACGAGGGACATCGACTTCTAGGCATTGAAGTGCGTGAAGTCGACTTGCGCAGTTCTCGCTAGGAATTGGAGAAGTAATGTAGTTGTTATCCCGGATAAGATAAGTAACGCTTGTTTTTGGTCTTCAGACTCCTTTGGAGAGAATATGTGCAATTGTTGTCTACCCGCGGTGAATCCGAAAACTATGATATTATCCGGTCATCAGGTTTCCCTCGCTCAGGAGAGTGAGTCGTCACGGACTGAGGAGTATGGGATGCCGGGAGGGGGGGATCCTCCGAACTAGCAGACTTTGGGGTAATGTCGCGTTTCCTGGCAGAGAGAGGACGCGATAGATGGAAGGAAACCTGTGACGCTAATGAATACATCCCCACATCCCCCTTCTGACCCGCTATAGGAAAATTATCCCGCGAGTCAGCACAATAGGACCAGTATCCAGAACAATAATCGTAGGTTCAATCTCCTGAAAACCTGCGGAGATTTGTTGAGAAGTTCCATAGAAAACTGTCCCGATGGCCATTGCTTTCCATGTAAACTGCGAAATTTCTTTTATTGTTTTTTTTTATTTTAGGTCCACACGATTTTTCCAGCAGGACGTGCCTTGTTTTAGAATACAAAGTAGCAAACGAATACCTATGAAGTGGTTATGGCAATAGTCCTCTCTATTGCTCGGCACTGGTACCCCATCCCCCGGTTCGAGAATTTTCCCTCTCCCATGGTTAAAGAACGCCCTTTCCGCGCTCGCATACAGCCAGTCTCGAGGCCGGTTTATGTAGATGTTGACCTACTTGCGCGTGGACGCGTCATATGTTCTATTTTGGCATTTATAGCGCAGTTTATTAATGAACGTCTTTGGGGTCCCCTCGGAAGGGCTTTCCCGCGGGGACGTCGTCTTTGGTGGGGGTGGGCGGGCGGTTGTTATCGAGGGCAAACCGTCCATTAACTTCCTTCCTCCTTTCCCTCTCTCCCACCTCTCCCCCCCCCCTGCGCCACCGAGGGGCGTTGCACGGCGCCCCGCCAAGAATACACCGGGATCGATGCCCCGGACCGAGGGGGTCGCACGACCTAGCCAAACCCCCCCCCCCCGCCCACTCGAAATATATATATGAAATTTTATACCTCTATATTGTATTGTGTATATATACATTGCATGTATATATTAATTCAAATTGATGTAGAAATAAGGAAAAGGGATAGAATCACACATAAAAAACAAACACAGGAATGGGGGGGAAGGGGGATAGAGCCGATCACTAGCGCAAAAACGTTTCCTTGACCGGGAGTGGAACCACAAATCTTCGACTTACCGGATCGATGTTCTCAATCGCTTAAGCTATCGAAAAAACGTAAATGACACTGAACTCTACAAGAGGTTCATACAACCAACTGCCTTTTATATGCGTTCCTATCCATTTTCCTTATATCTGTATCCATGTGAATGAATGAATATTTTTTCGCCATTTGGCGGGTTTTCGTGTTTAAATATATGTACATATATATGTGTTCAAAGAGACTCATTGACTCATTATTGCCGCTAACTTTTAGTATTCGCAGTAATAGCACACATGCCCAAAGAAAAACATTTTCCACCCTTTTTCTGCAGGGGGTATTAATACAAATATTTAATTTTATCATGACTTTTATTTTCGTTTATTATTTCAACGGCCGAGGTCATTATCGAGTAAAAGTGACACAGAGCATGATGATTCTCATTTCGCGAAAAAAAGTTAAACGTTCATACGGCCACCCTATTTAGAGTTCTTTAATTGATGAAACGGTCGCGTCCAACTCTTCCGTTACACTCCACGAGGTCCAACTCAAGAGGTCGTTTTGATCGCTTAAATTGGCTCTGCGACAAAGCATGCCGGCAATCCTGCTGTGCGAAGTGCCATCGTTCTTCCAGCGCAGCCTCGAACTTGGAATATTAGGACAGTCGAGGGTGGGTCACATAACGGCCATTTAAAACCAATGCAGTTAATTTTCCTTAAGTTATTTTTAGAACAGATTTGCATAAACACTTAACATTCTCCTATCTTAATCCGCGGGAGAAAAAATAAGTCTGTTGGGGTGACGTAAGGACTATAGGGGGGTGGGAAAGCGTTGGTACCTGATGTTTGGCCAGAAACTCGCGGATTTGTAGCTCGTTGAGGCAAGGCACGTTGTCATGATGGAGTTGCCAGGTAACGGAGATGCCTTGTCTCGTCCTTATGACCCTTTTTCGGAGTCTTTCCAGCACATCCATGTAGTAGGCAGCGTTAACTGTCTATCCTTAAGGAACAAACTCCTGAATCGAACACTTTTACTGTCGAGCATTGTTAATATGAGCATGGTTTTCACTTTTGATTTGCTCATTCATTGCCTTTTTGGGTTTTGGGGACTGGTCGATGTGCCACTCAGAGCTTTGTCGTTTTTGATTTTGGATGGTATTCAAAAACCCAGGTTTCATCACCAGTGATGGATGATGTTACCCAAATATTCAGGTTCATTTTCAATACGTTGCCAAAGTTTACTTGAAATTTCCGCTCGGTTGATCTTTCGTGACACGGTCGGCGCGCAGAGGTGTACAATAACTGACGCCTTGCCGCTTCCACAGCTTTATATATATATATATATATATATATATATATATATATATATATATATATATATAACAGAACGGTTATGTTCCTTCCTCCTCTTGAGAAAAGTGGATGTACCACCAAAAATCCGAGACCCAATGAGTTCCTCTTTTATGTATTTCTGTGTTTGTGTCTACTAGAGTTAACTCCATTGACATTTGTATATTACATATATATATATATATATATATATATATATATATATATATATATATATATTATATATCTATAAATAAAAAAATGTTGGTACTATCTCTTTGATTTTCTAAGGAGTAGTTTAATGATTTTTATGTTTATATTTGTTTATGATTTCGATTTTTCGTGCTCGTGATTGGATACTGAATTTTTAGTGACCATATATCTCTGAATGGGAGATGATATGGGGGCAGTTTCCTAAAGCCGTTTGAGTTGATCGGAGGAAAAAGAATGATATTCTACTATAACAAACTACTTTGCGTTTTTAGATATTTTTCCTGGAAGACTGTTGCCCGCTTAATGAAATGGGATGATCCAGAAGATCTCAGAGTCACTTAAATAATTAAACATAAATCGTAGGTAATCTTTGACCATGATAATCAATCTCCACGAAGGTGGATCGAAGCCGACTCCAATTGAGTGGCGGTGGTGCGGTGATGACGTTCCCTCCATTCCCCGGGCAGTGTTTGGCGTACCGGCCCCAGAAGCGCGCCTGTGCTTCCGTGCGTCGCACGCCACGTGCGATCGTGCATGCCGGTCGTCCCTTCAGCGACAGGGACGCGATCGATGTGTGCTCCGCGCGACGGCTCTGCTGTCACGGCCAGGGCCGGAGCGCCACATATCACGGAATCAGCTTTCCGCCTCCCCCCCCTTGCCTTCCTCCCCACCGTTGACTCGCAGGGCGCCGATTAACCCTTTCTGCTGTGAACACTCTCGCACGATCCCTCGGTAAGTGACGCTGTCAACGTACAATTATGTTCATCCTCCAGGTAGCTGCAGTCACTCATTTACGTATTCTTCGCTTACCTTCTCTCCACCTCCCATCTATATATTCACCCTATCCACCCTATAATATTTGGAAAATATGTCGTAGCATGCTAAATGACTGGAAAAGTCAATCGGAGATCATCTGAAATAATTTTTTTTTATAAATGGATTTTCCCAGTACAGTGGTGGAGGAACTAGACCAATCGCTGATCTGCTGCATAGAGGGAGGCAGAGACGTGGAAAATCCTCTTTTTTCAGCGAAGAAAGCGAAGGGGATTGGGGGAATTCCGCAGTTCGGTGGAGTCCGAACTTTGTATTCACACACCCCCGCGCTCAAAATGCACTGCATATTATGGGAATGCGGTGTGTGGGGAGGGGGCGAGAGTGGAGAGCGAATGACCTCGATTATCCACCAAGTCATGGGGCGACGGCCGCCTCCCCTCCCTCCCGCCGCACCTCCCACTCCCACTACCCACGTTGTCCGCACGTCCAATCGATAGTCAAGTGACAAACAAACACTAGCGGAAAAAATCCTAATATGCACACCGCCACAGCTGCAGCCTTCAACCCGAAAGTTGAATTTTGTTAAGCGAGCAAATATGGAATCTCTCCCAACCGGGTCTCTCTACTAAACATGGCCTGCGAAATCCACACAACATCAAGGCAAATGCTGGCATGAGCGATATATTTCAATACATCTGTCATTTTTGTTCGATAATAGTTTTTTAAAAAATGTCCACTATTTGATCCCAGTTCAACGTTAATCAAATGTTTGTAGGACGTTCTAATAATCAAATAGCATGCTACAAACTAGGCTCACCAGAAACAATCTGTCAAAGCTCAGGTTCCAAGGATGATTGAGCTAAAAATCGTGATTTCAGGCACTGTTTGTAATAGGTTTACTTTATTGGTTCAGGCCACGATCTATATCGAAATTTTAAATTGAATTTAAAGAGAAATTTCAACAGATGAAAATGTGTTAATGCGTCCTAAAATATGAATATTTCGCATTAAAAACGATATGTCTGATATTTGGCAGCATATCAACTTAAATTAGTAATTCCAATTTTGGGAAATCAATGCAATATGAACTATTTTAATATTTAAATGTAGTTAGGTATTTATTTTCATAGCTCAGTGAGTAATGATGATTTGAATACATGTCGTATTCAAATCTTGGCGCGTACCAATTCAGCGGAAGAATATGAAATAGATTACGGTAGGTATCATATTCCACAAAGTATTTGATTTGATACAGAGTTGTGTGGATAGTATTGGTATGATATATTTAATTATTATATTGGGAGTGTTCCGATAATTCGTTACAGCTCAGTCAATAATCCCGATTCAGTAGCAAATCCCTAGGGAAAGTGAACGCTGGGGGATCATTATACTTACCCTTTCCAGTGAAACTTAGTGGAAATGCTTCACATTGAAATGAATGGCGTAACTAATTTTCCCACTTTATATGTTCACTTTTAGTTGAAATTGAAACATCATCAGGGTGCAGTCATGAGGTATATATATGTATGTATATATATATATATATTATATATATAATCATAAACACAGTAATGATAAGATAAGAAGGTCGGTTTCGTAGGTGATCGTAGAGCCCACCCAGTACTAAGCACGACGGCGTGTGAAATTCACACATGAGGGTAAGGGGGCCAGTTCCTTTCCCTGTGCCGGTTGTGGTTTCCCAGGAAGATCTGGTACCTGAAAAATCACATAGCTTGGGTGGAGCTGCAGGTGCCCAGAGTGACTTCCCCGGAAATGGAACCCAAGACCCTCCGGTCAGTAGTCCAACGCTCTACCCCTGGACTACCGCGAGTATTATATATATATATATATATATATATATATATATATATATATATATATATATATATATATATATGTATATATATATATTATTCCTCATGGCCTGATGATGTTGAATTTTAACGAAATCTAGAGCGAGAAACATACATAAAGAGAAAAAATTAAGTGTCATCCTTTCAAGTTGTTATCCTCCTGTGCTGTCCGACTGCGGTTTCTATCCAAGCTATAGCACAAAGGGAATGAAATAGCATTGATATAGCCAAGGTTGTCACCAGAGGCTTAAGCCGGGGTCAAAACGTGACCTTCATAATAGATTTTAAATGATGACGCACATCGTTTAAACCATGTGTGTGTGAGATCACTATTAAAAATATAAACCTCCCAACAATATCCATACCTACGCGAAACTTCGTCTGGCGAAGATATCTTCATCTCGATGCTTTTGATCGAAACGAATGAAAATAAAACGTGATCATGTATTAATGCAACACTTTCTTGTGTGACACGCACGCATGTCATTCTGACGGTTCCTCTTCTTGCCCCCGCGCGAAGCACGCCTCGAAGAAAGGGCGCAGTGCCCGCAAGCCCCGCGCCTGTTGTCCTGGTGCCACGCACTGCTCCGCCCTCCATGTCCGCAATCCTCGACCATCCATTGCACATTTTAATGGGGGTTGCATTAACATTCATTCCCGCCCCCCCCTCCGATATCTTTCCGCTTCGCTCCCCCCCCCCCCCAGTGGACACATTCATGACATTCTTCACACCACGAGACTGTTCGCATTCTGCACGCCAGAGCGTGAAGACGGCGAAACAACGCTAGCGAATGCGTCTAGAGTACACCTGCTACCTCGGTTCGTTTGAAGCGAAAGGCGCCGAGGGCGGTCGGATGGCCGCCGGCCGAGGAAAGGGAAGGGCCGCGGGGGTATGGCACACCCTGCCTCATCGGAGTGCTTCGGCTATAACTTAGCCATCTGTCTCTAATCGACTGCTTTTCGTGTGGTTGAAGAATAGTTATCACTCAAGGGTTATAGATAAGAATAGTAGTATTTATGGGGGGCGACCGACAACTGAGGTCATTTTCGCCGTTAGGACAGGAAAGGACGAACGGTGGAGAGAAACCCGGCGTCGGCATTACCTACTATATTCCAAACGAAGATCACCAAGGGGTCCGCAGCTTAAGGTCCCATCCAACGGACGGCGTACTCGCTCAAAGTGCTCTCCACAAAGAACCTCAAGTATGGAACTGGATACTATTAAAAAATATCTACTGCTGCCGGGATTCGAACCCAGGCCCTCTGGGTGGATAAGAATAGTACTTTTGCCAATCAGAAGGAATCAATGAATATATGAGAGAAAGGAAACATTTATTTATTGTTATCGTATTCGACATCAATTATATTTATACTGATCTGGTTAGAGAGGAAAAACTGCAATTCCACAGTGAAATATTTATTCACCCGACCGTGGTGTCGATCAAAACATTGTTTTCCTTGCATATGATGTATCAGGGAGGGGAGGGTAAGATATCGAAAGGGGTGGGGGTGGTGTGGGTATTTTTTCAAGCATCTCATATGAGTGGGTTAGGGGAAGGGGTTGTTTGCGGTCCACGACGGCTTGCGCCCTGTTGACGGACGGTCCCTGGTCCCTCTCCGCCCACATGTGATTAGGGTGGGAAGAGGGTTGATTGATGAGGAAAGGTTTTGGGTGTATTTTAAGAATTTTAGAATGGGGGAACGGGGCAGTATAAAACTTGCGTCAGTGACCTCACATCTAGATGGCTGCAGAAATTGCCCAATTTCCAACTCCTTCAAAGCATTCAACCTGCGTCCTTTTCTTTCCGCCTGCAAAATGTCTGGTGTGAAATTGCTAATTTTTTCCAAAGTAGCAGCCTATTATCCTTTTCCTGAAGCACGACAAGTGTTCTTTGGCCTTACTTACAGGTATTTCGAACGTTTTCCATATCTGTCCGCGTTGATAGCGTCGAAGTCCGAGCAATTAATTCTATAAATCCCGTTTTGTTGCATTAATTCAATTTGCACTTCGAATCCACTATGCTAAGTCCTTCCTTCCACCTCTCCCTAAGCCATCTCATGCAAAGGAAAAGATTTTTAATGACAATACACAACATAGCGTCCAAACCATACGTATTTATGTGAGATCAATATTTTACGTTGAGTAACAAAGTGTTTTCTCCCTACCCTCATCGTGAAAGAATTCCACCTAGCAAAGCTCTAGACTTATGCTTATCGTCATCTTGGTAATTTCCAGGCCGCCATACGCCTTGTCTTTGATTTCCCGCTTCTTTCTTCTTTCACATTGGGCACTTGAGGGTACAGTGTTTCCAAAGTACTTAATTAGGGCTTCAGATGTTTTTGGTGATAGAATCGGTACTGGAGGTGTAGTGGCCTAAATGCGTTATTTCGTGGACTTTTATGAATGGAGTGCGTGTTATACTTATATTATGTATATATTTGTGAGCACCATCTCTTTAATTTTCTAAGGGGTAAATTGAACGACCCTCGTATGTTTACATTTATCTATGATTTTTCGTGTTCTTGCTTGGACACTGAATTTGGAATGTTCATCCATCTCTGGATGGGAGATGATGCGGAGGCAGTTTGGTTGGGCTGTTTGAGTTGGTCGGAGGAAAAAAATGACATTCTACTATAATTAACTTTGGCATTTTGGATTGTTTTCATTTAGCACTGCATTCAACTGACACTAAACAAAAAGAAAAACAGCTCAAGGAGTACATTCTATTAGCTTTAATTTTATCTACATTGAGCGAAATCTAAATTTTGAGTCTACAGGTATGCAGATTGAGTGAAGTTCGTTGACAGATTCAGTGGACTGGTGGATAGACATTCCGGATAATATTGCTCAAATTGTCGCCGTCAGGGGCGGATCTATGCTCTCAATTTCTTGTCTTATCATTTTTAAGAAGATAATACAAGATGAATCCAATATTTTTCAAAAATTTATTAAGTTTTAATTATAATTTAAACGTATTATAACATGATTATGTGAAATCTTATTTGACCCCTTTCAAATCAATTGATCTTCACTTCCGAGCTCAACGTCCCCACGGATGTGCAGCAAAACAAGCTTAGTGTACCGTTTTTGGGGGACTCGTGACCCCCGTGGTGCCTCTTACCTACTGGTCATCACTCATGGAAGAGATTCATGCGCATGGTTGGGTAGCAATATATCCAAAGGTTATAAACGTTTCCATGAGAATCCCGTATCCTATAAACCCTAGGAGGCATTCCCCGCGTAACGATTATCGCCCCCTGCGGGTGGTGCCTTGCATCTCGTACGTATGTGCGGAGTCAAACGCATAAATAAATAAATGAGCAAACCCCTTGCCGCCCCTGACCGCCTTTCTTGTTTCTCCTTTCTGCACGCAGAATGGGGCCCGGCGCCGCCGTCGCACCCCAAGGAGCCGTCGTCTGGCGCGGGACCCCTCCCGCCTCCCATCGCTCGTCGACCCGAATCCCCGACGGAAGCGGCCGTCGCCGCGGGGCTCCGTCGGGCCCTCGACTGGCTGGACCGAGCGCAGAGGCGGGGCAGACCCGAGGAAGGTTGGGGTTGGGGATGGGCAGCCGGGGCCCCGGGCCGGGGCGACGCCACGCCCCTCGCCGTCCTCGCCCTCCGCCTCTCCAACGACTCGTGGCTCTCCCCCAGGGCCCTCCGCTCCCAGCTCGCCTCGCAGCAGATCGACGTGGACGTCCTCGTGCACCTGCACTGGAAGTGAGTGACCACCCTTTCTCCCCTGGACACGGCGAGTGCGCCTAACCCCGTGCTCGTCCTTTCCCCTCCTTCCTATACCTTTTCATCCTTTGCTTTTATAAATTCAATAAAATAAACTTGAATCGTGAATATCTAAGTCAAAAAGGGTAGCATATTATGCGGACCATTTATAAGCTAACTTTAATAATGCAATTCGGCTAAATTTCGGGAGATACCGTGACAGTAACTTTTAACGGAGTCATCCGCTAACGTGCATTACAATACAACAACTTCAAAGTGTAATAATCATTCGACTTGACTGGGATTCGAAGCCAAATCCAACTGTGTCCAACTAACTGCTTTCCTCGTTTAGCACTTGGTCGAATATCGAGGTATCCGGGTTCAAATATCCAGCCAAGGCGAATGGTTTTTTCACAGATAGATCGTTGAATTAATATTGTGAAACTATCAAAAACAATTTGAAGTGAAAGGCAAGGGAACTATGATTTAACCTCGAAAATCAGTGCGTACAAGTATGGTATGTTGGGCAATAATTGGTACCATTATTTAGGCCATGGTTGGGTATTTTACCTGAGTAAATCTGAATAACCAGGCGCTAATAACTCAAAGTTGAAGGTTATTAAATTTCGGCTTAAGGAATGACTACATATTATTATTGTTACATTATTTTTGCGATGCTAGGGTAACGCATTGGAAATGAATTTGCGTTCGGGGTTCACAATAAGTTGTTAAGTTAGGAATCATGTGGAATGACAACTGAGTTCAAAGTTCGTCGTTATTCCTAATGGCGGTATTCTAATATATTTTTCAGTAAATATAATGTGTTTTAAATGCAATTCCAGGTAATATCTCATTTCCTTTTTCCATGTGATTCCACTCATACCTGGACGAATCAGTGCATGCAGATTATTCATAATATGGACCTGAAATCGAGAAACCATGATAAAAAATACAAGGCTTTCTTCGTGACAGTTATTCATTATGTTCTGATTCAAGGATAGGTATTTTAAATGCAAAGGAAGCCGAACTCTTGAGGAGCTTTAGAAGGTCGGGAGGGATTGAAGAGATTTGAAAGATGTACTGATTTGGAGTTTGAATGCATGTTTCTTATTTTCTCTAACATAATATTAAGCAATTATTGCAAAATTATATTTGGCACTTCATGCTTGAATTGCTCTGATAATGAATGTGAATGAGTGTAATGGCTAATGATAATAAACGTAAAACATTCAATTAAGTATTTAAAAATATATTCAACAAGGCCAGAAAGCTCAATTGTCCTGATGAAATAACTTTTTAATTGCCTTTATTACGTACCCAAACATATCTGAAAGAACAAGTCAGTGATTTAACACATAATTAAGATTTTCTTGACCCCAAAGGGAAAATAAGATCAAGCAGGTGAAATCATTAAAGGGAAACGTTTTAATTGGCGTCGCCAATCATACTAGACGTATTATTGGTATAAAAATTGGAATCGATGGTTTAACAACGCATTCATTATTAGTGATTTTCATATTTATAACAGCAATGATGCTCCTAGAGTTTTTCGCCAAAGTATGTTAACTATCATTTTGCCTGACCCGAGATATGGACTACTACCTCCCGGCTCTGATACGTGTCCTTCTGTTCCCCGACACCTCGAGCAGGCACCATGAGGAGCCGATCAGCCCTGGGAGATTGTCCTACTACACCCTCGCACTGCACGCCATCTGCCGGGACCCTCGGTACTTCCACGGACATGATCTTGTCGGTGAGTATTTGGAGGGCAGAAAAAGAGGTCTGTCAACAGCATCAATGCCCTTTTGCAAGGGATAACAGCACGCGCAAGGGACCTCGCGCGTGCTGTTATCTTCTCCCACTCACTGTTGGACCATTCATTCTATGTAAACCATAAACACAATAATCAACCCGAAGGTCAGTTTGGTAGAGTTCACCCAATACTCAACCCGATAACGTGTGAAGCTCGCACTTTAGCAGGGTTGGGGGGCCAGATCTTTTCCCTGTGAGTGGAGCTGAGGATACCTAGGGAGGATATTCATGGGATCAAACCATATTACATGCATACACACACAAATATAAGTACAAGATCCGTCTCAAAAGTGGTAAGACTTATTTTTTCCCGGATAGACGGACGACGGTTTCTCTAGCTGGGTTAAAGGGAAGGGAGTCTCAGGGATAGTTGGAGGCTTGTGGCGGTTAGTTCCCAATCTTTGCAGAGTGCGGATCGTTCGTTTGCGAAACCTCAATAACCTAGTTACGCTTCTTCATGAACCGGTTATGGGAGCAGCGCTACGCCATCACATTTTGTGTGATCTGGGAAAAACCAGGAAAGAGACTCATGACATGCTCGAGGCAGCTTATGGTGACAACGTAGATTAGGTGTTTTTGGTGTTCGGGTGTTTTTGAGTGGCACAAGTTATTTCAGGAGAAAATGTTGAAGACGCCGAACGTTCAGGACGCCCTTCTACCTCAAAAAGTGACGAAAATCTTGCGAAGTGAAGGCTTTTTTGAAGCCTTCACTCTTGCAAGATTAAATGTTCCAATGGTTTCTGATGAACTTGGCATCCATAAAAGTGATGTGCGTCGACTTGTGACCGCAAAAATGGGCATCAGAAAAGCGAATTTGGTGCCGCGAGTACTCTCGGAAGTACAAAAGCAAACTCTCATGCGGATCTATCAAGTGTTTTACGACCATGTAAGTGAGAATCCAAGTTTTTTAGACAGTGTCGTTTGCTGGGAACGAGAAATGGGCGTTTTAATGCGACCCTGAGACCAAGCGACAAAGCACGGAATGGCGCACGACTTCGTCCCCACGACCCAAACAGGCTCAGACATGTCCAAATTAAAGCAAAAGAGCATGCTCATTTGCTTTTTCAAGTCCAAGGAGTGATCCACGGGGAATTTTTGCCACCTGCACAAACCGTAAATGCAGCTTTTTACGTGAAAATCCTTGACCAACTGAGAAAACGCATCGCCCGAGCCATTTCATGGTCGTGGAAGCTTAACAGTATTCTCCAGAAGACTAACGAGGCGTGGAAAACCTACTGACAGCGGCGTGTGGACGCACAAGGGTGCTACTTCGAACTCTTTTGGGTGAATGTATCAAATCTGGCAAACATTTTTTAAAACGACTCAGTCCTACTACTTTTGCGACAGATCTTGTAAATCTAAGAGAGTATTTATTATATGTATATATATATATATATATATATATATATATATATATATATATTCATTCACATGGATACAGATGTTAGGGAAAGGGATAGGAACACACATAAAAAACGAAAACAGAAATGGTGTGGAAGGTGGATTCGAGCAGATCGCAAATGTAAAAACATTTCTTTGATCGGAGCTGGAACCACGGACCTTCGACTTGTCCGGCCGATGCTCTAACCATTGAGCCATCGAGGAGATCGAAATCTGTTGTGGGTTTTACGACCCCAGAAGATGGCGTTGTGGATCTATTTAAGCCACCAAAGGAGAAATTGACGAGGTAACCAGAGGAAAGGATAGAAAGGAAAGCAATCATAATGGCGAGCATACAGTCATTCACATGGATACAGATATGAGGAACATTTTTGCCTTTTTTGTGTTCCTATCTCTTTTCCTTATATGTATATATATATATATATATATACCATAAACACAGTAATCAACCCGAAGGTCGGTTTAGTAGGTGATGGTGTAGAGCTCACCCATGTACCAAGCCCGACGGCGTGTGAATATTCACACATCAGGGTAGGGGGGCCAGTTCCTTTCCCTGTGCCGGTTATGGTTTCCCAGGAAGACTTGGTACCCGAAAAATCAACTAGCTTGGGTGGAGCTGCAGGTGCCCAAAGTGCCTTGCACGGGAATCGAACCCGGGACCCTCCGGTCAGTAGTCCAATGCTCTACCCACTAGACCACCGCGACCCGCATATATATATATATATATATATATATATATATATATATATATATATATATATATAATGTGTGTGCGCATATGCATGTATGTATGTATATACACACACACACACACATGATTTATGATTTGATTCCTCGGTCGCTGGGAGAGCTCTATCCGGGGAATGTTGATTCCACCGGTCTCTCAACCTTCAACCCCTCCCTTAAAGCAGATCGATAGTCAACGCACATTTTTCGTCATTCCCAACCGCAAAATACTTTTCCGGCTGAGGTTTAATTACTTGTGCCGGTTTCGGGCGCTGTTTCAACTCTTTACAGTGGTTATGAATGTAGTAATTAAATATCAACTCTGCGGTCCGTGTGCTACAAAACGTGAGCGCCCGTCTGTCAAAGGCTTTCACCCGAAAAACAAATAGTTCCCCCGGAAGAGACTGTAAAGTTTGTGGTCAGTTTTTAACCGCATTTCACTGAGAGTAACCTTATTTTTTTTTTAAATTATTTCAGTTTAGAAATGGTTACATTCATACTTAACTTGTAAATACGATTGTGATAATACTCTGGGTGACAAATCACGATTTATAAATCGATTTTAGATGCACAACGTTGATCATAGCAGTTCTCTGTTTTGAATCTCCCACGAGAATCGATGTTTGCAATGTGCTATGAATTAAAGCCATTACATACTCGTACAAACTTAGTTAATTTCCCAGTAATAAAAATGTTGAATATTATAGCTGAAGTTGTGAAATAAACTTACCTCTATCATTTCAATTCAAAATATGGAATTTTTGAAAAAGAGGTTCCAAATTTAATATGGAACCGGAGGAATCTCTAGCTGAAAGAAGGAGAGGTAATCGAAGATTATGTTGTAGATTAGTTATTTATACGTGTCGGAATATGTTAAAACAGAAATATACTGTGCATTATGATTTACGTTGGGGTAGTTTTGTGGGATTGAAATAAGGTCCGTTATTCATTTAGTTTTTCAAGATGGTATCATAACTAACATTACGCAATATATCAATGGAGTTCCCTGATGTGACGATTGACGATTATTTTGGTAGATTGTGAATTGAAATCTGGTGCCCTTACTTATTTTAATTGGGCATATGAGGTTGCATTGTGGTATAATGAGGGTATTGATCCTCAGCAACATTGAAAGAAGCAATCGTTTCCTTTTGGGAACAGTGATTGTGGAGAGAACTCTTACTGTCACAAAAAGTTGGTAAGACGATTTTTCATGGTGAAGCGGACGACCGGGGTCGGACGATTTGTGGCGAGAAGAATGGTGAATGGTCTTGGGAAAGCAATACGACCTGCGTCAGTTGTCTGCGGGCCGTTACAGCCTGCGGATCGCTGCTAGACTAAACCCCTGCTCGAGGATCGCGTCAAAAACTCCACTACACAAACTGCCACTTTCCACGGAGCAATGATATGCGATAAAATGTTGTGTTTAGTTCGAAAAATCGGGTTCGAAGACCATGAGAATGGTTAAGGATGCTTATGGAGACGGAGAAATGTCCCAAAAGATAGTTTTCTGCTTATACAGAATGTTCTGGGAGGGTTACGAGGAGGTTAACGACGAGTAATGCCCTGGAAAACCATGGATGAAAATCTGCAAAAAGTGAGACAAATGCTCTATTCTAATTGAGGCCAAAGTGTCACAATGTTTGTAGAGTGCAACATTTAGAAAGCCACGGTGCATTGTATTCTTGCAGAAGATGTAACCATGAGAAAGGTGTGCCAAGATGGTCCCCAAGGTGCTGTCAGAAGACTACTTGTGTGACAACCTTGCCTTGGACCTCTTGGACCACGGTTGAAGTGACCTGAATTTTTTAGAATGGGCGATTACTGGTAACGAGACATGGGTTTTTAAGTAAAACCCAAGTATAATGCCTTTGAGTACCATTTCGGACCATTGAAATATGCCAAAGGGACCGTGACGAGGTGGCTGAACGAAGGTTCTGTTGATGCCTTACAGGAAGTGCGGCAGAGGTGCTGACATCGGCGTGATGGTGAACAAGAGTGCTGATTTGAAGAGTTTTAGTAAATTGCATTTTCATCTGCAATAAAGTTTTACCCCCATTTTTTCTTCTTATTTTTTGGGGCACTTCATGTATATTGAACGTATAGTAATTGGCAATAGGTCCTCATATCAGCCTCATCCGTCTCAATGTCTTCTTCGTGCAGCGAGTTCATCCATCATGCGAAATCCGCCCACCTTGTCACTTTTAATGATTTATTCGCCGCCGGTTGGAGTAATGCTGACGTCAACCAGCGTGTCAGCCGTGGGAGGTTCTAAAACGGGAGGGCACCGATTCAAGTAGCCTTTATCCGCATCTATTATAAACGTCAGTCCTGGGCTGGAGAGAGAAAGGCTTTGCTTTGTAGTCATAGACATGTTGAGTGGGATTAATCACACATAGATGCAGAGAAAATATTTCTGTCGAATGTCCCACTCAAAGAGTTTTTTTTAATAGGTGTCTTCGCTCAAGTGTTTTGTTTGATTTCGAGTGCATAGATTTTTTGAAATGCGATATAAGAAACCCTTCATTCATAAAATTATCATAGTGTTATTGGGGGCTGCGGATCGACTCTGGTGATCGTCAGCATTGGATGTCGTGGGAAATCCCCGAAATGAAATTAAAGGAGGGAAACACGGCAACCGCCCTTTTCCCACCAAGATAGAGAAGGAGAGAGAGAGGGATTCGATGCTCTTTAGTGTACTTGCTAGCACTTACATTCGACTCGTTGCTTGGACCCGATCGGACTCTCAATTTTTCCATTGGTAAAATCTGTAGTAGCTTTCTTATTTAGAATTCGTAATTTTATTTGGAAAAATCTCCCGCAGGCTCCCTGCTGCACCACGAGTCGCCGTCGGACGAGGAGTTCGCCATCGCCTCCCTGGCCACCTGCGCGTCGGGTTCACACGTGAGGAAGCGACAGATCCGTCGGCTGCTTGACGTGGCGGACAAAGTGGGCGGCGTGGCCGAGGGCACCGCCGCCGCCGAGGACGCCAGCGGCGACGTCGGTGAGAGCCCCCTCCCCCTCCACTGCCCCACCCCCTCCACTGCCCCCACCCCCACCTGCCCCGCTCCACCAGCAGGATTCGGTTGACCGCCGATCGTTTCCTGACCTCAACATCGTTTGAAACTCACAATCGAAAATGTGCAAGCAGTAAGCAATAGTGAGCCGAAAACTTCATACCTAGTCGCAAGCAATAAATTACATTCCTGCAAAATCCAACAACCAATGATAAATATTATGGATAATTATAAATAACAATTAATAAGTGATATGCCATGATATTTGATCTGTGATTGATGAGCGACTCAAAGATTTCGAAGCTGGGAAATCACAAATCTCGAAGCTGGTTCTCTTCTGCCCACGGATTATGAACATTCCGGTGGGAACAATTTGTATGATTGTTCTTTTTATATTTAAGTTGTTCTTTTCCATTATCATAGTTTATCTTCATATTCTGGTTTCAACATAACAAGGCTACGTAATTGTACTTGAATAATTGTAATTTTTAAAGCTAAATACAAAAAAACTAAACTACGGTATAGTCTAGAAAACGTAAATTTATTTCTAACTGCAATGATTATGACATAGCCTCCTTATTTCACGGTAGAAGTTTTACACTTAATAGCAGCAACATATGTGTGCAACAGCTTTGGGTGCATTTCATCTTTTTCAAATTGTGAGCTTGAAAATGAATTTGTGCCCCGAAACTATTGTCGGCACTCACTTAATGGAGAGCTACGATCGTGTATTTTTATAATAAGTGCCATGTTGGAAAAGTAATTTGTATTTGGAATGAACATTTTACATTCTCTTGTCCTATAATTTCATATCCTTCCCTAAAAATTTGCTGTGAGCTCAAGACAAGTCTGCTGTCGTATTCATTATTAAAATCATGTGTTATGATTCCGAACCTGTCCCGCGGAATTAAAGTAAATTCAAGAACTACCGTTTTTCTTACTTCTCCATTGTAGGCGTTTCAATGCCAAGCAGATGAACTTTAAACCAATGAATGAATATCTTTGTGTGTCGGTTACTTATTATCTAAACTTCCCATTCCTATTCAAGTCGCAAGGCTTGATTTTCCAAATAACAAAGCTTTTATGATGGTGAAAACCTGATTTTTATTTTGAAAAATTCATAGTTGATAATAAAATATAAACGAAATGACGTATAAAGGCATAGTAAATTAAGAACTGGGATTGAATAGGTAAAATTCGATTAAAATGCTGATCGACATTTTCCCGTTACTTGTTCTCTCGCAAAACATATTCACTCTTTGATTCAACCAATCGCGAGATTTTCGATTCACTTCGCTCACCAACGCCCAGGAGGTCAACGATTTCAGTATGCCACCCCTTGCATTTAATCACGACTGATTTCGTATTCCATACTTCGTGACTATGGGTTCCATAGATGAGTAACCGTGTTTTGTTTTTCCATGACCTCAAAATGCGTACCAGCTTTATTTCGCGTCTCCGAGGAAACGCGCGTAACTGAAAGACCGCTATGCATCCCATCACTAATGAAATCGAACTGTGAGTCTCGAGGCTGACAATTTCGTTCTCATTGGTCGGTGTTCTCTGGAAGCACTCAGATATTCAAGAAACTCATGAAAATCATTCTAGACACCATTGGCAACGGATTGTTTTCAAGACAATTCTGATTGGTTCCCAAAATGTCTGCTTGGCTCTCACTCCTCGCCATACCGTTTTCTTGACGGAGAGTGACGGTGAAAATGACGTGATTTTGCGTGATAACAGATCACTGTCTCTTGTTGATTATTTGTAATCATATTTGTTACGTTATACTTTTTCCGCTTTTGTTACATTCATACATTGTCAAATACATGCCATGATTCCATGAGAATTAAGGCATTTTGTAGCTATATTCATCAAATTAATTGCGTAAACAAATGGAAATATGACGTCGAAACCCCTACGCATTTGCAAATGAAATCCGCGAGATTAATCATCACGCGCGTGCACTGGCGCCGGGGCCACACAGCCTTCAACTACCTGCGCAAAATCGCCCTTTGCACCGGCAGTGCATCGCGGCCCTGTTTCCACCCCGTGCCATAATCCTTGTTCCCCTGTGCCCGCAGAGACCCTGGCGACCGTCCTGCTGGCCCTGGACTGCATCGTGAGAGAGCACCGCAATCGGAACCTAGAACACTACGTGAAGAGGCCCGCTCGCAGCCTGGCCCGCCTCCAGACTCCCGACGGCTCCTTCGGGTCCCGAATGAGGGCCACGGCTCTCGCCCTGCAGGTGGGTCGCGCGTTGTCCGTCTTAAGCTACCATGCGTGAGCACCCCATTCCAGGTCTGATCTTCGAATTAAGTCGTTCGTGGTGTGCCAGGGGGCTCGCCTATTCACCGGAGGTCACTCGCATTGGCGGTTCCCCGCGCCTACGATTTGGGCCTCCCTCGTTTTTATTTAGAGACTTATGAGCCGGATACTTGCTGTTCACGAGTTATTACAAGTTGAATAATAATAATACTCCGAAATATCGCGGTGAAGGTGAAGGCTGATGAAGTAACGGACGTTTACATAGTGAGAAAGTATTTAGAAGAGCAGAGGAGGAACAGGCAGAATGGCCTAATAGCATTATGATATAAGGAATGTGTACAGACAGTCCATGTATATTAGACATACCTTGAAACGGAATGGATTAATAAGGATGTAGAATGGAAGATAAGGTCGTAAGAGGAAGACAAAGAAACAAAGGTATGGGCCAAGTAAACAGGTATGTTGAACGGGGGAGCTGTCGAGAGTAAGAGGGATTTAGCAATAGAATCGATGGAATGAAGTACTACTGACAGCCAATTACCATGTTTAATTAATATTATTGTAATTATGCCTAAGTTGAACTATTTGGAGGAAGTTCAATTCTATTCTTGAATGCTAGGCTCAAACGTATTTAGTGGCCTTTGAGGGGAGTCAAGGCAACTGTGGGGAAAACAATCGATAATTTAGGCACTTTGTAGTTATTCTGGGCGCCATATTCGCTTAGAGATATCATTTTTTATTATTTAAATATTGATATCTATGGTCTTCTGCCGTGGCAATCTTCATTCGTTGCAACCGCATTTCTCATTATTTGTTTTGCCGAATAAAAGTGCGATTTGTGTTCGTTAACAATTTGCATGAAATAATTCATGGAGTGAGACGATTTCAGCGAAATGTTTTGCTGAACATGTATGCCAAGATAATTGTCACACAGTTATTATCCCTTTACACAATGGCCTTTAAACTTTCAAAAATAACTTATCTCATTTTAATCTTCTCACATCTTGTGTGCGAATTAGTGAATGTTTCTTGTGAAATACTGTTTTATACGTTTTAAGAGAAAAGAAAGCTCAACTTAGTGTTTGTCATTTATTTTAGTAACATTGAATAAATAGTTTAGAACTTTTACCCGATTAGGCTAAAAATTTCACCTGAGGTCCTAGGTGACAACCATTAATGTTCAATCAATAATTTGAAGAAAATTGATGAAGTAATGACCATGGGGCTTAAGAAATGGCCGTTACACAATTACTGAATTACCGTTATGTAGTTGTTGACAGCGGTTCGAGAGGATGTTCAGCAGTGCGAAACACCGAAATCCAAGCTGTGAGAGCCTCATCTAAGGACAATGAATGGATGAGTAATGCATTGTTTTCTCGTCCCGACCCGTAGGCGCTGATCTCGACGTGGGAGGAGGAGCCATCTTGGAACCACATGGCCTCTTCCGAGAACCAGCCGGGCGGGGGTACGTCGTGGAACCGCAGCGCGGCGCTCGTGTCACTCCTCTCGCACCAAGGCAGCGACGGCTCCTTCGGCGGCGGCGACGTGGTGGCCACGGCGGAGGCCGTGCTGGCCCTGGCAGGCCGGGGCGGCCTGGGGGCCGTGCGCAACGTGTCCTGCCCCACTCCACCCCGCCCCCCCTCACCGCTGCTCCCGGCCTCCGGCGCCCTCACGCCGCCGCCGGCTTCGCAGCAGACCGCTTCCGGCCAGCAGCGCTCACCCCTCACCCCTGCGGCCCCCGCGAGACACGGTACGGAGGCGCGGGATGGACGTAAAAGGCCCCTCCTTGGGCTGTCTACAAAGACAGGATACCCTTAGGGCGCAAACGGATACGGGGAAACATTCCTATTTTCCGTTCTAAAATATACACATTTCTCGAAAATGTTGACATTTTCCGACCAGTTTGTTGGTAATGCGGTGGAATCAGTCACACACCGTAGAAAGAACAAAAATGTAGGAGAAACTTGATTTAAGTGTTTGCATTGGTCAAATAAATAGGAACTTGCTAATTTCCACTTGGGGGTATGCCTGTCTATGGCTACCTGTCGAGTAATTTGTGTAAAATAATATGAATATTGCTTTAAAAATTAATGTATTTGCATAGTTACCTGTTCTGACGCACTATATTTATCAAAGGTATCGTTATCGGTGGCGTGACCTTCTAATTATGCGGTCTGTGTTTTTTTGTGATTCAGTTGTTCATCTTTTAGAACGCTATCTTGACTTCAAGTTTTCTGATATCCCTATCCTTCATTATTTTCTACATTTGATGATTCTGCTTGCCAAGTGGAAAATCTTTATAATACTCAAATTTTAACAGAAAAAAATAAATTAATATCAGGCTCATCTCTTGCCTATTATCTCAGATTTACTTTTGCTTAAGCTCTTAAATGAAATATTTTCATCTCCTTCTCCAACTTCTAAGCATAATTTCTCAGTACACATCTTTTTCTACCATTAAGTGCCTCAAAGTCTTCATTCAGAAGCAGCAAATATACTGTTTTTTTCTTTACGGATACAACTACCTGCTGCGTCAGCTTCTGTGTTATTTACTTCCGTCTAAATGCAGAGGTTGAACGGATGGCAATATCTGCGATCGCACTTTTACGCGCAAGCGGCGATTGATTCGAGATGTGGTGCCTCTCAATCCAGGAGCCTCGAGCCACTCGGCCGCCCGCACCCAGAGCGACGAGGGCTTGGAGACAACCGGCCCCAAAACCGAGGGTCCCGCTGCCACACCTAAAGGCCCCAAGAACGGCACGGCGGGAGAGGACGCCGTGGTCACCTATACCTTGTGGGTGGGGCCCAACATCTCCGAGAGCCTTTCACTGACCCTCAAGGCGCAGAGGAACTCGTCCTTCTATGGCGTGATGACAGAGGCCGCTCGGCGCGACGAACGATTCCAGTGAGTGAAGCGGGAACCGCCGTGGGAAAGGGGGGATCCGTCCCACTAGGGGGTGGGGGGTCGAAATTGATGTTGTCCATGTTCATGTAACATTCTGTCAATCAAACCAATACTGTCGAATATCACTTTGAAAAAATTGGGATGGAATATAATAAGATATAGATGGAATAAATTAACTGAGAAACTCTTTGATAAATATATTAGGCCAGCAAGTTTAGGTATGGTAAGTGAATACTAAGTATATGGAGAAAGCTTACGACCAGGCATATTTGATTGCCAGATTGAAAGGGTATTAATTTGAAATGGTATTAATTGAAAGGGTATTATTTCTGGATTGAAAGGCTCGTTGAGAGGGATGAAATTCCCACCAAACTGCTTTCGTTTAGATTTCAGGAAAATTTGGAAGGAAGAGTTAATATTGGCAATTTTGTAGCATTTATAAGGACGGACCTTGGCCAGAATATTCTCAGATTAGTGTTCGTTTCATCCCATGTAAAAGTAAAGGCAGCGGTATGTCAGGGGTAAGAAAATAAGTTTTATTTCATGTGCAGCCATTGAGGTACTTAAGATCATTAAGTACTTAGGACTTGAGAGAATTGAAAGTAGGGGAAACGATTACTCAGGTAGTGATTTAGAAACGGGAGAGGTTCGTTTGATGGCCATCGCAGGAATGAGATCACTAATAGAAAGGAACGTAGAGTACAACCAGGTTGCATTATTTTATTTCATTGATTTCAATTAGGAGATACAGTAACTTAGGTAGATTTAATTATATTAAAGAATATAGGAGTAGCTTGGAAGATAGGAGACATATCCTCAACCTGTAAATGTCTCAGAGTGCTTAGGTATGAGTGGTGGATGGAGAGTTGGGATGGACAGCATTAGCAAGAGAAATAAAATGTCCATTGTCATTAGTGCTTATCAATATTCATACACTTGGTAAAAAGAGGCACCAGAAGTACTAGAAATCAGACTAAAAGTCAAGGGTGGGGAATTCAATAAAAATCAAATTTTTGGATCACCAAGAAAAAGTTAGCCAGTCAGCCAATATGCTATGATTAATATTGAGTACCTGTGAAAATCAGTGGGATAGGTATGGGTTGAAGATCAATGTGAGCAAAATAAAGGATGTTTTTATGAAAGAGAAAATATGAGGTATCCATTAAAAAAAGAGAGCAAAACCTAAAGCGGGTGGAACAATTTACCTATCTTAGAAATGGTTTGGACCAAAATGATTAAAGTAGCGGGGGCATAAGGAAAATAATTGCATTAGGCAAGAAAGCTTTCACATGAAGGGAGGAGTTAATGTCAGGGACATTGAGTAAGGATATTAAAGAAAACATTAAGAACAACTTTTATATGGAGTATGTTTTTGTATGGTGCAGAAACATGGTTCTTTAGGAAAGATGATGGGCATAAATTGGTTTGAGATGTGAGTGTAGAGGATAAGAATGGTAAAATGGATGGAAAGGAAAATAAACAAAGAAGTAAATGGCATGGAGGGGAAGAGAGAGAGAGAGGAAGTTGTTTTGAGGTATCCAATGGAGGAATGCAAGATGAATGCAGAGCATATTGATTGGGAATGTGATGCTTAAGACTGAAATGAAGGGATGGAATTTAAACAAGTGAGGTGAAAGAAAGCAATGAAAAGACATCATGAATGAAAAAAGGGGAGGAAGATTTAAGCATAATTGAAGGATTTATTATAGCATTGGGTGTCACATTGAATCTCGGTACTTAAGCCTTAGTAATTTAGGTTTGTTAAGTTTTTATCCATCTTAAACCTACCTTAAATGAGAGAATACCAAATGACAATCATCAATTAATATAAGTATGTGTAATCACAATTTCAATCTTGCCCAATGACAACATTCTACTATTATTATTCCCCAATTATTGGTGTGCTGGTGACTGCCTAGACTGTTGGAAATTTTTGCACCTTGGGTATATAATTTATTCAATGTTTCTTGAATCCTTGGTTTTTTTACTTATTTAGTCATGCCTATCTTTATTTAACAATTTCTCTTTTGGATGGGTGTCACTTCCTTGTCTTATGAAAATATTCTTTATGAAGAGTATCCTCCAACTTCACCCCAGTCATTAACTGCATGTCAATCTTCTTCCTCACTCCACTTCCTCAATCCCTATGGTTCTAATTTTACTATCTTGAATTCATGTGTAATATTTTTTGTGAGTCCCCTGACAACTTATAGGAAGTTAAAATCAATTAAGGTTAGGTTTTGTAAGGTTCAATTCTATGTACTTTTAATAATTGTTTTCTATTAATCCATTTGAGTGCATCCATACTTATGAATTATTCCTCTCCTCTCCATGTTTTCTATGAGTATTCATGAATTGTCTCTACACCAAATTATCTGCTCCATTTACTGAAAACTTCCCTGGATTCTTTGTTTGGTAAGAGTTACTGTTTTACAGTCACTGAAGCTTTTATTGTTTGTTGTTTACAAATCCTCTCTAACTAGAGCCTTCAAGGAGTGTATCTTTGTAAAATTCAATGTTATTATTAGAACCTTTCCCTTGATGAAAAAAATAGCAACATGAATTAAGCAATTCAGCAATACTATTCTCATTGCTCCAGCACTTGGTTAAATAATCCCTCTTCTCTCTTCTGTTAATGCCTTGAGATGGTTTTCATGTTATAATGATTTACAGATGCCCGACCTTACATTCTTTCCCCAATAACTACTACCCAGGCACCTACCCAGCTGATAGCTCTGTGCATATTTTTTTAGGAAAAATAAATTTTTGTTAATTTTATGATTTTTATTACATTTTACAGTGGAATCATAAATTTAACAGCGTACCCCTCTCAGGTTTAGTAATGATGCTTTTGTTACTACTATTTCACTATTTTTAAAGTTGTACTTTATCTGCCAAAAGCCATTTGATTCCTTAACTGGTGGTTTGTCTAACATTCCTTCCATAAGACATGAACATATCAGGATCATTCATTAATGTGAAGCTTTGAGGAGCCAAAGCAATGGTATGTAAAACCCTGTCCCCACCTGCATGGTCCCTGTCCTCCATGGGAATGGGAGAGGGAGGAAGCCCTTGGTGAGGGACTACTCATGGAGAGGGGGAGGGAGGACCATGACTCACTCTGGGCACTCTTCCTTCCCAAGGTTCGCCTCCTCCACTTGGCCCAATGGCCACTACGTCCACACGATCCACAACCTCCGGGAGCAGCCGGCCGCTCACAGCTATTGGCTCCTCTACAGGCTTGCCACCCTGCCGGACCCAATGGACCCGCCCTCCCACCGCCAGCTCTCGCCGATAGGTGAGCTTCCATGAGCAGCAAGGGTACTTGATTCATGAGCGAGCTGAATGAATAAAATTGGTTTCAAATAGAGAATAATCAATTCATAATCTTCCACACTAATATGAAATTTGCTCACATTCATGCACAACAAAGCACAAAATATAAATCATTTAAATTTTAATCCATAAAATTGAACGCTTTTCTGATGTTATAATAAATATACTGAAAATAACTTAAATATTTTAACTCACAGAGATAAGAGGGGCCTGTTATATGGTTATTTAGTTTTAAATATCCTATTTCTTGGAGATATGATATTAATTTCTTCCACAGTAATTTCTAGCATGATTTTTTATGATGTTTTGAGATGCCTATGAAATGACTTCAGTAGTGGCAGTTATTCAGGGAGACAACTGACAGCTAAGTTCATTTGCACAATTAGACATGTGTGGGAGTGATTTAGTAGGAGTAGAATATTCAGGGATTCGAAGAAGGGTGGAGAGAAAACCTATATTGGTACTATGTATGGAGAAAATGAAAGAGGAGAAAGGCATTTATAACCCTGATAACAAAACAATTTAGTGGTGGCAAACATTACCTTACAATGAAACCCAGAAAGACGAAATGTGTAGAAGATGAAAGGAGATGAAAGAAAATATTATTATTTAAAAGATATTGATTATATACTGGTTAAAAAGAAATTTTTGAATAAAATAAAGTACCACAAAAGCTCCCCGGGGCAGGTAGAGATAGATGTCATAATTTAGTGTTAATAAAGTGTCATGTGAAATTAGATTAGCTAAAGAAAAGAATGAAGACTAGATGGGAGTCAGGCAGATTGAATTAAACAGCCACAGTTGGGTTTCTCACAGAAATTGGAAAACAAAATGAAAACATTTAATTGCCCAATTCTTGAATGAAGGGCATTGGCAAGAAATGAAGACTGGATTTCTACAAGTCTTCAAGAAAACTATAGGCCTAAGGAAACCTTAGATCAATAGACCTAATAGAAGAGAATAAAGAATGAAAACTGAAGGACTGAGAAAGGACAGATATGGGACAGAATACTAAGAAATTGAATCAGCAGCAAAGTGAGAAGAGCAATGGAAAGCTGGGTAAAGACTTGTGCAACGGAAGGCAGTGTGACTTCATCCAGGGAAGAGTTGAAGCAGCTCACAAAATGAGACACCTTTTTAATGAATGCAGAGCAAATATTGATGTCATTTGTGAGAGTGATGGTGAAATTCTCACTGAAAATGTAGACATAGCAAAGAGAGGTGAAGAGTATTTGGAGAACCTTTTTAATGGAAGAAATGCATGTGAAGATACTGATAGAACAGGACACTGTCAAAGATAATGAGAAAGGAGGCTATATCCTCAGGTATGCAATTGATGCTGCAGTGATGATCTTGAGAGCAAACAAGACATCTGGGTCTACTATACACCCTCAAAACCAATATAAAATAAATCAGACCAAAGATCCTAACATAGATATATACCTTACTATTATGTGATATGGGTATAAGAGAAGAAATACCCATAGGCTTTAAGGAGAATATGTAATTGCCACAATACCAACAATGAATAAGGGAGAAAAATGCTAAAAATTCATGCAGTGAAACAGAGGGAGGAAACATTCAGAAAGATTATGGCAGAATTTTAAGATTGCTCATTAACATTAATGATATTTATTGTTTACATAGAGGAGGCAATTAATGAGGTCAAGGAAAAGATACAAGGAAGCATACAAATTCATGAAGAAAGGGCAAGTTTGCTGTAATTTGCGGATGACATAGCTGCACTTGCAGGGTAGAAAGAAAACCTTGCAAAGATACTAGGATGGTTAATCTTGAAAGGTTGCACATCAGGGAAGTAGGCAACTGGAGTCCACACGTGTTGCCAAAAGCGGAAAATACCATTTATAAGTACTCGTAATGTAGAAATAAGGAGGTAATTGGATGGAAAATGCAGTCATAAACCATCCTCGTGCCTCCTTCATGAATATAGTAATAAAATAGATTAAAGGAGAGAGAAATAATTGACAGGGGGAGAGGTGTGAATAAAATCATGGGAGTCAGTAAAACCTTTTCATCCACCTGCTGTATTGGACTTGGCCATTTTATGTTCTCCTTAATTTATAGATTTCCCCATGTTGAAATTGCTACAGAATCCTTCATCTACTCCCCACAGTTATCGTCTGTCAACAGATATGTTCAGTAATTAGTTAATGTGGAAATTTTGATGACTCTCCCTTTTCCAGTGGATCTTTTGCTCTCCAACCTAATTCTGTCAACAGTTATTTAATTCTTAGTTTAATTATTTGACATGTTAATTTATAATGGGTGGTAAATATAAAAAAAATGTTATTTTTCCAGGTGTGGATGACCTGTTAGTGAATGATGGTGACCATTTCCTTTTCTGGTACAAGAAGCTGTGAATGGAGGAATCTGAGGTGGGAGGGGAGGGGAGAGGTTGGAGGTGAATGGAGGCATTGTTTGGTTCAGGGGAAGGAGTGGAGGTCATGGTTTGGAGCCGTCATGACTTGGAAGTTAATATGCTACTCAGGATTTATCTATGCATACATATATATGTATATATATATATATATATGTACGTGTATATTTGCATATGTGCATGTATATCAATTGGAATGAAGACACCATGACTGGTTTGACAATAGGTCAAGGAAGGAGACATGAACTGGGGCACGTTGAATGTGGACCACTAGCAGAGAGAGAGAGAGAGAGAGGGAGGAAGGGGGAGGGGAAATCTGGATTGGCTTGTATCATATTACAAGGACATCATAGAGAGGAAGAAAGAGGATTTTTAGGGACTGCTATTTATCCGTTACTCGACTGCATAGGCACCCACTGAATGGGGAAGGAAACACCAGGATTCGAAATTCCTAATTGTGATTGAATGCTGCCACATGGCCATCGGAAGGTTTAAAATGAAGAGGGAGAACAATATCAGGAAAGGATAATTAGTGTTGGAATAGCCAATCTGCAAGGCATTTTTTATTTTTAAATTTTTTCTCCATTATTTAAGAGAAATGCTGCTCACTGATCGCGCCGAGGCAATGGTTGTGTGCATGAGTGAATGCAAATGAGCAAGTGAGAATGTTGATTGCCTTCTTTTTGTGGGATCTCCAGCGGAGAACCTGGCCAGGGATGTCTGTGCAATTGTGTGTGTGTGTGTGTGAATGAGTGTGTGGGCACATGTGTGTGTAAGCATGTCATATTTTTTTAATTGTCAGATTTTAGAGTTTTATTAGCATCCAAAAATATTATAGGCATGGAATAGTTTCACTTAACCTGATATAAGCACACATGAATTTGTTTTTGTCATATTTTTATGCCTCCATGGTTATAAGAACCTACCTTACCGCATTTGACAATTGAGTTATCACTTTCCAGTATTTTCTTGAGCAGGAGACATTTTTTTTTAAGATATGTACAAATCATTGCAATTTTTTGGGATCTTTTAAGTTTGGCTTCATCTTTTTGCTTTGGGGTGAATATGATCATTTACTTTGACCAATTTTGAGCTTTACCAAGCCATTGATGGTATGTGGAGATGCTTTATATTGTACTATATGCAATGAATTAAAAATTATCATGGGCAAAAATAATATTCCAGCTTTCCACAATATATTCTTATAAGTGTCATAAAGATTGTAACGTAAAAGTTGTAGCTTCATTGTGTTCTTTTGTATGATGATGGATATAAGATAGAGCCATAAGATCTGCCATGGCTTGACTATAATGCTTGTTTTAGTCAAAGGAAATTTATATACAATATACTTATTGTATTTCACAAAGATTGTCATAGGTACAAATGAATTTTACACTGGCATTCCTTAGTTCATGGCTTTTGATTAGTAACACTGCAATACTTGCTGCTATAGATTGTATTGAACACTTGATTTCAGGAGAATGCATTTGTAAAAAAAATCATTTTTATAGAGATAAGAACCTGTTAACAGTTTAATGAATTCCCAATGCACACCAATGACTATAAAGTGCTCAAGTTCATTTACTTGTGACCAAATATGAGCTGAATTTAAAATTCAGAAAGCTCAACCCAATTTTCTTTGCTAAATGTAAGTGGTATCTTTTTCTAAAATAGCTGAAATGGTCACCGGGGATTCCAAAAAGTTATTTCATGAGTTATATACCCACCTATCATTAAATGAAGATTAATATTCCCCTTGATTTTAAATATTTCTAGTAAAACATAAAAATCACTTCTGGAAATAAATATCTTTCAGCTTATGTTCCCGCTGAAATTACTGACTTTGATTCATTCTAAGAATCTGCTTCAATAGGAGTATTAAAGAGTGTTGGCATGTTTGTTAAATTAGTCCTACATTAATCAGCAGGCAGGAAGTCTTGTGATTTGTTAATAATTAATTTTGTCTTGACTTGATAATTAAACTGATCTCACCCAATTTTTTTCTCAAACAACATCATATGAACATTTTCCAAATGTCTACTGCCACTTCCCTCTCTTACATATGAGTAAGTTTACAGAAATGGGTGCCATTCTGTTGGTGGAACAAAAATTGTTCATCACATTCATTTTCAAAAATTGTGATGAAAATAATTTAATAAATGAAGATGCCCATAATAAATAACTTAATTTTTGTTTGATTATTTCCAGGAGTCCTTTTTCATTGAATTTCCAAGTTTTTGGTTAAATAAGTATGGTATTTATACAATATACAATGTTTTACAATAAATAATCCAGTAGGTTTGTAGTGATGTTAGTGATGTGGGTGCAATCATATGGTCTAATCAAGGGAATCTTCCTTTAAGAATTTTCTTTTCCAACCCAAAACATTTACTTAAACAAGAGCAATTGGTATTGAACCAAATGACATTGTGACTAAATATATAAATATATATATATATATATACTTCTTTCGAGAGCAAATGTGGTCCTGACTTTTTTATTAACTTTTTGTGGAAAACAATAATTTACCGTTGGAGTGAAACATTGTGAGTGGTAGACTTTCCCAATCTCTGTAATGATAAACAAATAAATAAAATTGGACTATCCCAGAAGGTACTGAAAAACTTGGGGAAATGGTTCACTTCATATCCTTTGTATCTACCTACTATTCCAAATAATGTCTGTATCATTTGGGTAACGGTGTCCAAAAATGCCATTATTGTATGTAGGTATGTATATCTAACTATACTTCAATATAGTATCTGTTTACTGGAAGTTTATAGCCAAACTGAGATCAGTGCATATGTTTATCCACATGTGGAATTCACAGCTTGATGTAAGAAGTTTTGACTCAACATTACTTCCCCTTGGAACAAGAATGTCTCCTTTCTTTGTAATTGTTTCTTCTTTGTGGCCAATTCAGTATTTCATCCTCATCAAAATTCTCTTACCCACCTGCAGAGATTTGTTGACAGATTGATTCACTGTTGGTGTTTCCTTTCATTATTCATCATACTTTTCCTATTTTGTTAACATTTAGGTAAATATATCGACAGATACATACATATATTGAAGCTGTAATTTTGATGTGAAATTTATTCATTTGCTGATCAAGTCATCCTTAGGCAAGATACATCAATTTATGTGACTGTAACAAGGCAAGACATGGAAATAAAAGCATAATCAAAAGTTTTAGGAGATGTCAGTATGTGTCATTTATTTAACTAAAACCACTAAAAACCAAACTTGATGTATGGGAATCTGTACAAAATGAGTGCAACAGATATGATAGAATGCACTTAATTTTGCAAAATTGATGAGTGGCTCAATTGCCAGGGATGATATATTTTCTATTAATATTTCTTGTTTATTCAATTTTTTATTATAACTTTTATTATAATATTCCAGTTTCTGTTATCCTCATATTTTAATTTTATAAAACTAATGATGAACCTTGCACTGTTTATATAAATAAATAAATACATTAATATACATGTCCTCAGGTCTCCTTGGTGGGGTGAGAAAACTGCACAGGCCTTTGTCAATTCTGACTTCGATCCATCCATATAGACGTGGATGAAAATGGAGTGGGATCCAAAAAAAACTGTTTGCTGCTATTCCATGTCAAAGGTCCACGATTTTTCAATACTGTGTGTGACATTCTTGACATCAGGCTGAGGGAATAACCCAAGGTGGAGATTTGGGGTGGCAAAAAGAATATACTTTTCTTGAGTGTCACTTTCCTTTGCGCATCAAATGATTTAAGTACCGCTTTCAATAGGAAAAAGCTTTTTTCTCCCCCATCCGCGTCCGGACGAGACCTCTTGCGTAGTGGGACGTTTTTTTTTCCTAAATAAAAGAATGTAAGTTCGTTCCCCGACCACTCCACCCACCACGAATCCAAACACCGCACCGCAGCAGCGGAGTGGTCAGCTCAAGGGATGTAGGCTTCTGGAGTGGTTGTCTGTTTCGGGATGAATCATTAAGTCAAGGGCCCACCAAAACCCTTGAACCTCCATCAGCCCTACGTAGACCCCCACCGCCTCGGCACTCGTCATCGGAACGAAATCTTGATGGGAGTCCTTTGGCCATGGGTGTGGCTAGCCCCCGACCGCCCGTTTACTGGAAATTCAATTTTGTTAATTCAATGATACCTTGAAGAAGACTGAAAGAAATTACTTAGCCAACTTATTGAGTTAGATAGGGTATATTAATGGTGATTCAGAAAAGGAATTGTAATTGTAATTTATTCATTCACCATAAGCATAGAGTTATGCATGGCTTTGTCAATACATGTTTTACACTTCATTTCCGTAAAAAAAAAACATTATGCAAAATCAAAACAATATGAAAAGTACAAATAGATACAATTTACAATTTTTTGGAATTAAAACTTTTCAGTTATACATTTGAAATGGTATGCATTAGAAAATCATCTACACTATAAAATAATTTACATGAAAGTAGTTTTTTCACGGCACACTTGAATTTAAAGGAATTTTTGATGTTTTTAATATAAGCAGGCAATTTATTGTACATAAGTATTCCCTGATGATCTATCCCTTTAATCGTTTTATTTACTCTGTGCTGACTTACATGGAATGCATTTTGGCTTCTCGTATTATGACTATGAAGGTCACAGGATTGATTTTCTGAAGGGAAAGAAGACTTAAAATACCTGAATCTCAATCAGAAAGTCAGACTAAGTGTAAACTAACTTCTGTCAGTTGACAGAAGAGATTGGAAAGAAAGGATGTTAGACAATAGAAAGGCTTTATGCTCTCACTTTTACTTGTTTAATAAACAGTGAATTCTGATTTTGATTGTATTGTAATTAGAAAAGCACGATTTTTTCCATGCCGTTCTTCGTGTTGCGCATTGAAATATTCAGAAACGTTATGTTTGGTTTTTGAGGCGATGGCTTTGGAGGGCCAAGTGAAAGAATTTCGAAAAAAGAGGTCCCACTTCCAATCTTCTTTCAAAATATATTAACGTGACCAATGCCAATTGACTGGGAGTGGATAGGCCCCGGACACCCGTTTTCACGACATCCAAGGCCAAAGAGAAATATTACTCCCTGGACCATACGGGATTTCCAAAATCGGGTCGGGAACCAGAGCGTTCACCCTCCGGGACCCCCTTCTCTCACTTGCGGGTCTCCTGGCTCGGCAAACACCCATGTGGATCGCAGGCCGGATGGTAGGGCCATACGTAGACAGTAAATCCGTTAGACTGTTTGGAAGTATACCTTTCTTACAAGGGGTTAGTTTTCGGGTGTGTCTCGTCGCCTTTTTAGTTGATTCTTAAGTCGGGCTGTGATACTGCGGGGGAATTCTCAATCCCCATACCGCACGAGGGAAGGGGGATTTAGACCAACCAAAAAGATGATAAGAGTCACCGCGAAAGAGGAACTGAATGCTACCCAAGGATGCCCCAGTGCAGTGCACAGCCCGTCGGATGGGACGCAGTTGACTCATCGCACTTCCGAGGCGAAATTGGCAATGCTGCTTCACCTGCGCCTCAACCCTCCCTCCCCCTCTCCTCTGACCCTCTATCCAACCCACCCTCCCCGTTATGTACAAGGTGCCAAGGTACATGCTCTTATGTAATAAACTCAAAGAAAGCTAAGGAAATAATCAGGTTCATATAACCTGCTGAGGAATAGTAGTTGCCAACGCATTTATTTTACCGAGTTCCTGATGAAATTTTCCTTACAGCAATTAATCACCAATTTAATTGGAACTTCCAATTATTTTCCGGGCTGCGAGGCATTAGCATCACCATTGGGCTAATTTCCTTACATGTATGTTACGGCATGTATTTGTATAGTAATCGACTAACAATGAAACCCAAGTCTGGATTCTCTGAATGGTCACACGATTGCTCGTTTAATGACGCGCGCGCATTTCTGGAGGGGTACGCAATTGCATTGTTGACTGGTGGTCTTGGAGGCAGTTGTACACTCGGCACTCAAGCTTTCAGCGAGGAAGGGAGCGGTTAATTGAAGGACTCCAGCTCGCTCCAGTGCAAAGCCCTTCTAAGATACGCGAAATGCGCACTTTCGGAATTGAAATGGGCTAAAAATGCCCTCCGCCTCCTTTTCCATCGTCCCTATTCGATTTCACTCTCTCTTGCGCGAAGTCTCCCACTCAATAAACCCCCCTAGCCTCCCCCACCTTCCCACCAAAGTCCCCCCTTTACTTGCCGACGGACACTTGGTCTCGCCAGTCAGCTTTGAGACCCGGGATGAGCCAGGCAATGGAAGCGTCTTGTTATCCCGGAGTTCGTGGAACACGCGAGGGCGTATCGTCGAGCTGCTCTGGGGAAGACTAAGCGGTCGAAATCATGGACAGCTCTATGTATATCATTGGTGAGTGGCGATTTAATGCAAACCCACAACATGTGGTAGATTAGGCTTCTTCATAAACATGTATCAAGTTTCTAAATATCAGGTTTCGATTATCTAGACCTTAGGGCCATTTTCCAAAATTGACGGTTGCGTGTTAGTACGTATGTAGTCAGCGTAAATACATTATTTTAAAATGTGCTTTCTCTTGCTGGCACCCGAATGTACATACACTGAGCAAAGGGTGGAAATACTCGGTAAATCCGATGTTCAGCTTTGCTCAATTTTCGTCGGTTTTTGTCCAGTGGATGTATTAATGATTGTCCCGTAATTATCACTGGGTATCGGAATGGGGCGGTGGGTAACGTACTGATTTTCCACCCAGAGTTTGAATCCTAAAGGTGGCAGGTATTTTTCATTGGTCTCCCGATCCCAATGATAAAGGTATTTTGTGGAGAGCACTTTGGGTGAGAACAACGTCCGTCATATGGGACGTTAACTGCGGACCCCATGGCGCCTTTCGTTGAGAGCGGACTACTGCCGACGTCAGGTGTCTCACCAAACTTCCTCCTTTCTCATCTAGTCCTAATGGCGCGTAATGACTTCGGCTTTTCGCCACCTACCCCCTATAATTATAAATATTGTCGATCCTCGGAAATAATAAGGTTGCAATCACGGCCGTGGTAGATTCCAATTCTTGTGTGTACACACATTGAAATTTCGATTTGCGACGTCCAATTCTTCGTCATTTTAGCCGCTCCACAATTTATAATCTTATTACCTTCTGGTATGATCCTTTCCTGGCACATGATTCGAAATGGGGAGGGACTGCTGATTCGATCCCGTGTGAAGTGGATGAAAATTCAAGCTGAATTTTGTAGTTCATTCTTTCTTAGGCGACGGTGACACCCTAATTAGTATCGCGCTCGCCATCCAAACACAGAGGCTGTACGCTCGAATCTATCTTCGGGTTTGCGAGCGACTGGAATGTATTTCCCCAGGAATCCTCGTAAGGAAAACAAAGCGACGGTCCCGGCACGTTGAAGATCCATGAAATTAGCCACTAATTCCTTAATTTTGTCAGTCCTAAAAAAATGCTATTATGAAATTTGTTTCTCCTCAGATACACTTCAGATGAGGTCGCCTAGACGGAAATACGCTACGCTTCCTTTGTAGTTTCATGTTAGGCCCAATGCAGGAATATCGCCTGAACAAATGTCCAGCTGCTGCCGAGAGGAGAATACATTGGTAAAATCTCGTAACTAAAGGTTGCTCTGGTTCTAGTGAGACAATTTGCTTATTAATTTCACTCGCTTCCCAAGGATTAGAAGTACGATGATTTATTCATTATATTTTGTCTTAGCAAGTAGAAAGGGTGTATACTTTGACACTGTAACACAGCGGGGAATAAAAGATTTGTTTTCCACAAAACTTAACATTTGTAACAACTAGTTAAAATACAAAGTCATAATCCTTGGGTACCTTAAGATGACGAATTAAAAAATCATTCTACAATGAAAACTAACTTACAAAATATTTCTGGTGGAGGCAAAAGATTTTGAGACCATTCCTAAATTTTAAATTATCGGTCGAATCAAGTGAATTTATTTTGATTTTTTCTTAATATGACTAGAAAATGTATCAGTTTTATGATAACTAAGGTGCAATTAGCTTTTTTTGAGAGTAGAGTACCCAATACATATTCTTCATAAATTTCATCATTAAATTAACTAATTAACTTAACCTTATGATGGAAATTTAGTATGCAATTATTTCTTCTGGAAGGTGTGGTGGCCAAGGGGTTAGATAATTCAGTTTCACTCTGAAGGGCACTATTCCTGGTGACTTTGGAAAATTCCCAGCTTCACTGTAATTCTATTCCTTTTAGGGTGCTCAACACGCAAACCACAGGCAGCCGACGGAAATGAACTGTCTCGTCTCCATTCCTTAATTTTGGCATGATGCCCTAATATGCCAAACACCTTTATAACCAGGTGAGGTATCCTGTCAAACTTTTTAATCCAACATGCCTTGGGCCTTCGTGAGGTAAGCTGCACTTTCATATTTATAAGAAATAAATCTTTGTTCTGATTACTGTAATTATTCTTGTTTAATCTTTTGGTTAGTTTGATTTTCAAAAGTTTTAATTTTGACTTTTAAGTAAAAAAACATAGTGCATACTAATGGTGAAAACATATTGCATACTAAGCTTGTCCTGACTGGGGTGTTGTTTTCATTTAGGTTATCCAACAATTAATAAACTCGTGGGTTAGCTTTGATGTACCTCGCCTAGTATTAAGCTGAATGTTAAGTGACATTCACTAATCAACAGGGTAATAATGGAGACCAGTTCCTTTTCTTGTGCCACTTTATGGTTTCCCAGGAAGATCTGGTACCCGAAAAATCGCACAATTAATATTTCATCTGTTTTCCCTCAGGCCTTCCATTGGATGCTTATGCTAGGTGAGAGGAGCAACATCCATGGGAATAAAGGTTGACCAGCAAGCTTTCTCACCAAAGGGAATACAGGAACGAAAGTGTATGGTTCCTTGCTGGTGCCAAGTTGGACATTGCCGTCAGCATCCAAAGAAGTGCAGTTCATGTGGGTGTCAGCCTTAAATGAGACCTCTGAACAGGCTGCAACTCCTCCACCACTAACTTTGAGGGTATTTCAGTCAAATGTTTTTGTTAAAACAGAATATTTGGAATACTGATGCAATTTATGATACACATTATCTCAACAAATGTATTTATGAATAATAAAGATAAAAGAAACAATGATGAATGTTGCCTAATTTTTAAATCTTTCCCTTTGTGTAACTTCTGAATGACTAATTCTGCATTAATATGCCTATTAAGAATTAAAAAGAAATACAGGAATTCATCTTTAAAAAATAAAGATGTTAAGACATTATTTCAATGTTTAATTGAATTGCTAACTTTAGTACAAATAACTTTAAATGCATACATTTCAATCTCCAAAAAATAATGGCAGTCTGAATATATTTACACCCTCTGCCATACTCGCTGGCAATGCGGGCTATTCAATTCGTTATGAAATTAAAATGAATTATAAAAGTAAATAATTTAACTTTAATGGAATGTCGGTATTTTCAGCAAATATCTATTCGAAACATAGTTATCGAATTGATTGTTTAAAAGCCAAAAACCGTGAAAGAGGCATTAATTCAATTATCTACATGAAATAAGTAGTAACTTTACTACAAGTGAAAAATGTATTGTGTAGCAAATGTAAAACATTAAAAGATTCCCTAATCCGTACGTTGGTAGCCAAAAATGTTGTCAAATTATTCTAAAATAATTTTATCCTATTGTGCATAGCAACATTGTCTGCACTCTGAACAAGTTCTTTGATTTTAAGGTGTGATTACAATAAACATATGAGCTACATTTGCTAGCACCGGGTCAAAAATTACGTCATGCACCGAATTAAATGCAGTCCAATAACTTTAATTAATTAATTGGTTTAAGAGTTAATTGGTCTATCACATACGAAAAAGCATGGTAATGAACGGAACTGAACGAAGTCCAATAGTTAGAGTTAATTGGCCTATAATACGCAAAAAAGCATGGTATCGAATATTTTCCAAGAACCGGCTCACGCTTAAAAAAAGAGTGGCTCAATCGACGGCCAAACGCTCGCGAGCCGTCCCGGAGTACCGTGAGGCCCAAGGTGAGGTGCTAAGCCTCCCCGAGAAAATGTGCATGTATTCAAGTCGCGAATCCCCCAGCGAAAAATATTCTAAGTCCAGAGCCACTCACCAGACGAGAGAGCTGTCGGGCAGGCAGATGCCTCGGAATCGTTGGGTGAGAGCCTTGCCGAGTTCATCGAGTTGATTTTGAGAAAAAACGGCAAAGTCCGTAGTTTTGCAGGTCATATAATCGTTTTGAACCACTAAAACTCAAGTAACCCGGTAGCCCGGGGGATAAGAGGAGGATTGCGGAGGCGAGACTATAGCGTGTCTTACAACGATTTACTTTTGCAGCCGAAATTTTTTTTTTTGCAAAAAATTTTCGGTTCGTTAATATGCACAAAATTGTCGCCAGAAATTTTGAAGGGAGGTTCAGGATGCCACGGGAGACCAGGAAAACGATTAAATATTGAATATTATTGTGAGGAGGGCTGCCATTTTTTCCGGCCCCCGGCCGCCCGGCTGGAAAAAATGGCAGCCCTCCTCACAATAATATTCAATATTTAGTCGTTTTCCTGATCTCCCGTGGCATCCTGTACCTACCGTCAAAATCTCTTGGCGACAATTTACTGAAAATTAATGAACAAAAAATTAATTAATGGATTGGTTGAAAATCCAGCCGACAGATGGCGTATGCCTTCACTAGTTGAAACCACCTCAAATACCAGCACATCCTAATACATCCTTTTCCCACTAGAGACTCCAACATGAAATTTCGAAATTCAATTTTTACATGGCCATACAAAATGCGAAGTTTGAAGTATTTGGCTTTACGGGATTCGTTCCAACTTGGTGCGGGGTTAATATAAAATTTGACCCACCCTTACTTACAACACATTCTATAAGAATGTGCTGGAACTTAATATGTATTTAAATTTTAGCGAGGTAATATTTAAACAGTTAAATATTACACAATGTTCAATTAAAATGGGACGGCAACCGTAATTGGTTGCAATATCTCGTAGTTCATATTTGGTAATTTATATAATTTTTTATTCCAAATTAATCGGTCAATTGTGAATTATAGAAGAGTTATTTTTGATTCATAACACTTGAATATTAGTTTGTAATAGCATTTTTCAAAAACTCTCATGTTTTTCTCAAAACTGGTTGGTTGGTTGTTCTCAAAACTAACATTGGTTGCAGTTAATTAATGCAATTCTTTCCACTTCACTGGTTATAACTTCAACATGCTCTTTTTTGCAGCAGTAATAGTATAAAAAATTTTAATTAGAATCATTAATGCAAGAATATATTCAAAAGCTTTATTAATTTCAAAACTATATAATACAAAAGGGTCAACTCCATCAACCAAATTTCTTCATAAACAATACAGCAAACAAAACTGTTTCCCAAGACTCCTTGGGCTTGATAAAAATCCATCCCTGATATTTCAGTGATAATAGTAGTGCATCTCCAATTAATTTTCTTCTGATTTCACCCAAATTCAATTTGAAAACATTTTCAAACGTTCACAGAGTATTTTGTTTACATGAAGAGTTGCAAGAATAATTAAATCTTTTACACCATGCCCTGGAAAAACAATTACATATGCTTTCAATTGCACCAGAAAATTAACTTTAAAAACAACCATCCCTTCATCACTTATTATGCCATACTCTTAAAATTATTTATATTCATATTAAAAACTAATAGAAATTCATTTGATCAGTTGCGCAGGCATAAGGAAATTAAATTATTATAAATTTCCAAACTATATATTATTAACCCACTGACTAGTAAGTACTATGAATCATGGGAGAGGAGAGGGGATTGCTGGGAAAAATCAGGCAGGAAAGGCGGATGCAGACCTTTTTGATTAGCAATGGGGTGCTGCAAATTGTAATGTAAGGGAGAATGTCAGGCAAGGAAGGAGTATTAATAGTAGAGGCATATTATACAGAATGGAATAAGGATGCATTCCTTCTAGTATGTAGGATTGCTTCAAAATGCAATCAATGCCTTTCGTATTTTATTCCACCTCTCCATTCATATTCAATTATCCATTTTGAAGATTAAGAATCTGAAACTTTAGAAATTTAACTGGAGAGCAATAGCCTTTGGAAGGATTGGAGAATATTAACCTTAATACCTGGCAGTTGTTAATTAGAAGAAACATTTAAAGTTATGTTCAAATGAAAGTAAGCCATTTACATTTAAGTGAGTGATTAAGGCTATTATGGATTTCATGGGTCTTTTCAAGGACAATTTCTAATGGCCACTCAATAACAGAGTTCACTATTGTTTCTTTAGTGCAATAAATGCATTTGTGTTTCTTTGCCATATTTTCAACTTGATTAATTTATCACATTTCAATTTAATCAGCTGAAATTCATATCTTCAATCACAGGCACCAAACCTACCTTTCTGTTCATTTGATCCATCAGTTGCAGCTGGTTTCTGGCAGTTCAAAAATGAATGCTGACTGTTAAATATTTTTAAAAATATTTCATTGCTCCACAAATAGATGGGAAGTCTTTATTTACATTTGCTCGTTAATGATTGGATTACATCAAATAGGGATAAATTATTAATTACATAAACAAAATAATCAAAGTCACATTATGAAAAACCGCTAAATACTTTCATGCTAGGCACCACTGATATCAACCACAAAAATCACAGTAATAAACCCGAAGGTTAGTGGTGACAGAGTTCACCCAATACCCCAGGGGTATTAAATTCACACATCAAGGTAAGGGAGTCAGTGCTCCTCCATTTGCCAGTCATGGTTTCCCAGGAAGATATGATACCCAAAAAAAACAGTTTAGATGGGGTTCCGGGTGCATCCATCCATCCATCTTCATTTCAATTCATTATTGCCTATAATCATTTTTTAATACACGTTTGAGAATCTTTCCTTGTTCGTACTTCGAACCAATTGGTTGGTCATGGCACTAAGATTAACAAAGGAAACTTAGCATTGCCCCAGTTACCATATTTATCATTCAACAGGTAGCAAAAAATCTATTTCGATGACATTTATATCCTCCTGTAGGTTTCACACGAGGAATCAACCCAAGGTTCACAAGAAATAATCTGCGATATCCTTTAGCCTTTGTCGATAATAGGGTGGGTCTCACCATATACTATATGCCTGATTCTTGGTTAATCTCATGTTCTAGTTGGTTCCTGAATTTGTACTACCCCTGTGTAGGTAGTGTTTTGTATTTATTAAGTTTTATAATTTCATTCCATTGAAGCAATTTTAATTATAACTTATGAACCTTCATGAAATGCATTCTTTCAACAAGGATAAAAAGAAATTCAAAGGAGTACTTTAAACAGTGGGTATCTAGTTGCAAACAATCATATATTTAGATTTATTTAATCAAAAGTATGATCTACTTCCTTCAAAATTCCCCACCATTTCCAAAAATACTGACCAAACAGTGCTGCAGTATCTTGCTTCTACCACTGTCATACTGCAACAATTAGGATTCAGAAGCAGCTGTAGGACAATTCATAACCATAACATCACTGTTACAAAGCTACAATGACAATGAATTTCAAAATCTGACGTTATTCTGAATATGTAACCTTTTTCTAAAAATACCTCCCTAACCAGCTGCTTCATTCCTTTGAACAAGTGCCCCAACCATCCTTTAACTCGCTGGAGAGAAAACATCCCAACTACACTCCCTCAATCAACATAAGGTTTGCTGTGTTTTTTAAATAAATCAGAAGACAGTACGACTTTGTTTGAACTTAAATTTATTAGGCCAATGTTCAAAGAAAGTCTTTCACGAGAGCAAATAAGATACCTGCATCCATTTAGTTCTAGGGAAATATGAGATCTGGAAAGATTTTTCTTCGATTGAAATATTCATTTGAGAAAGAAGAACCCCAACATTTGACTAATAAAATTAAATGCTTTCAATTTATTAAAAAACAAATGGTCATCTTTGACTTGAGACTTACCACCAATTACATTGAACCTTGCTACTTCCAAATTTACGAAGGACGGATATAATATACAAAGATTTAAAATATCATAGATGAGTGCTTGCAGTGTCAATCTTGCTTTCTTCCCTGTCCCCCCTTCTGCCTCAACAGATCTCATGTGGTCGAGCACACATCAGAGCTTAGCTTCTTTCATCTGAGATCACAAAAGGTTACACCATACTTATGCTGCCGATGATTAAGGTATCATTTATCCACTAACAGTTTTGGAGGTCGAGGCGGCAAAGAAAAAAAATCTGAAAGAACTGATGGAACTAAGATGATTCGGTAAAAATATCTCTCCATTTATGGATCTGTGGTCTAACTATTATTACTTTTACTTGTTCTGTGCATGGCATCAGAACTAATTTTCCATGTTAATTTTGTAGTCTGGACTAATATTATCAACCCGATTAATGCAATCAACATTGGCAAACAGGACATTAACATAAAATTGAGAGTCTGTGGAAATGTATGAGAAACTTTGCAAAATTAAAGAACAACAAAAATGAGAGTCTATAAAAAAAGGCGATTAGACCCAAACAAAGGCAATGGAAGCAGAACTTTTTTCCAATTTCACCTAAGTGTTCCTGCCTATAAGAAACTACGAATTGCTCTAAGCTAGTTAAAAAGTATCATTTTCAAAACTTTATTACCTTCTTTAATTAATCCAGCCAACGCAGCATGGTGCTTATACCCCGCACCCTTACCTTTTTTCTTCATCCGCGGCTCATTCTTCATCACCGATCCTCCACATTACATCTCCTTCCTTCGTTCTTCAAGATGAACCGTGCTACAGTTCGTCATCCAACGCCTGAATCTCCACTGAAAAACTTGGATAATTGAATTTGAACACTTCAGCTCAATCGTTGGAATAAATGGGAAGGAATAGGACTGGGTTCAAACCATTAACATTACAGTTGAATGTGTGGCATTAGTAAAATGGCTTTCACTAGTGGAATAAAAATCAATCCACAAAAGTGGCAATAGTATTCCATCCCCGTTTCGTAACCTCGTTGAGAGTATCCTCTGGAGGAAGTAATTCAGTTCTCCGTATTTGTAGATGGATCAAGTTCGGCCTAGGATAAAGGCTTTATTCGGGCGATATTGAGACCATAAGGCCCCTTCCTCCGTGCAATCTTTCGTTAAACAATATTAACGAGATAATACAGAGTGATATGATAGAAGAAATGAATGGTGAGATGTTCTATGTAAATATTAAAGAAATAAAACTCGATGCGGGAAAACTAGGGAGCCCGGACATACATATAAAGACATTTATTAGAGTATCGGTAGTATCGTATAAGTAGTATTGGAATGCTTGACAATTGGAGAAAATACGTTAATAGCAAATAACTAGTCATTATCATTTGGGGAAATTTGAGTACTGTTCCAGTTTAGTACTATTTTTTCAAGTGAGGATTGTTATTTAATATAATGTTCAGAATGGGAAGCATGCGTTTTCAACTAAGAAAGAGAACAGCAGTCTTAATTTGGTATACCACTTTCTAACGTTTGAATGCAACGTGACATATATTGATTTATCTCCGAATTGTGGAGCAGTTCGTTTTTGTGTCTGGGGGCTGACCTTTTGATTGGTTAGCAAAAGTCAGCTATTACATCCGCGACACAATTTTAGACAAAATGGACAATGTTGTAAGCCATCTCTCGCGATTTCCGAGGGTAGTGCGTTGTTTTCTAATGCCGTAAGTCTGCTTGCAGAGTTATTATATTACAATTGTATTTCATATTTCTCTTAAAAACGGTTGTCCTCAAACACTCCAGGCTCTGAACAATACGGTAGCATTGGCAATAGGTAGTTTTAGGCACTAATTTCCTATATGCTCTTCAGAAATAAACCTTTCCGTACATTAATCTCTCTATAAAGAACACTAAGGATAAGGAAGCCAATACAGGATGAGGTACAGATTTAGACCTATTGTTCACAAGGGTATAACCATGCGGTTGCACTAGAGAATTCTGAGAGCAATGAAATGAAAACTGGCGAATTTACGGGTAGAATTTATCTATTTGAATCTTATTACATGTCGTACGCAAGCTTTTCCTAGGTGCGCTTCTAAAACGAGATTTTCAATGAAAACAGGCAGTCATAAATGCAATTGGCTTAAAAACAATTTTTATCAGTACACGACACTAGTACTGTCTTACCAAATATTTTACGAATAAAGGTAAGAGTTCATGTTACGATAGCTTTTGCTTTAAATTTTTGCCACCGGTTCCATTCCTACGATCATTCCGTTTGACAATATCAGAAAGCATCAGTAGGCAGGCTTATGTTCATTAAATTTAGAAAATTGAACAGTGATGACATTAACTCTAAAAATCCATGTAGAACCTGAATGTTAATAGATATGAATGATGATTAAAATTTCCATCTTCCTTTGCCAGCTGTTGGGGCGTAAGTAGTAAAAATATTAAACCGTTGGGAGCAAAAATTGTTTGAAATATGTAGTTTATGATTAAATTTTTAACAATTTTAATTATTGGCCTTCTAACTGACTGAGGAAATATTCCTTCCTCTTACCTATGAGTTTCACATCTGGCACCATGCAGAGAAGACTAAATAAAGATTAGATTGGTTAAAATCAACAGGATTGCTTTATGTCTGGTGGCAATGCTGCAGTGGTTTAATTTTTAAATTTGCGCAAGGTATGACAAGGTGAAGATACCAGTTGCCGAAAGGTCTTTTAAGTATAACAGCCTTGTAGTAACAACTTATACTCAGAAATGCAATACGCGAAAACAAGTTCAAATTATGAATTTTATTGAGAAGTGTACATTACACAGTTTGACAGGAAAAATCAATGAAAATATTAAAAAACATAACATTCCACGGTACGGATTGCATTTTATTTTTTATTTTACATGTGGAATGGCATCAACACTCATGATGTCTTCCAGATTTCAAAGTGTAACAAAAAAATACCACAATTACTCACTGCACAATCCCCAAAATGTCCAATAGCCATTGGGAGGCAATTTAGGAAGAGTAGTGTGTTGAATGCTTCACTGAAGACCAATCACAAGTGTATAAGGTCCACCATATCTTTAGTTGAGCCAGCTTAACATAGAAACTGCTTAACTCAGTTTATTTCACATTTGAAGTTTCTAGTACTTCGGTAGTATCAATAACGGTTATTTTTTATGAGAGACTGCATAAAATATGCCGAGTATTTTTTAGTGTTTAAGTGGATACGATTACTGTCAAACCACGGCTTACACGAGCTTTGGGTAGTGCTAGACCGTATGTTTGCATATAAGTAACTATGTGTTGATTTTTTCCACAATGGAGGTGTCACCACCATATAAAACAGATGCACCTTTCATATTACAGGGCAAGTAATTAATCATTAAGAGGAAAGGAACCCTCCCCCGGAATGAAACCTTATCGAGAAAATGATTCGCAAGAAGATAAGGGCGGAGCGACCCATTTAAAAAAGCATTACTTGGCCAATGTCTATGATTGAAAATCATTCCGCAATATTCAACAAGTGGAGCCGTTGTGCTCCTCTTCCGATGGCGAAGTATGTAGTTTAATGTTTGTTGATTCATCTCCACGGATATTCAGAAAATTATCACCTACACAGGTAAGCACTGATAGTATAAGTATAGTATTAACTCAGAATGCCAGGGTCGTCATTATATGCATGCCGTACACTGCCATTGAACAAAATAGCAGTGGAAAAAGTAATGAAAGACGAAAATCTAGCAATATTCAGTTTAGGAAAAAGTGAGTTAGCAATTTCGGGTAGATAAAATTTTCTAGATTAGGGGTTGTAGAAAGAGTCAAATATGGATAAATAATTTCACTAGGGTTGATTATCAGCATTATGAGGGCTGATGAGGTAGCATTCGAAGACTCCATGCCTTCAAAAAGAATAAAATAGTCATCACACATGCTGGAAATTTCAAATTCTCATAGCCAGAATGTTTACACCGTTTCCTCCGCCGTAGCTCTGTTGACGTAGAACAGATGGATACATGAATGGAGTGACTTTGACAATAAGGATTACTTTTGGGAAAACTGAAATGACATTAGCGGTGATAGCCCTATTGCCCGCCTGAATATTTACACCATCAAGCCACCTAAGATTTGTCTTCTAATGTGGTCCCTTTGCGGTTGATTGTAGCAGGAATGGTCGCTGTAATAGTATGCAATGCCTTTTATGAAACTGGTACCAATTCGTTCGGGAAAAAAACGTTCAAAGTTCCACGTGAAAGCAGAAGTAACTTGCCAGCATATTTTATTGAAAATTTGCTATTTTATGTCCTAAGGATGACTTGTTATCCTTCGTCCTATTTCTTTTAGAGGGGAACCGAAGAAATATAGGAATTTTACATCGTCGTTTCCAACAAGGGGGGACTGACCTAAGTATTCAATTGGTATCGAAAGAGTCTCAGAAAAGGTTTCGGCACTGCAGACTTGGGTTTCCGGGAGTTCCCTTCGGTGGACATGTTTGATCATACGGGTCTACATTTTTTTTATTATGGCTGGTTCCTAGATATCAAACCTAATTATCAATGGTACAATGAGAAGTCTTGACTAAACCAAAAGTGAAGTCTAAGCGATATATTTTATGATTTTATTGACATGGAAAATCAATATGGGGAAGGGAAACCGCGACAGGTAAGTGGAAGCGGAGGGCGCAGTTTTTCGTATTGCGACAAAAAAGGCAAACGAAGGGGGCATCACTACACGTTGAAGTCCCATGTCGATGGAGACTGGTTACGTATTTTTTTATGAATGAAAATAAAATAAAAATTGTTTAGTTGTTTTTTGAGTACAAACAGCAAATTTTGGATAAATAACCGTTACGTGAAATGTCGAATTCTAAGGGAATGAGAAGGAAGAAGTGAGAAGTAATAGAGAAAGATTGCACGAGTTTCCTTTTGCTGACCCAAAGAGGTATCGCGCACAGCTCGTTGGAACCCATTTTCCGGCATTCGTCAAAAGGTGAGGACGAAGGCCGATGGCCGGTCCATCACGTCCCTCCTGCAGAAACTACAGAGAGGTACGTCCTACTGGTACCATGTTACAGCGGTCCATTAAAACAGAAATCCGCTGCCTTCAGAAGAAGTCAGTGGAAGGAACGTGAAGAAGGATGATTGACAATGGAACAGGAGGAAAGAGAGCGATGGAATGATGCAATATAACAAAATATTAAGCACAACCCACATGTACTTAATACTTTGTTATATAAGTAGCGTTCTAGAATTGATTTAACACCTGCCTAGTATTATGTTACACAAGGATAAGTGCGCCTGACAAAGTGTATGCTATGTCTAAGTTAAGGTCATACCCCAGTCACTTTAAATGTCCTGCCTAATTTGATCGCCTAAGAGTCACTTTAATTCACCCCCCATTTCTCTAAGTGCATTGGTTGCGTCCCTTAAGCCCCATCGGGGGCCCTACCGCGAGATGGCCCTTGTCTCGAGCTAAGGGGGTTCCTACACACTGAACCTGTTTTGGGGTGGGGGAAGGAGAGGAGACGAATCCTTACCCTGGTTACATCTGCAAGGTCCAACGGCGGCAGATCGTTCTCCATCGACGATCCCTCGGTGCACACGCACACATCACACACAAGCACTGTTCACTAAAAGAAAGCACCACAATGACCATGCACCACATCACTGACACTAACACCAACACGATGCCCTCTCGCCAACAATAGTTTGGGTCGTCTTGGCGGATTCCTTCCTCTTCACAGGAACGGGGAGGCTCCGTGTGTGTAGGTGTGATGATTAAATGTTCTGTGCATTGTGTTATCAAATGCCTTTAAATTGGAGTGGTGATGTGAGGTAGAGAAGGTTTATCGAAATGTAAGATTAAGGGTCATGAGGAGGAAGTGCAGTTCACACAAAAACAGACAAATCTTATTTTTTCTGGGATTAACCTCTGACGATGAAACGGTTTATGTAATCCATCACCTAAATCCATTGGAATGAGAACGAAGTTCCTTTAAAAATTACGAGGAAGATCTGGACGTGCTTACAATTGCTTCCACTGATGCAGCATGGGAATTTTATGATTAAAATACATTTGTCCGTTTAATGAGAGAAAACTTGCGGTGACTTCGTGTTGGACGGCGAGAATACTTGTGGAAACGAGAGAAAAATACAAGTCAAACGACGAATGCATGGCATTTGCCACTCGACGAGGACAGCGTCACGAATGGTGCTTGGCAGCTGAAGGTCGTGGCCGCACAGTGAGAAGAATGGAATTTGTCAACACCAATAGAGATACGGAGTGAGCCTCTGAATGTACGATGAAAAATTATCCGTCTCGTCGCATTGAGAAATAATTAGAATTTCGTAATTTGAGAAGAAATGGCAGCGAAAAATGCCGTAGGCGAATTACGGTAGGGAAGAAATGAAAGAGGGCAGATACATTAAGTATAAATATTGTACAACAGTGGGGAAAACTGTTGACATTTTATAAGTGACATTGTTATCTTAAGTTTTGTAGAATTCGAGCAGCACTATGGAAGCTCTTGAAATTGAAGAACAGTGTATGATGGTAAATATGGTAATTGCGCAGAGGACAATTTGAAAAAATATAATTTATATGCAATTATGGAAAGAATTAGAGTAACTGGAAAGACGCGCAAGACATTGGAGTGGCTGAACCACGAGTTTTAGATGAGAAGGAAATTTTGAAAACTGCTTACGTGTTCATTACTTGAAAAAACCTTTTAAAGGACCATGGAGCAAAAAATCCTGCTTAATGTAAGGAAAAATTTGTTTGCTGCGAACTGGAAGCTTAATAATTTAGCAAAGGAGGTCCATGACTCAATTTCAATACAAATGTGTGTACAAATAACGGCCACAACCTATCCACGTATATTTTCAATTCTATTAGAAAAAAGATTGCAGGGGAAGGAGTGGAGGAGAGAGAGTGATGACTCAGTGCGGGGGAGAGATGTCCTTCGTCGCATAATGACACATGTCTAACTGGTCATTAGGGAAATTTTTCAAGCCGTTAAATGACCAACTTCAACCTTACCACAATTGTCAATTAAGTAGTGTGATAACCAACAGCCACAGGCAGCGAAGTGAGTTGATGAGACGTTTAAGAGACTTCTTCACGATAGGTCTTCCGGAAATATGCAGAGTGAATTTTTATTCATAATACCCTAGATTACCTCCTCCAAAAATGAAATTTGCTTGTCATTCTGCGTAAATAACCCTTTGCGTGGATAATTGCGTTGAACATTGTAAAGAGCGAAAGGAAAAGTAGAGATAACTGAACAACCGATATATTACAAGTGAGGACGGAAAAGGTTGAAAATTACGGTTTTAAGTCTGCGAAATTGAGAAATTTGACGAAACTTTCATGATGCTGTGTTTGCAAAATAATGAGATTCCAATGGAGGAAAATATCTTCGACCAATCACCGATAACACAAGCTGGTTAACCGGGTTAGGTAATAATTTTATCGAATAGCGTATGCTGTTACCTCGTAAAAATGTGCAAGAAATGTACCGCTGCCCACCAGAGGGAAAAGTAATCAATGTCCTATGGAAAGCGCATTTGAAAGGATCTCTAAAAACAAGAGGAAGGAAACGGAAACATTGCTCAAAAAAAATTGTTGAAGGAAACGAGTAACAGGAGAAGATAGGGGAGAATTAATGAAACCAATACCGTGGCATCCGAACAATTGTCATAGGATGCACGACTGGAATGTACGGGATGATAGAATAAAAGCCCAAGATTCAGCTTACGGTAGGTGCCTACCGCCACAAAAGAAACTGATACATCAGGAAAAAATGTATGCATGCATTAAGTCTTGTCCAAGCTAAGTAAATGTGAAGATGAGCACACGCTTTCCACAGGTCATAATTGAAGACTTCAGGCACAGCCAATTACTAGTGACCATTTTGTTCAAGAGTCCATTAGGAATCTTCAAATTTCAGTTGACATAGCGGTGCAAAAATAATGGGAAATAAGTATCCGTTTCGGGATTGAGAATGGTTTCTCCCAGAAAGAATTCATGCTGCTGTAAATTGGGGTTCAATATTCTTTTAGTAGATTGAATGTGTTTACTTCCCCGATTTTATTCGTGCTTTCATCTCTGAAGCCGAAAGAAATGTGAAGCGTAACAAGAAACAAGGAGGGGGAACAACGGGTATGTGTTATAAGGATATGCCTACCGGGAAGAACAATTCATTGGGGTGATCTTATTTATGCGGTTCAAGCGTTTAATAATTCGGTCCGTCACAAATTTGTGGCCACAGCGGGCAGGGAGCTTGACTCGTCAGGTGGGAAGCAGAAGCACTTGAAAACAGGCAATCTGGAGGTGAGGAAGGAAGAGTTTGTGCTTTTTGTGGCGCGTATGCGAATCAATATTTACGAGAGAAATGGGAGTTCCGGAAAAATACTCTCCAATGTTGGAGGCACCAGGGAGAAATTAATTTAATCATTTTATGGTCATTGGAAAAATATGAGCAGCACAATTTAAGACCACGGTGTAAAAATCAGCATTTTAATGATTTTTTTGTTAAGTCCGTGGATTTAGAAATGAAATGAAAAAGATGCAAGACCGGAAACATGGATCATGTGAGTCGTTGCAGGTAAGCTGAAAGTTGTTTGAAATTGTTTCAGATTTATTTACCAAATATTGATTCTTCGACAATCTTACGTAATGATATGCAATTTATTTTGGAACAAGAACACTTGAATACTGCAAACTGGGGCAGAAATCATTTGTTGAAGATTTTGAAGATGACACGTTCCCCTATAATGTGTCTCGGGTTAAATTTTTCATGCTACTGTAGCATTTATATGCTTCATCCGCGACGACAAGAAATTATTTTATGAACGGAACACTGCATCCAGTCAAATGGCTAGGCTGACTCGACTCAGGGCGAGTGGCAGAGGGTGTAGCCGACAATGAGATTGGGTCAAACCACGAAAGAATTCGGCATTCTTAGGGTAAGTGCGTAGACTAACAGACGCCTCATCGTAAGAAACCTTAACTAAAACAAGGAACAGGAAAACTAACTATAGCACATTTGATTACTGGAAATGTGGTTATTCTGAAGACAATGCAATTCATTAAGCGTAGACGATGTTATGTTAATGAGGCCACTGACGGAATCGACAAAATTAAATTAACATTTAAACAGACAATTTGTAAATAAAAAAGGAGAAACCACAACCACTGTTTGATGGACAGAAACAATTTAGACTAGTTATAAAGAACGTGCAACAAGAGAATTTCACAATTCTGAAAGAAAAAAACCCTAGGTTGTGACGAATGTAAAATAGGGTAGTAGCGTACTAGGGATTGCTGCTCCTGAAACAGAAGGAACCGCATTTGAAAAAACAAAAATACTGACTTTTTAAATATTCCACTAATTTCAACCATCTCAGTTAAATAATTATAACATTAATTCCGTCCGACAACGAATCCTCAGTAAGAGTTCTTAGACGAGAAATGTTAAACGCGGCATGCAATAAAAAAAAGTTAGTTCGCATATGCATTCATTTGGAGCAAAGAGGCATGTAATATAGAAATTGTTCATTCCTTTAAAGCCTAAAAATATCACTACCGCCCTGAAGCGTGATTTGTCATGAACGAGTGGCTATGCGAACATCGCTCCACTATTTCTAATGATAATCATCATTCGGGAATGAAATAGAGGCAAATGAATGACTTACGTCTTCCTCGACGGATGAAGTCCCCTCCTCGAACCCGCATGAGATGTACACGACGACGAGTCTGGACCTCAAATGTTACGAACTGACACGAACGACTTCCTGCACCGACAAAACTTACGAGGCAAAAGAACGTTGACGCGTCCCGCTCGCCTTTAAATAGGGAATAGGTAGGATCGGAGGGCGGGCGGGAGGGGAAGATGGAGAAGGGAGGTCGAGTGAAAAACTAAAGGAGTGAGTGGTTAGGGGGAGGAGAATATTTGAGGAAGGAGGAGGACAACTAGGATTGGGAGCAGAGCCACGCATGGGAGGAGGGTAGGAAACCGAGGGCAAAATGGGGTGTAGTTGAAGTATGGATGAGGGAGGAGGAGGGTCAATCAAATGCGCCGAAGTTAGTGGCAAGACTACCGGCCACGGTGAGGGTACGGATGATCAGGAGGGAGGTTAAGGGAGGGGGGTGAAGGCGATGACTCTTGGCTGCTCCGAAATGGCCGTCATGAGGGACGAATGGGCACCACAGGCCATTCCACAGGCCAGATCACGGCCTCCCAGTCACCCCACGAGGGCACGGCTTTGAGATGACTCCGAACTCGCCGGGCGTTCAAATATCCTCTGCTCGTTCCATTTTCGACGCGGCCAACATTCCTAATAACCTTCATTAGTTTCATATCGTTCCTTAAAAGGCCTAGGTATTGAATTTGAATTAGAAGCCCTTAAAAAAATACACAAACTTAAAGCAAATCTTAAATTTTAATTCCGAGCTAAAATAGTCAGAAATAAAGGCAGAAGTAAAAAAAAAAGATTTCGGAAGTTGTTTGCTCGTCTTTCAGAGGGGCCTGGCTGGGGGAAGTGGGTGGCCGGAGGGGGTGAATGAGGAAGGAGAGCGAGAATTTGAAAGAGGGGAAGTGTGGTTGGTATACGAACGAAGGCAATAGACCTAGGTTGGGGTCGGGTGGGGAGGGTGACTGCGGGCGAGGATGGGGGAAGGGATAGGAATGAGAGATAATTAGAATGGGAACTGTAATATCCAGAAGCAAGAAAAATGGCAGCCGACCGGGGTTCAAACGGCTTGGGAAGGAGGATGCCTTTGGGGAGGGGGTGATAGCGAAGTCCGATGAAATAGAATCACATCGAAATGCCCTTGTAGAGGGTCAAATCGGCACCGTAACAGGACATACAACGCGTAGTGTACTCCATCTCTCCGGCCATTGCCATGAGCCAGGCCACGGTTCCCACTTCGAGTACTGCTTGCGGTCACTCCGAACTCGAAGTAGCGCGTTGGAATTTCTCTCAGAACCCCCGGCCGTTCAAATTTCGATGCAGCCTATGTTTCCAAAAATCTTTATTAGTTTGAGATCGTCCCTTGAAACGCTTTCGAATGCATTTTGAATTAAAAAATGAGCGATTTCAAGCTCTTAAGAAACACATGGAACACATCAATAATGGAAATCCGATAAACTAATTCCGATCGCCAATAAAGTAAGTCGGACGAATACCAAGCTCGCTTGATTCCCTCCAGGTAGTTCGAGAGTTGGAAAAGCGAGCTAGGTGGGCATGGGCTGGGAAGAAGAAGTTTTAGGAAGGGGGGAGCGGGACGGCGAGGAAAGGGCGTTTCGAGAAGGCGGGGGAATACTCGGGGGGGGGGGGCCTACAACGATCGGGTTGTAGCTAGATACATTCATGACATTACTCATAAAATACAATTTCTTCCCACCCATTAGAGGGCTATTTAACTGATGGGCGCATTGAAAACGATGAAGGACGCTGATGAAGTGTATGGCGAACCATATTTTTTTAGGTAATCTACCGGTTAAGGTAGGTTTTTGGATGGACACAACTGTCAAATAAATATTTTGTGACTCCAAAAAACCCAATCCAACAACCTACTCTATATCAGGTCCGCCTTCATCTCTCTGTCCATCTTTCTTCCCTTCATCCCGTCCAACATCCCTATCCTGTTCCTGCCCTTTCCTCTCTTGGCCAACATTCTTCCCTCTACTGCCTTCTTCAACATTTCATTTCCGCTCAATACGTCTTTCATCCATTTTTCCTACCTCCATAGGATTTCTCTCAAAAAACCCCACTCTTCACCCACCAGCTCCAGTACTTCCTCATTTTCTTTCCTTTCTGTCAATTTCACCTTCTCTATTCTTCTCCACACCCACATTTCAAAAGCCTCCAATCTACGTCTATCCTCCTGCTTCAGCGACCACGTTTCCACGCCGTACGGAGCTACGCTCCATATCAGAGTTTTTACGAGTCTTGTCTTAACCTCCCTATTCAACATCCCCGTCATCATCTCCCTAATCCTTGAGAAAGCCTCCTTGCCTAGCGCAATTCTTCTCCTTACGTCCAATTGAGACCATATTGGTCCAAAACACTTCCGAGATTTGTAAACTGTTTTCCCCCCTTCTATTTTAATGTTTCTTAACCTTTTTCTTTCAGAAAAATAGCATAACCTTTGTTTTATTAATATTGATTCTCATCCCATATCTATCGCACTGAACCTCCAATTCACTCAGCAATGCTTGCAACCCTTTGGCTGACTGAGCAACTAATGCTTGGTCATCAGCAAACCTAACCGATTTTACGAATTCCCCTCCGACTTTCATTCCTACCTCCAGTTCTTCCCATGCCTCTTTAATCATTTCCTCTACACATACGTTGAACAGTACCGGTGACAATGGGCAACCCTGCCTTACACCTCTTCCTAACACTGCCCATCCTGACTCTCCGTTCCCCACTCGCACCTGAGCAGTCTGAGACATGTACAGGTTGCGTATCAGTCTCCTGTCCCGCCAATATATTCCTTTTTTCTGTAATAAACGCATTTATTTTTCCCAATTCACTCTATCAAACGCTTTTTCGAAATCTATGAAACAGGCAAATACGTCCTGGTTGTATTCTATATTCAATTCTAGATTAAATCTATTTAAAAAATTGGAACGATTAATCTTTAGTAGCGACGTTGAAAATGTATTGTTACTTCCATCATACTATGATGGTTGAGATCATTCCAATAAAATAAATTTAGTCATTTTGTCTACGAACGGTAAGGGATCAGAATAACATTAGCCGACCGCTGTAGAGGTAAAAATAATCGGGTCAAAATCCGTCAGATGTGTATTCACCCCATGCCACACACCCTAGCGGTGGCTTGCATAGTATTGTGATGCTCCCAGCCAATACACGAGCGATCAGTTCTACATATCCCGAAGCTAGCGTTATCGTAGGCAGTTCGGGGTAAGCGGACTCTTCCTTCCACTTCCAGAGTAATTACTCGAAGCGCTCTGGTTATACTTGAATTTTCGAGACGTGAACTTATCAGTCTTTACAATAAATCCGATTATTTTAGTAATAGCGCTGCTTTCAATTTTTACGAAATGTTTTTTGATTTTCTGTTTCTTCTAACTCCATATGAATACAATAGTACAAGATTCAACCTTTTAATGTTGGAAATCACTTAACCAGTAGCCAGAGAATGTATGTTTTGTTATCTCAAATGGCATAATTTTAAACATAACTGCCCTAATTTAATGTTATCTTATTATTACCTTCTAAACAAATTAAAGTGACAGAAAAAACCATTCTTTTTCTATTATTCGATTCCTATTATAAATCAGTTGTGTTGTATATGGTCGAACATTAGTTGAATCCCAAGGATATTCACCAGGTCAATGAATATTAATGGATTGAGCAATCAATGGGTAAAGTACAAATCTGAAGTTATGGATGGGACAGTTTATTTTTTATATGGAGGAAATTAATTTAAATCTTAATTCCGAAAGAAGTTATGTTTAAAAGCCGAACATTTAAATATTTGGGGTGAATTTAAAGGATACAGCTGTTGATAATTAAGATGCATCGAGAGAACCGCCGAGATATCTGACAGCACGTACTCTCTGTGAACGACTGCAATACTTTCTGCACAGCTTTTGTTAACCTCGGAATGTTTTCTGATAATAATGTGAACCTTTGCTACAGGTTTATAGGATGTAGGTTTACCGGGCATCGCAGAAAATTGGCTGGGCAAAGATTCAGGCAAGCTACGAAGCTGTAGTTATTGGGCGAAGGGAGGAAGGTGCGAGTTGGGATGATTAAGGTCTTGATGGAGCGGTCTCAATGACATTTCGATATTCCATTATTTCGATACACCACCGACTTCTCTTAATTCCCAAAATATCCGTAGTCTTCATTTTATAAACCTTTTTAATCCAGTAGTCCCAGTCAGAAAAGGTAGTGAAAAAGTACAATCTTAAAACTTTGATTAATTTTGACAAGAGAGCATGGTGCTTATACCCCGCACTGTTACCTTTTTTCTTCTTACGCAGTTCATTCTTCATCACCGATCCTCCAAATTGATGAACAACCTTTAAAAGGTTCGTCATACACCACCTGAATTACCACTGGAAAAAATTGGATAATTGAATTTGAACACTTCAGTTCAATCGTTGGAACAAATGGGAAGGCCCGAGTTCAACTATTTACATTGAATTTCATATGTAGAGATATTTGTAATGTGCGCAAAAGGGGTTGTTGAAGGTAGTGACAGAGCGGTCTCGAGTTTGGTAGTCCGTAAAAGATTATCAACCCAATGCAAATAAAAAAGAACCACAGCACAATTAACTTAAACCCTCGAGTCAGTAGGAGTTTATGAAAAACTTGTTAAAAATTGAAAAACTAAAAAAAATCGGGATTTATATTAAAGCAGGTTAGACCTTAATGAAACTCCAAAATGTACTAAGCCAGTTGAGAAGTTCAATCATAAAACCTTGGTTCGTTAATTCTGCCAATACAGCATGGTGCTTATAACCCGCACCGTTACCTTTTTCTCCATCCGCAGTTCATTCTTCATCCCCGATCCTTCATATTAAATCTCGCTCCCTCGTTCTTCAAGACGAACAACCATATTACAGTTCGTCATACACCCCCTGCATTGTCAATGGAAAGAATTGGGTAATTGAATTTGAACCCTTAAGCTCAATCGTTGAATAGAAGGGGAGGATTAGGATTGAATCCAATTTTTAACATTTAGTTTGGTATCGTAAAATGAGGTTTCGTATGGTAAAAAATAGGTATGACTTCTCAAAGGAGTGAAAAAAATCATAATGCACCAAATTGACCATAATATTTCATCTCCGTTTCGTCACCTCGTCGAGAGTATCCTTCTCTGGGGAAAGTAATTACGTTCTCCGTCTCTGTAGATGGATCAAGTTCGGCTTAAGATGAAGGTTTTAATCGGGCGATATTGAGACCATAAGGCCCCTTCTTTCGTGCAATCTTTCGTTAAGCGATAATAATGACAAAATGTGGAGTGATACGAAATAAGAAAAGAATGGTGTGAAGTACTATGTAAATATTAAGGAAATAAAAAAGATGCGGAGAAGTCAGGGAGCCCAGACATGAAGACCCATTTAAATATCTCGCAAGAAAACACCCACAATGGAGGAGGGTGTGAGAAACCTCCGAAAACTAAGATAATAGAAAGTATAACGAGTACCATACATGGATTTATTAAAGAGTATCGATAGTATCGTTGAAGTGGTATTGGAATGCTTTACGATTGGGAAAAATTATTCAAAGTAATAGCGAATGATTGGTTTTTATCATTTTGGGAATTGGAGAAAAGTTCCCTGATATTTTTTCAGGTAAGGATTATTGGTCATTATAATAGCTATAATGGGGAGCTTTGTTTTTCAATTCAGACAATGAAGCACCATAGTCTTAAGTGTGTAAACTTACGACCACTGTTCCACAACGTTCTTATTCCATGCTACTCACATTGCTTGTTATCTGAGATAGTTCGTTGTTGCATCTGGGGGCGGACCTGTCGACTGTTTAGCAAAACCCCATCGCCAGCTCTTACATCTGCGAAACAATTGTAGACAAGATGGACAGTGATATGTTTAGCCATCTCTCCCGATTTTATAGGGGATTGCGTTGTTTTCCAATGCAGTAAGTCAGCTTGCAGACATATTTTTTATAACGGTAGTTCTCAACCACTCAAGACTCAAAACAATACTACAGCATTGGGACTAGGTAGTTTTATGCGGACATATTTCCTATATACTCTGTAGAAATAAACCTTTCCGTACGTTAATCTCTCTATGAAGAACACCATTCTCTTTAGTCTTAATATACTATATATCCCACTAAGGATAAGGATTTTAATAGAGGTAGCTCAAGAACACTTTGCGAACACCGTTACGGATGCACATTTAGACCCACTCTTTACTAGGGTGTAACTATGTGATTACACTTGAGAATGTTAAGAGCAATGCAATGAAAACGGGTGAGTATATGGGTAGAATCAATCTATTTCAATTTAGTAATATCCTAAGCGAGCTTTTCCTAGGTACGCTTCTAAAACGAGACTTTCATGAAATAAGCAGTATCAATGAGGCAATTGGCTAGAAACAATTTTAATTCTACACGACACTATATTTATATATATATCTACCTTCCCAAATATTTTACGAATGAAGCTAAGAGTATATGTTACGATAGCTTTTGCTTAAATTTTTTCCATCGGTTCCTTTCCTACGATCTTCAAAATTTAATTTTTTAAAACAATATCGGCAAGCATCAGTGCACAGGCTATAAATAAATACGTGTCTAAGTGAAATGTCTGCGAGGAAGACTAATAAATGAACATTAAACGAAGAAAATGGATCAATAGTGATATTAATCTCAAATACATGTAAAACCTAAATGTTACAAAATGAATTATTATTATTATTATTATTCCATTTTTCTATACAAGCTGTTGGGGTGTAAATGGTCAAACTATTCAACCGTTGGGAGCTATGAATTATGCGGTTTGTATCTAAATTTTTAATTATTTGATCCTCTGTACCGTTGAACTGACTGAAGAAATATTAAGTACTTTTACCGATGCGTTTCACATGCGGCGCCATGCAGAGAAGACTAATTTAATAACTAATCAACAGGATTGCTTTATGTCTGATGGCAGTGTTGTAGTGATTGAATTTTTAACCTACGCAATATGATGGCGTGAAGACTATCGCTTGTAGAAAGATCGTACAGGTTCACTATAATACGCGTTTAAGTGAAATGTCTGCGAGGAAGACTAATAAATGAACATTAAACGAAGAAAATGGATCAATAGTGATATTAATCTCAAATACATGTAAAACCTAAATGTTACAAAATTAATTATTATTACACATTCCATTTTTCTATACAAGCTGTTGGGGTGTAAATGGTCAAACTATTCAACCGTTGGGAGCTATGAATTATGCGGTTTGTATCTAAATTTTTAATTATTTGATCCTCTGTACTTACAATCAATGCATAGCGACTTTACTTTTACATGCAATACGGGAAAAAAGTTACAATTATGAATTTTATTGAAAAGTATACATTAGACAGTTCTGACAGGAAAGATAATGGAAATATTTGAAAAATTACATTCCACAGCACGGATTACATTTAATTTTTCAATCTACATATATAATGTCATCGTTACTCATCACGGCTTCCAAATTTCAACATGTACCAGAGTAAGACCACAATTTCTTACTGCACAATCCCCAAAATGTCCAAGAGCCATTGGGAGGCAATTTAGGAGGAGGATTGTTTTGAATTCTTCACTGAAGGCCATTCACAAGTGTATAAGGTCCACCATGTATGATAGTACCAAGCGAGGTATATTTCATCGACTAGGAATTATGAACCCTTACAGGTATACCGTGAAGAATATAACAGTGAGTGGTACATAGGAGTTTTAGCATGAGTGTATAATTGAAGGAAAATTGATCTTTTTCGGCAATCCATGTAATATGAAAATCTTGAGGCTCATCACACCCACTCTCATGAAAAATTGAGAAAGGAAGTATCTCTTACATACTGCCATTTGCCACGGTTCTTAAGCCAGTCTTTCGTAATAGTTATAATAACTTATCCATGTTGGGAAATGGTGCAGCCATATCAAATGTCATCAATTGCAAAATATATTATCATTTGTTCTTATATGAGATTAAGATTGATAACAGAATTCATCAAATGAGTAAAGTGGGTGAGCATGTGGACAGGTAATATACCCTATTCTCTAAACTCTGGATACAGTCAAATTTCCACTGAGTTAGCAGATAGTTACACAGTCTTATGTTCACGTTGCAAAATGTGTTTCCTGTTAATGACGATCTACAATAAGTGGTAACTACACCTTACCTCCCTCGGTGTGGTTTGCACCACAGTCGTCTTACAATTTTAGTGTGATGTGATATCTTGCTTCGAATTTCCTAGATTAACTTTCACTTGCATCAGATCCTTGAAAACATATAAAATAAATACAGTGTTGATTGTATGCCTAACAAAAACTTTATTAACATGTGGAGGAATGACCCGATTACTCAACACCATAATTCAAATTACACCGAAAGAAGGCATGGTTTAATGCTAAACGATGCTTTTTTGGAATCAAAAAGTTGAGCCGGTTTGATATGTAAACAGATTTACTCCGTTTATTACAGATCTGAACGATGTGGGCCTACCAGTTTAGTTTTGTGTCAATACTATATAAATTCCTAGTACTTTCATAGTTTCAATGTTGGTCGTTTTTTTATATTATATTGCATTCGATTGGCTGAGTTTCTTTTAGTATGGATGTGATGAATGTCTAACCATTACTTAGATTGTCTTTGTATAGCGCTAGATCGCACCTTTTAATCTACCAGATGATGTCATTTTTGCACACTACGTGGTGTTATCAAGTTATAATACAGATTTAGATTTCATATGGCGGAGCGAACCATAAACTATGATGATGAAAAAACGTCATCGTGTCCCGCTTGTCTTTAAATAGTGAATAGGTAGGAACAGAAGGCGGGCGGGAGGGAAAGATGAAGAAGGGAGGTCGAGTGAAAAACAACAAAGGGGGGGTGGGGGTGGGGTGGAGAATATTTGGAGGAGGAGGGGGCCAACTAGGCTCGAGAGCAGAGCCTGTATGGAGGAGGAGGATGGGTAACCAAACGCAAAGAGGGCAGGAGGTGAAGTAAGGATGAGGGAGGAGGAAATAGGGTTAACAAAAATGCACCGAAGTTGGTGGCGAAATTGCCGGTCGCTAGAGGTTGGGAATGACCAGGAGGGTGGGCATGGGAGGGGGGGGGAAGCGATGACAGTTGATTGCTCCGAAATGGCCATCACGAGGATATTCGAATGGTCACCGCAGAAGAAGAGAACAACCATTCGTGCACTCCCTCCGGCCCATACTACAGGCCACACTACGGTCTCCCAGTCACCCCACAAGGGCACGGAGTTGAGGTGACCCAGAACTCTCCGGGCGTTCGAATAACCTCGGTCCGTTCCATTTTCGACGCGGCCAACATTCCTAATAATCTTAATTAGTTTCATATCGTTCCTTATAAGACCAAGGTATGAACATTAAATTAGAAGCCCTTAAAAAATATACAAACATACAGGAAATCTTAAAAGTTAATTCCAAACTACACCAGAAAAGTCAGAAATAAAGGCAGAAGTAATAAATAAAGGAATTCGGAAGTTGGTTTTTCGTCTTTCAAAAGGGACTGGCTAGGGGAAGAGGGCGGGGGGAGGGGGTGATTGAGGCATGAAGCGAGACTTTGAAAGAGAGGGAAGTGTGGTTGGGAGACTGACGAAGGTAGTAGAACTTAGGTGGGGGTTGGGTGGGAGGGTGACTGTGGGCGAGGATGGGGGAAGGGTTGGGGTGAGAGATAATTAGAATGGGAACTGTAATATCCAGAAGCAAGAAAAATGGCAGCCGACCGGGGTTCAAACGGCTTGGAAAGGAGGATGCCTTTGGGGAGGGGGGTGAAAGCGAAGTCCGATGAAATAGAATCACATCGAAATGCCCTTGTAGAGGGTCAAATCGGCACCGTAACAGGACATACAACGCGTAGTGTACTCCATCCCTCCGGCCCTTGCCATGAGCCAGGGCACGGTTCCCTCTTCGAGTACTGCTTGCGGTCACTCCGAACTCGAAGTAGCGCGTTGGAATTTCTCTCAGAACCCCCGGCCGTTCAAATTTCGATGCAGCCTATGTTTCCAAAAATCTTTATTAGTTTGAGATCGTCCCTTGAAACGCTTTCGAATGGGTTTTGGATTAAAAACATCAAGCTTTTAAGAAACATTCGGAACATATCATTACTGGAAATCCGATAAACTAATTCCGGTCGCCAATAAAGGAAGTCGGACGAATACCAAGCTCACTTGATTCCCTCCAGGTAGCTCGAGAGTTGGAAAAGCGAGCTAGGTGGGCATGGGCTGGGAAGAAGAAAGATTAGGAAGGGGGGAGTGGGACGGCGAGGAAAGGGCGATTCGAGAATGCGGGGGAATACTCGGAGGTGGGGGGGAGGACACGATTGGGTTGTAGCTAGATACATCCACGGCATTACTCATAAAATACACTTTCTTCCACTCAAGGCTAAAAATTGCGCAGATGGATATCATGTGTCCATCATAAACCGCTACATTCTGTAGCATAATTATCACCACAGTATTAAATTGGGGTTTTTCAACGTCTTCCCACTAAAGGTCGCATCAGATCGGCACCTCTTTCAAGTCTACGTATCCAATGTAGAACTTCGTCATGATAAAATAAGTAGAGAATCAAAATTATGAGAGGTACTAAGCTGGGAATCTCTCACGGAGCGAATATTAAATTACAGATTAAGTCTATTTCATAAATTGGAAGGATTACTCTTCAGTAGCGACGTGGAAAATGTATTATTACTTCCATCATACTACGGTGGTTGAGATCATTCCAATAAAATAAATTTAGTCATTTTGTCTACGAACGGTAAGGCATCAGAATAACATTGGCCGACCGCTATAGAGGTAAAAATTTCGGGTAAAAATCCGTCAGATGTGTATTCACCCGCTGCCACACACCCTAGCGGCTGCTTGCATAGTATTGTGATGATCTTGGCCAATAAACGAGCGATCAGTTCCACATATCCCGAAGCAAGCGTTATCGGAGGCAGTTCAAGGTAAGCGGACTCTTCCTTCCACTTTCAGAGTAATAACTCGAAGCGCTCTGCTTATACTTGAATTTTCTAGACGTGAACTTACCTCAACCGTCTTTACAATAAATCCGATTTTTCTGGTCATGGCACCGCTTTCAACTTTTACGAAATATGTTTTGATTTTCTGTTTCTTCTAACTCCATATGAATATAACAGGACAAGATTCAAACTTTTCATTTTGGAAGTCACTTAACGAGTAGCCAGAGAAAATAAGTGTTTTGATACCTCAGGAAGGCTTTATTTTAATCATAACTGCCATACTCCAATGTTATCTTATTATTGCATTCTAAATACATTAAAGTGACAGGACAAACTATTATATTTTTCTATTATTCGATTCCCATTTTTATCAATTAGGATTGTATGTGGTCAAAAATTAGTTGAACCCCAAAGATATTCACTGGGGCAATGGATTGAACAATCAAGGAGTAAAGTAAAAATCTGAAGTTATGGACGGGACAATTGATTTCCTATGCGGAGGAAATTTATTTAAATCTTTATTACGAAGGAAGTTATGTTTATAAGCCGAATATTTAAAGATTTAGGGTGTATTTATAGGATACAGCTATTGATAATAAGATTTATGAGGATAGCCGAAGTGAGAAATAATCGAGAGATCGGAGGGTCCATCAAATGCACCGAAGTTAGTGACAAGACTACCGGGCACGGCGAGGGTAGGAATGACCAGGAGGGAGGTTAAGGGAGGGGGGTGAAGGCGATGACTCTTGGCTGCTCCGAAAGGGCCGTCATGAGGGACGAATGGGCACCGTGGAAGGGCAGAACGACCCCACGTGCACTCCATCCGGCCCATCCCCCAGGGCAGATCACGGTCTCCCAGTCACCCCGCGAGGGGACGGCTTTGAGGTGACCCAGAACTCGCCGGGCGCTCGAATATCCTCTGTCAATTCCATTTTCGACGCGGCAAACGTTCCTAGAAATCTTCATTTGTATCTCATCGTTACTTACAAGGCCTAGGCATGGATTTTGAAATAAAAGCATTAAAAAAATACACAAACGTACAGGAAATCTTAAAATTTAATTCCGAACTTCAACAGTATAAGTCAGAAATAAAGGCAGAAATAATAAATAAAGGAATTCTGTAGTTGGTTTTAGATGTCTAGGTTTAGGGTTGGGGTGAGAGATAATTAGAATGGGAACTGCAATATCCAGAAGCAAGAAAAATGGCAGCCGACCGGGGTTCAAACGGCTTGGAAAGGAGGATGCCTTTGGGGAGGGGGTGAAAGCGAAGTCCGATGAAGTAGAATCACATCGAAATGCCCTTGTAGAGGGTCAAATCGGCACCGTAAAAAGACAGACAACGCGTATCGCACTCCATCCCACCGGCCCTTCCTATGACCCAGGGCACGGTTCCCTCTTCGAGAACTGCTTGCGGTCACTCCGAACTCGAAGTAGCGTGTTGGGATTTCTCTCAGAACCCCCGGCCGTTCAAATTTCGATGCAGCCTATGTTTCCAAAAATCTTTATTAGTTTGAGATCGTTCCTTGTAACGCTTTCGAATGGATTTTTAATTAAAAAATGAGGGATAACAGGCTCTTAAGAAACACTCGGAACGCATCATTATTGGAAATCCGATAAGTTAATTCCGATGGCCAATAAAGCAAGTCGGATGAATACCAAGCTCACTTGATTCCCTCCAGGTAGTTTGAGAGTTGGGAAAAGCGAGCTAGGTGGGCATGGGCTGGGAAGAAGAAGGTTTAGGAAGGGGGGAGTGGGACGGTGAGGAAAGGGCGATTCGAGAATGCGGGGAATACTCGGGGGGGATACGATTGGGTTGTAGCTAGATACATTCACGACACTACTCATAAAATACAATTTCTTTCCACCCATTGGAGGGTGTTTAACTGATGAGCGCATTGAAATCAATGAAGGACGCTGATGAATTATATGGCGAGCAATATTTATTTTAGGTAATCTACCGGTTAAGGTTGGTTTTTGGATTGACACAACTATCAAATAAATAATTTGTAACTCCAACAAAACTCAATCCAGCAACCTAGTCTACATAAGGTCCCTCATCATCTCTGTATACTTCTTTCCTCCCTTCATCCCCCCGTCCAACATCCCTATCCTATTCCTGCCCTTTCCTCGCTTGCCCAATATTCTTCCCCCTTCAACATTCCATTTTCCCTCAATACGCCTTTCATTTATTTTTCCTGCCTCCATAGGATTTCACTAAACAAACCCCTCTCTTCATCCACCATATCCAGTACTTCCTCTTTTGTTTTCCTTTCGGTCCATTTCACCTTCTCCATTCTTCTTTACACCCTCTTTAATCATTTCCTCCACATATATGTTGAACAGCACCGGTGACAATGAGCAAACCTGCCTTACACCTCTTCCTAACACTGCCCATCCGGACTGTTCGTTCCCCAATCGCACCTGAGCAGTCTGAGACATGTACAGGTTTCGGATCAGTCTCCGGTCCCTCCATTCCATTCCTATTTTCTGCAATACACGCATTAATTTTTCCCAATTCACTCTATCAACCGGTTTTTCGAAATCTGCGAAACATGCAAATACGTCCTGATTGTATTCTATATTCCTCTCAATTAGTGATCTCATTTCTATAATGGCAATACACGGGTTTCCCCCCTTCCTGAACCCAAACTGAGACTGAGTCCATTATTTTAGATTAAGAGACTCAGAGGACAAGCTACACACCCTAGCGGTGGCTTGCATAGTATATGTGATGCTCTTGGCCAATACACGAGCGATCGGTTCCACATATCCCGAATCTAGCGTTATCGTAGGCAGTTCAGGGTAAGCTGACTCTTCCTTCCACTTCCGGAGTAATAAATCTAAGCGCTCTGCTTATACTTGAATTTTTGAGACGTGAACTTATCTCAACCGTCTTTACAATAAATCCGATTATTCTAGTCATGGCGCCACTTTCAATTTTTACGAAATACTTTTTGATTTTCTGTTTCTACTAACACCATATGAATACAATATGACAAGATTCGAACTTTTTATTTTGGAAATCACTTAACCAATAGCCAGAAAAAATAAATATGTTTTGGTACTTTAGAAAGGCAGTATTTTAAACATAACTGCCCTCATCCAATGTCATCTTATTTTTGCATTCTAAATAATTTAAAGTGACACGACAAACTATTCTATTTTTCTATTATTCAATTTCTATTACATGTCCATTAGGTTTGTATGTGGTCAAAAATTAGTTGAACCCCAAAGATATTCACTAGGGCAATGGATTGAACAATTAAGGAATAAAGTAAAAATCTGAAGTTATGGAGGGGACAATTAATTTTCTATGTGGAGGAAATTAATTTAAACCTTAATTCCGAAGGAAGTTCTGTTTATAATCCGAACATTTAAATATTTGGGGTGTATTTATAGGATACAGCTGTTGATAATTAAGATGCATCGAGTTAGCCGAAGTGAGAAATAATAGAGAGATCTGACACCACGTACTCTATGTGAACGACTTCAATGCTTTCGTCACAGGTTTTACCTAAACTTGGGAAATGTGTTCTGATAATAATGGTGAACGTACGCTAAAAGTTTATAGGATGTAAGTTTCCCGGGGATCGCAGAAAATTAGTTGGGTAAAGATTAAGGCAGCTGTCGTTAATGGGTGAAGGTAGGAAGGTGCAACATGGAAATACGATGGTCGTTACAGAGTGGTCTCAATGGGATTTCGATACACCACCGAATCCTCGAAAAATCAGTAGTCTTTAACTAGAAAACGTTAATTTAGCAGTTCCAGTTGGCTAAGCTAGTTGAAAAGTGCAATCTTAAAACTTGGATACCTGCGTTATTTAATCCTGACAATACAGCATGGTGCTTATACCCCGCACCTTTACCTTCTTCTTCATCCGCAGTTCATTTTTCATCGCCCACCCTTCACATTGATGAATAGCCATATTACAGTTCGTCTTACACCACACGAATTTCCACTGGAAAAAACATTGGATAATTGAATTTGAACACTTCAGCTCAATCGTTTAAAGGAATGGGAAGGCCCGAGTTCAACTATTTACATTACTAGTATACTTGATATGCAGAGATATGTGTAATGTGTGCAAGATGGGATGTCGAAGGTAGCGACAGAGCGGTCTTGAGTTTAGCATTACGTAAAATTAACCCCAATGCTCTTTTCAAGAAACTGTAACAGTAACTTTAACGGAGTCACCCGCTACGTGTGCATTATAATGCAACCATTTCAGAGAGTAAAAATCATTCGCCTAACTACAAAAAATAGGGATCTATATTAAAGCGGAGTAGACCCAGATGAAACTACGAAATTTACTAAGGTAGTTAAGAAGTTCAATCTCTTAGCTTCGATACCTTCGTTCATTAATCCTGCAAATACAGCATGGTGCTTATACCCCGCACCCTTACCTTTTTCTTCTTCGGCAGCTTATTCTTCATCCCTGATCCTCCACATTAGATCTCGCTCCCTCGTTCTTCAAGACAAACAATTATGTTCGTCATACCCCACCTGAATTTTCACTGAAAAAAATTTGGTAATTGAATTTGAATACTTGAGCTCAATCGTTGAATGGAAGGGGAGGAATAGTATTGAATCCAATTTTCAACATTTAGTTTAATATGATAAAATGAGGATTCGTATGGCGAAAAAAATGTATGGCTTCTCACAAGAGTGAAAAAAATCATTATGCACAAATGTGGCCATCATGTTCCATCTCCGTTTCGTCACCTCGTTGAGAGTATCCTTCTCTGTGGAAAGTAATTAAGTTCTCAGTCTTTGTAGATGGATCAAGTTTGGCCTAAGATGAAGGTTTTAATCGGGCGATATTGAGACCATAAGGCCCCTTCTTTCGTGCAATCTTTCGTTAAGCGATAATAATGACAAAATATAGAGTGATACGAAATAAGAAAAGAATGGTGTGAAGTACTATGTAAATATTAAGGAAATAAAAAAGATGCGGAGAAGTCAGGGAGCCCAGACATGAAGACCCTTTTAAAATATCTCTCAAGAAACACCCACAAAGAACAAAGCGTGCGAAATACGTTCCATTATCTAAAAAGTTCTTGGAGCTATGTAAAGTACAACAAATACGTATTCATAAGAGCATCGGTAGTATCCTGTAAGTAGTGTTGGAACGCTTGACAATCGGGAAAAATACATTCAAGTCAATAGCGAATAACTGGTCATTTTTATCAATTGGGTAAATGGAGTACAGTTCCCTAAGATTTTTCCTAGTAAGCGTTTTTATTTAATGTAATATTTAGAATCGGGAGCATGTATTTTCAACTAAGAATAGAAGTGTCATAGTGTTAAGTTAATATTCTGCCACTGTTTTCAACTTTCTTATTCCATGCTACTACCATTGCTTGATTTCTGAGATAGTTCGTTGTTGCATCTGGGGGCTGGCCTGTCGACTGTTTAGCAAAACCCTGTCGCCAGTTGTTACATGTGCGAAACAATTGGTGACATGATGGGCAGTGATGTTGTATGCTATCTCTCGCGATATCAGAGGGGGCTGCCTCTTTTTCCAATGTAGTAAGTCTGCTAGCAGACATGTTTTTTATAACCTAATTTTTAATAACATATTTCCCGTAACATGACAAAGGTTGTTCTCAACCACTCCAGGCTCAAAACAATACTACAGCATTGGCAATGGGTAGTTTTAGGCGGTCTTATTTCCTATATTCTCTTTAGAAATAAACCTTTCCGTACTTTAATCTATATGAAGAACACTATTCTCTTTAGTCCTAATATATATCCCACTAAGGATTAGGAATTTAATATAGGTAGCCCAGTAATACTCTTTGAAACAGCACCGTAACGGAGAAGGTACACATTTAAACCTATTGTTTACGAGGGTATAACCATGCGGTTGCACTAGAAAATTCTAAGAGCAATGAAATGAAAACGGGCGAATTTATGGGTAGAATTAATTGATTTGAATTTTATCACATATCCTACGCGAGCTCTTCCTAAGCACACTTCTAAAACGAGTTGTTTAATGGAAAAAGTAATTATGAATGCAACTAGGTAGGAACAGTTTCTGAATTTTTGCCACCAGTTCTATTACTACGATCATCAAGATCACATTTCTTTTAACAATGTCAGCAAGCATTAGTGCGCAGGATCATTTAATAATGCTATAAATACGTGCTCTAATCTATGGGGAAGACTAACAAATAAACATTTAATGTACAAAATTTATCAGTAGGGATGTTAACTCTGAAGATATGTGAAACCTCAATTAATGTTACAAAATGAATGATAATCACGCTTTCTACTTTCCTATGCAAGCTGTTGGGGTGTAAATGTTAACAATATTGAACCGTTGGGAGCTCTAATTGTCCAAATTACGTGGTATGCAATTAAAGTTTTAATAATTTAACTTATTGTGCCGTCTGACTGAGGAAATATTCCGTACTCTTACCAACCCGTTGCACATCTGACGACATGCAGAAAAGACTAATTTAACTAATCAACAGGATTGCTTATTGTCTGGTGGCAATGCTGCAGTGATTTAGTTTTTAAACTTGCGATAGATATGACGTGAAGATTATCATTTGCAGGAAAATCGTATAAGTATACAGTCACTGCAGTAGCAACTTTATACTTTTACAATAAAAACGAGAAAACAAGTTACAATTATGAAATATTTTGAAAGTATACATTTCACAGTGTTGACAGGAAAAAGAAATTAAAATATTAAAAAATTTCATTCCACAGCACTGATTACATACACAGGTTTATCGTGTAGAATATAGCAGTGAGTGGTACATGCGAGTCTTAGCATGAGTATGTATCTGAAAAAAGTTGACCTTTTTCGATAATCAGTGTAATACGAGAGATTCTTGTGGCTCATCACACCCGCTCGCATGGAAAATTGAGAAAGGGAGTGTCTCTTACATACTGCCAATAGCCGCGGTTCTTAAGCCAGTCTTTAGTAATACTAATACCTTATTTTCAGAAATGCTACAACCACATTAAATGTTCTTAGTATAAACCTTACTATATTAGCTATGTTAATTTCCTATTAATAATGTACTATTAAACAAATGAGGAAGTAGTGGAGATGGTGGGCGAGGAGAGGGGTTTGTTGAGAGAAATCCTATGAAGGCAGGAAAAATGGATGAAGGGTGTATTGAGCGGTAGTGGAATGTTGAAGAAGGTAATGGAGGGGAGAATGTTGGGCAAGCGAGGAAAGGGCAGGAACAGGATAGGAATGTTGGACGGGATGAAGGGAGGAAGGAAGTACACAGAGATGAAGAGGGACCTGATATAGATTAGGTTGCCGGATTGGGTTTTGTTTGGAATTACAAAATATTTATTTGATATTTGTGTCCATCCGAAAAAACCTACCTTAACCGGTGGATTACCTTAAAAAAAAGTACTGTTAACTATTCTAATACGTTCTTACATGTGATGAGGATTGTCAACATAATACACCGAATGAGTAAAGTGGGTGAGCATGTAACCAAGTACCCTGTCACACGTCCCAGTGTGATTTGATATCTTACTTAAGAGTTTCTAGATGAACTTTCACATTGATCAGAGCTTTAAAATGTATAAACTAAATACAGTGTTGATTGAATGCCTAACAAAAACTTTATTAACATGTGGAGGAATGACCCCATTACTTAACAACATAATTCAAATGGCGCCGAAAGAAGGCATGGCTAAGTGCTAAACGATGTTAATTTGAAATGAGAAAGTTGAGCCAGCTTTACATAGGAATAGCTTCACTCCGTTTATTTCAGATGTGACCGGTGTTGGTCTCCTGGTTAACTTTTGGATAAATATAAGTTTCTACTGCTTCGTAAGTATCAATAACGGTTATTTTTTATTAACGATTGCATAAAATATGCTGAGTATTTTTTATTGTTTTAATGTAAATGATTACTGTCAAACTATTACTTAGCCTGTCCTTGGGTAGTGCTAGGTCGTACCTTTGCATCTAACTATTTGTTGACAGTTTTCCTCATAAGTAGCGTCGTCAGCATATAAAACATATTTAGCTTCCATGTTACTGGGCAAATCATTTATCATGTTGAGGAAAAGTACTCTCCCCTGAAATGAAACCTCATCGAGGAAATGTTTCGCGAGGAGGGAATTATTTCATTTTCAAAACATTTCTTGTATCATACCTGCGATTGAAACTCATTCCCCAATATTCAACGAATGGAGCCATTAAGTGCCTCTTACGATGGTGAACTACGTCGTGTAATTATTACAGATTCATCTCCACGGATATTCAGAGAATTATTATCTACACAGGCAAGCACTGATAAGATATCAACTCAGAATACCATGGTCTTCGTTATATGCATGTCGCATACTTCCATTGAACAAAATATCAGTGGTAAATAAAATGAAAGACTGAAAAATGCTGAAATTATCAGTTAAGGAAAAGTGAGTTAGCAATCTTTTGTAGATAAATTAATCTGGATTAGGGCTGGTAAGAAGAGTCAAATATGGGTCGAAAAGCGAGTTCCTGGGGTTTGTGACCAGCGTGAGATACTCAAAAGAGGACGAAAGCCGTATGGTAACCAGAATATAAACTATGAGGTAATATTTCAGGATTCCATGCCCGCAAAATGAATAAAACAGTCATCACGCATGCTGGAAATTTCAAATTCTCATAGCCAAAATAAAGTCGCGGTAGTCCAGTGGGCAAGGCATTGGACCACTGACTGCAGGGTCCCGGGTTCGATTCCCGGGTAAGGTATCTGGGCACCTGCAGCTCCACCCAAGCTAGTAGATTTTTTGGGTTACAGTTCTTCTTGGGAAACCATAACCGGCACAGGGAAAGGAACTGGCCCTCCTACCCTCATGTGTGAGATACGCAGACAGTAAATCCGCTAGACTGTTTGGGAGTATAGTATACCTTTCTTACTAGGGGTTAGTTTTCGGGTATGCCTCGTCGCCTTTTTAGTTGATTCTTAAGTCGGGCTGTGATACTGCGGGGGAATTCTCAATCCCCATACCGCATGAGGGAAGGGGGATTGAGACCCAAAAGAGATGATATTAACCGCGAAAGAGGAATTTGAATGCTACCCAAGGATATCCCAGTGCAATGCACAGCCCCTCGGATGGGACGCAGTTGACTCATCGCAATTCCGAGGCGGGATTGGCAATGCTGCTTCGCCTGTGCCTCAACCCTCCCTCCCCCTCTCCTCTGACCCTCCATCCAACCCACCCTCCCCGTTATGTACAAGGTGCCAAGGTACATACTCTTATGTAATAAACTCAAAGAAAGCAAAGGACATATTCAGGTTCATACAACCTACTGAGGAATAGTAGTTGCCAACACATTTATTTTACCGAGTTTCTGATGAAATTTTCCTTACAGCAATTAATCACCAATTTAATTGGAACTTCCAATTATTTTCCGGGTCGTGAGGCATTAGCATCGTCATTGGGCTCATTTACTTACATGTGTGTTACGGCGTGTATTTGTTTAGTCATGGACTAACAATGAGACCCAAGTCTGGATTCTCTGAATGGTCACACGATGGCTCTTTTAATGACGCGCACACATTTCTGGAGGGGTAAGCAATTGCATTGTTGGCTGGTGGTCTTGGAGACAGGTGTACGTGCTCTTGCCACTCAAGTTAACTGCAGGACTCCAGCTCGCTCCAGTGCAAAGCCCTTCTGAGATACGCGAAATGCTCACTATCGGAATTGAAATGGGGTAACAATTCCCTCGGACTTCTGTTCAGTCGTTCCAATTCGATTTCACTCTCTCTTGCGCGAAGTCTCCCACTCAATAAACTTCCCTAGCCTCCCCCACCTTCTCCCCAAAGGCCCCCCTTTCTTTGCCGACGGACGCTTGGTCTCGCCAGTTTGCTTTGAGAGCCGGGATGAGCCAGTCGATCGAAGCGGATGGACTCATCGCTATCCCGGAGGTCGTGGAACCCGCGAGGGCATATCGGCGAGCTGCTATGGAGAAGACTAAGCGGTCAAAATTATGGACAACTCTTTGTAATAATTGGTTAGTGGCGATTTAATACGAGCCCACAAAATGTGGTAGATTAGGCTTCTTCATAAACGTGTATCAAGTTTCTAATTATCAGGCTTCGATTATCTAGATCTTAGAGCCGATTTCCAAAATTGACGGTTGCATGTTGGTACGTATATAGTCGTACGTACAGCTACAAAGGTTATTTGGAAATGTGCTTACTCTTGCTGGCATACGTCAATACATACACTGGGAAATTGGTTGAAGTACGCGTTAAATCCGATATTCAGCTTCGCTCAATTTTCGTTGGTTTTTGTCCAGTGGATGTATTAATGATTGTCCCGTAATTATCACTGGGCATCGGAATGGGGCGGTGGGTAACGTACTGATTTTCCACCCAGAGTTTGAATCCTAGAGGTAGCAGGTATTTTTCATTGGTCTCCCGATCCCAACGATAAAGGTATTTTGTGGAGAGCACTTTGGGTGAATACAACGTCCGCCATATGGGACGTTAACTGCGGACCCCATGGCGCCTTTCGTTGAGAGTGGACTACTGTCGACGTCAGGTGTCTCACCACACTTCCTCCTTTCTCATCTAATGAAAACAAAGCAACCGTCCCGTCACGTTGAAGATCGGTGAAATTAGCCACTATTTCCTTAATTTTGTCAGTCCTAAAAAAATGCTATTATGAAATTTGTTTCTCCTCAGATACACTTCAGATGAGGTCGCCTATACGGAAATACGCTACGCTTCCTTTGTAGTTTCAGGTTAGGCCCAATGCAGGAATATCGCCTGAACAAATGTCCAGCTGCGGCCGAGAGGAGTAAAATCATGGGTAAAATCTCGTAACTTAAGGTGGCTCTGGCTCTACTGAGACAATTTGCTTATTAATTTCACTCACTTCCCAAGGATTAGAAGTACGATGATTTATTCATTATATTTTGTCTTAGCAAGTAGAAAGGGTGTAAACTTTGACACTGTAACACAGCCGGGAATAAAAGATTTGTGTTTTCCACAAAACTTTACATTTGCGGAAACAAGTTTCAATGCAAAGTCATTAATCCGTGGGTACCTTAATATCACTCCTGTTTGCTGAAATTTGATGTAGCAAATAAAAGTTTTACAGGGAAAATAAAAAGTGAAATACATCACATTCTCCTTTCATTCAAAAATAAATTTCTACGCTATTAACCTTTATATTTAGTGAATTAAAGAGAATGTTATTGTCCAAGGTGAAGGTAGGAATATACTAGGGATGTTGGGTGGAATGGAGGGATGTAGAAAGAATATGGAAGGATTTATTGTAGAATGTCTTATCAGGTGTTCTTTTTTGGCAAAGTTGAGAAGTGAAGTGCCTGTATTTCAGCGTCTTTCCAATACCAATTTTAAACTTCTATTTATTGATGAACTAATATATTATTTAAAAGTTCGTTTTATTATTTTGTAATATTAGTTAAAAGTAAGTTCAACCTTTTATTGTGATTTAATTTTCCTAATTAAAAAATCATTCCACAATGAAAACTAACTTGTAATACATGGCACCAATTTCTGGTGGTGGCAAAAGATTTTGCGACCACTTCTAAAATATGTAGCTTCGGTCAAATCAAATGAGTTTATGTTAATGTTTTGTATAAATATGACAAGGAAATTTGTCAATTTTATGGCACATAAGGTGCTATTGATTGTTTAATTATTGATTCAAAAGAGCTTTTTTTAGGGTCGAGTAGCCCATGTTGAAAGCATCACATCTTTGGAAAAACAATGTGAATATAAATCAATCAAGCCCAATTTGTAATCATTCCAATGATACAGGTTTATTGATATCTTATTTTTTTTTTGAAAAAAATCATTTTTAAAATTTTATCATTAAATTAACTTGATCTGATGATGGAAATTTAGCATGCAATTATTTCTTCTGGAAGGTGTGGTGGCAAAGGGATTAGATAATTCAGTTTCACTCTGAAGGGACCTATTCCTGATGACTTTGGAAAATTTCCAGCCTCACTGTAATTCTATTATTTTTAGGGTGCTCAACACTCAAACCACAGGCAGCCGACGGAAATGAAATGTCTCGTCTCCATTCCTTAATTTTGGCATGATGCCCTAATATGCCAAACACCTTTACAACTAGGTGAGGTATCCTGTCAACTTTTTAATCCAGCATGCCTTGGGCCTTGGTGAGGTAAGCTGCACTTTCATATTTATAAGAAATAAATCTTTGTTCTGATGACTGTAATTATTCTTGTTTAATCTTTTGGTTAGTTTGATTTTCAAATTGTTTCCAATTTTCACTTTAAGTATCATGGTTTTGGGTGAAAACCTAGTGCATGCTAAGCTTATGCTGACTGGGTTATTTTCATTTGGATTATCCCACAACATTAATAAACTCGTAGGTTGACTTTGGTATACTCACCTTGTAATAAGCTGAATTTTGTGACTTTCACTAATCAATAGGATAATGATGGGGACCAGTTCCTTTGCTTGTGCTGCTGGGGTTTCACAAGATCATCTGATACTTAAAAGATCCCACAGTATGAATGAAGGGCAGTGGATCTCAAGAGGCTCTCTGAAGGAGATCTGTCTGAATTAAATTTTACTTACTTTAAGCATAATGGAAATTTTAAATTACTTTAAATATAATGGATTTGGTTGAAAGCATAGTATATACTAAGCATATGCTAACTGGGTTATTTTCATTTAGGTTATCCAACAACATTAGTAAACTCGTACTTAAAACATTTAAAATTTTCTTACCATTCCTTCTATGTAATATATATTTGCCATGTCTGTCGGAACCAAAAATAATATCATACCTTTCATGCAAGTAGCAATGTTCTCATATTAAACTAGAAATCATAACATCCACATAAGTTGTCATAAATCAGTAATTTCGTATAAAACTCCAATGGTAATGGGTGCAATAATTTAGAACACAATACGAAACTCGTTGAAAATGAGTGATGAATTGTGGTTTCAAATTGAAACTCCGGAAATTCCTTCTAATGAATTTTTATTTTTCATTGAATAATTTTTTATATAACAAATAATTATAATTATTGTCTTTGCATTTCTGGGTTCTCCATCTGCATTGGTTGTCTTTTGGTGATTAGTTTCACTGGGCATGCTGCCTGCGTCTTCAGTTCGAAGGTATATTTTGAAGATTTCTTATCCAGTATCAAGAAATATCAACATGGATGATGGATATCTATTAAATGGTATGTGGAGGACTATCCAATCAGAGTGCAGTACTTGACTACTGACCCCATATAAAAACTGTCGTCACCAAGAGAAAACCAATGTGGATGGAGAACCCAGAAATGCAAATACAAGCAATTCAATGCCATGGAAACCTTCATGCAAAGCAATTGTAATGCAGTTATTCCAAACTCGTATATGTACACTCTTTAAGCATGTTCATAGTGCCGAAATGTGTTTTGTTAATTTCTCTTTTTGAAAACTCCTATGTTTACATGATATATATGGTCTGTAGACAATAAAAATGTTATTTGGGCACTCATTCCTTTGGTTACTGCATTTGAAATTTTTGTTACATTCTTTTCTGGTTTTGAGGTAATTTGTGATTTCATCACAAGGTTAAAAAATTTCTCTTATGAATGATGTTCTTTGGTTATAGAGACATTTTGGTGTTTATTTATTAGTGGTTTTCCTCCTGTGATGCCCAATTGGTGATTTTGGTCAAAGTTGTGATGTTTACTGGGGGTCATATTTTCCACCACTCAAGTTTAACGCCTACTTTCAATTTCATCAAAGTTATCAACCCTTTCCCTCCATTCTGACTTCTAATCTAAAATACCTTCAAATTTACTTAAAAGCATTATTTTCTTAAATGAATCAATAGTGGTGCAAAATGACCTTAGCTGATGACACACCCTTAAAACATTAAACTAACTTACTTCCTTCTTCCTCACATACCCTCCCTTCTAATGAAACACAAGTTTTTTCCAGTCAATATACCCTGCAATAATTCCCACTCTCTTCAAATTATTCCTAAAAAACTTCTCATCCATCCCTACCATGCTGCAAACTTAGTCTTAATTTCATTCCCATTTAATTTTTTCGCCATTTCAATACCATATCATAAGCTTCCGATATATACTTATCCACTGGTATTAGCAATGGCTTTAGTGATGATATAACAATGCAAATTGTTTAAATAAATGCTACTTTCTCTGTTACAGAATATTAAGCAAGTAAGATGTTAGGGTTGATAACTGGTGAGACATTTCCTTGTTCACCCACACTGTTCTCACACCTCTCCTGCCTTGGACTCGCCCAGCATACATTCCTCTACTTTCATTCTGCCATTATTCTCATGTCCCAATCTTTTTCATTCCTTGGTTCATACTTGATCACCTTTTTGGGATATATAGCTCACAAGTTCAGGTGAAGAGGGTGGAAGGGGGAGGTTAAGCAGTGGTCGGAGCTCATTTAGTAAAAACTAAGAATCCATCAAGGAGTCTGTAAAAACATATTGTGGACTTAATTATTAGTCCAGGTGATTTTCCATTACATAAACATATTTGATACAGTAAGATATGTTGTTCCACGTTGCATTGTACCTCATCTCCCTTTTCTTGTAAGGAAAGAGATTCCATTATTATTTAAACTCAATCTTATAATTTCCACATTCATTTGAAAATATTGAAATGTATTTTAAAATCATGGAAATATGAATGCTTTTAAAAATGCATTTGATCAACATGACAAACATAATGAATTTGGATTCAAATTTCTTACATGGCAATTGAGTGATGATCTGAAGTTATTGATTTCAGCAAGCCATTCTTAATCATTGTTTATCACAGGTATATTAATTTAAAGGTATTCTACCCATAAGTTTTACACAAATGGATTAAATCTTGAATTAAAGTGCAGGTTTCTCTAAAATACCATTTGTATGAAATTTATTTCCATTTTAATTAAAGTTTAAGATCTCTAATATTTCAATGTGGTTATATTAATAGATTTTCAGTGAAAGTTATCATTTTTTTATTTTTAAAGGGGAACCAATCTGTCAATCTTAAACCACTAATTATTACTATAGCCCTTTTGAACACAAGTATTTATAATTTTACTGAAAACATCCTAAAAGTAGTTTAAAAAAACACATAAACTTAAAACTGATAATCATATTTCATTTGCTTTCCCTCAGGTCTTCCATTGGATGCTTATGCTAGGTGAGAAGAGGAGCATCCATGGAATTAAAAGTTAATCAGCAAGCCTCGTCACCAAAGGAAATAAGGAACGAATGTGTAGATTCCTTGCTGGTGCCAAGTTGGTCAGTGCCATCAGTATCTAAAGGAGGAAACTTCATGTGGGCGTCAACCTTAAATGAGGCCTCTGAATAGACTGCAAGTCTTCACCACGGTGGCTCTGAGGGTATTTTGGTGAAATGTTTTGTTCAATAAAGGATATTTGGAGTGCTGTTAAAATTTATGATACACACTTATCTCAACAAATGTATTTGAATAATAAAGATGAAAAAACAATGAATGTTGCCCAATTTTTAAATCTTTCCCTTTGTGTAACTTCTGAATGACTAATTTTGCCTTAATATGCTGTTTAAGAATTAAAAAGAAATATGAATTCAAATAAAAAATGTAACTTTTTCCCGAGTTTAAGACTTCATGAAAATTTTTATTTGAATTTTTACCAAGTACAGATAACTGTAAACGAACAAATTTTAACAATCGCAAAAAATGGCAGTCTGAATGTATTTTCACCCTCTGCCAAATTCATTGGCCATTCGGGTTATTCAATTTGTACTGAATTAATATAACTGAATAAATACTTAAACCTAAATGGAATGCCGATAATTCCAGCTATTGAAAATAATTCTATTTGAAACATTATCGAATTGATTGATTAAAAGCCAAAAACAGTAAAAGGCATTATTTCAATTAATTAACAGCATAAAATAGTTAAATAGTAGCTTTACTATGAATGAAAAATTTGAAAAGATTCCTTAATCTCTACGTTTGTAGCTTCAAATGTTGCCAAATTATTCTCAAATAATTTTATTCCAATTCTGCATAGCAACATTGTATGCACTCTGAACAAGTTCTTTGATTTTAAGGTGTGATTACAATAAACATATGAGCTACATTTTCTCGCACCGGTCAAAAATTACGTCATGCACCGAACTGAACGAAGTCCAATAGTTAGAGTTAATTGGCCTATAATACGCAAAAAAGCATGGTATCGAATATTTTCCAAGAACCGGCTCACGCTTAAAAAAAGAGTGGCTCAATCGACGGCCAAACGCTCGCGAGCCGTCCCGGAGTACCGTGAGGCCCAAGGTGAGGTGCTAAGCCTCCCCGAGAAAATGTGCATGTATTCAAGTCGCGAATCCCCCAGCGAAAAATATTCTAAGTCCAGAGCCACTCACCAGACGAGAGAGCTGTCGGGCAGGCAGATGCCTCGGAATCGTTGGGTGAGAGCCTTGCCGAGTTCATCGAGTTGATTTTGAGAAAAAACGGCAAAGTCCGTAGTTTTGCAGGTCATATAATCGTTTTGAACCACTAAAACTCAAGTAACCCGGTAGCCCGGGGGATAAGAGGAGGATTGCGGAGGCGAGACTATAGCGTGTCTTACAACGATTTACTTTTGCAGCCGAAATTTTTTTTTTTGCAAAAAATTTTCGGTTCGTTAATATGCACAAAATTGTCGCCAGAAATTTTGAAGGGAGGTTCAGGATGCCACGGGAGACCAGGAAAACGATTAAATATTGAATATTATTGTGAGGAGGGCTGCCATTTTTTCCAGCCGGGCGGCCGGGGGCCGGAAAAAATGGCAGCCCTCCTCACAATAATATTCAATATTTAATCGTTTTCCTGGTCTCCCGTGGCACCCTGAAACAACCGTCAAAATCTCTTGGCGACAATTTACTGAAAATTAATGAACAAAAAATTAATTAATGGATTGATTGAAAATCCAGCCAACAGATGGCGTATGTCTTCACTAATTGAAACCACCTCAAATACCAGCACATCCTAATACATTCTTTTCCCACTAGAGACTCCAACATGAAATTTCGAAATTCAATTTTTACATGGCCATACAAAATATGTTTTGAAATTCGAATTTGGCTTTTGGGATTTGTTCTAATTTGGGTCGTGGTCAATATAAAATATGATGCACCCTTCGAATTACTTACAACACATTCTTATAAAATATGCTGGAGCTCCATAATATACTTGTGTTAGATTTAAATATAATTATAATTAGTTATAAATAACAGATAATGCTCAAATTAAAATGGGATCACAACCCTAATTGGCTGCAATATCTGGTAGTTCATATGCAGTAATTTATATTTCAATGAAATCGGCTAGTTGTTAGGGATAGAAGAGTTTTATCTGATCTGAAAAACTTGAATTTTAGTTAATAATAGCGTTTTCCAAAAATTCCTCAAGAACTTTATCTCAAAACATGTTCTAATGTTGCAGTTGATTTATGCAATTCTTCCCACTGCACTGGTTGGAACTTCAACATGCTCTTTATTACTCCAGTCAATAGTAGTTAGCATTTTAATTAAATAGTCATGAATGCAAGAATATGTTCAAAACTTTTATTAATTTCAAAAATATAGAATACAACAGTGTCAACTCCATAAGCCAAATTTCTTCAAACAATGCAGCAAGCAAAACGGTTTCCCAAGACTACTTCGGCTTTTGGCGCCCAAGATTTCAACCCATGTCCATGATAGTTCAGGGATAATATTACCACATCTCCAATTTAATTTCTTTGGCTTTTACCAAAATCCAAATTTTGTACATTTAAAAATGTTCCCATAATACTATGTCTACAGGAAATGTTGAAGGAATGATTTACCCTCTTAAACCATGATGTGAAAAAACTATAACTAATGCTTTCAACCCTCCCATGAACTACAACCTTGTTGTAGTGGAAGGGCTTGTGCGTTCCGATGACCCCTAGAGCTGTGCTGGCTGGAGTAATAGTAATTGCTCCTGGTAGGGTCACCCATGCCAGATAGGTCGAAGGTTAGGAGCCAGACGAAAGATAGTCCATGCAGCGTCTGTTCCTCATTGAGGTGGCTGCAAAGGCATCTGACCCCAGTGGGGCAGTCATTAAGTGATGGTGTCACGTTAAAAACACTATTGAGGAAGGCAAAGGGAAACCACCTCAATTGTCATTCCCAAGAATGTAATGATGGGCAATTGAGGCAGGAAAAATGAATGAAAGGTGTATTGAGCGGTAGTGGAATGTTGACGAAGGTGATAGAGGGGAGAATGTTGGGCAAGCAAGGAAAGGGCAGGAACAGGATAGGGATGTTGGACGGGATGAGGGAAGTATGTGGAGATGAAGAGGGACCTGATATAGATTAGGTTGCCGGATTGGGTTTTGTTTGGAATTAAAAAATGTTTATTTGTTAGTTGTGTCCATTCAAAAACCTACCTTAACCAGTAGATTACCTAAAAAAAATGCTTTCAATTGTACCAGAAAAGTAACTTTACAAACCACTATCCATTGGTCACTTAGTACATCATGTTCTTAAATTATTTATATTTACCTATGATGGGATTTATATTAACCACCAAATACAAATTTATTTGCTTAGTTGCACAGGCATAAGGAAATTAGATTGTAATAAATTTTCAAACTGCATATTATTAAACCACTAACTAGGAAGTACAAGAATCATGGGAGAGGATAGGTGATTGCTGGGAATACCCGGGCAGGAAAGGTGGATTCAGACCTTCTTGATTAGCAATGGGTGCTAAAATATTGTAATAGAGGGGAAAATGTTAGCCGCGGAAGGGTTAGATATAGTAGAGGCATATTAGCCAATGGAATGAGGAGGTATGCATAAATTGAAGAGGGGTCTATTTTAGTGTAGGATGTAGGGTTGTTTAATTAAGTGAGGCAAGGATGTTGCGACTGTACTGTTTCTTAGCTGGGTTTCATCATAAACCTACCTTTAATGGTAGATTAATATAATAATAATTATTATTAAACCTATGTTAAAAAAAAGGAAAATATAGCAATGATATGAAAATAATGATACCAATAAATTTAAATTAAAAAGATTTTCATCAAGTAGTTGGTTTGATTTGTATAGAATCTGACATCAAAACAAGGATTATGGATCCGGCAACTGTTGATCAAAATTGTTGATAAACAGGAATTTATTGGACCAGATTTACATGCCAATTACAGCACTAGATATTTTATACCAATGGAAGGATTTTAGTCTTAATTTAATGGGAATCTCTTTGGGACTTGTTTGCCAAAACAAAAAATGTGACTCGAAGCTAGATTACTTCAAAATGTAATCAATGCTCTTCATATTCCATTGCACCTATCCATTCAGATTCAATTATCCAGTTTGAAGATTAAGAATGTTAAACTTTAGAAACTAACCTGGAAAAAAGAGGAGAGAAATAGTCTTTGGAAGGATTGGGGAATATTAACCTTAATACCTGGCAGTTGTTAATTGGAAGAAACATTTAAAGTTATGATCAAATGAAAGCAAGCCATTTACATACGAGTGAGTGATTAAGACTTTGGGTTTCATGGGTCTTTTCAAGGACAATTTCTAATGGCCACTCAATAACAGAGTTCACTATTGTTTCTTTAGTGCAATGAATGCATTTGTGTTTTTTGCCATTTTTCCAACTTGATTAATTTATCAGATTAAATCACATTTCAATTTAATCAGCTGAAATTCATATCTTCAATCACAGGCACCAAACCTACCTTTCTGTTCATTTGATCCATCAGTTGCAGCTGGTTTCTGGCAGTTCAAAAATGAATGCTGACTGTTAAATATTTTTAAAAATATTTCATTGCTCCACAAATAGATGGGAAGTCTTTATTTACATTTGCTTGTTAATGATTGGATTACATCAAATAGGGATAAATCAATCAATTAGATAAACAAAAGAATAACCAAGTCACATTATCAAAAACCACTAAATACTTTGATCCTAGGTACCACTGAAATAAACCACAAAAAAATCACAGTAATCAATCCAAAGGTCTCTTTTGTTAGTGATGGTAGAGTTCACTCAATACTGAACTCAATGGTACATTACATTTACACATCAGTGCAGTGCCTTTCCCTTTGCCAGTTATGGTTTTCCAGGAAGGTCTGGTACCTGAAAAACCAGTTTTTATGTAACTATATCATCTTCTGGTGCCAGACACCAGAAGATGATGTAGTTCCATCAAAACCGGTCGTATTAAAATTTTATTTTGTGGAAAATTGCCAATTTTTATTAATTAACAAATGAAAATTATTGCCAGAGTTATCATACTTATCATTCATCAGGTAGCAAATAATCCATTTCAATGACATTTATATCCTCCTGTAGGTACCACACGAGGAATCAACCCAAGGGTCACATTAAATAATCTGCGATATCCTTTAGCTGAAGCCTTTGTCAATAAACAATAGGGAGGGTCTCACCATGTACTATATGCCCGATTCTTGGTTAATCTCATATTCTAGTTGGTCCCCGAATTTGTACTCAAAATTTCCACTTTTTACCTACCCTTTTGTAAGTTGTGTTTTGCATTATTGAGTTTTTGTAAGTTCATTCCATTGAAGTAATTTTAATTATAACCGATGAACCTTCATAAAATGCATGCTCTCAACAAGGATGAAAAGAAATTCAATGGAACACTTCCAACAGTGGGTATCAAGTTGCAAACAATTACTATATATTTGGACTTATTTAATCAAATGTAAGATCCACTTCCTTCAAAAATTCCCGACCATTTCCAAAAATACCGACCTCGAGTGATGGCTACAGTATCTTGCTTCTACCACTGTCAAACTGCAACAATCAGGATTCAGAAGCAGCTGTAGGACAATTTATAATCATTACATCACTGTTACAAAGCTACAATGACAATGAATTTCAAAATCAGACCTTACTCTGATTATGTAGCCTTTTTCTAAAAATAACTAACCAGCTGCTTTATTCTCAAGAACAAGTGCCCCAACCATCCTTTAACACATCAGACAAAAAATACCGACAACAATTCTTCATTCAACATAAGGTGGGTTGTGTTTTTGAAATAAATTAAAAGACAAACAATTCTATACATATGTTCGAACTTAAATTTATTAGGCCAAGATTTAAAGAAAACATTTCACATGACCTTATTTGAAACCTGAATCCAATCAGTTAAAGGTAAATACGAGATAGATCTGGAATATTTTTTCCTGGCTTGAAGTATTCATTTGAGAAAGAAAATGCCACAAAATTTGGATAGTAAAATTAAAGGCTTTAATTTATTATTGAAGAACAAATAGTCATCTTTCCCTTTAGACTTTCCACTATCTACATATGAAATTCGATACTTCTTGTGGAAGCACTGGAAAGATCTTAAAGTCTAATATCTTCCAATTTTCAAAGATTGGATAAAATATACGAAGATTTAAAATATCATACACGAGTGCTTGCAGTGTCAATCTTTCTTTCTTCCATGTACCCTCTTCTGCCTAAACAGACCTCGTGTGGTCGAGCACACAGAGCTTGGCTTCTTTCATTTGAGATCACAAAAGGTTACACCATCCTTTGCTGCCGATGATCAAGGTTTAACTTTATTCTTCTCTCTTAACTTCTGAATAATTTTGTAGTCTGGACTAATATTATCATCCCGATTAATGCAATTAACATTGGCAAATAGGCTATTAACATAAAATTAAGAGCCTGTAGAAATGAAGCTTTGCAAAATTAAAGAACAAAATAAATGCGAGTCTATAAAAAAGGCGATTAGACACATACGAAGGCAATGGAAGCGGGATTTTTTTCCAATTTCATCCAGGTGTTCCTGCCTATAAGAAACTACGAATTGCTCTAAGCTAGTTAAAAAGGTATCATTTTCAAAACTTTATTACCTTCTTTAATTAATCCAGCCAACGCAGCATGGTGCTTATACCCCGCACCCTTACCTTTTTTCTTCATCCGCGGCTCATTCTTCATCACCGATCCTCCACATTACATCTCCGTTCTTCAAGATGAACAAGAAACAGCTACAACAGCTATGCAACAGTTCTTCATCCACCACCTGAATCTCCACTGAAAAACTTGGATAATTGAATTTGAACACTTCAGCTCAATCGTTGGAACAAATGGGAAGGAATAGGACTGGGTTCAAACTATTAACATTACAGTTGAAGTGTGGCATTAGTAAAATGGTTTACACAAGTGAAATAAAAATCAATCCACAAAAGTGGCAATAATATTCCATTCCAGTTTCGTAACCTCGTGGAGAGTATCCTTCTCTGGAGAAATTAATTCGGTTCTCCGTCTTTGTAGATGGATAAAGTTCGGCCAAGGATAAAGGCTTTATTCGAGCGATGTGGAGGCCACAAGGTCCCTTCTTCCGAATACCCGTTCGTCAAAGAATAGAGACGAGAGAAGGGTGAAATGGAATAAAAACATGGTTAAGTCTTATGTATATGTTATAGGAATAAAAACAAGATGCGGAAAAGCCAGGGAGCCCAGACATGAAGACCCTTTAATTAAGTCTCGCAAGAAAGGACCCAAAAAAAGGAGGGTTCGGATAATCTCCAAAAACTAAAGATGAAAAGTAAAATACAATAAATATTTATAGGAGTATCGGTAGCAGTATTAGAATGCTTGACAATACGGAAAAATACTTGCAATTTAATAGAGAATAACTAGTCGTTATCATTTGAGGAAGTGTATTACTGTTCCATAATATTATTGCAGGAAAGGATTTATTTAATACGATATTCAGGATGGGAAGCCTGTGTTTTCAACCAAGATAATAAGTACCGTAGTCTTCAGTTGGTATACTACCACTTCACAACGTTTGAATTCAATGTGACAGTTCAATCGCCGAATTGTGGAGCCGTTCGCTTTTGCATCTGGGGGCCGACCTTTCGACTGTTTAGCAAAACCCCATCGCCAGCTATTACATCTATGAAACAATTGGAGACGAGATGGACACTAATGTTATAAGCTATCTCCCGCGATTTTGGAGGGGAATGCGTTTTTTCCTAATGCAGTAAGTCTGCTTGCATACACGTTTTAGAACAATTTGATTTCATATTTGCCGTAACATGACTAAAGGTTGTTCTCAACCACTCCAGGCTGAAGCACGCCAAGCTACAGCATCGGCAATTTGTAGTTTTAGGCCGTCGTATTTCCTATGTGCTCTTCAGAAATAAACCTTTCCTTACGTTAATCTCTCTATAGAGAACACTAAGGATAAGGAATTTTAATAGAGGTAGCTCAATAGTACTCTTTTCAACAGCACCGTTACGGATAATGTGCACATTTGTACCGATTGTTTACTAGGGTGTAACCATGTGATTACACTTTGGAATTTTAAGAGCAATGTAATGAAAAGGGGCGAGTATGTGGGTAGAATCAATCTATGTAAATTTGATTATATACAAAGGGGGCTTTTCCTAGGCACGCTTCTAAAACGAGACTTTCCTGAAAAAAAGGAGGCATCAATGAGGCAATTGGCTAGAAAACAATGTTATTAATACACGACACTATAGTGCTACCTTCCCAAATATTTTACGAATAAAGCCAAACGTGCATGTTGCGATGGCTTTTGCTTTAAATTTTTGCCACCGTTTCTTTTAGCAATATCAGCAAGCATCAGTGCGCAAGCTAACTTGATACTACGTGCTCAAGTGAAATGCCTAGGAGGAAGATTTAAAAATAAACATTAAATGTAGAAAATTGATCAGTAATGACATAACTCCGTGTAAAACCTAAATGTTGCAAAATTAACCATAATGACATTCCATTTCCCTATGCCAGCAGTAAATGGTGACAATATTAAACCGTTGGGAGCTATGAATTATGCTGTTTGTAATTAAAGTCATAATAATTTAACTTACTGTGCCGTATAAATGACGGAGGAAATATTCCTTACTCTTACATCTGACGCCATGCAGCAGAGACTATTTTAGCTAATCAACATGATTGCTTATTGTCTGGTGGCAATGCTGCAGTGATTTATTTTTTAAACTTACGCAACATATGTCAAGGTGAAGATTATCACTTGCAGAAGGATCGTATAAGTGTACAATCACTGCAATAGCAACTTCATAGACATGCAATACGCAAAAACAAGTTAAAGTGAATTTTATTGAGAAGTGTACATACAGTTTGACAGGGAAAATCATTGAAAATATTACAAAAATCACTTGCCACAGTATGGATTGCATTTAATTTTTCATTTTACATGTAGAATGGCATCAATACATGTCTTCCAAATTTCGACATGCAACAAAATAATACCAAGATTACTCACTGCACAAAAATACCAAGATTTTCCAAGAGCCATTTGGAGGCAATTTAGGAAGAGGGTTGAATGCTTTACCGAAGACCAATCACAAGTGTATAAGGTCCACCATATTTTGAGTTGTTCCAGCTTAACATAGATCTAGTACTTCGGTAGTATCAATGACTTATTTTTTTATTAAAGACTGCATAAAATATGCTGAGTAATTTTTAGTGATTAAGTGGATATGATTACTATCAAACAATGACTTAGTCTGCTTTGGGTAGTGCTAGATCGTACCTTTGCAAATAACTAACTACATGTTGACTTTTTTCCACAATAGAGGTGTCAACACCATATAAAACAAATGTTCCCTTCATATTAGAGTGCAAATAATTAATTATGAAGAGCAAAGGAACCCTCCCCAAAATGAAACTTCGAGAAAAAGATTCGCAAGAAGATAAGGGCGGAGCGACCCATTTAAAAAAGCATTACTTGGCCAATGTCTATGATTGAAAATCATTCCGCAATATTAAACGAGTGGAGCCGTTGTGCTCCTCTTCCGATGGCGAAGTATGTAGTTTAATTGTCGATTCATCTCCACGGATATTAGGATAATTATCACCTACACATGGAAGCACTGATAGTATATAATATTAACTCAGAATGCTAAGGTTTTCATTATATGCATGCCGTATACTGCCATTGAACAAAATAGCAGTGGAAAAAATAACGAAAGACTGAAAAATGTAGCAATATTCAGTTTAGGAAAAAGTGAGTGAGCAATCTCGGGTAGATAACAATTTGGAATAGGGCTCGTGGGTAGAGTGAAATATTGATGAAAAATATCATTAGGGTTGGTGATCAGGGTGAGATTCTCAATTATACGAAAGAGGACAAAAGCTTCATGTTGGACGAAAAAGACGGGCCACGCGGTAACATTCCAAAACTCCATGCCAGCAAAAAGAAAATAGTCGTCACACATGCTGGAAATTTCAAATTCTCGTAGCCAGAATGTTTACACTGTTTCCTCCGCCGTACTATTGATGTGGAACAGATCGATATATGAAAGGGGGGATTTCGACAATAAGGATTACTATTGCGAAAAAAACTGATATGACATTAAATATCATACGCCAAATGCTCGCGTGAATACATTCACTGCCAAAGCATTACAATTTGGCCTTTTACTCTGGGCACTCTGCGGTTAATTGCCACACTAATATCCACTGCAATAGTATGCGATGCTGTTTATGAAAGGGGCATCCATTCGGACGGGGAAGAAACACGTTCCTAGTTTTGCGTGAAAACAGCAAGTACTCGACCAGCATAGTTTATTGAAAATTTGTTTTATTTTATATGTTTTTACGATGACTTTTTTCCCTCCGACCTGTTTGCTTTAAGAGGGAAAGCTAAAAAACATGGGAATTTTACATCGTCAGTACGGACAAGGGTGGAGACTTGCCTAAAGTTTTCAATTGATGTCTGAACAGTCTCATGAAAGGTTTTTAAGGACGTTTAGCACTGCTGACTGGTTTCCGGGAGTTCGCTTTTGTGGGAATGTTTGATCATACGGACCTACATTTTTTTAAATATGACTTGCTCCTAGATGTCAAACCTAATTATCAGTGGCACAATGAGAAGGCTTGAATAAACCAAAAGTGAAGTCTAAGCGATATATTTTATAATTTTATTGACATGGAAAGTCAATATGGGGAAGGGCAACCGCGACAGGTAAGTGGAAGCGGAGAGCGCAGTGTTTCGTATTGCGACAAAAAAGGGAAACGAAGGGCGCATCACTATACGTTTAAGTCCCATGTCGATGGAGACTGGTTACGTATTTTTTTAAGAATGAAAATAAAATAAAAATTGTTTAGTTGTTTTTTGAGTACAAACAGCAAATTTTGGAGAAATGACCGTTACGTAAAATGTCGAATTCTAAGGGAATGAGAAGGAAGAAATGAAGAGAAGTAGGAAGAGAGAAAGAATGCACGAGTTTCCTTTTGCTGACCCAAAGAGGTATCGCGCACAGCTCGTTGGAACCCATTTTCCGGCATTCGTCAAAAGGCGAGGACGAAGGCCGATGGCCGGTCCATCACGTCCCTCCTGCAGAAACTACAGAGAGGTACGTCCTACTGGTACCATGTTACAGCGGTCCATTAAAACAGGAATCCGCTGCCTTCGGAAAAAGTCAGTGGAAGGAACGTGAAGAAGGATGATTGACAATGGAACAGGAGGAAAGAGAGCGATGGAATGATGCAATATAACAAAATATTAAGCACAACCCACATGTACTTAATACTTTGTTATATAAGTAGCGTTCTAGAATTGATTTAACACCTGCCTAGTATTATGTTACACAAGGATAAGTGTGCCTGACAAAGTGTATTCTATATCTAAGTTAAGTTCATACCCCAGTCACTTTAATTGTCCTACCTAATTTTATCGCCTAAGAGTCACTTTAATTCACCCCCCATTTCTCTAAGTGCATTGGTTGCGTCCCTTAAGCCCCATCGGGGGCCCTACCGCGAGATGGAGCCTTGTCTCGAGCTAAGGGGGTTCCTACACACTAAACCTGTATTGGGGTGGGGGAAGGAGAGGAGACGAATCCTTACCCTGGTTATATCTGCAAGGTCCAACGGCGGCAGATCTTTCTCCATCGACGATCCCTCGGTGCACACGCACACAACACACAAGCACTATTCACTAAAAGAAAGCACTACAATGACCATGCACCACATCACTGACACTAACACCAACACGATGCACTCTCGCCAACAATCGTTTGGGTGGTCTTGGCGGATTCCTTCCTCTTCACAGGAACGGGGAGGCTCCGTTTGTGTAGGTGTGATGATTAAATATTCTTTGGATTGTGCTGTTAATTGCCTTGCAATTGGAGTGGTGATGTGAGGTACGGAAAGTTTGTCGGAATCCAAGTTTAAGCTTAATGGGGAAGAAGTCCAGTTCACACAAAAACGGACGAATCGAAAAACGAAGTTTTTCTGGGATTATCCGCCGACGGTGAAATTGTTAGTGTAATATGTCAATTTAAGTCCACGGAATTAGAACAGAAGTGCGTTTAAAAATTGCGAAGAAGATCCGAACGTACTTAAAATTGCTTCCACTCATTCAATATGGGAATTTTGCAGTTAAAATGCATTTGTCTGTTTAATAAGAGAAAACTTGAGGTGACTTCATGTTGGGCGGTGGGAATACTTTTGACAATGAGAGAAACATACACGGCAGACGTGGAATTTACCACTTCACGAGAAATGCGACACGAATGGTGATTGGCAGCCGAAAGACGTTCCCGGAAATTGAGAAGAATGGAAATTGCCAACACACATGTGCAGTGAAAGTAAGTAACACCCCGAGTGGATAAAGAAAATGTCCTCATTATCCACTTCTCATTATAAAAAGAGATTTCAGAGGATGAAGAGGAAGAAATGGGCTACGCTCAAGAGAATGAAGAGGAGGTCTCAAATCAGAAAAATATCTAAGGAATAAATACGGCAGTGATCAAGTAAAAAATATGTGCACGAAAAATGAAGGACATTTTCTCAATAGTCAAGCTGGTAGCTTATATTGCATGCTTATATTGGCTTGCGAAGAAACAGTGGAACGTTGTGCGATAATGGTCGTACGATGTCCCGTAGCAATGACAGATCAATGTAATCTAAAGGTAAGGAAACTCAATGCCAGAAACCACAACGCGCTGAATTAAAGTCCATGGTAGCTACAGAATAACAATCGATGGATATTTTCGAAGGATATCAGTGAAGACAACTGTTGTAATCCAAACTGGTGACAATTATTTGAAATCCAGTTATGTTTTCACGGAATTTTGGGCAACTATTTCTGGATGAAACCAAAAACATTTTCCCGTTTATGAATGAGATTTACCAGCGCAGATTGAAGTCTCATCACGAAGGGATATTTTACCTGAAGATGAGACTTTTAGAAGAATTATTATGTTGCTCTCCGAAGCCGTATAAAAGTAAACAAGATTAAGTGACGGTAAATGCAATTGATGGCACAATGTAAAAAGAAAACCCCCCCCCAAAAAAAGGAAATTTTTGCGAGCACCTTTAGTCAATTCCAAGAGTATCAAGTTGGTCTTCCAGCATTGCACCTCAGTAAGAGCGAGCGTGGCGGAAACAGGTGGGAATTGACGGGCGATACGATAACGCGAGGGGGGGAGACTAAAGCCTTGGGGGAAAACATTTGAGGGGAATGAGACGAGTTCTAGGCGAGAGGGAGACTGCATGAAGAGGAAGAGGGTGGTGTCAAACATCTCACCACCACCACCATAACGAACCGCTCGAGTTATTGAAAAGGAAATTTGTCCGGACGTAATGATGCATTTGGCACAAGTCCTGTCACGTCATAATGCTATTCCGATATGAAGGAGTGAATTATGATTTTAGGGAATGAAATGAGCGAAAGAGTGAAATGATATGATGACCAGGGAGAATCAAGACCGCAATAATTCAGAATCAATGTAATACCGGCCCTTGACATGGGTCTGCGCTTAATAACTAATAGAAAAACAATGCACTATGTCACACAAGATAGGGACGCAAATGGATGGTTAATCGTAGAGAAATTACCTTCCAAGAAAGGTTTGCCGATGGGCATGAAACACCCAACTACGAATGCTTCATCCGTGACAAGAAATCATTTTTCGGACGGAACACTGCATCCAGTCCAATTGATAGGCCGACTCGACTCAAGGAGAGTGGCAGAGGGTATAGCCGACTATGAGAGTGGGTCAAATGTCGATGAAATTCGGCACACTCAGGGCACGTGCTGAGACAGACAGAAGCCTCAACTTGAGAATCCTTTACTAAACCAAGGACCAGCAAGACAAGCTATAGCTCAGGTTTGATATATGGAAATGTGGTTACTCGGAAGACAGAATGCAATTCATTAAGCGTACACGATGTTATGTCAAAGAGGCCATTTATGGCGCAATAGACAAAAGTTGCGTAAAATTTACACTGACAATTTAGAATTGAAAAAATTGAAGAAATCACAACCACTAGTTGATAGAAAAAGAATTTGGGCGAGTAATAAACAACGTGCAACAAAAGAATTTCACAATTCTGTAAAAAAAACCTCAGGATGTGAAGATTGTAAAAAGAGGGAGTGTGTATGCTCGTGATTTTTTGCTCCTGAAACAGATCAAAACGTATTTGAAACAACACAAAATACTGACTTTTTAAATACTCCACTAATTTCAACCATCTTAGTTAAATAATTACAACATTACTTCCGTCCGACAAAGAAACTTCTCGAAGAGTTCTTACGAAGAGTGACGTTAAACGTGGCATGCAATTACATCAAGTCAGTTCCAAAAATGCATTCAGTTGGAGCAAAGAGACATGAATATTCAAATTGTTCGTTTCTTAAAAGACTAAAATCTACCGCTGTGAAGCGTTGTTTGTCATGAACGCATGGTTGTGCGAACAACGCTCGACTATATCTAGTGATATAATCATAATTCGGAAATGAAATAAGAGGTAAATGAATGACTTACATCTTCCTCGACGGATGAAGTCCCCTCCTCGAACCCGGATGCGATGTACACGACGACGAGCCTGGGCTTCAAATCTGGCGAACTGACACGGACGACTTCCTGCACCGACAAAAATTACGAGGCAAAAGAACTTTAACGCGTTCCGCTCGCCTTTAAATAGGGAATAGGTAGGAACAGAGGGCGGGCGGGAGGGGAAGATGGAGAAGGGAGGGCAAGTGGTTTGGGGGAGGAGGGGGCCAACTAGGTTCGAGAGTAGAGCCTGTATGGAGGAGGAGGATGGGTAACCAAACGCAAAGAGGGCAGGAGGTGAAGTAGGGATGAGGGAGGAGGAAATAGGGCTAACAAAAATGCACCGAAGTTAGTGGCGAAACTGCCGGTCGCTAGAGGTTGGGAATGACCAGGAGGGTGGGCATGGCATGGCCAGGGCAAGGGGGGGGGAAGGCGATGACAGTTGATTGCTCCGAAATGGCCATCACGAGGATATTCGAATGGGCACCGCGGAAGAAGAAAACGACCCCACGTGCACTTCATCCGGCCCATCCCACAGGCTAGATCACGGTCTTCCAGTCACCTCACGAAGTCTCCGAACTCGCCGCGCGTTCGGATACACTCGGTCCGTTCCATTTTCGGCGCGGCCAACGTTCCTAATAATCTTCATTAGTTTCATATCGTTCCTTATAATGCCTAGGTATGGACATTGAATTAGAAGCCCTTAAAAAATACACAATCTTAGAGGAAATCTTAAAAGTTAATTCTGAACTACAACAGTATAAGTCAGAAATAATAAATAAAAGAATTCTAAAGTTGGTTTTTCGTCTTTCAAAAGAGACTGGTTACGGTAAAGGGGGTGGGTCGAAGGGGGTGATTGAGGTAGGAGGGCGAGAATTTGAAAAAGGGGGAAGTGTGGTTGGGAGACGGACGACGGTAGTAGATACTAGGTGGGGGTTGGGTGGGGAGGGTGACTGTGGGCGAGAATGGGGGGAAGGGATAGGGATGAGAGATAATGAGAAGGGGAACTGCAATATCCAGAAGCAAGGAAGGTAGCTGCCGACCGGGGTTCAAGCGGGTTGGAAAGGAGGATGTCTTTGGGGAGGGGGGTGATAGCGGAATCCAATGAAGTCGAATCACACCGAAATGCCATTGTAGAGGGTCAAATTGACACCGTAAAAAGACAGACAACGCGTAGTGCACTCCATCCCTCCGGCCCTTGCCATGAGCCAGGGCACGGCCCCCTCGTCGCTCCATTAGAGTACGGCTTGCGGTCACTCCGAACTCGTATTAGCGCGTTGGAATTTCTATCAGCAACCCCGGCCGTTCAAATTTCGATGCAGCCAATGTTGCCAAAAATCTTTATTAGTTTAAGATCGTCCCTTGAAACGCTTTCGAATAGGTTTTGAATTAAAAAGTGAGCGATTGCAAGCTCTTAAGAAACACTCGGAACACATCATTACTGGAAATCCGATAAACTAATTCCAACCGCCAACAGAGCAAGTCGGACGAATACCAAGCTCACTTGACTCCCTCCAGGTAGCTCGGGAGTTGGAGAAGCGAGCTAGATGGGCATCAGCTGGGAAGGGGAAGGATTCGGAAAGGGGGAGTGGGACGGAGAGGAAAGGGCGATTCGAGAATGCGGGGGAATACTCGGGGGTGGGTGAATACGATTGGGTTGTAGCTAGATATACCCACGACATTTCTCATAAAATACACTTTCTTCCCACCCATTGGAGGGCTATTAAACTGATGAGCGCATTGAAATCAATAATGGACGCTGATGAATTGTATGGCGAACAATATTTATATATATACATATATAATGAGATATCGAAGAAGGTAATAAAGGGGAGAATGTTAGGCAAACGAGAAATGGGTAGGAACAGGTTAGGGATGTTGGAGTGTTGATAGGGTATTACTGGAGTGTTTGTTATAGAGTAATATACAGCAGATGGGACGGTAGCCAACGAGGGGTTGCCATAATATTGAATACAAAGGTTGAATATAAGGGTAGTCAACATAGAGCAAGCACGGGGAGGATATTACGAGTAGATATACAAGCAGAACCGACGAACTTGGTGATTGTTCAGGCATACATGCCACTGAGCAACCATAAGAAGAAAGATGTCGATTGGATATACGATCAGTTAGATGATATAATCGCGTGTGTTCCAGGAGGGAAACATTTGATAATGACGGAGTGTTGGAATGCGACGGTAGGCGAAGGAAGATATGGTGATGAAGTGGGGGACTACGGTTTAGGCACAAGGAATGACCGTGGGGGGAAAAAAATTGAGTTCTGCAGGGGACAGGGGTTAGTCATCACTGACACTTGGTTTGGACACCACGAAAGGTGTAGGTATATATGGAATACATATAAGTTAGATTACATTCTGGTTATGTTTAGGAACGGTGTGATAAATTCGCATAGCTTCCCAGGAGCGGATGCGGACTCTGACCACAATTTAGTTGTTATGAAATGTAGCGTCCGTTTCAAAAAGATAAGGCAGAGGCGACGGGTTAGGAAATGGAATGTCGAAGCAATTAATGGATTAACAAGGAATTAGTATTAATGAGCTGTAGAAAACAATCATGAATGCTGGTAAAGAGCTGAGGACTATCGAAGAAAAATGGGAATGTATTAAGAAAGTGATATCGAAAGCGCAAAAGACACTATAGGACCCGTGAACGGGAAAAGGACAAGGAAATCATGGATCACGGATGAGATGATGGCAAAGACGGATGAGAGAAGTAAATTGAAGAATGTAAACACAGAGTTGGGCAAAATGAAGTACAGAAAGTTAAATAATACATTGAGACGGGCCACAAATAAAACAAAGAAGCATGGTGGAAAACGTAGTGCGAGGATATGGAAAGTTTGCAGAGAAAGGGTGAAATTGGTGCCCTAAACGGCAAGGTTAAGTTATTATCGGGAAGTAAGAAGGCAAGATCTGTGCTAACAGTAAAAGATAAGTGGGGTAAGATAATAGTTGAACCAGCAAAAATCCAAGAGGGATGGAAGGAATATATAGGAACACTGTATGATAAAGAACTTAGGCCAACAAGGTTAGACATAGAAAAGGAACATGACGTAGAAGAAGATAGCTTAGGTCCAGGCATACTCGACGATGAAATAGAAAGGGCATTAAAGGAGATGAAAGCAAATAAGGCCGTGGGGGTGGACAACATTCCTGTAGAACTGTTGAAATGTTTAGGAAAATGTGGGAAGAAGGCCCTTTATGGACTGATTCGTAAATAAGTCCTTCCCATAAGATGGGTTGATTGCCGAATATATATATATATATATATATATATATATATATATATATATATATATATATATAGTGGGTCGCGGTGGTCCAGTGGGTATAGCGTTGGACTACTGACCGGAGGGTCCCGGGTTTGATTCCCGGGCAAGGCACTTTGGGCACCTGCAGCTCCACCAAAGCTAGTTGATTTTTCGGGTACAAGACCTTCCTGGGAAACCATAACCGGCACAGGGAAAGGAACTGGCCCCCCTACCCTGATGTGTGATTATTCACACGCCGTCGGGCTTGGTACATGGGTGAGCTCTACCATCACCTACTAAACCGACCTTCGGGTTGATTACCTTGTTTATGGTAATATATATAACTATTTTTTTGTTATATATATTATTTTTTTATATATTTTATTGGTTGGTGAAAATTTTCAGGGTGCAAACTATACCTTTTATATCATACATACATATATATATGCAATATGTATATGCATATATATATATGCAAAAGGTATAGTTAGCACCCTGAAAATGTTCATCAACCGAGTCACGAACCAGACCTTTTGCCGCTCGTGTCTATATACCGTTTTGGGGTTTTAAGTTTGGAGAGAAATATACACAGAGAGGGGGGAAATTTTACTCCAATTCTCCCAAAGACATCCAACATGGATTCTGAGTTTTGCTGGCCAAAGAAATAAGTTTACGATTCTGTTGAGGCACAAGTATTTATTTTCACATTCCATTCATCCGAATCCTTCACGATCTGCATTGTGAGTGTTCTCCTGGGTAACCATGGAAGCAGTGGCTAAGATGCCACTGCAGATAGCCCAGCTGTCGTTTGAGCTCCGGCGGCGCAGAGTGGTCACCCGGGCACCGCCCGCCATCGACCCCGAAGCCTCCAGAGCAGCTCCTGCTGCAGCAGTTCCCTCTCCCTCCTCGCCCCGCGGAGCACCGACCTGTTCTCCGCCGCGCGGCGCGCCAGGTATGGCAGCACCTGCCACAGACGCCCACCCGCGGGAACTGACTTGTACACCACGTAGCCGCCCCTCACTGCAAGAGCGACCGGAAGGCGAAACCAATGAATGACACACGGCCTCAAGTGGCTGAAACCGCATGTTTCGAATGGAAATTTTTTCTCTCCGTTGAGGTGTGAATGCTTTACAAAAAAATGATTACTTAATGTTGCTGCTTTACCTCCCGTCATTGCGTCAAAAATGCCTATTCTTTCCCTCTTACTCTTTCTCTTTGTCCGGAATAATCCCCTCTACTCCAGTCTTGAACATTCTATCACCATTCAATGTGCCCTGCATCCCATTTGCCATTCTTCATTTGGATTTTTATCTACAACCTTCTATGCTCCCCAAGTTTTCACTAGTCTCTCTCCTTTTCATTTTTACTCAGGATCTATGCCATCAACTCCTCCTTTGGAAGAGCTTTTTCACCCTATGCATTCTTCTTTCTCTGACCTAACTACTTTACCCACCTCTGCCAAAGACACTTGCTAAATAGGTGAACTATTTGACTGGCTCTAATTTATGCCACTGGGCTTTATTGTTTATCTTGCCAAAAATCCTGTTAAACCTAGCTAGATCAGTTCCCCATCTATTTTCATTCCTACCTTTAGCCCTTCCAATGGCTCTCTTCCCATTTCCTTCGCAATATGCATTCAAACCAAAAGTGTTATTGTCCTTTGCCTTAACCTTCTGCCTCTCACTTCCTGCTGTAATCTGCTACCCATACTTAAATTGTCTGTGACATCAAATTTTGGGAAATCACTCCTGACTACTTCTACTTACAATGGTACATCATTCACTATGTCAATTGTCATTTTGAAATCGGGCTCATGTTAGAATCACTTATTTTCTAACCTTTATATTTAGAATTTTCAGTTTTTTTCTATTCTTGATGAATGAAACTTCATAATTCTGTACATTCGAGTTTTTTCATCCTTAAAGCTGAATAAATTTATCACCATTTCAAATATAAAAATTGTTAATTTCATTGTACTAATCCAACTTTAATTGTTGTGCAAAGGGTCATTAAATTTTGCCAGCTTAGGCATAGTTTGAGGTGACCGGAGGCATTCCATGAAGTTTAAAAACTTTCTTTCACTGTATTTCGACTAGACATGGAATTATTTTTAAGAGCACCTATATCTTATTGTCTGCAATCTGCACATGTGAGTAGTGAAGGAGTACATCACAACAGTAGACAATTTCAATAATTAATATTTATGCATTTTATAGAATTACAGAAAAGTTAAGAATTGGGATAATATGCGCCTAATAACTATTTGCACTGTAGTTCAGTATGAATTATGAATAAAATGTAGTTAAAGCTCTACAGATATATTACGTAGTCTGGTGATGGTAGGCATAACTGCTATTTCATATATAATTCAAAGGGAGAAATAATGCATTTGAAATACAGTAGTCTTTTATTTAATCTCTGGCTGTTTAAGTTTACTCTGGTCAGCATGTCACCTGGGTGGGCGGAGGATGATTGGTCACCTACTACCCCAAGGATCCCCTAACTCTCCCATGTCCCCTAGTCTCCCATGGATACCCTAACTGGGTGATTCCCAGGCTCATATTACCCCCCATGAGGAACCCCAGAAAAATGGCACCCCCCATGCCGAAGAGCTAGGAACAACCACTCCCTTCTTCCCCCCCACCATGCAGGGGGGTGAGCCATAATCACTACTTTTGTGAGCCCATCCCTCACACCACCTTCGGGTCAATCACTGTGCTTTTAAAGTTTCCTCAAAAACTTAATTACAGTACAATAGCTGTTCATCACTCTAGAGAAACAATTTGAATTTATTATTGGTGTGTAACTGTGTATTTAAAAAATGCAAAATTCAACTCAAAAGCCATTTCAAACATACTTGCTATGGAGGAAAGTAAGTTTACAAGAACGATGCAAACATGGTAGGCATGTCACTGACCCCTTACCTAGGGGCATGGAGATCTGCTCAGCCATTCCATAGATTTGCGCAAAGGCAACGGGGCCGGTGAGGGGTGAGAGGCCGAGGGCATGAAGGGCATCGATGGCATGGCAAATGGCGGCCTCGTTGTGTGTCGCAATGATCACTAGACATCGGCTGGCTGGCTTCCCAGCCGCATGCATCAGGAAGCGAGACACAACCCTGAAATGCAAACAAACCCAAATGTGAACCCGTCGGTGTGGGAATTATTGGAATGCACCCACATCGACATCATGTTGCACAGCACACAACCCATATAATATGCATCCCATCTGATTAATAAATCACAACACATGCTTTCTTTAAATTAGGATAAAGGTGTTATTCCTTTATAATAATAATAAGATGTTGAATAATAATAAGGGAAATGTTGAATTATACTTTTACTTATATAAAAGACACAACAGGCCAAATTTGCTCATCAATTCTAAAACTCTCTCCAACATGGCTGTCTCCATAAATTGAACCTGTTTCCCTGGCAATCTAGTCCATGTTGCATAGCTTGCCATTCCCCACACTCAATTGGTATGTATCTAACAGTCAGCAGTAGGTTACATTTTCTGAAATGTGGAAAGTGGCTCCAAGGTGTGATTTCTATGTAAAGACGAGAAGCACGGGACTCTGATGATAGGTGTAAGTTGGAGGCTTTTGAAATGTGGGTGTTTAGAAGGATGGAGATGATTAAGTGGACAAGAAGGTAAAAAAAATGAGGAAAGGGGATTGTTGGTAGAAATCATAAGGAGGCAAAATGGATTCAGAGTATTCAGATTGGCAATTGGCTGCTGAAGGGTATGATATTGAGGGCAGATTGTTGGGCAAACAAGGAAGGAATCAGGATAGAATGAAGGGAGGAAGGAAGTATGTGGATTTGAAGAGGAACTCATTGTATTTTAGCATACCAGGCTGTGTCCTGTTAGGTAAGGCTTAGTGGTAGTTGTATTCAGTTTGCACCCACCCAAAACCTACCTTCAACTATAGAATACTTTAAAAAATTTTATGATTGACTAGCATATTAATGTTTAATCATTGGATTAAAAAAATTTTTTTTACACTCACTGATTATAATTCTGTCCAGTTTCTTCATGCGATGAACATGTTAGTGATGGACCATTTTTCAGCTCAATGCTCCTCTCCTGTTCCAAGTAAGCCCCTCTCACAATTTTGGCTCCATAGCACACTCCCATGCGTTCAGCAATCTTGAGTTCCCTCTCTAAATTGCTTTTAGCCTCCTAAAAACACAAGAAACTGGGAATGTGTCGAAAAGATAGTCCATTCACCTTGGTTGCTAGCTCTGACATTATGAAATTGGCACTTGAGCAGTAAGTGAGTGCTTTACCTTGAAGTAGCATTGTATTGTGTGGCACACTATAGGGAGATCTTTATTGTACACAGACATGGCTGCCAAAGCTAAAAGGCTTACAGCTCCATTAACATAGCTATATTCTGCATCCAATAATAGAGTCATGCCTCTTCCCTGGGCAGCTGCACCTGAAATTCAATATTTGGCAAATGATTTACATATATCATACAGGTATGACCTGCCCTATTGATAGGCACTTACATTCATTACCCTCATTTTCACTACATTTTGGGAAACGATATAACTTTAGAACATCTCTTTAAGAAACCATTTTGACATTTTTGTGGTTTGTTGGGCATGAGGTTGCAAATTATAGGGACATAGCTGGTCATTTTGATTTTTGACCTCACCTCTACAGGTATTACTACTGGAGATTTATTTGCCATGTGCTTTCATTCATAAAAGAAATTATATAGTATGGATGGATAACATCAGTAACTAGATAATAAATCGTCCATCATCTAACATTCATTCATATCAACTAACTAAAGGTAAATGGCACATGTGAAATATGTTAGTATAACATTTGCCTCAACTACAAATTATTTTAATTCTTTTCATTCAAAATATGAAGGAAACTACTTCTGAGGATCCGTTTGACAATACGAGGTGTAATACTTAATATTAAAAAAAATGTATTTAAAACAAACTTATTGTAAATTATGCCTCATACCTAGATATCCTAATCGCCTTACACCCTTGTAGATAGCTTCATTTAAATCTTGACTCAACCCTGCAATTCCACATGAAGCCACTGTAGTTTCAGAAGTTGTCAAAGCTGTACGTGCCAACATATCTATCAGCTTAGTTTTCTCCAAATCACATGACTCGTCATAGTGTCTGGCTAATACTTTCTTTTGGTCATGGAAAGTATTTTACAAAAAAATTGGAAATAAATTTTTCATTAATTTCTTTTCAAATTTAAAAAGTAGGCAATTTTCCCAATGAATTGTTCTATGCACTTTGACAAAGAGCACCAGCGCAAGAACATCAGAAAGCAATGGAAAGATGGTTGATTAAGTGAAATTAAGTGGAACACTATAAATAAGTGAAATTAACCTCCATTGGTATCATGGCTGATAATATTTCTAAATTCCAAACATTACATGATGGCTGATTTCACAGTTCTTACTCTGAATATTATTGCCACTAAAATGTGGTTTATCAGTAATTAACTTTAACTTATTTTGAATTTAAAAGAGTTTAGTCTTGTTGTGCATTCATTTCTTACTAATACATCAGCAGATAGTAAGGCAGTAGCTTTGACTTGCAGGCATGGCTTCCTCTGACATCCCCCTCCACCAAATTCCCATGCCCACTCAGCTAGCTGTAGCAACTCCTGGAGATTTCTGTTGTAGAGATCATCCCTACGAAGGGTAAAAGAGTACATTGTTATATTAATAAAATAATAGCATTCAAAAGTTTAAAGGAAGTGCAATACATACTCAAGGAATCCACATTCAGTGTATCTTCACTGCGATATCTCTTTATTTACCAAAATGTACCTAATTTATGGGAATATTCAGCTTTTTATAAAGCAACTATATATTCATGGCCTAACTCAGCCCATAATTGTCTGAATAAGTATAGTAGGTGTGCATGAATAATGCATATGCTGAGAAAATATTGAATATCTAACTATATATTTTATACTCATTCATATGGAAATAGACATACCGAAAAAGGATAGGAACGCGTGTAAAAGATGAACACCACAGAGGTGGAGAAGGTGGAATTGAGCAGATCACAAGTGCCAAAATATTTCCTTGGCCTGTAATAACTATATATTTTAATATTCTTTCCTACTTTGGGTAATTAGCATCCAATTAGATACTATTGTAGGTCTAATAGGAAGTTATTGACTAGCAACTAAGTACCTTGGTAGAGCTACTAATGGACACTGCAAATAATACCTTCCTTATAGTAATAGCTTAAAACTTCATTTGATCACTGTCTATTTTAATTTAGCATACAAATTTTCTTACCTTTTGTGAAATAAGAACAAGTATATAATCATAAAGTAAAAATAACAATTAATATTCATTTGGGATGTTGGAATAAATTAAAATGAGGTTGTGACCCCAGTAAGAATTTTGTAGAAAATCTGCTGGCATATATGGTAGTAATGGGAGGTGTATGGTATAATAATTGTTCCTTTGTTAAAAGGTGAGCCGAAATAGGAGATGTAGCCCAATCATTCCTTATGAATGTACTTGATAAAGAGTTAGCAAAAATGCTAGTAATAAAGTGTGGAAAGTATCACTGAAAAAACCATGGCACCAAAATATGATTTTCTGAGTGGTAGGAGATGCACAGATCAAGCGTTTTCACTTCAGCAAGTACTTGAGAAATGAATGTTATCATTATTTCATAGTCAACCCTTTAAGGTAGGATTTGTATGGAAGGCCACTTATCTCTAGATTTATTTGCATCTTTAATACATGTAAACAATACAAAACAATGCTTGTATACGTACAATATGACATGCCACACTTCATTGTACTGTTCTTCAAATCTGCATACATTTTTCCACCCATCATTCCTACCAAAATGGCTGCCCTTTTCCTTACTTGCTTAACATTTTCCCCTCTATCACATTTTTCAACATCCCATTTCCAATCAAAATGCTCCCCATCCATCCTTCCTACCTTCGAATTTATTTCAAAAAAGCTCTTTCCTCCTCTACCATGCCTAATACCACTTCTTGTGTTTTTCTTTCTGTCCATTTTACTTTTTCCATCCTTCTCCACACCCACATCCCAAAAACCTCTAATCCAACCCTATCACCTCACTATAATGGCTAACTTTCTGTGCCATACACCTTCATTCTACATGTACTCATACATACAGGGTCAGTCCCAAAAGTAATTAGAATGAAATTTTCTCACCATTACCTATGGCATGGAGGAGACGATTTGTGGTGGGAAGTCTTCTTGGTTCCATTTTTGGTTATCCATGAATTATACCAATTCGAACCACAGTAATCGACTCGAAGGCTGATTTGATAGGAGAGGGGGAAGCAGACGTAATACTAAAGACCTATACAGAGTGTGAAATTCACACATCAGCGTAATAAGGGCGACCAGTTCCTTTCATTGCACTGCCTGTGGTTTAATCTGGAAGATCTGGTAAATGAAAAACCGAAAGAGCTTGGAAAAACCATGGGGTGCCCAGAAGCATCACCCATAATCGAACCCAGGCATTTTGGCAGGTTGACCAGCACTCTACCACTGGTCTACCGCGCCAATCCGGCTACCCGGTTATGACGAAGGATATTTCGTCAAGAACAGAAGCATAGGAAGTGTTAATAAATTTAAAAATTTAATAATTATTTTTGGGTTTCTGAATATTATATTTTGATATGCAAACCGACTTTAGTAAATATACACGAGATTGTAACAAGGACAGAATGAGGTCACGAATCAACGGCAAGACAACCAAACTCTTTTAGATTGGATTCTGGCATACGGGAAATTATTTATCCCTAGATGAAACGAAAAATCGTTTTCCAATGGAAATAATTCCATTGATATCGCAAAAGGAAAAAATAATATATTAACAATTAGAATTATACCAGAAAATAGGTGATTTTCCACCATAATGCTGATTGTTTGCCCTTGTCTGTTGTGAGTGGATAGGCTGAAGTTTCCCACTTGCAATTCTGATATAACAAGAAACCAAATTTTCAAAAGTATCTTTAACCTTTAAAGCTTTTGTGTACATCTTTCTTCACGAAAGAGCCCGTATGCAGGTAAGAGAGAAGCGTTTCATTCAATGAGGCAATTGACACTGACTTCCTCTCTCCCCCTGGCTAACTTCCTTCCGGACCGGGCCAGGGGCTTCCCCTCGGCGAGACCAGTGGTTTCAACCGAGCACTGACCTTTCGCCCTCGCCCACGTCACCCTCCAGCGTCGGCGCCACCATCAGCCGCAGTCCGAGGGTCTCCAGGGAAGCGGCGGCCGCCTCCAGGTCCTCTCGCTCCGTCGGCGGGGTACCGTCCCTCCGCCCACCCGCGGCCACGAACTGGGCGTACACAGTGGGCCGGAGGAGCCAGCCCAGGACCCTTTCGCCCAGAAGACGGTGGCCCAGCCGGAAGATCTTGTGAGGAAATTGGCACATCGCGTGGCATAGCGCACGAGAGCCAAAACAAGCACATTAAACTCCGGGAAAGTAAATGTTGCAGGAGGAAAGATTGACTTTACGTGGCTTTTAGGATAAAGAATGGCGTGTTTACCAGGGCTATCCAGAGTGTAAACTTGAATTTTGAAATAAAATATGAACCTAAGGACGAGATAAGTACATTTGAAATGTACATTCTTAAACTATTTTTTTACTATTCAAATTGAGGCATTTATCGTAACGATACAAAAGATTTTCAATTCTGTCTCTGAAGAAATCGGCCGCGTTAAATTTTAATAACTTGTGAACACCAGCATAAAATTCTGCGTAACTGTCAAAGCGCAGTGTATTGCAAGCCACGTCTAGCGAGAGGTCCGCAATCGTAAATCGGCGATTTTCACGGATTTTTTCGTTGATTTTCACCGTCAGTTCATCAGTCACAAGGCTAGGTGAATCACTTTGGTCACAGGACAAGGGCGACCACGCTGGTCCTCGTCGTGAACGTTGGTGCGGCCATTTTAGCCGTTGCGAATTAGCCTCCTATCCCTCCCAACCATTCTTATTTTCTTCAATATAGTCATTAGGCTTTCCCAGTTTACTTTCTCAAACACGTATTCGAAATCTACGAAACATACAAATATGTCCTGATTGTATTCTATATTCCTCTCGATTAGTTTCTGGAATGGCAAATACGCATGTCTCTCACTTTCCTGAACCCAAACTGACCATCCCCTAAGTAATAATTTGCTCTGCTCTCCATCCTTTTGTTGATGATCCTGAGAACCACTTAAGCTGCATGTAAAATCAAACTTATTGTTCTGTAGCCCCTACATGACGTGGCCTTTACCTTTTTTGGAAACGGAACTAGTGCTGATCTCACAAAATAATCGGACAGATTCCTTTCTCATAGATTCTACAAATTAGTCCATTTAGAATCTTTCTTCCACGTTTTCCTAAGCCTTAAAGTAGTTCCGCAGAAATGTTGTCCACTCCAACGGTCGTGTTTGGTTTCATCTCCCTTAATTCATTTTCTATCTCATCGTTGAGTGTTCATGGACCTAAGCTATTTTCGTCAACGTCATATTCTCTTTCTGTCTAAGCTTATTAGCCTAGGCTCTTTACCACACAGTTCGTCTATGCATTTATTCCGTCTCTCTTGGATCTTATCTGTTTCAACTATTATTTTACCTGGCTTACCTCTAACTGATAACAAATATCTTCCAATCACCCGTTACTATTAAATGTTTTCCTGCAGTAACACACTCAATTATGCCCTCTAACTCATCCCATATTCTTTCGACTTCTTCCTTCTTAAGATTGCTTGGAGGCATGTATAACTGCACAAAGACCAAGTTCGTCGGTTATGCTTTCATCTCTACCACTAATATTCACTCTGTTGCTTACTGTATGATGACTACGCTTCTTCCTATCTTTTTATTTAATATTATGGCAACTCCTAGTTGGCTCTCGTCCCCTCCGCTGCATATTACTCTACAACCTCTATAATTATCATTCCAGTAATTCTCACTATCCTTCCATCTTACCTCGCATAGGCCTAAAATATCTATATTTCCTCTTCCCATTTCTCGCTTTATGTTCTCTAATCAGCTGGCCTCAATTTTGTCATAACATTAAAAAATTCCAATTCTAACTAATTTGGTCTACTTCTTCTTCTGCGTCTTCTGTTTGCTTTGCGAAGTCTCCGATTTACGTTCATCCACTCGTCTTAACGACCAGGTTTCCGAGCCACAGAAAGTAAGGCTTAATTTTACTTTTTTACTAATGCTTTCTGCAAAATCTTATTCAACGTCCATATCATTGACTCCTTCCACTTTAACAACGCTTATTACCGTAGTGCAATTACTCTTCTTATCTAACTGCAGTTTTAATTATCTTAGTTACACCCACTTCCGAGGTAGGTACGACGAACTGTTCCACCTGCACTTCAATTTTTTTAAAAGTGTTAGCCTTCCTCTCTATCTCCAACTTGCCTATTTTGTTTAATTTCCAGTTTCAATACCCTTCTTTTGCGAAATATAAAGCCCTCCGCGTGTCGGGCGCCGGGATCGTCGTTACCTTGAGGGCGTTGGCAGCGACGGCGTCGGCGCCGCACACCCGAAGGACGAGCAACCCTCGGAGGAGCTCCCATGTGCTCTTGTGGCGGAACACCGCGCGGTGGTCGTCGAACTCGAGCCGCGAGGAAGGGCGGCCTCCTTCCGCCGAGGACGACGTGGTCCGCAGAGCGCACCTCACGGGAGGGCGATGGGGGCGAGCCCACGCCGCCCCCAAGAGGGCGGACACGCGGGGAGCTGGGTGCATGGCGCAGGGTAGAGGCCCTGAGAGCTACCCCCTCCCTCGGATCTTCAATTTACTGCGCAGGAATTGATGATAACATTTCAGTGTCCAGGATTATAGTTCTGAAATCACTTAGAAATACGTACACTGCCGAGTTTTAGAATTTAGTTAAAATATATTGATATCGTGAATAGTTTAGAGAATCATCATCTTCCAGGAGCTAACTGATATGCAATACATCAGGAAGTTCCTCTCTCTGTGACCAGATATTTCTTTGCTAGTGTTGCTAGGGCAGTTTGAAAAGTAAGCGAAAAATCAGAAAGATATCACGCCAAGAGATAATCACCGAGGGTGAATATCAAGTGTTATTTAGTTATCGAGTGTTATTTTCAGCTGGTTGCATCTTGTTGAAGTGACATACCTAGATTCATCCACATCTGATTATTACTGTTTTTTACTATTATTAGCAGTTGTCTCCTGACTTAGAGTAAGTTTTTGATTAACATTAGTAGTACTCATGATTGTACTTTATTATTAGGTAATCTACCGGTTAAGGTTGGTTTATGGATGGACACGACTACCAAACAAATATTTTGTGACTCCTAACAAAATACAACCGAGCAACCTGCACTGGGATATCTTTGGGTAGCATTTAATTCCTCTTTTGCGGTGACTCTATCATCTCTTTAGTTGGTCTCAATCTCCCTACCAGCATGAGGGTAGGGGGATCCAGGGTAGGAATCCAGACTTGGGTTTCCTTGTTAGTCGATTACTGTACAAATACATGCCGTAACACACATGTAAGGCAATTAGCCCAATGACGATGCTAATACCATGCGACCTGGAAAATAATTTGCAAGTTCCAATTAAATTGGCGATTAATTGCTGTTAGGAAAACTTCATCAGGAACTTAGTAAAATAAATGAGTTGGCAACTACTATTCCTCATTAGGTTGTATGAACCTGAATATTTCCTTAGTTTCTTTGAGTTTATTACATAAGAGGAGCGAGCGTACCCTGGCACCTTGTACATAACGGGGAGGGTGGGTTGGATGGAGGGTGAGAGGAGAGGGGGAGGGAGGGTTGAGGCGCAGGTGAAGCAGCATTGCCAATTCCGCCTCGGAAGTGCGATGAGTCAACTGCGTCCCATCCGAGGGGCTGTGCACTGTGGGTGTGCACTGAGGGGTGTGCACTGGGATATCCTTGGGTAGCATTCAATTCCTCTTTCGCGGTGGCTCTATCATCTTTTTGGTTGGTCTCAATCCCCCAACCCTCATGTGGGTGGGGGGATTGAGAATTCCCCCGCAGTATCCCTGCCTGTCGTAAGAGTCGACTAAAAAGGCGGGGAGATATACCCGAAAACTAACCCCTAGTAAGAAAGGGATACTCCCAAAATGTCTAATGGATTTGCTGTCTGCGAATCTCACATATCAGGGTGGGGGGGGGGCAGGTTCCTTTCCCTCTGCCGATGTTATGGTTTCCCAGGATGACCTGGTTCCCGAAAAATCACATAACTTGTGTGGAGCTGCAGGCACCCAGAATGCCTTGCCCGGGAATCGAACCCAGGCCATCCGATCAGTAGTCCAACGATCTACCCCCTGGACGGCCTCGACCCACATTATCATAAGGAAAATAATATAAGATATTCTTCCGGTTAAGGTTGGTTTTTGGATTGACACAACTATCTAATAAATATCTTGTGACTCCAAACAAAACACAATCAAGCAACCTACTCTACATCAGGTCACTCTTCATCTCTGTGTATTTCCTTCCTTCCTTCATCCCGTGCAACATTCCTATCCTGTTCCTGCCCTTTCCTCGTTTGCCTAACATTCTCCCCTCCATTACCTTCTTCAACATCCCACTGCCGCTCAATACGCCCCTCATCCACTTTTCCTACCTCCATAGGATTTCTCTCAACAAACCCCTCTCCTCACCCACCATCTCCAGTACTTCCTCATTTGTTTTCCTTTCGGTCCATTTCACCTTCTCCATTCTTCTCCACACATATACTTCAAAAGCCTCCAATCTACGTCTATCCTCCTGCTTCAGTGACCACGTTTCCGCGCCGTACATAGATACTCTCCATATCAGCGTTTTTACGAATCTTGTCTTAACCTCCCTACTCAACGTCCCCGTCATCAATTCCCTCCTCCTTGAGAAAGCCTCCTTACCTAGCGCAATTCTTCTCCTTACGTCCCTACCACTTTGACCGTATTGGTCTAAAACACTTCCGAGATATGTAAACTGTTCTACCTGCTCTATTTTTTCCCCTCCTATTTTAATGTTTAGCTTAGCCTTCTTCTTCCTGGAAAATCGCATTACCTTGTTTTATTAATATTGATTTTCGTCCCATATCTATCGCACTGAACCTCCAATACACTCAGTAATGCTACGATTGTACTACTAAGCCATAACTTACACGACACAAAAAAATCCTTATTCCCATAAATCATATTCCAATAACTTACTATTCTCTATCCCTGCATACATCTACGAGTCGTAATTCCCTCAATTCCACCCGCAATACCTCCCTATTCCTCGCTTTCCCCATATTTCCCCTCTGCCACCGCGGCCAGTATCCTATTGCCTCTTGCCATCGGTATCTCGTGTATCCTCTTGTACAGAATCCTTGGAATCACTATCAATTTCTCTAGTCTCCCTTTTTTCAATTCCAGCCGTATTTTCTACCACCACTCCTAGAACTTCTTCGTTTGTTTTCCTTTCAGTCCATTTTATTTTCTCCATTCTTCTCCTCAGTCATACCTCGAAAGTCTCAAATCCACTCTTATCATTTATGCTCTACAGCCCAGTTTCCGATCTATACGATACAAAACCACGCCCCATTTTAAAGCTTCCATTAGTCTTTTCTCTTCATCTTTACCTGAGGTACCTGCCCTTACTTCTATGCTCATCCTCGTCCCAAAACTTCCAAAATGTTTTACCTGTCCCATGCCATATCTCGCATCTTGTATGTTTATCCCAGTCTTGCAATTTCTGGAAAATCCAAATACCCTTGTTTCACAACAATATTTCTCATCCCGTTTCTATCACACTGTTTCTGCAATGCGCGAAAAATTATTGTAAACTTTTGGCTGGATTGCCAACTAACGCTTGATCATCTGAAAATCTAACTGATCTGAAGAGTTCCCCTCCTACATTCACTCCAGCCCCCATACCTTTCCGTTCCTCGCTCACCAATTCTTCCATATGTACACTGAAACGCCACGTTATCAGCACCTGTGAGATCTAAGACATTTGCTTCGGATTAGTCGTCTAGCCCTCCAGTCTGCTTCCACCTTTTACAAAATGCTCATTTATTGCACCCAGTGCACCTGTCGATCGATTTATCAAAATTGATAAAGTATAAAAATACATCCTGGTTATAATACATGTTTACTTTCACTAGCAGATACTTCATTATAATAAAGGCATCGCGCGCGCACATTCGCTTTCTATATCAAAGCCAATCCTCCCCCATAATCACTTCACCATTCTTTGGTTAATGGTCCTTTCCCACGTTATGACATCAAACGAATATACCTACAATACTCATTTAGCGTTGCTAGTAATTATTATACGATAAATATCAATACTGATTTGCCAAAGTCTAAGGGCCAAATTTATTGCCCATAAAACTCTTTCTTCCTCGTTTTCCCAAATTCTTGATTATTTATGCAGACTTTCCATCACATCCCATTGCCTTCCTAGATTTCACTTCCATCATTGGCTTTTCTATCTCGTAGTCCGGTATCCTTAGTCCTAGACATCACATATCTTTTCAATTTCAAAGTCCAAGTCCTATCACCTTTACCATACTATCGGTTGTCTATGCAATAAATGCGTGGACTGGTGCCATCTGGCGGCCATGACACGGACTATAGCTTCACCCACAAGTGGCGCTATTTGCTTGAGACCCAATGAGCAGTCTGCTTTTGGCGGATCGTCGAGATGTGCGTATGGTGCCAGTTATCTTAGTTTCTGTTGTCCTTGTTTTTACTGTTTGTCGAAAATGGAAATTGATGAATTCATGGAGCAACGAATCAACAAAGTTTTTTGGTGAAGTGCGGTAAAAGTTATCAAGAAATTACTGAAATATTGACAACGTTTTAGGGTGATAATTCTCTGAAGAAAACATTCGTTTCCGACATCAGATTGCCGACAAGACGCCACGAATGACGCAAGGCCGGAACGACCTTCAACCACCTGTGTTGACGACAACATTGATCGTGTGCGGGCACTTGTCCTTACCGATCGTCTAAAAACTGTCCGAATTGAACGATACGAACTGAATTTAGGAAAATCAACAATTCACACTATTTTAACCGAACATGGTGGATGGATCCTTCACCATGACAATGCACTTGCACATCCAGTATTGATTTTTCGCCAGTTTCTGGCAAAAAATTCAATCACCATCCTTGATCATTCTCCTTATTTGCCAAATCTCGCCCCCTGCGACTTTTTCCTCTTCTCAAGATGCAAAAATGTGATGAGGGGACATCACTGGGAAGATGTGGACACAATAAAGCAAGAAACGACAATAAAACTATAAAGCTTAACTGCCGAATACTTCCAAGGGTGCTTTAAACAGCGGAAAAGAAGATGGAATAAGTGATTAGCAACAAATGGAGAGTAGTTTGATGGAGACAAAATCGAAGTAGCCTACATTTTGCAAAATAAAGTTTTTATGGTCTCAGTTTGAGTATTTATTGAACATACCTCTTATTTTATCCATATACCATTTCAATCCTTTCAGAACCTCTTCTGTTTCGACTAATATTTAACCTGTTGTTCCTCTAATAGTGCCAACAGAGCTCTTTTCTTACATCGAGACCTTCCTCTGTAGAACGCCAGCTTCACACTGCCTCTCCACATTGCTCTTACCGCCGTGTTTCCTTCGCCCTTTTTGGAAATGAAAGAATGGTAACTTTGTGATTCCACAGAAAATTTATTACGATACGACCCGGGTTTCGACGTTCAACGTCATCTTCAGGAATCAAAAAGTTACCATTCTTTCATTTCCAATATGAATCGATTCCACAAAGTTACGCCGGAAACCATCAGTTCGCCCTTTTTGTTTCTCGGCCCAGTTTGTCGTTTAGCTCCTTGTGCTTTCGTTTCCCTAATTTCGTATTTACGTTTTTCCATTTCCTTCTTTCACATATATACCTCCCTAATCATATTTTATGTAATCCATGGCGTCCCCATTCTATTTTTATTTACCGTACCTCTATCGCTCCGCTGGCTTCTTTCTTTATTCCTTACTTGATATCTTTCTTCAACTCTACATTATCCTCTCTAAGAACTTTATCAGCTGCCACTAACACTACTTCCTCTTCATCACAGCTTAATCCTTTATGTTCAATTTTTGCTACGCTTTTCTTTCTCCATTCTCTGTATTTTAACGATAGGCCTCTTGAGATAAGGTAAAATACCTAGGTGTTACTATACGTTAACTAACGACTAAACTTTGGGCACCCACATACGTAAAATCTGCGGACAAGCATATAAAAAATTGAGATCTATTGACGCATTGTTGACAGGAGTGACTACAGGGTAAAGGAACGCAGTCACCGTTCTCTTTTAAGGTTTCGTTTCGAATATGAATGCAGCGTATGGGATCCAACTGGCAAATACCTAATTCGGGAAATTGAGAAGGTTCAATGCCGGGAAGCCCGTTTCATTGAAAACTGTTACGATAAAACGAAAAGCATCACAGAAATTCAGTGGCAAGTAATGAAATCGAGTGGCAAGTTCCGATGGTGATTTGCAGCTGTGTCAACTGGATGACACACCAAAAAGAGACGTTTCAGGCGTGATAGTGATATGGTGGAATATCATGATTAATTAGTGCTTCTTTGTGCATACGCTCAGTCGCCAACCACGGGGAAAATCCCCAACCTCACCCCCTTTCTCCACAGACAGACCACCGTGGGATTCACTTTTAGGATAGGAAAGACCTGGTTTTCATTGAAAAAGAAAACTTGTACCGTTAAACATATTATTATGTGCATGACGATTTTTTTCTTTCACAGTTTGTAAGCCTCTTTCACTTATCAATACTTCTGTACTCACTGCTCTCAGTCATACTCTGTGCTCAGACTACTGCTATTATTCTTTGTCCTGTAGTCTCTTTAACCACACTCAGACACAACTTCTCAATCCACTCCGTCTTTTGGTTGGTCCCGGTGGCGGCGGAGTAACACCCTCGAATGCCAAGCCAGAGGTCGCGGATTCGACCTAGGCTGGTTGTTCTCCATCCAGGGCTTGGGTGTTTGTGATTGTCCCTATTGTAATACATGAGGGTTATGTGAAAGAAAGGATTAGAGAGTCTTAATCTTGCCCTAATAAAGTCGATAAATAAAAATAAGTAAAGAAATCCTCCCTAAAACTGTGTACTCCCTTTTATTAGCTGGTTATTTGTCTAATCCGTTATCTCAACATGATCGAACCAGTGAAGTACGCTCCTTGAAGCTGCAGTAGTCGAAAATGTTAGAGGAAGAGAGAGGGAGCATTAGGTTGGTGCAGTAACCAGGGTACTATCTTCCCACTTTGGAGGGCGAGGGTTCGTATCCCAGTGGTTGCAGAATTTTCCCTACTTGAGTGATGTGTGAAGAGGACTTCAAGTTTAGTTCATCTTTTATCCATTGGACAATGAACTGCGGACCTTTTATTAGCTTCTGTCATAGGGATTGGACTAATGAAAACTCTGAATTCCTCTTCATCCGTTCTTCCTCCATTTCCTGACCACCCTACCAATACCGATTATCTGTACCTATTCCTGATGGTGCACATTATCACATATTATTCGCCATGCCTACCCCTGAAAACTAATCTCTTACCATTTTATTGTAACTAGCGACTATGCCTGGCTTGCGTTTTGGCCACGAGTTACGATTCCTAATCGTTCCCCAACCCCCTCCGTCTTCTTCAAATTTGGCTATCTCGGCTACTTTCAATTCGAAGAAAGGGCAAGCAGCAGGGAGAATTTATGCAGCCTCAGTGATTGTGGAAACTAGTACCAGTTTTTTAGATTTGTAGCGGTGAATTATTTCGGAGGGATCGGCAGTCTTGAACAGCATGTAACTAACGCTATAGGCTTCAAGCATATAATTTTGAAAAATGACAATATTTCATGTCAAAACATTAATGAATTTTTTGCGCGGACTATTCAAACAACCCTCCTATAACAGTTAAATATAATTGCATAAGTGATTTGTTCCAGGGAAGCATTGTGTTCATTGTAGAAGATTTCTCAAGGAGGAGGAAATTGATGACTGGTACATCTATAGACATCGCCGAAAGCCGCCTCAAGGGCGATGGGGGTGTTAAGTTACCGGCAACGTACGACGGCCGTCAACCGCCGTACCTTCCCAAGTTGGACACTCATCTCCACTCCCAAACCCTTTCTCTCTCTCATCCCAATCACCTCCTAACGATTTTTGCAAACCTCCCTCTCCCCCTTCAGCCCCCCCCTCTCACAGTTTGAAAAATGTATTTAAACCTAGACTGGAATTATTCTGTACCTGATGATGTCGATCTTCGACGAAACCCGGGTCGTACAATAAAGCTCTTATGTGGGATAACATAGTGTATTTCATTTTGATTTGAAGCAATTCCACAAAGTTACTATGGATACAATTAACCAAATTAAGTTCACATAATCTTCTTTTGAGTTATAGCTGTGGAGACGGATGTTGAAGAACAATTGAAGAGCTAGCGTGACAAATATGGAAGTTCTGGAAAACATCAAAGGAAAGAAGGCACAATTCGGTGTTTATCTTAGAAGAGAAAGGCAAGCTGGATAATCAATGTTAACACATGGGTTATCCAGGATTGTTATAGGGCGCTGTTGAGGGTTTGCTGGAAGTAGAGGGAGAAGGGAAACACCAAGATAACAATGGATGCTGACCTGAGGTAATTACGCTGACATTTATTCATGCGTTAGACGTCAAAGAAACTTGATGTGGTCGACTGATAATTTTACCATTGGAAATAATTACCCTTTCAGTTAAAACACCAAAATCAGCATGGAAATAAACGATTATAATGAAGTGACGTACTGATAAAGCAAAGCAACCAGAAAAAATATGAGAAACGGTATGATAAAAGTGAAGAGAAAGAAAATATTAAAAGTAAAACTAATTCTGTTGTAAAAAAGTACCGATTTGCATTGTATGACCTACTCGTATCTTTTAAATGCACAGGTGGATCCATTCTACCATGTAGCCGTGAATCAACAATATGGCAGAATTTTTTATTGAAACGAAACACAGTCGAGTGCGCCATTCGTTCGCATCGCCAAGTTGATCTCTCTCTGCAGTTTGTTTTTGAAAACGGATATATTTGATAATATCGGAAAATCACCACTTTTGATACTTCAACAGAACGAAGGATATATTTTACTTTTGGTTTTTTTTGAACTGAAACTACCTTTCGAATACAAAATGTTGGCCATTACCCAAAAGTTCCAGTTTTTTTTATGATGAGAACAATATTTAAAACTTCATTCACAGCGTCACGTTTTACTTTTTGGCCACTTTTCTATGCATTTTTCTCCGTTTAATGACAGCCTACTTGAATCAAAATCACAGTACATGATTATGAAAAACGTGGGAAACATCTGACGAAGCTGAATACTTTTATATTGTGACAATTCTCTCATTCAGCTTCACTCTTTTAGTGGAAATCCACACACCATCTTTAGTGGGAAGAGGCAAAAAATTAATTTTGATGGACTATGGCTTGAAGACGACAGACAGTCTTTTTGCTGTATTCGCTTAATGTGATCCCCGTACCCAGCACCTAAGTTTCTATTTCGTACTTCTGCACAGTTCTTATGGCTGATACGCTCGAGGGCGAAATTACAAATATTCAATAAACAGTTACGACGAAATATACACCTTAAAGTTACATCTATCTTAAATGTAAGATTATACTGGATATATTGAAGCACTACTAAGTCTAAGTCAGTAAGTCTGTAGGTCAGTAAGGCTGTCAATAATTACAAGTAGAAGGGTGCGGTTTAATACGCATGTGGAAGAAAATTCAAATCCGTAAGGTCGTTCTGAAATGAAGACGACGCTATAAAGTTGATATAAATAAATCTTATATTCATGATTATCAAATCAAACGTGACCAACAAATAGCTTCGCACATTCCAAGATTTTGAACGGATCAGAGAAATCGAAACTATCTCGTTTTAGTTTCCATGTTCGCGAAAACGAAAATAATCCCATTTTTGTCAAGTGAAACAAAGCATTTGGAAACTTTACCTAAAGCACGCCCGTTGCTTAAAGAAGGAGTTAGGGGCACTGATTCACTCCTGTGTTTTGAAAATTTTGCATCTGGCTTCAGCAGACTAATCAAATTACTTACTCCGCAAACTACTACACCTGCAGATCCCCTGTAATTAATCCAATCATAGAATTCCATATTTTTCCAATAACATTTTTTATTCCACAGATCCAAAATTTTTGGCTCATGTCAGGTTAAGCACAACATTGTGTCATATATTTTATTATGCACGTGTTCACTTGATTAAAATAATTTCAAAATGACTTAAAGTTTACATAAACTTAGTCACAAATACGCTTCCTTCGCATCGTCGCCCAAATTTTGCTTGTAAGTAAAAATATAAGTGTCTCGTCGGACGTATTTTATCGAGGCAGAAAAACTCTTTGGGAAAGGTTTATTGCGTAACTGCTCCGGGAGATTTGAAAAATTTCCTTGAATCTGTGTTGTATTTTCCAGTTAAAAAGTTAAGTCTGGTAAAACACCGCCAAAGATCGCAGTTTGCACGAAACCCATTCGCGGGATTAACCCAGTTACGCTAAAAATATCTACGGCATTCCTCACAAAGGCGACACAGGATCTTGCAGCACTCTAAAAAGGCAGCCGGAGTCGCGTTTACGACACTTTCCCTGGCTGTTCGGGATATCGCGGTCACCAGTACATCACTTTCAGTGCAATGGCACTCTAATTTTCGTAACTTATTGATATATGGATCCAATACAAGGGCATACGTATCCACGAAGACCGCGGAAAATGTTCATGCATCATGCACATTAATGGATAATTCACTTCGGTGGAGAAATAACCGCATTGAATCTGTTAAAACTCCTACCATTAAATGCGTCGATTTATTTATGCATTCACACAAACGGATCCATGGGCATGGCACCTTAACGAAATACCATGGTTAATAATTATTTCAGAGAAGAATTAGTTAAGCGTTACGCCAAAATATCACACCTGTGGAGGAATTTCGAAGAGTATCCGCAATCGCCATGCGCGAGTTCACGTAACAATCCGCAAAATGAACCACAAAGCGGTAAGATGATGTTAGAGAGGTAAGCAAGGGCGGGAGAGGCCTCGGCCGAGTCTCAACTGTCACACGGCGGCGCCGGGAGCCTCTCCGTCCCTGGACCGAAAAGCGGAAGCGACGTATCTGCTCCTTGCGACGTCCACGAGAGACGGGGGGAGCTCAAACTACCCCTCTGCCCGCCAAACCCCTCACCATCGTCCATATAGTGAGTGAGGACGGAAATAGAAGCAACCAGAGGGCGCCTACTCTCCAAAGGGCCGGGGGGGGGGAGGTGGGAGACGGGGCGAGGTGGGAGGCGGGGAGTGGCGGAGGGGAGAGAGACGCAAGTCTCCCTTCACCGTGGAGGGGTATCATTCACCATACACCACGTTATACTTTCACCCTTGGGAAGCAATAACTAATTAATTAATGTAAAATGATGCGAAATTCTGACTGACTTAGAGATTACAAGGTTTGTATTAACAGTATCGAGAACAATTTTTTCCTGACGTGACTGTACGTTGCAGCGCGCTAGAATCGCGATGGTTCTCTGGTTGGGGGTCTGACCTTCAACACGCACCAACCGCCAATCGCCTGCAAGCGTTCGTTCAGGCTAAATCGTGTTTTTAGTGAACCCCTGTCGAGTGACACAGCGCAAGTCCAAATTGGAGTGAACGATGTAACAGCTGGGCACCAACAAATTTTGTGTTGGAAAGGGTATATTGGGTATGGAGCCGTTGGGTATGATTTGTCATGTTTTCAAGGATGAAAATATTGTACAAACTGCAGTTTTTAAGTGGCATTACCTCTTCAAAGCTTGCCGAGAGCATGTGGAGAACGAGCCCCGCGCTGGACGGCCGTCGACGTCAAGATTGACGGCAACGTGGGCGCGAAGTACTGAATTAAGATCGTCGGTTAAGTGAGTGCATAATCACATACCTTATCGGCAATGATAAGATGACAGTGCACATCATTAACACTGAAAGTTTGGCGATGCAAAAGATTTGCGCTACACTCGTCCCGTCTTTGACTTCGATTTTAAAAATTTATTTAACGACTTTTATTGAGGCGAGAGTGGGACTTAATAGTCACTTCTTCCTTCTAACCCCTATGAATATGTAATACAGTAAAGACAGTTGCAAGGTCTAGGTGGAAGAAAAACCACCCAGGCGGGAATGGAATTCGCGACCTCATGAGTTGGCAGGCGAAGGCATTTCATCGCCGCCGGGACCGATGTAGTTTCAGCTTAGGGCAGCGAGATTTGTCATAGGATGATATGATACAGACAGCAGTGTAACAAAATAGTTGAACGATTTTGGGTGGGGTCCCCTCGATAAACGAATATTAATTTATAGACTGAATCCATTTGTAAATACTCATTACAATAAGTATTAACGTACAGGTTAGGGACTACGCGAGGATATGTATACATGTGTGTATGTATACACATATATATATTGTATTGTATACATACATATATATATATATATATATATATATATATATAAATATATAAATATATATGTATAAATGTGTGTAGATATGTGAACAAATATGTATATATATTTTTTTTTCTTACAGGTTCCCCCCACCTTTCCTCACCTAACCCCCAACCCCCTCAACACTTACCCTTCCCTCATGGTGCTACACCCCCTGCCACACACCTTTCTGGTGGCTCGCAAGGTATTTATGTAGAAGTAGAAGTAAATTTGAATTACAGTGGAAGATACGGTAATTAATTAAAGATTAGAGAGATAAAACACCCTGCGTCGTAGTACTGCCATCTATGTAGTTAAGAATAAGGAATAAAGAGATAATGTTCGAATGTAAATATTTTGATATTTGAGATAGCTTCTGCAAACATTTGTGGAAATATTTGAAAAAACCGCATAATATTTTTGCGTAATTATGAGTTAACTTGACAGTTAAGTTGGCAGTCTTTTAGTATTTATTTCTTTTAATTTAATAACTTGGGCGATTTTCGGTACAATTTTCGTATTCTTATTCTCTTATCGAGCTATATTTAACTCTATAGATATCCATATTTTATAATTTACTTTAATTATTAGGTCAGATAGAATAAATGTTCAATAATTTGAAACTTTTTATCTTATTATATGATATTTAACTCCATGGTAATTGTTCGGTCATTAATCCTTGTCAGCCTCCCAAGGACTACAACCTTAACGTGGTTGAAGGGCTCGTGTGTCCCGATGACCCCTAGAGCTGTGCTGGCGGGAGCAATTATAATTGATCCTGGTAGGGTCACCCATTCCATATAGGTTGAAGGTTAGGAGCTAGACGAAAGGTAGTCCTCGCAGCGTCTATTCCTCGAGAGAGGCGGCTGCAAAGGCGTCTGACCCCAGTGGGTCCGAATGATGGTGTCACGTTAAAAACACTATTGAGGAAGGCAAAAGGAAACTACCTCAATTGTTTATCTCACGAAACATTGATGATCACAGTTATGAATGTGAGTCTTAGCAACTACGACATCCAGCCCATTGAGCAGCGTCTTGCTCGCTCGGTCGTCATTTCTCTAAATCCTCACAACAGCACAGAAAGGACTGAAAAGGGTTTAAATAGGAACTTGGAATGTTAGAACGATATCGAGGATAGGGAAATTAGGAAATGTAAAGCGAGAGATCGAGATAAGAAATATACTCGTATATGTTTAAGGGCTCAGCGAGGCGAGATGGAAGGAAAACTGGGATTGCTGGAGCGATAGTTATTGAGTAATATACAGAGGAGAGGATAAGGGCCAGCAAGGGGTTCTCGTAATAGAATTTAAAGTTAGGAATAAGCGTATTAAACATCGAGCAAACGACTGATTGAATATTACTAGTGGAAGACAAATGCTGAACCACAAACTTGGTCATTGGTCAGGTATACGTGCCACAAACCTCAAAGGGAGAAAGAAGTGGATAGGTTTCAGGTAGTGGAAATAATCGACGGTGTCCCTGGACATCTGATATTGATGTGGAATTGGAATACATTGGAAGGCGAATGGACTAGATGGTAGTGAAGTTGAGGACTACGACATAGGAGCCAGGATTTACTGCGGGGAGAAAGCAATTGAGTTCTGCAGGAGGCAGGGACCAAAGCGATACATGGTTTAGGTACCACGAAAGACGCAGGTACACATGAAAAAGAGCTAGGGATTCAGAAAGGTATCAGTTGGACTAATTATGACTAAGCTTATATAAAAGAACAGCGTCATTGATTCACACTTTTCCCCGAGAGCGGATGCGGACTCAGACCATAATTTAGTACTAATGAAGTGTAACGTCAGATTCAACAGGATTAAACAGGAAGAGAGCTGAAGAAATGGAATATAGAATCATTAGCCGGGATGAAAAGAAAAGATTTCAAGGAAAAAGTGGAAAACATCATGGGTAAAGAAAGGGCCTGGGTAAAATAGAAAAAAATGGAAACACAATAAAAGGGATATCGAAGGTCAACGAAACTTTGCGTGAAACAAATAGAAATAGGACGAGAAAACCATGAACTAAAGACAAAATGATTAGGAAGATGGACGAAAAAAGGAATATGAAGAGGAAAAATGTAAACAGAGAAATAGGTAGAAGGAAGTAGAAAGAGTTGAATAATAAAATAAGGTGGGAAACTTAATGGGTCAAGAAGCGTGGTGGAAGACGAAGTGTGAGGATATGGTATGTTTACAATGGAAGCGTGGAATTGGTTTGGTGTACTGAAAGATAAAAGCACTGCCAGTATGTAAGAAGTGAAAATCATTGCTCAGTTTAAAAAAACACATTAAAAGAAATTATTAATGGACCCAAAAAGTTTTCAGGAGAAATTAAAAGAATGCATATGATAAGGGTGCTTTGCCAGAAAATTTAGGCATAGTAAGAGAATATGACGTAGATGAGAATAACTTAGGACCATGCACATGTGCTGAATTACTAATAACAATTACCAAGGCAATTGAAATCAAATAAGCCCGGGGTGGTAGAGAGCATTTCCGTATAACTGCTTAAGAGTTTGGGGAAACATGGGAGGAAAGGTTTTTATTGACTAATTCGTAGAATTTATGAAAGAGGAATTCAATCTCAAAATTTCATCGAAAAAGTTTAGCTCCCAGTCCAAAAATGGCAACGGCATCCAAAAGTGAAGGCTGGAACAATAGGCTCCATAGTATTCACACATGGAAAGATTCGTGCAGATAAACAAGTAAATGATGGAGAAGAGGGCAAATGGTTTTTCCAGGGATGACCAGTTTGGAATCAGACAGGGAAGAGGCATGCATGATGTCACTGCAGTAATGAGATCACTAATAGAGAGGAACATAGAATACAATCAGGAGGTATTCTTTGTTTTGTAGATTTTCAGAAGACATTCGCTTGAATAAATTTGGTAGAATTAATGAATTTATTTCAGAAAATAGGCGTATATTGGAGGGATTGGAGACTCATTCGCAACCTGTACATGTCCCAGATTGCTCAGATGCGAGTGGGGGCGCAGAGTCCGAATGGACAATATTAGCAAAAGGATTAAGACAGGGGTGTCCATTATCGCGTGTGCAGTTCAACTTATACGTGGAGAAAATTGTTAAGAGGCATGGGAAGAACTGGTGATGAAAATGAAATATGGCGGGGAATTCATGAAATCAGGTTTGTGGACGATCTATCTTTAGTTTGTCAGTCAGCCAAGGGGTTGCAAGTATTGCTGAGTGGATTGCGACAGGCATGGGATTAGGATAAATGTAAACAAAACAAGGTTTATGCGGTTTTAGGATGAGAGAAAGGCTGAGTGAGATATCAAGAAAGGAATATATAAAATAGAGCTTGAGAAAAGGTTTACCCGTCTCAGAAGTGATCTGGGCCAAGATGGTCTAAGTAATAGGGACATAAAAGAAGAAGAATTAAGATGGGCGAAAAAGCTTTCACATAGAGGTTGAATTTACGACAGCGACGTTGAGAAAGAATATTATGAAAAGGCTCGTCAAAACGTAGACATATACTACTGATTAAACCACGTGGAAACATAGTGAAGTAAACAGGTAATGTGCCTGTTTTTCTATGCATATTGAATTTATTCTTTGGTGAATTAAAGGTGTAGGTAGGCATACGCGATTTGTTTTATAACTTGGGAAAAATAAATGACTCTTCATTGCCATAGAACAAATTCCCCTTCATTTTTGTGCTTTCATACAGATTGATGATTTCTCGTATTTTGACGGTTACAAAAACCCTCGAAACAGAACAATACTTGAGTTTGTATTCAACGAATTTGGCGATTATAATTTCCGTTTCCTTGAGAAGGTACAGTTTGGTACATTCATCTTTATCTAATTATTCTTATTCCATCCTAACGTGTCTACTTAATCATAGATCGGTCCACCTTCAGGATCGTCCATACATGAACGGTGGCGGGGGAATGAAGATGAGTTAAGGACAAAGGGAATTGGGTTGTGAGAGGAGAAAAGGTTGGGGAAAATGAGAAATAATATTGGTTTGTGTTGAGAAAAGGAGAAAAACAGATGAAAAAATAGAGAAAAAGGGGGAAAAAACCTTGGCAGAAATGATTTTGGCATTCGATGGCGAAAAGTAGTGGACGGGTGAGCCCACAAATGTTTGCCTAGAACACCTCCAGCGCTCGAAAATGCTTCAAGGCTTTCACAAGCATCCAGTGCGCGATTACGTCACATTAAATAGTTTTAAGCTGTCTTGTACAATGTTGTGTTCAAAGGACAATCAAGTGTTGCGCTGTGCTGGATTTCACAGGTCTCTAAAATGTCAGGTTCCCAGAGTAAACCTTGTGTGTAGTCAATGCTGTTCAAGAGGTGTGGTCTGTGTACGTGATGCCACTTCTTGTCTTTTGTCTTTCGTTGTTGTGTTCAACTTAATATACCATGGTGTTAATTACCGTAAACACTTTTTCATTGGCCTTTGTTTAATGAGGATGAAAGGGAAGTTTTAATGCATTGGAATGGTGAATCATCACGTCTTTCATGATATAAATATCTTCAATTGAACCTTCATCTATCCATGGAATGTTTCTCAACCTGCGGTCAAGGGATTGGTACTCCTTTAGATTGCTTCTACTGTAGTGAGCGGCAAATAAAAAATAATTCGCATTTGTGCATACTTGACGCGCAAAAATGCGAATCGTAGAGCTTTACAAAGTATTAGCAAAAGCATATTGCAAAAAAATATACCTGAAAGCAATGACCGTAGTGCAATAATCGGAGAATATTTCAATTCCCCCTCAGTTTTTTGGGTGTATGCAGTTTTAAAACAGATATATAAGGCAAAAAAAATTTTCAAATTATTCTTGGGGACTCAGATTGAAATACTCCCTACATCAGTTTGTGCCTTCAGGGACTAGGAGAAAGTCCAATGTTGGTTTATTAGCAAGAAATTACATGAACAGCCATGGATGTGGTTACCAATGGAGGAATTAGGAATCACACAGGGGAACGCTAAACTTTCCCTACGAAAGGGAGTGCTATATTTTCTTTCGATACAGAGAAGCATTCGACTTGAAAAAAAGCAGGACTGATAATGTTAGCACAAGATGTGAATAATTGGACTAACTTCTGACATTCACAGAACTAGATATTTCACGGAATGTTGAGCGATTATAGAAAGATACCATAGATTAAGTCACGTGTGCTAATTTATATTACACTCGTATAACTTGACTATTCGATCATTTTATAAATCAAGTTATTTCAGCAATTGACAAGTCAATGCCTAGTAAATTAAAAAGAAAAAAAAACACAGAATGTTTAGAATAACGCTCAGGTGTGCAAATTGTTGTGGGGTCTGCCACGAACAATTCTAAAAGACCGTAAAGAGTTTTGGGGCGAAGAATTAGGTAGGTTATTAGGAAAATTTAGAAAATATCTAAGTCGCTGGGAAGGAGCCAATCGGGAAGCGCTGCGTGATTTCAAAAGTGAAATTTCAAGGGATTCGTCGGACGGAAGGAAATTCCAAACCATTGTGGTGTTTAGAAAACCTCAATTGTTCATTTTTTATCTTCTCAATCAACTCCTTCTCCGATAGACACAAATACTTACCGCGTATTTCTAGTGTGGTCTCACCGGTAACAGCAAATTACGAGTAACACATCTCCCCTACTTACTCTCAGTCCATATTCCTACCACTCATCGTACGTTCTACAATTCATCATCACTCTTCACAGTGACTCCACAATTCTCTCTGACGTTCTTCCTCCATGACAAATTCTTTGTAATCCAAATACCGTACTTGTTCCGAATATTGTATTTTACGCATGCATCTTGAAGGCTGAGGTCGATGGGGGCCGCACAGGGGGACTGCGGCACCGGGGGAACGTTCTCTATGAGATAATACCACCCTCCATCGCAACAGATGGGTGTTGGCTTGACTGCCACGGAGACATCCAGACGAACAAGCAATCAACACACATGCAAGGTACCCTACAAGCCAACGCTAGGATGTATAGCAGGGGGCGATCACACAGCAGAATACTGTTGACACGGATTTATATTTCCCCCATTGCGCGGTCGAACAAAGTTATTCAACTCCCATATCGTTCTTGGTAAAAAATACATCCTAAATATATCTGTTCTACGCTTAATTTTAATTACATGATCTCCCCTACCGTAGTTTGATGGGGCTAATAACACATTTTCAACATCATCGGTAAAGAGACATCCTTCCAATCTGTAATTTATTTTTAGCTCCGTGAGAGATTCTCACCTAGATTCTATACCTACTCTGCGCGGCACGCGATGTAATTTGGCAATCAACTTCATGAGAATCCCATTTACGTACTGGCAGTTTATTCTAAATGAGGCCTAACGAACGGAAGATAACAATGCGCTTTAACATTCCCGACACATTTCCCCTTAAATTTTCCAATAAGTTCTAATTTTATTGTTAGCTTTTTCAGATATTCCCAGTAACGTTGTTTACCATTAAGTTTATCTGTTAAAGCTACTTCATCCTCAGGACTATGGATATCTGTGTCAACCACCGCATCGTCGGCAAAAAAACGTACCTACTATTGATCATTTTGTTAATGTCATTGTCGTACAGTAAGAATAAAAGAGGTCCGATAACACTTCCCTGGGGAACACCTGAAGTCACTTCTACTGCATTAGAGCTAACACCACCTGTGACTACTCTTTGTACCCGACATTCAAATAGTCTTTAATCCCGCGCAGGATATTTTTATCTTTATACCATATGCTTCTAGATTTGTTAGTAGTTTACAATAAGATACTTCGAAGGCTTTCTGAAAATCTAGATTAACCGCGTCCACCGAAACATTGATCTCTACCAAACCAAAAACATCATGAAAAGAAAGCGCAGATTGTGTCTTACAGGAACTTTCCCTTTCGGAAACCGTGCTGGGTTTTCATTTATAACTCCTCACGATCGAGATGTCTCATTATCGAACTAACAATTGTATGTTCCTAGATCTTATATGAATTAATTGTGAGGGAAATATATCTTTATTTCGCTTGGTTCCTTCCTGTCTCTGTTTTAAATATACGAGGTGTTACATTAGCCGTTTTCAAGTCACTCATAACCTGGTGTTCTCCTAGGAACCTTTTAAATATGACTTTTGCATACGGCGCAATTTTAAATGCTAGTCCCTTAATATAATAGCTGGTATTTGATCGGGCCCGGAGGATTTACTAGGGTTAATTTTTCAGTTAACGTTCCAACTCGTTATGAAATTTCAAAAAAGGGCATCGGTATACAGAACGAATTTGGCAAGTTATAAAACTTTTGATTCAGTTGTCTAAATCTAGCATTAAAATATCTTTTTCGTTGCGCTGCCTGTAAAATGCGCATAAATAGATTCTTTTGGATTCCGGGCTTTAAATTGAAAACCAAATACTTTCTAAGCCGATATCTGAAATCACCTAATCCCTGATAACGCAAGAGTTCAGAAATGAAATTAAGACACCGCCACCGATTACATTTACTCTGTCATTTATTTTAATGGAAAAGGATTTTGGGAAAATTTTACTCTCGGTGATTTCAGTGGATAACCCGCTTTCAGTTTCAACAATTATATCTGCGCCTGGTGCTTGAATAAGGCGATGGTATTCAACGAATTTATTCAGTTAACTACTAATACAGATTATGTTTGCTTGAGGTTACGGTTGCTTGAATATTTACCGGGTTTCGTTTTCTTATTATTATTGAATCTCGTATGAAATTTTCCGTCCGATGCTATCCGATTTATAACAACGAGTACCGTAAAGTTCCACTCTGCCGCTGTATATGCCAAGAATTCCTATATCCTTCTATGGCTTTTTAATTCATTTTGTGAAACAAATGGTGGGAGCATTATTTTATGAAGAAGGGTTTCACAGCTCCAGGGACTGAAACAAAATGAAAGAGTTTTGTCTGAATTAGGGTCCACAAAGGAAATGGAAACGTAAAGGAGCTTTACTTCAGCATTTATTGAAACTTGGCAGTGGATCTCAGACACATTTTCGACATCACAATCATTAATTCAACCATTCGGTTGAAAATAAAAACTTCCAAAACCGGAGGAAATGTGAGTTGAGATTTGTGCGCGTGTGCGTGCGCACACTGGGAGCTTTCGCATCGACGCACATTCCGCGGGGAGAGGGCTGACCACCCTCCCCCCCCCCCCATTTCCTCTCACTTTCGCCGCGGACGCAGTTCCGCTCGCACTCGTCAGACAATGCGCCGAGGGCGCCAGCCAACGGGCACGTCCCCCGCGCGCTCTCCAACCCTCCGCCACCATTCACACGCGAATTCCCTCAGTCGCATCGCACACTGCCGCTCCCCTCGCTTCCGTTCGAACGACACGCGTCAAACGGGAACGCCACTCACAGCACACCGAAACTCGCGGAAGGGATCACCGTTTTCACCGGGGTAGTACTATATTTGAAGCCAGCCGACGTCACCAAAGAAAAGGTATACCTTTGAACACACGCACCTGCCATCACGGCAAACAGCCCGGGACTGCGAGCGTCGTCCCTTCGCCATAACAGGCTCGCTTCGTCGCCCGGGGAGTCCGCCGAACGAGCGACTGCCGCACGAAACGGCCGTTGGCGAAACAAACCTCCACAATGGATCCGCCCTCGAAGGGAAATCCTTCCAAATTAACGCAATGGCAATGACTAGACTTTTAAAGCAAGTGAACGGAAATTAGTCCATATTTTAAGACTCCAATAGACTTCGAAGACCATCGACATTATGCGAGACGGAACTAGCGCGACACCTCGCATTGATCGCTTTAATGAACGGTCAAGGATTGTTCGTATTTAAACAGTTATGTTGCTGGAAAAGAATACATAGCTGAGCCAAATTATGATTCTTGTTTCAGAAAAAAGTACATTGTTGAGATCCTAGGTAATACTGAACTATCAGGTTATTCTATTACAAGTCGTCACGCGGCTTAATAGGTGTAGGCATGTGCGCAAATAAATTCAGAGTACGAAGATAAGGGGGTATTAGCGTGAGATAGGTATTTTGTTACTCCATAATTTTCCTGAAAAATTTTTCTCAGCGAGAGAATATCAGGGAGAGAGCGAGAATGGAATTGAACACCAAACAGTGAAGAGTGAAGGAGTTTCTCGACCAATTGAATTATATGAAGCTGTTTTCGACGATTCGACTCGGGAAAAAATACGGCTGTTAAATCAACCAGGCAAATTATTCCACTCCACCTTCAACCGTGTAAATTTGCCACTCCGAACCACAAGAACTCTTATCATATTAGTTGAGCGAAAGAACCTCCAATGGAATATAAAATCACTTCAAATTTAAGGAAAAAACCTGGAGATTCACGGCATGTGGGAAAGGTGGAGCCTGCATGTTCCAGACCTGTCAATAAAGAACGACTCTCGAACTGAAGCGGAAATGGATGGATTTGTGCTCACTCACATGATTCCATTGTAGCATTTTTTTGTAGACACGTTTTTGTTGGAGGGAGTACGGCAATGCAAATTTCCCATTTTGGTAAATAATACTTTATTGTGATAGCACAAGGTAATTTGCCCTTTGGGCTTACTTGGACGTGATAAACAGAATAGAAATTTTACTGTACATGGTACTTGTCGGAGTGTACTGACGTCAGAGTCTTCTGAATGCATCCAAGGTGAAACGATCTCGTAGAAATTGCATTCGTCTTCAGCACCATTGCATACTCTACTCTTCTGTCCATTCCAGACTTTCCACTGTCACACTCCAAAAGTAACAACATTTAACAGGAAAGTGTCATTAGAACTATTTTCAACTTCTTTGCTGGGAGGCTGAAGTACGACCAAAAGTTTACGAACTTAAGGGAACTTTTTCTTTGTAACACGAACTTGTCTTCCCTTCCTATAAGTTCTGTTAGAGAGGCCATGCTCCTGCAATCGAATTAAGTACAAAAACACCATCGTTCTGGATAACTTATCTTAATCGACGACGTGGTAAGCCTTGAAGGGAGAAAGGGAGCAGTCGAAGGTTCGGAGATGGGTGCCTCTCAAACGACGTCCCTTCGTCCTTTCGATCAGATCGGAAACCCCTCTCCACAGAGTTTGAAAGAGTTAGAGGGAGAGGACTTTTCCCTAGCACCACTGTGTTCACAGAAACCAGAGCGTCACGCTCATGAGAAATCGACGTATTCAAAATCTATCTTGGGAGTGGGGTGTATAAGGAGCACCACTTAATTAAATGCTCAGCCGGTGGCCGAACGATTAATATGAGCTATAAGTTCATGTTTGAACTTGCATAAACTTTCGACAAGCCATCTTTGTATTTTATGCCTCTGGTCTGCTTTATGCACTCTCTCTGCATCTTGAATGCGATTAATGGGAGGGTGGTTTCCTGACCAATCCGTCAAAATGATAAGAGTGGCATCAAAATTTAGGGAAGTAGCGATGGTATCAGTGGAGAAGGGGTATCTGGCTCCGCCATCAATACGTTATTTTATCACCGGGACAGCTCCGTGGACTCATTGGTCGTCGACTCGAATGGAATGGCGTGTCCTCCGCTAGTTCTCCGTGTTCACCGGCGATACGTTTCAGTCGAAGTTGAAATATCTTCTCCGATCGGACGACGGTGGATTCAAGTCTTGCGTTGTGATTCCTCAGAACTCAAGGATGGGCCGAACTGTACGGGGAAGGAGGGAGAGGTGTTTGGAGCCGCCGTGCAGATTCAGCTAGCGTCCTCCATCTGTGGAGGCAACCAATCACGTGCGTGCCTCCAGAACCACAAAGTCTGAATGGAAGAGACTTTGGATTTCAGCCTAAATCCCAGCTACAACTCAAAATTAATTCACCAGTTACATCAGAAGGCTTTTGAAATACAAAACTTCGTTTGATAATATTTTCGAATCGGCGTGATTACATTGCTGATTAAAGGAATGAGGCCAAAAATATACTTCGTTCATTAAAGCTTGTGATTTTTTCATATCGGCGGGAAACGTAAATGCCTATCATGGAGGATATGTATAAAATTTACATGGTAAAAATCATTCGCGTTGTATTCTAAAATGTCTTCGTTTACAGTGCACATCAGTGAATGACTCCGTTAAAGTCACTGTCATGGAATTTCTTACGGTTTACCGAATCCATCATGAAAGAACTTAATCGATTGGTTAATGTTTGGAAATAACTTAATTAACATTATCATTATCAAAGGATTTAAATATTTAAATGTTGGCAAAATCAATAGTAATATTTGTCGCATTCGGCTGAGCATTTTAGTGGTCAAAAAACACCACCTGCCATCACGAGATACTCCCCAAACTTCTCTTCCAGACTTTCACTTTCCAGGATTGATATTGACCCTTTTCTACCCAGATGCTGATGAAAAACGAAGCAGATTCTCTGATCCCGGGCTCCTCCTCTTCACTTGAAATTCAAGCTTTGACGTTTCGTCGCTATTCCCAAAAGGCAGTTCCAAACCGGCAAAACCGGACGCGATTCGTTAACTAATGAGGATGATGGCGACTCTCTCCCCCCAGCAGGAGTCCGCTGTAGGAAAGATGAACACGCGTGGAGAGCGCCGACAGATACGCCCCTCGACGAGACCCACTCCCAGTCTCCCACTCGGACCACCGCAGCATCACGGTCCACGGCACCCCTTGTCCCAGAGGGTGGTCACCGGTGACGTCACCTGAGGCAGGCGCCGCCACGGAAACGGCGCTTGGCCAGGGCACTCCAGAGCGACCCCTTTGGCGCCCGACCTTCAGGGCAGGGCCGGCAGGTGGATGGTCCACGCGGCGCCAGGGCCCAGCGTCCGCCTCGCCGCCTTCCGGCAGCATCACGAGCGCCGGCGGTGCCGGGCGACGCCCTGTAGCGGCGCTCGCCGGCGCCGGGGCGCCCCCGTCCACTGGTCAGCGGCGGCCGGCGCCCCGAGGCGCCTGGGGCCCCGGCACCGCCGTCACAAGGCCGCGAGGATGTCTGCGGGCCCCGGCGCCCGTCGGCGCCGGCGCCTCTCAAGCCGCGCCTCGAGCAGGGCGTAGGGTGCGAGGGCCAACGGGAGCGCGGCCGCGAGGGCGTACACCTTGAGCGAGGAGCAGAGCAGGGGGTGCAGGGCCAGGGCACTGGCGAGGCCAGCGAGGCGGAAGGCCTGGCTGAGGGCTACGGCGCCCTGCCACGCCTCTCCTTCCCCGGGGTACGCGGCCACCAGGAGGGCTGCACGCCCGGCGGACAAAGCAGGGGTGGAAGGGAGAGAAAGAGAAAGAAAGTCGGGATCGTTAGTTGGCCTTTGAGTAGTTTAAACTCGAACACACATAATGTTTAATGAAACCAGTCTACCGACCAAGGTTGGTACTTGGTATGGATTCCGTGCCTGCACACTGGCACTACACACCAATCCACCCCTAAGCCCTACTTACATGACAGAAATTATTCTTAGAACCCATGCTATTTATTGCAAGAATTCATTCATAGATCTGAGAAATTTCTATCTTCCTTAGTTTAATCCAAAATGACTATCATTTTCCTCCCTCTGCCTCGCCTGCTAAGCAGCTCCCCCACACCACCGCCTTCCATTGCTTCATATCTTAACCACTTGATATGTCTTTTTCAAATTTCTTCCAACATTCATTCTTTTTTCCTCTACAAAGCCTCAAAGTTCATCAGTGGTTTGTCTTTTTATCAATATTATTGTATCCATTCCTCTCCACATCCCCGTTTGAAAAGCCTCCACTCTATACTTAACCTTCTGCCTCAACGGCCACGTTTCTGACCAATGCACAACTACGGCTACTTAAGGTACCTGTGATCAACTCCCGCCGCTTAGAAAGTACTTATTTACGCAAATAAAGTATTCTATTTATACCCATTATTCTTCGCCCACCCTTCTCTAAGACACTTCCCAAATACGTGAACTGTTTAGCAGTTCCTTCATCTTCCTGAATAGCGCGCTCATCTCTCCCGGTCTCTGTTTACTCTCCAGTTCCATGAACTGCTCCTTCCACCATGGTTCCTTTTCCCAATTAGTTTCTTGTCTCAGTTTACTGTTTACTTTGCTGTGATTTTTCCATCTACAAGGTTTTTCCCAAAAGTAATATAACTTATTTTTTCCCGGATAGACGGACGGACGGGCGGGCGGCAGCTTCCCTGGCTGGGTTCGAGGGAGGGGAGTCTCAGGAAAGACTCGAGGTCAGTGGAAGTTGGCTTCTAGCCTATGCGGAGTTTAGATGGTTTGTTTGCGAAATCTTTATAACGTAACCTCGTTACGCTCCGTCACGAACTGGTTATTGGAACAGCGCTTTGAGTCGAATTTTGCGTGAAACTGGGCAAAACAGGGAAAGAGACGCTCAAGGCAGCTTATGGTGATTATATCATGGGCAGATCAGGTATTTTAGAGTGGCACAAGTGGTTTCGGGGGGGTAGAGAAGATGTTTAAGATACCGAACGTTCAGGATGTTCTTGACATCAAAAAGTGAAAATCTTTCAAGAGTGAAGGCTTTGTTGGACAGAAAACGCAAGTTGCATGTTTGCATGGCTTTTGATGAAATTGGTAATCCCTAAAAGTGATATGCATAGACTTATGTCCGAAAGAATGGGCTTTAGAAAGGTGTGTGCGAAGTTGGTGCCGCGAGTGCTCTTGGACGAACAAAAGGAAACTCGCACGCGGATCTGCCAAGGGATTTTCAACCCTGCCTCAGCCACCCTACAGCCCTCACGTTGCCCCACCAGACTTCTTCCTCTTCACCCACCTCAGTTCCGTGCTGAAAGGACATCACCACGGCTCGGTGGATGCTTTACAACCGCCCGTGACGACGTAGCTTAGCAGCATTCCGCGTGCCACCTTCCAGAAACCGTAGGAGGCGTGGAAAACCCGTAGTGAGCCGTATGTGGGCGCACAAGAGTGCTACTACGAAGACTTTTGAGTGAATGTATCGACTCTGGCAATAAATATTTTTCAACTGATTCAGTTCTACTACTTTTGGGACAAACAATGTATCTTCCTATCTACTTTTCTGTCCTCGTTTTTCCACGCTCTTCTTTTCATATCTCGTATATTTTATGTCAAGCGAAGACTCCCTAAAAATGTTTCCATTTACATCCCTTTCTATTTACCGTTCATATTTTTTCGTTTGCAGCTCTCTCTTCATTCCTTGTTTCAGAGGTTTCCATATTTCCTCTACTTTAGTCATCTCTTTACCCTCACTCAGCTTTTATCAATTCTCTCCGGGTATTCCTTCCTTTTCACTCCAGTTAAGTTTTCTACATTCACTTTTATTATACACCTTCCCTTTCTCTCTACCTTAAATTTAAATTTACACTTCATGAACATTGAACTGTGATTCTGCATATACTCCCTGGAAACTGTGTTTGCTGATGACGCTTTTCCCAAATCCATGCTTAAACATTATATAATCTACCTGAAGTCTCTTCCTGCGACTCTAGTGCCCATTTCCAAATATACCTACATCTACTGTGGTATTTAAAAAGTTGCTAGTTATAATTGACCTGGTTTTCCTCTAGTATTCTCCCCGCGGTCTGTCCTTTCTCCTTAATCGCACTCTCCTTCATCACTTCCTCCTCTTATTTCTATTAATGACCATCGGTTATTCACCCGTATTCTACCAATATCCTATTCCACGTTCATTAACCTTCTCCCCAGTTTCCTGTTCATCATTATGGCTTTAAAAATAAGCTTCCTCCTCTGCCGGGCAAGACACACGACCAGAATTCGTTCCCTCTATACTGTCCATCATAGAATAATAATTGACGTAGTTTCCCGTTGCCTTCCTCAATAGTGTTTTTAACGTGACACCATCACGCAATGGCGACCATTGAGTGATGGTGTCACGTTATCAGTTCCGTAATATTTTCTTAGGACTTATAGTTGTGGTCTCCCGTTTACATTATTAGTATCTTTTTAAAGTGACACTAGTTTGGACCCATTTACCGTTGAATTCTGAAACATATAGCTTTTTTAAGTTACCATGTGGGATATAGTCTATCCATTGTTACGGAAAATATCTTCGCTCGGCGAAGGCGGCCATACCGCCAATACGTAGGTAGAGGGCTTATTGAGCTGCCCATTCAATGGCAGGCAGAATACGTGGGTGGTCTGAAATGTTTCTGATTCAGAAAATTTCAGAAAAAATGTTTTGTATCTTTGTTAGGTCGGAAACTTTTCAGACCACCCTTGTAGGCCTAAGCAGCGACCCTAAAGCACGGGGTTTATCCACTGGTAATTCAACCCGATTGCTGGGTGCAAGTACCCTGGTGGTGGGTCTCTTCTTTCAACACTTTTTCCCGTTTTCTCGGAGAAAAACGTTAAGGACACTCAGAAGGAAACGAGTGCAAAAGCCGTACCAATTATCGCTCTCTATCGCGTCTGCTTTCTTTCGGTCGCTTAGAAAATATCGTTAAATGAAAGGAATCGTTGTATGCACGAAGTTACTAACTTTAGTCACTGAGTTTCTGAAATATGTCAGGGTTTAAATTTTAGTCAACATTCTATTCCACTATAAAAATTCAATTTAGGGTATCAGGTATCAGGTCACACGAATTGGTAAGCTATAGGAGGCTTTCGGAGAGACATCGGTGAAAACGCTTTGAATTAAAGAATTAAATAAGTTGATTTTTCCAAAACAGCTGGTTAATCTTTCAATTTTATCCTTTTGGAGTGAATCAAGTGTAGTCTGACTTCTCTGAACCTCTCTGAAATAATTTATTTGGATTCTTGCTCAAATTTTCCGCTAATCTTTTCCTTTTGAATTCGCTGAACGATTTTCGAAATTCCTTCTTGGCATTCACCCTAGATGTTCTATAACTATACGTGCTCCAATTTCATCTGTTTGAGAGAGACATCGTTCCTTTTATTTTTTCTTTTGGAGTGATAGCCTTTGAACTTTTGCTGATTTTCTAACATCCGCGTTGTACCATCTAGGTTTGGCGTTATATTTTATAAATTCACTTGGAATGAACTTGTTGACTGCTGCGCTCGTGATTCCAAGAAAGTTATTTCACGTATTCTCAGTATTTCGGTGATTACAATCTTTCTTAAAACTAGCAAATTGATTCCGTAGCACGCACTTTAGACCATTGTAGTCCCCTTCTTAAAACAAGTATATTTTCCTTTTAGCCTTCTTATTTCGGACCCCGTGAAGAGAAAACTTAGCATTTACTTCCCTGTGGTGATTAATTCCTTTAATACGAGTAGTTCATATAGTTGAGACTTTTTAGGGTATGTTGATTGCTAACAAATCATGAATGTGACCGCGCCTAGTTGTGGAAGTGACAAGTTGATGTATGGAGTTCAACATACAGGTATTTGATTTATCTGTATTGTGATGGATATGATTGAGATTGGGGCTAGGTACGAAGAAATTAAGAGAAAGGCTCCGATTAAGTAAGAGGCCAGCCATGAGTGAACCTGCCACGCGGCAGAACAGCCCAATATGATGATGGATACCTTTATTCATAACAGATTTTTCTTTATAGATTTCACCGTAATGATATATATGATAAATTAATTGAAATTAAAGTAATGGATGTACTCAAACGTATAATTAAATTTAATTTTGTAGTAGAATTAAAATTAATGTTATTATCAAAATACTTAATTTAAAAATAATTAAATACTAATGTAAATGCATGCCACACAACTTTCGCTCGAATAAACGTTTCGATTGGAATACCCTACGGGTTTCCCAGGGAGAGGAAGGGAGGGGTTCTGCGGAGGGGAGGGGGTAGACTGCGAGTGTTCAGGAGGCACTTACTAAATGTCAGCGTCTCCCAGATTGCGTTGCACACTCCCCATGCGGCGGATATGACGTAGAATAGGGCAGGGTCATCGCCGGAAGCCTTCCACATGAGGAGCACCAGAAGTAGGCAGGCGTGGAACAGGAACCCGGCAACTTTCGGTGTAGCGAACGACAAGAGAAAGGGGCGGGGGTGAGAATTCGATCGGACTGAAGGAAACGTACCACCGCTCTAATTTACACGAGTACCACACACCAGAATACGTCATGAAGAATATCAGCAGTCAATCAAAGAGTATTAGATGATTATAGGATAATTATATATATGTGTATATATATATATATATATATATATATATATATATATATATATATGCACTTTTTAGAAAACCCACAAACGTGTAATGTAAATTCACTGATAGTCATAACAAACACAGAAACCAAAACACACAAAAGAGGGACTCACTGGTTCTCGAATTTTCGGTGGTCCAACCACCTTTCTCAAGAGGAATTAGGAACAGAACTCAGTTCCGTTCCTAATTCCTCTTGAGAAAGGTGGTTGGACCACCGAAAATTCGAGAACCAGTGAGTCCCTCTTTTGTGTGTTTTGGTTTTTGTGTTTGTATATATATATGTGTATGTATGTGTATGTGTGTGTATATATATGTATATTTTAATATATGTATATATATATATATATATATGTGTGTGTGTGTGCATATATATATGTGAATATGTATATATTTTTTCTTACAGGTTCCCCCCACCTTTCCTCACCTAACCCCCAACCCCCTCAACCCTTACCCTTCCCTCATGGTGCTACAACCCCTGCCACACACCTTTTTGGTGGCTCGCAGGGTATTTATGTAGATGTAATTATGATTTTTCTATATTTTTCCATTGAATATCAAATGACATTTATAAATTTTTTTTACCTTCTATAGAAAACATGCTGAAATGAGATCATGTCGGCGTGCTTGATGGGGAAGGAGTGATGGTAATAAAAATTGAAAGACCCACTGCATATCATAAATGACGTGTCATTGCAGTTTCCACATGATGATGGAAACGTTTTAAAACTGATTTTTAATAGGTTGGTTTTATTACCATGTAAACTTTGCGGAGAGTTAATCAGGTTTCAAACTAACCGTACGGTGATGCCAACTCTAATGAGTCATTATTCACGAAACGCAGAATGGACGAATTTCAAACTTATCAGTCAGTATCATGCTGTATTGCCAATTCAATTGCGGGGTCAATTCAAAACATCAATTATCAAGGGTGTAGGTTCAGAGAAAATTCCTCTTAATTTTATATTCACTACATTATTTCTCGAAAAAAAATTAAACATTCAACAAAGCAGATGAATGCCCGAAAGAAATGCCGTGGTCAAATGCTATTTCTGAGAGAGAACAAATCGAAAAAAGAGAATAAAAGCTAGCGACAATGCAAAGAAAAGTATGACATGGGAGTGGGGAGGGGTGAGACTGTGGGAACCGCCCATTTGAACAGTTCTTTTCCGCGTGAATTCATATGTAATAAGAACCCCTTGACACTTAGTGCGAAAAGGGACTTTTAAGTTGTATTGGAATGCGTGCAGCACGCGATTTCCCACAGCGTGGTTGAGAGGACTCACCGATGACGACGCACCGCTGTACGTGGTGCAGAAGGATGCTCAGGATAAAGGCGGCGACAGACTGCAGGAGACCAAGGCACAGACTCGCCAGCGCCGCCTGCGGAAGACCGAGGGCGCAGGCCACGTACGACTGCGGGGGGAGGGATTAGAAGGTGGATTGGGTTCGGAATCAGTACCAACGCTTACTCGGACCAACACTGCAGTCAGTGTAAGTTATATGGTCCATTTATTTTTATTTTATGTAATTTTTAAGTTGTAATTAGAATACATATGATTGGCATAAGGTACAAACAGACCTTACTCAACAAGGATTTACTGATAAACTCAAACATGAATCCCGTGTTTGCAAAAGAACTCAATCTACTCATGGAACTGTGGGCGGACCAGAATTATTTTTTATTCAATAATGTGTTCTATCATCAAACGGACGGCGTAACAATAGAATCTCCTCTTGCCACACTATTAGCAGGAATATTTATTGACAATTTAGAATCACAATTATTTAACTCCGGCTATCCCATCCTGACTAATATTTTCTACTGGAAACCATGTTACAGTGATGTGATCATCCCAGCCAATTCCTGTAACCCTACGAACCAGAAATATCAGTCTTTTATTCAATGATAATCCGACTTGTTAATTTACCCCTCGATATAAAAAATTTCAACCATGAGCTGACTGATACCATAAAATCGATAGCAGTGTCCAATGTAACCCTTCAGTAGACCAAAATGATTACCTCAAAGCACACCAGCTCCCGGAAAAATGTGCGAATGAATTTTTCTATTCCTAAATATGCACCTAAACATAATATAAAACTTATATCTTCCTGAATCCTCGTCATATTCCATTTGTACCTACATCTTTTTTGGTGTTCAAACCGTGTTATTTATGATCAACCCCTGTCTACAGCAGAACTATATGGCTTTCTCCCTCGAGTGTTTTATTCTTGATCTAAAACCGTGGTACCCCACCTCATCACCATCCCTTCCTTCACCTACCGTCCCATTCCAATACAGTATCATTATCACATATTTCCCTCAAGGAACACACAATTATGTTCTCTTATTCTCTAGCTGAATGCATACTCTATCGATTTCTTTCTTCCTTTGATTGCTTGATGGCATGTATACCAGAACAATGACCAAGTTCGTCGGTTCTACATTTGCCTCTACTACTAATAACACCGGCCAACAGTGGTTTTCGTGCCGGAGCTTTTAATGCTGATTTAAAGAACAATTGGGGTGCTGAATCCAATTATGACACTAGTTTTTTCCTATCAGCTATAGTTTTAAAGATATAGATATGTTGTTACTTACGTAAAAAAATCTTCTACATGATCATATGGGAATATTATATTAATAATAAAACCCACTAAATATAAAGACTTGATTTATTTCTAGGGCTGTTAAATCACCCACAAACACAACAGAATTTTACAATACAATTGAACACAAATACTAAATTTTTTTACTGTAATAAAACAAATTGAAAAGAAAAAAATACATAAAAACATCACTCAACACATCGGAAGCTTCTTTTGCGCGATTTTCTTGAGTGCACTTTGTTCAAACAGTCTTGTTTTAAGCACCAGCAGTAATCTGCCATCATATGGTTATCCCATCTTCCTTGGTAGCGAGCTTCCATTGTTTTTATATCCTGGTGAAATCTTTCACCTTGTTCTTCACTTGTGTCTCCTAAATTTCCAAGAAAATTGTTTAAGTGGCTGTGTAGGTAGTGAACTTTTGTGCTCATATTACATCCAAGTAATTTGAAGTTACCGAGCATAATGTTTACCAGCTCAATATAATTTTTACTTTTGTGATTTCCTAGAAATTTTTTTATGACCTCAACAAATGACATCCAACTAATTTTTTCAATCTCATTCATTGACTCGACAAAAACAGGATCCTTTGTAAGTTGTCTGATTTGTGGCCCCTCAAAAATACCAGCTTTAAGTTTTACAATACTTAAATGGGGCATCTTTAGTCTTAAGTAGCCGAAGCATGGTCCATTCTTGTCAAGAGCCTTTACAAATTGCTTCATTTGGCCTAGTTAAATATGTAGAGGCGGTAAGATGATTTTCTCTCTTTCAACTAAAGATTCAGCAATGATGTTTTCTTTCCCAACAACCAAGTTTTCTCTCTTAGGCCACTCCTTCTTAATCCAGTGGTTTTGTCTGTCCCTGCTATCCCAAAGGCACAAGAAACAAGGGTATTTTGTGTAGCCACTTTGCTGCCCAAGAAGAAAGTTCACCATTTTTAAATCTACACAAATCACCCAGCGATGTTCCTGGTATTTTATCTTCTGTAAGACCAATGCTATTGTATCGTATTTTTCTTTCATTTTAGTTGAATGAGCGATTGGTATTGTGCCAAACCTGTTACCATTGTGAAGAAGTACACATTTTAAACTACGCTTGGAGCTATCAATAAACAAACGCCAATCACTAGCATCATATTGTGATAGTAGAGTCATTTTTCCCAAAAGACCCTTAACGTCTAAACAAAATGTAAGATTGTCTTCTTGAGTAAAGAAGGGTAGCATATCCTTTTCCCTTGTGCGAAAAAAACTTATTTTTGTACCGGGTTGCAGTAAATTCTTTTCATGCAGTCTTGATGCTAGTAGTTCGGATGCTTCCTTCGATAAGTTCAGTTCTCTAGCAAGATCGCTTAGTTCATCTTGATTAAATAGTTGAGGAATTGTTGATACCCCCTCGTAGTCACTGCCACTATCGTCAATAGAATGAGAATGTTTTCAAATACCTCAAATTCTTCCTTAGATATATCTGGTAACCTCTGAAATATTGGGATCGGTATTTCTTCTGAATGGGGTACCGGGCGTCTAGCTGAAGGCAAATCTGGATATGTCCACCTGTGGCGTTTTTTTCGATTAATTCCTGAAACATTTACTATGCAAAAATAACAGTCGTCAATATGGTTCACAGGTTCTCTCCACACCATTGGCACACCAAATTTTAGACTTTTCCTTTGTCCTGTTGTCCATTGCCGCAGATGTTCAGTACATGTTTTACACACAAAATGCGGTGCCCATGTTTTATCTTGGTCACCAACCTTAACACCAAAATATCCCAAGTATGCACGTTTCACAAAGTCTGTAATATTTTTCCTATTTTCTTTTACCATATATTCCCATGTATACTTATAGATTTATTTAATTTTGATAATTATTTTACGGAATATATCAAATATTAAAACAATTAATCGTAAGATGTGCCATATCTAAAAAAGTAGAGCTGTTAAATAAAAACGGATTTCATATTTGGATTCAGCTCTACAAATATAGTTAAAATCAACACAAAGATTCCCGGCACCAAAAAAAAAAATTTTTTTGTTGGCCTGTGTAATTTATGTATCCCTTGCTCTATGCTTAATACGCTCTTACCTACCTTATTATTCAGAACAACTACCACTACTCACTGTTTCTCTTCCCTTTTGCCTTACATTATCTACACAAACTATCGCCTCAATATTTCTCGTTAGCCATCATTCTCATCTCGGACATCGCTAAAATATCCTTGCAACTATGCATCCTCACTCCATCTCCTCCTGTTTTTTCTTTTCTGATTCCTCTCACCTCAACATTCTCCCAGCATTCCCAGTTGGACTAGGTCGGTCCTCTCCTGTGCCTTCATCTCTGCTGATGCTGTCGATTGCGCTCTCCAAAGATTTCAAATGAATGCTCACGCCTCGTCTCTCCCCAATAGGTTCAACTGCCATTTCCCCCGCCGGCGCTACTCGGGGATTATGAGAACACATGCCCTCCGTTAAGAGATGAGCCAATAGTGATGGAAGGATTTTAAATGAATAATGAATCTTCTCATACTTTGGGCCATCAATAGTTCGTTTATTCCGCTCGCGAACCTTTTTGTTACGAGGCATAATTTCACTTGCTATTTTAAAATGCTACTTTCAAGTGAGTATTTCTTTCAAGTATTTCTGGATATCTATTTTAAAAAGTCATATCTGCATCTGGCAAGATCAACCTTTTTTGAAACCATTACCCATTCAAGACGCCTACGCACAGTGCTTCTATTGACTCGTATAACACACTCTGGCGCACACCTGTCCTTAGTTACCTAATGTGACCCCTGTCCATTTGTATTAATCGGTTTATTTATGTCGTTTGCACTGTTCCTAACTTTCGTTCAGGCGCATTTATATGGATAAATAAAAAAGGAGGAGAAAGGGGCAGTCAAAGGCAGGAAGATCATTTTATTTAAACTAATGTTAAAATAATTTCAACATAAACGCTCAGAAACACCGAACAAACTGCACAACGTTGGAGTTTGATGCAACTCGAAAATTCGAATTTTCTCACAATAAAATATCGTACAAATCATATGCCCCGGATCGATTAACGATGTAACCTGATGAGAAGGTACATTAACTTAATGTAAGCATCACATTAAAGTCCATTGTGTTGATAATTAGTTGGTGTAGATATTTTCTTTCGTGCCAGTACCTCTCGGAATGTCTAGAAAAATAAATATTTTAGGCCATATAATATTCGAGTGGCGTCATGAATGTGAGGATAGAGTTCTCCCACGAACCTTGGTGAAGTCCGCCAGCATGAAGGCCTGCTCCATGCCGATAAAGAGAAAGAGTGGCGCCGCCAGCCGCAGCCGCCGGTCGCCGAACGCCGCGCCCAGGGACTTAAGAGCCGCGCTGGCCGAGAGGCGCTCGGCAGGCTCGGCGCGCGGGAAGAGCCGCACCCGGCCGAGGCAGGCGGCCGCCAGCACGGCGCCCACGGCGCAGCAGCCGAGTAGTACGCTGGAGAGGAGCGCGGCCGTCTTGCAGGGCAGCGCCACGGCGAGAAGCGGCGCGGAGGAGACGTTGGTAGCGGCGACGGGGGGCGGCGCGATGGGACAGGCGGCGGCGCCGCAGCGGCGACCGCCGTCCCCCGCTGGGTCCTCGTCGAGGGCGAAGAGCGGCGCGAGGGCCGCGTCGCCGGGCGGCAGCGTGGCCCAGAGGACGAGCGCCGCGATGCCGTTGCCCAGCACCTGGCCAAGGTGCTGCGAGAGCTGCAGGTGGCGCGCGAGCTTGAGGAGGAGGGCGGCGGGGGGCGGCGGGGGCGCGCATGGAGGCGAGGAGAGGGCGAGCTTGGCGGCGAGGGCGGAGAGGAAGGCGGCGTGGGCCGCGGGGAGCGGGCCCAACGTGAGGAGACCGAGGAGGGCATAGGCGGGGCCGAGGGAGGCGGCGGCCGCGGCAGGAGCGGCAGGGGCGGCCGCCGGGGGCAGCAGGTGCAGCGCCGAGAAGCCAGCGGCGGCGGCGTGGGCGAGGGCGGTGACGCGGGGAGGCCCCGCCCGGCGCAGGAGGCCCGGCCCCAGGGCGGCGATAGCCACGGCCGAGACGGCGGCCAGGGCGTGCGACAGGGCCGGCAGGGCTGCTGCGCCTAGCATTGGAGGAGCCCTGCGGCGGGACGGAGAGAGAGAACACATGAGGGGAGTGGGCGACACACATTTGCGCGTGAGTTCGCAGATGTGTGCCCTGGAAACATGAATGTCACCTTCGTCTCAGAAAGAATGATATTAAGTCATTAGAAATAGCTGAGAGATAATAAATCATCATAATAGATGCTATCTAATGTTATATGTACCTATTGATGAATGAATTACTCGTCAAAATTAACAGGTAGGGCATAGTTGGAACTTAAGGAGGTTGCCTTTTAGATTAGGCAGTGTACCACACCGCTGAATATTAGGACCAATAACCACCGTGCTTCTTACAAGCATCCTTCCCTTTATGCGATGCTTACCATCCCGAAGCAGTCCTCCCACTTCCCTTTGACAAATGCTATGCGTTTCTATTTTAGTATCTCTCTCACCCTCCTCTCAAACTGAAAACACTAGAATAGGCATACATCTGGTTCCTCGACTCCTGGACTGAGCCAGGAATCAATATCAGACATAACGCCTCACCCTACAGAATTTTTTCTGCTCCTCTCCCTAGACTTTTCATCTCAATTCCACCCTTGCAAACCTCCCCCTTACAACTATTCCCCTCCCAAATCTTTCCCCTCCCTCCCCTTCCATTATCGTCCTCTTGTCATGAATCCTTCTCCTCACTTCCTGTTGCTGGCAAAGGAAGTTGGCATTTCCACCGATAATTTCAGAATATTTTTTTGAGTTTCCTTTTTTTTATGTGCCAAGCTATATTTTGCATTGGCCAACGCTATCTCACTTCTTCGTTTGATTTAATATTTACACCCGTGCGGCTTTCGTACAATATGTACAGTATAAGTGTTTGGTGATGCAGTTAATGGGTAGTTTGTAGCAGGGGAGGAGAGTCAAAATGCATTGACCGTTGTGTCGAATGGGAAAGTGGAGAGTAGGGTGGTAAATTTAAATCATTTGAGTGAAAGATTGCTTTCGGTAGAGGTAAAAGTGAGACCGACTGATCCAGCGGCGGTAATCCCGGTGCACAATCATACCATTAGGGTGGCGGAAGCATGCAGTTCGTAAGGTACAGATAAAAGAAATAATTGGAAATGTGTATCTAGATGGAAACCCCTAATAAAAGTTGGGGAATTGGTAAGGGGAGGGATAGATAGGGAGGAGAGTGTGTCTTCGAAATGGCCACTTGGTCAATTTGTGCACTCGGTCGGAAGCCAGTCCTTCACGCATTCAAAGTGTGGCGGGTGCGGCCGTGGTTGCTCACCTGAGGACGGAGGAGGCGAGGGCAAGGGGTGGGGCGATGGCGGCGGCCGTGGAGGCGGCGGCCAGGCAGAGTGCGGCGTGGAGGCGCAGGAGGGCCCGCTCCGAGTAGACGGGCCCCATGGCCGAGGGCGTGGATCGCACCAATGAGATGAGATGGCGCACAGAGGCGCCTCCCGTCGAGCTTCCCGAGAGCGAGTCCAGTCGCGCCCTGTTGCCGATGCCCCCCGCCGCCGCCGCCACGATGAGGCCGGGGGCCGCACCGCAGGCCGACCGCACCGTGGAGCAGTAGCTGCGCGTGGAGCGGGCCGAGCGGCAGGACAGCGGCGAGTAGGCCACCTGCTGTGGGAGAAGAGCGCGGTTACGTCTGTGTGTACTGTATTCCTGAACCCAAACTGATCATCCCTTATTTAATCGTTTGCCCTGCTCTCCATTCTCTTGTTAATTATCCTGAGAACCACTTTAGCTGCTTGCGATATCAAACTTATTATTGTTCTGAAGTCCTCAAAAACTGCAGCTCACTTATTTTTTTGGAATGAGAACTAACACTGACCTAACGAACTCTTAAGCCCGAATTCCACACTCATAAATGCTCCGAACAAGGCCGTGAAAGCACTTTCGCTCGTTGTTTCCTCAACCCTTAAGCAGTTCCGTAGGGATGTTATAGCCTTATTTCATTTCCTTTAATGGCGTTTCTATCATGCCATCAAGTATGCCTGTACCAAAGCAATCCTCATCTACATATTTTATTTTTGGGTCTGAACTTGATGGTCAGATACCCTTATCACATATGTATATACTCTGTGTATTCCTCCCATCTCGCTTTAATATTTTCTGGGCTAATAATTAATATCTTTGACACTTTTTAATATTGTACACGGATGTTCTCTTCTTACTTCCGATAGATCCGTCACCTTTCTGGGCCGTGGTACACTAATTTCACCTTTCCTTTATGAGCCCTTCATGTCCTGGCACTGAGTCTTTCACCGCTACCTGTATTTTTTCACTTAATAATTTTCTCTTTTCTCTTCGTATCATCTCTCCGTAGTATACAAACAATTTTTATATGAGGAACATTCATTGTATAATGAACTTGCAATAACATTATATTCCCATTTAAAAGTTTTACAGATATTGAAGACTTTTTTGATTTTTTACCCGACTTCACACTATTTTTCCATGAAAGTAGTCACAAAGAAATGTGTAAAATTTTACATATTTACGCAATTTTAATACTTTTTAAGGCATCTTTTTTTTGTGTAAAATCCTGAGACATGCTTGCAAGCATTCGCCAGCTTTTTCCAAGAATTCTGCACAATAAGTATTAACATCTTTCCGTGCTGCTCTTTTTCCTTGCACACACCCTTCACGTTTTCCTTCGCTTTCTTTTGCTTTCTACTCGCAGTTGTGGTAAATGCTTTGGGTTTGATTAGTTATCAAGGAAAGAATGGCTTCGAGTGCTCCATCAGTGAAGATTTGATTATTAACATCCCAGTTATCTAATATACGTATTTACGTTCCCTCCGCTTACATTTTTACAATACACCTAACGAATTTACCACCATTGTATTAAAACATTGATACTTAACTTTAGGCAATTTCGAAGGCATTTTCTTTCACAAGAATAAAGAGACAGCAAGTGATATAGCTCATCTATGGATCACGTATTTTTTTGTAAGTATCAACCATAATGAGGCTAGATGAAAACGTTCTCTTTCTTCATCCAAGTTCAAATTATTCGACTCATCGTTTGGAAGAGTTCATCCTTACGTCTCTCTTTTCCTTCCACTTCAACACGTTGGCTTCCTTATTGTTTTAGAGACCTACATATTACATACACAGCACGCGCGTTGTCGTGGAGGAGGACTATTTTGGACGACAGCGCCGTCGATTTTGCATCGCACTTTTAGGAGTTTGAATTGAATTCTGGATCACAATTTGGTGAATGTTTTGCAGTACACGTCGGCTGTAATTGTTTTTCCAGGTTCCAACAATTCAACCAAAATAACGCCTTTTCTGTCCCGGAAAACGTTGGCCAATATTTTGGGACTCGAGTAACAAGGCTGGTTGATTTTTTCGGTTTTGGTGAAGTTGAATGTCACCACCACCTTCACCTTTGTTTTTTTTTACTCCGTTGGTGTAGGGTGCCCTACGTACATGAATCGCAGTGGTCCGTTTAGTCTCGTGACAGATGGATTGACGGTGAAACTCAACGAAAAAGCCCCTGAAAATCGCCAATTTACGATTGCAGATCGCTCTTTAGGCGTAGTTTGTGACACAGCGCTTTGACAGTGACGCAGAATTGCATTCTGGAGTGAAAAAAGTGGTCAAAATTCCAAGAAACTGAGGGAGATCCTGGTCAAAGCGAATGACGTTTACGATATGAAATTGTTGCATTGTAAATAAGGCGGCAGGTTTCTTCAGACACGGACACATTGAAAAGCCTGTGTATCTTTGTGATGAATGCCTCAATTTGAATCGCGACTATTTAAGATAACAGTTTAAGTATGTACCTTTCAAATGTATATAATAAAACTTTTACTTGCCACTAGGTTCGTATTTTCTCGTATTTCAAAACGTAAATTTCTTTCTGGGCAGTTCTCGCTGACAATTTGCGAGAGTTTCTATTGCAGCACACATTTTAACAGCTCGTAGTGAGCAATGTAGAAGAACCACAGTTTGCACACTGCCCCAGCAGGATACTTACTGAGTTTAGGGACGTTTAGACACCAAGATGGGGGCTCTAGCCACGCCTCACTCACTCACCGCCACGCTAGGGTGAAACGTAAGTTACGTTTTTGTTCAGCCCTCGTAAAAACACATTCCACCGAGGCAATTTAATTTTACTGGTGGATTAGATGCTGGAAGCCACATGTGGTACTACCGGAATATCGCATTGAAATAAAAAAATGCTGATTTCCGGTATTATTTATATGAAATCGATAATATCTATGCTCACATTTTCCATTACACATGGCACTTTTACAAAAACGAAATGCATTAAAACGGTCGTACATCCACTTACATCTTACCCCATTACTTTCCTGCTACCAGCATACGTCTTTAAGGATTTATAACCATAGCATATTTAGGAGCTTCCAATTTTGATAGATATTTGCAGAAAAATAACAATGATGTAAATATTTCCTCTTATTATCTCTTAATACGTATTCCATTATCAGTACACTTTGATTATTTTGTAGGAGCTTAGGCTAGTGTAGTAAATAAATACTGATGCCCAAATCACGCCTTAGGATAATGGGTTGACCACAAAAACAGCCGAATGGTAATTCCAAAACTGACTTAGATTCCGGAAAATGAAGCTTTACATGATCACTGCTCATTAAATGATCCATCTGATGATGCAGTCCATAAAACACATAGTTTGTCTCAAAGTGGGCTAATATTTACAAACAAAACGCTCGTTTTCAATCGTTTTCAAAATGTTGATACACAAAACTGGTGTTGATCTCGTTGGAAGAATTTAAGGGATAAAAACTGAAGTCTTCTAACACAATAGTTCTTTTTAATTTTCCTTTAAAGATTTTTAATTTGTGTCATTTCACTATTTTATTTCAAATTTTACGGCTGTACAAACTAAAATGGCAATATCTGTTTTTCCTCACACGTTGCATAACGTAGAAAATTTGTTTGGTGTCAAATAGGTATCATTCTACCTCCCCTATATCACATCATTTGCTGAAGCCTTCAAACAGTGATTCTGAAGGGAAAATTTATGACTTTTCAGAAAATGGAAAATAAAAAATGTCTTCCGTTCACTCGGGCGTCACCCTCGCAGTTTTCTAAAACAAAAAAATCCGCAAACAATAATTTCCTTCCGAGTGAAATGAATATAAAGGGAAAAATCTAACAGCTAAATTTGAATTCGTGTATAATATTAGGAGATTAGTTATGTTAGGCGGACAATTTGAGCGTTCTGCTCTCCAATGACGCTATTTTTCGCATTTTTTTTGCTCTATGCGCAACGTCGGTTTTTATTGCTTTCTCAGTTCTAAGGCAGATATTTTATAAACCTATGGATCTTAAAAGTAATTTTAATTAAATCTTTTAAATAATTATGTGTTCATTATTTGACCAATTTTATTTTGATATGCTGCTATTTATCAGGAATATTTTCTTCAATAGTTTCTTCAGCACGCTTTCGGGTCAAGTTTAAGTGATCCACGTGATATTAAGTGATCACCTGATGAGAGTGAAAATCATCGGTGATCATTAGATTTGACCAAACATTTCTCTCCTTTCAAACTGCTGATTTGACGGTAAAAGTAGCCACGCGTCACTGTGAACAAACTAAAAGGAATTTGAGAGTCTGTCCCCGCGGTGACCTTCCCCCCAAACGTGTACTGAAATGTGAGGCCTTCCACGAGGCACCAGGGGCGTAGGGATGGCCCCGGTGCAGTGCACCACTCACCTCGAGCGTGATGTCGTCCCACTGGCCACCCCTGAGGTTCCCTGCCGGCCCTGAACCCACCGAAGACTGCTTGGTGACGGGGCGCCGGCACCTGGGGTTCTGCGGCCCCGAGAGATGGTGGTGTCGGCCCCTGCAGCGGCGGTGCTGCCCGCCCGCCAGCAAGTGGTACTCGCCGGGGTTGGAGAGCTGCACGGCGAGCTGCTGCCTCGACACCACGGGCACCCGTCGCGCCGCCGACTGCTCCTCCTCCGATGAGCACACGTGCAAGTTAGGCATCGAACCCATGGCTGTGGGGTTGCGGATGACTGCGGCCCTATCCCACTCTGTCCCCTGGGGGAACGAAAGCCACGACGGCGGAGGAGGTGCGCCGACACTTGGGCATCTGCAGATTACGTCCTTCTTAAAGCCACCCACTAGTAAACGCACTCACTACGCAAATGAATTATTTCGTAATCAAACTAGATACTTGGAATCCTTACAATTTGTCTGAGAATCTATTTATTTCCCGTGCTTTTGCTCAGTAAATAGAATACAGGAAGAACTGATCGTGCGATCGACATTATTCAACGAACCACAAAAGCTGGGAGCCATCGGAGGTCTGATGGCAGGTCCAAGTTCCAGAACCCTCGCGCCCGCCGAGGCTCCTCTCAGGGCGCGGGTGTTTTACCATTGGGCAGGCGGCTCGCCCTCACCCACGCTGATACAAGACCATCAACGTCCCGACAAAGCGATGCCATTAGATCGTATAACTTACGCATGAAAAATGGTGATTCTCCAATCAAAATCTAATGGAACGCAAATTATCTTTTAGGTTGCACTATGGACGTGAATTTCTTTGGCTCCGAATTTTCCAAAATGGCTTCTTGAAAACAGCTTCCAGGGAGAATTGGTTTTGCTCTTTCAGAGCATTTCCTACGGTATACTCTCATTGGGGGAGAATCGAAAGGAGCTTCCCTCTTGACCCAACGAGGCCCGTTGCCTCGGGCATCCGCAGAGGTCTCGACTCCCACCCTCTGCGATCAGCCCGAGAATCGATCGACGACCGCGAATCATTCGATCGAGGGATCGATTCAAAGGGCAAGACTCTTGAAGTCATTCAGCACGCGTCACCAACCGAGGACCTCTCATCCCCGCGGTGCCAGCTTCAACGGAAATTGCAGTCGGGGTGGTTCAAAGGGAGGGCGCCTTTACAGGGAGGCCACGGTACCGCACCCCGCTCTCCGTCTCTCGGTCCACGGGGGGCGTAGCACTCAGCAGCAGTAGCCTCAGCCGCGTCTTCCTGCGCCTGTGACGGCAAAACTCTTCCAGTGCATACAACTGCTCCCAACCTGTTGGTGCGAGAGAAAAAACTGGGGGGAGGGGGGGAGAGTTGGAGTTAAAATCTCGGCGGAAATTGAACGTGGGGGGCAGCAGGAATTTTTTGCAGCGCCGACCCCCCGAGAATCGTTCTTTAATGTGCTGTCATTTACATCACAAATCTCACACATTGATCATCACAATATGTTAATATCAACCAAAATCGTCAGCAGAGCTTGACCTCGACCGCGAAAGAGGACATATGGTGAGGAAATGCCTTCGAAAATAAAGGATTTATGGAGAACAGGTTTCGCGTGACTGCTGATTAATAATAGATTATGGGAAAAGGTTTCGAATAACACGAACGAGGCCACCATATCGAGAAATTAATTACGGGGCTCCTTCAATATGTTCCTAGAAAATCCAAGAGGTGGCGCTTCTAGTATCCGAAAAAATTTTGCTTTTAGCAAGCCTCGAAATCTTACCACACTGCCGTTAAAGTTTCAAAGACACTTGCAAGAGATGATGTAACAGTAAATTTTAACGGAGTCATCCGCTAATGTGCAATATTATGCAACAATTTAAACTTGCAAAAATCATTTACCTTGACCGGGATTCCGATGATCGGAAAGTTTTTTACTTTTTAAAGTTATTAAATTTTCACCATCGTCAAATTTCATCAATCAATCACGTGTGTTTTTCTGATGGAGCATTAGAAGATAAACACAATTTATTAAATGATTAAGTAAATGTTTCTTGCGGCGATTAAACATCATTTAAAGGTTAAGAACAGTTCAGTCATTTGAGACTATTTACGACTATGTAAATGAGTTTAAACGTGGACGTACATCTATAAGTGTTTAACATCGTTCGGAACGTTCAGTGGAAGCGAAATCTTCCGAAATGATTGACGAAATCCACGTTAAGGTTTAGATTGATCGACAAATAAAATTTCGCGAAATAGTTGAGGCCGTAAACCCACACACACAGCAACAACTACATACACCAGTCGTCTTTTGAACATGATACACACAAACAAACACGCGGCGTTACATTCCCTAGTCCATAGACTCGTTAACGTCCCATTGAGCAAAGCAAAATTTCGATCAGAATTGGAGTACATAATACGAACAACCGCATATGGTTATAACCCAAACATCATCGATAGAATCATCAATCAACAAAAACACAAAAAAAATAATTCAAGACAGCACCACATTATTACCCACTGATGAAAAGAAATACCTAAAATTACCTTTCAATCCCATACTAACTAAAAGAATCGCTCCGATTTTCAGAAAACATGGAAGAAAACCTATATTCGTCACCAACAACAAACTCAAAACACTATTAGGACACCCATAAGATCCAACTGATTCAATCCAAAAATCAGGCACATACGAGATAAGTTGTCCCGAATGTGACCACTCGTACATTGAACAAACACACAAATATTCTCACACGATAATAAACACACGGGTTGAAACAAACTAGGTCATACTGAAAGATTCGAAAGTTGCCGAACATATGCATCAGTACACACACAACGTTGATTTGAAAATTTTAAAACTCATTAGCACAGTACCGAACCACTTATTAGACTACCATGAAAGCATCCACATCCACTGCTCCAAAAATAAACTCATAAACCATAACCAGGGTCCCATCTCATCATCCTTATTCTCCTTAACAAAACATCAGAATTACTCCACCCAAAAAATCACCGTTAATGATTAGGCTTACACTGCTATTGTTTTACCATATCCCGCGCAACGGTTTCTCGTCCCCGCTCCTTCTCCTTCCCGCCCCAAAGTAACAAAAATTCCCGATATGACCATTCCCCACACCTTCCCATTCCACCCGATATTTTCCATCAACTCCTTCCCCGCTACTTTTGACCGAAAAATTACACAGAGTAGGATATAGTAGGATATAGGAGTAGTAGAATAGGACACCACACACGAGACGGCATCATTCCTTCTCTGAAGAGGACTGTTTGGCAGTCGAAACACTGTGTCAGATTCTGGGCACATCCCTTATCTTTCCCAAAGTGCGAGTTACAGGACTAACGTCGGAAGAGATACCACGGTTGAGTGAGTTTTGCGAGAGTTAAGGCGTTTACGCATACCCAAGCGAGCGAGTGATTGGTGGTCCTATGGCGCAGGGAGAAATCTCTCGTAAGTCCTGGTTGTGTGAGTTCCTGCAACTAGCAAGATCAATGCTATTCAGTTCATCCAAACTAGAGAGTGCGTGATTAATTTTGCATTTATTTTATTTACTCAAGTGTGATTGGTGGGCCGCTGGCGCAGGGAGAAATTTCTCACAAGCCCTGTCTGGGTGAGTACTTGATAAGGACGAGGGTCAGTAGTATCTAGTACACCTTAGACCGAGCGTTTTTTGCTAAATTTTTTGCACTAAATAAGTTATATAAACGACAATGATAGTGTAAAATATTGTGTGTCAACCTTGCATATTGAGCCATTGTAGCATTGTAGATTTCCTTCACTGTAAGGTGGAAAAACTAACTTAAAACTTTCCATGGCGGCCAGGTTCCAATGTTGGTCAAATTAATTACTATTGCACTTCTTAGCCTTCGTCTGTGATGGCATATTTTTAGAGGAAGAAATTTAATGCCACATTAATGTAGAAGAATAATCACTCAACAATTTCACTAACCTGACGTTCCTCATCACTTATATTCTATGGCAGCACGTATTTGTGAGATAATCATGTGTACATAAATCCCGAAAGAAGCTTAATTTTGGTGACATTGAATGCTCTAAAGACATGAAAATATCAGGAATTAATGCTTGCTTAATGGAAAATATGCAAACTGAATCCATACATTAGAGTTGATAATGGCTTCTTTCAGTTCTTTTGCATAACTTTCTGTGGCAGATACTTCGCCAGATCAGTAATGAACTGAATTTTACCCTGTAATTTGATAGCATTGCCTTTTCTGCTGCATTTTTCAACAGAAGTTCTACAATAATTTTTTTCCTTAAAGTACGAGTTGGATATAAACTTGTATAATCTATAATATTCAACAATAATGCATTAGTCTACAATAACCCGTCAATTATGAACATGCCCTTAAAATTCATGGGAAAGTTCATTAAATTTCATGACAATTTCACAACATGAACTTACACTTAGCTCATTAAAATTTCCCATAACAATTAATTGTCCTCTTTACTTGTTCATAGCAAACTCTCAATGCAGCACGCTTATTTACTACAAATTTTAGTGGTACTTCCATTCTGCAGATTCAAAGCTTCCCAAGCAGTGGCTTCATGGAAAAAGATAGTCTTTGGTAAATTATATTTAGATTATAAACCAGATGTACCACTAGTGACCTCAATTCAGTGGGGAATCCTCATGAGAAGGTGAGAATGGTGCATAAAAATGATTCATTCAATTTCTACGGTGCCAGCAATTCCCTTGTCTCTCCTAGTAAAACACAAACCGATATGGAACACTGAAATAAGCCACTCTTTTATATCACATACTTCCTTCCTCCCTTCATTCTGTCGTACATCTATTCTTCCCTATTTCATAGTCTAGTGTATTCAAAACACTCTGCATCCAATTTTCCTGTCTCCTTTTGATTTCTCTCATGAAACCCCTCTCCTCTCCGCTATGCCTAGCACCTCCTCATTTCTTTTCCTTAATTCCCAATTCCCGTTTACCAGATATATGAATGAAGCATGCGTGCATGAAGCACTCCCGTTTTAGCAGGAGATAATATTTTCACAATAGCTTCACATTTAATTGGGATTCATTTTCCTCGAAACGATTTTTCACAGAATTCAAACCAGCCTAAGAGTTTTTGAAACAGTTATGAAATTGACGAAATTAAACGTCAAAACCTTTTCCTCAAGCTTTTATAAACACTTTATTTTGACAAATATTTTTATTGAAACAATTTTCGAAAAAAACACAGTCAAAGTCGAAAAGCAAACTCCCTAAAATGAAAGTCAATAACAATAAAGAGCGGGGTGCGAGTATCAGGTTTCGTTTGTCCCACCGACGAGTTTTCTTACAAGGAGACCCAGCTGAATGATTTTCACGTGCCCACAAACCTTATGATACCAAGTTTTATGAAAATCATTTGAATCTCTCCTGTCAAAACGTAAAATTTCTTCCGTACCCATAGTTTCAACCCAGAAGTAACTTACCTAAAGATAAGACCTAGCTTAATGAATTCATTGCACTAAATACGTTAGGATATGATTTTAATTCCTCATTTATAAATAAATAGATGTAAGAAGTTTCACGGAGTTTTTCAGACCTTTCCGGGAAAATATTTACATAAAGGCAGAGGCAAAAATATTGATCGTATAAACTCCGAGCACTTACATATCCTCGCACCCTCGGAAAACAGAGCACTCTGAAGCAGTTAATGAAACACATTAGGTATTTCTCCATTCTGGTGAAACATTTTTTTTCCCGGTTGAAACTTCGCCTGCCACGAGTGGGCATACAGTCACCCTCAGGGATTTCCCGATCGCATTCCAGCTGACGGAACTTCCGACCAAGCGACGACCTCCATGCGGGCGGGCCTCGACCTTGAAAATCACACCGTTCCTACACGAATAATGATTTATCCGAAACATGGAAATAATAGCGCGCTCCATTGCGCCGTCGTGGCCTATGATGTCATTTCCGCCATTTCCTAGTGGCAGGTGCTTTGCTTTCATTAAATACCTCGACAATTTGGACAGTGGTCGGTCGCTAGACCTTAGTAAACTGTCTCTCGAGTCGTCGCGTGCATAATTTCTTCTCACACTTCATTTTAACTTAATCATCCACCAAATTACACCCTCTGGCATCAGATTTGACTGAATTTTCATTCCACAGCTAATTTTACCTTTATATTATGTATACTTTTGGTGAACTTGCTAGAGAAATTGTAGCAATATTAACAATTAAATATGTGTAGGAAATAATCTTTATTCCTTAAAATACGAAAGCCTTTCGTAAAAATGCATTGTTGTCAGTATTAATATATAATTCCTATTAAATAAAGTAGCTGGTGACATCAGTCTTTTACTTCACAATCAGGGCATTATGATCACGATGAATATATGATTGAAAAACAAACCTTATTCAGTTCAATAAGCTTTACCTGCAATTTTTAGTGGACCTCAGAAGGAATTCATAGTTTCTCCTCTCCCTTGAGAAAGGTGGTCTTTCTACCATAGATTTGAAAATTCCCAATTTGCGTGTGTTTCTCAACGTGACCATCTAGAAAATAGAAAAATTAAAGAAATGAAAGTGAAGAAGACCTTTGCAAAGAGTTGCGGAATCAGGTCTTACGAGAGTGCAAGAAGACAAAGGAGGAATGGATAGAAAGCTGCTGCGAGGAAATTAATGACAACATGAAAAAGGGAAATAGCGGGATAGTTTATAAACAAGTGAAGAGGAAATTCGGAGAAAGAAAAACAAAATCGCAAAACATCCGAGACGCTAAAGGAAAATTACTAATAGATGATGACGACATTAGAAATAGATGGAAGAAATACATTGAAGTATTCTATCAAGCTCCCAAACCACTAAAAGATGGCTTAATTAAATATGAAAGCATGATAGGTAAAGACGATCGGGGTCCGCAGGTATTCAGAAGCTAATTCGTGAGAGCCGTGGCAGATCTGAGAAACAAAAAGGCACCAGGAGAGGACAAAATAAATGGAGAAATAATCAAGGCACTCGGGGTTAAAACAAAGGATGCCCTCTATGGAATAATCAGAGATAGCTACGACAGCGGAGAGACACCAGAAGATTTCGATAAAAGTATAATAATTGCGATAACGAAGAAACGGAAAACAGATAAATGCAAAGAATACAGAACATTGAGCCTGGTAAGCATCAAAAATCCTTACTAGGATAATTGACCGAAGAATAGAAGGAAGGATAGTATAAATTCTCTCGGAAAACCGATTTAGGAAAACCGAGGAGCAAGAGAGGAAATTCTCATTTTGAGAGTTCTGGCCGATAAAATGATACACGAAAATAAGCAATTATACGTGACATTCGTGGACTTGGAGAAGGCCTTTGACAACGTCGAATGGAACAAGATGTTCAAGATACTAGACGCTTTAATTGGACTACACTGACAGAAGAATTAACCATAACCTCTACAAGAATTAGGTTACAGCAATGCAAAGGAAAAAAAGAAGCCAAAACAAACAAAGGAGTAAGATAAGGATGCAACCTCTCGCCAGAAATATTCAACGTAGTACGGCAGGCTATTAAGTATGGTTTAAAAGTTAGTTAGATGCAGGACAATTTCCGATTTTAGAATAAGAGCGAGAGAAATTCTCATCCCAAGGCTTCTGGCGGGTTAAGAGCATGAGGTGGTGACGGCCTCATAACCGGAACAACAGCTTTCGCAACCCCCTCTCCCCCTCCCAATCGAGTACACCAACGAGGCCATCTCCTTCTCCTCCCTACTCTCTGTATATTCCCGGAAAAGCGTGCGGTATCCATATATTTGATCCCATACACATTAGATCGTCGCTGTCCCTCTCCTATTCTGAATACACTTCGGGATTGGATAAATCTATGCCCAAATATCGAAAAATAGTAGGAATTAAAAGTATTGCGTATTCATAGAGAAGTCAATGTGTTAAATGGAGTATTTTTAATAAATCCTGGCAGCAATATATCATCTATGTATTTCTACTGCATGTCAATCTATTCTCACATATTTATATCGTTTGCTTAAACTATGCCAACTTCACGCATCTATCCAATAGTTAAAACACGGACCATTTCAGAAAGATATTGCCAATCTTTAGGGTGTGTTAGGGCACCTGATCTTAAGCATTCTTTGTCCTATGGATAAGAGGTCGAAACTTCTAGTTATGGAGCTACGGCAACGCAAGCATTCCGTCGAACTAATTATGCAGTTACCCCAAAATATTTAATTGTAATTGTCGTATTCGTATGGTCGGTATTAACTGTTTTCTAGATTATTCACAAAATGTATGTCTTTGTAAATGCGTAACAGATAGACTTAATACGTGGGTCGTTCAATTACTCATTACGAAAACATAGAATAATTATATTAGTAGATATTTTTATTTTTCAATATAATCTCCTTTTAGCTCGATACACTTTTCCCAGCATTTCTCCCACTTTTTTAAGCCGTCCAAAAAGTAGGAATTTGGTAAGACCTCAGAATAGGCATGTTTGTGTTTGGCGATGACCTCCTCGTTTGGTGTGAATTGTTTTACAGAGAGTCGTTTTTTTCACGTTTGGAAATAAAAAAAGGTCACTGGGGGCCAAATGTGGTTAATACGGTGGACGTTTCAATAATTCGAACTTTAATTCCATAATTTATGTAATAAGGAAAACTATAATACTAATATTATGTAAATTATTTTGTCACGGAAGTATTATTTCTAAAATATCTTCGAAATAATTGATTATTTTATTTATTAATTATTTAAGTAGTCCGATGTGTAACCACCCCCTGCCATAAAGTGTACCATTTATGAATGCGTGAATGTCCCGTTGCGAGTGCTATTCTCGGCTCCTCGATCACCAAAGTGGTCAAAGTAAAAAATTCACTCGCTCTTTTACGAGGCAGATGAAACGCAAACCTTACTGCTCGAAACGAAAACTGCTATCGGAGGAATTTGCCACGAGCGAGATGAAAAACTCGTGGCGAGAAATCTACTGAAGGGGTATAATTGTATATACGAGAGCGCATGAAATTTAATTTGTTGGAATTGGGACGAAAAGTTGCAAAATAGAAGTAAACGTTTCGTATCATGAATTAAATAATAGTTATTAGCCGTATATAGTGACAATATACGAGGGTGGGCCCAGAAGTACCCGACCCAACAAAGCAAACACAAACATTTTGGAAAAAAATTTATATAATTTTCAACATAATCTCCTTTCACCACTTTTCACAGCGATATTCAATAAATTCGATAACCTTTTTATAATAAGAACTGTCTTGCTCCTCAAAATAGCCATTAACTGCCGACATCACTTCTTCACGGTTGGAAAATCTTTGACCACCGAGCCATTTTTACAAGTTTGCGAACAGAAAATAATCCGAGGGTGCTATATCTGGCGAATAGGGTGCATTAGGCAACAATTCAAACTTTAATTCATGAATTTTGGCTATTGCAATAACGGATTTGTGAGCTGGTGCATTGTCTTGATGCAACAACACCTTCTTCTTAGCCAAATGCGGTGGGTTTTGCTATATTTCTTCACTCAAACGTTGCAATAAGTTTGCATAATACTCGCCATTAACAGTTTTTCCTGTTTCAAGATAGTCAATGAAAAGTATCCCACGCGCGTCCCAAAAAATCGACGCCATGACCTTGCCTGCAGATGAAACGGTCTTTACCTTCTTTGGAGTCGGTCCTTCCTTTTGAATCCATTGTTTTGATTGTTCTTTCGTCTCGGGGTAAAGTAATGGACCCATGTTTCATCCATGGTTATGAAACGGCGCAAAAGTTCTGTTTTGTTGCTGTGAAACTTTGCTAAACACTCAATTGAAACATTTTCACGACACTGGTTTTCCTCGAGTGCGAGAAAACGCGGCACCATCTGACACACAGCTTTCTCCTGCCCAAATTTTCAGTTAATATGCGATGTATCCCACTTTTTGAGATACCTACTATGTCATCAAGTTCGTGCACCATCAGTCGACGATCATTCAGTATTACTTTGTGGATTTTCTTCACCGTTTATGGAGTCGTCACATCGTTTGGTCGACCAATGCGATGCTCGTCTTGACAGCTCGTACGGCCTCGTTTAAACTCTGCTACCCAATATTTTACTGTTGCAAACGAAGGAGCAGACTCACCCAGTGTAGGATCCATTTCAGTTTTCATATTGGTTGGGCCTTGCAAGTAAAAGTATTGCATCACATAATGATGACCAATTTTCTCCATTTTCACAAATTCACTGAAAACTTTCACTACTGATGGCTGCCAAAGCAACACTAAAGAACGTGGTGTCTTCAAATTTGAAACATATACTTGATAGATTGAATACTTTCTAATACAGTGATTTTACATACAACTACCGCCATCTCTAGGTCAGGCCGGGTACTTATTGAACCAACCTCGTAATATGAAATAAACGAGGTTTCCGAGTTAATGAGCATACTTATTCTTTGAAAAATAGTAAAATATCTTAAATTTAAAGGAGGATGTAGAGGAAAAAATAAAACTCAAAATAACGTAGTTTTACTTCCAACCATATCGGGATAGGATAAAGTGACTCATGTGGTTGAGTCTCTCGTAATGATAAACTAATGTGGTCGAAAATTGAATTCGGCCCTATAAGACTCCTGTTATTTGTTTTAGTTTAATTTTATATTAATTCGTACTACAAATGAAAGTACGTATTAAATCCCTAAATTAAATTGTTCGGACGTGATGTGGTGAACTTTGAACATAATGTAATAAAAAAAGGGACTGGGTTTCGATGTACTTACATCATCTTACAAGATGATGTAATATATCGAAACCCGGTCGTACAATTACACTTATCTAGTCAAAAATTGCTACTATCCTTTCTTTATTTAAACCCGATATCTGACACATATTTAGATTAATTAATAACAATTTAAAATAGTAAAGGAACGAAGGCTGATTAATGGGAGTGGCTCATTAATCGCGGAACCGGAGACTCAAGAGCAACGAAGTTTTCGTCTGTGTGTTTGATGAGGACGCGATATTTAGGAGACCACTATATAGTATTCCAAAATGTAGCAAACAATATAATACACTTCCGCGTGATTGCCTTAGTGTAACTAAAGAGACCGACTTCAAATACGGGAATGATAACAAGGTCATTGCACACATCACCGGAAAAACATCGGAATATCTTAGAATAGAGTTTTCATTTAAGGAAATATCCGTTATCACTTTCATTTCTTAACTGTGATTTGTTGTGAACTTTTATTTTACCCGATATCACGCAATTCACACTTTTAGTCTTCTTCCTTAAGAGCACACACACCCCTCGCTCTAACGTCCGACCTCATCGCTGACACCCCGGGAGCGGCGCCAGTCACATTCTCTTCGCCCACCCTACCCCTCCTCAAGGCTCTAGTTCACGCTGGATTACACATCAATTCAAATCGCTCTGGAGAGTGCACACCGCCGCACCACGCGCCTTGAGAGCTCCCCGCCTTCGCCCCCAGACCGACGACGGGTTGCAGATTGGGGTCTCAATTGGCCAATGGCCTCCAAAGTGCGGAGGTCTCGGCCAAGGGGATCGGGAAGCGGGAGGGCGAGTCACGGGCAATGCCGAGCCCGGAGCCCTAGAACCGGTCAGCTGCGACAACAAAAACAGTTTCTGATATTTAAATTGGCCCATTTCCATGAATTACTTTATAGTGTCACGATAGCATAAACCAATGGAAGCAGATCTCGACTGTAGTAATGTCTGAATGGAATCGTAAAATGGAGGCTTCCGTATATTCTATTATCTATTTCAGTACAAATATTTGGGGTGATGTAAGTTCTGAGAAAGCATTATTACTGTTATCATTATTAAAAGTATCCTGCCGGTTAAAGTAGTTTTTGGATGGACATCTGCCAACTCGCCAAACAATCCTCTCTCCTTCCCCATTGGTATACTCAGTACTTCCTCAAATGAGGTTGAGGCGTCACTCTTTGGGGGCGATTAATATCGAAAAAGAAAATACGGAAGGAAGAACTAAGTATTTTATTTTCCGACAGTACTTTCTCGTTTATTCTTCTTTCTGTCCACTACACCTTTTCGATCCTTCTCCACACTCACTTCTCAACTACGTCAATTATCCTGTTCCTACGAACATTTTTCCGAGCCACATAACTATGGCTCATTTCAAAGTTTTGATGAACCTTTTCTTATCATCCATACTCAACGTACCTGCCATCAACCCCTTCTTCCTTGTGAAAGCTTCTTTATGCCCCAAATAAAGCTTCTCCTTATGCCCCAAATGATTTGACAAATGTTGGTTCAAAAAACTTCCAAAATAGTTAAACTACCACGAGTTATACTAAATAAACTCCTTAGTTAATATTTTACTTCCCTTTTCTCTTTCCCGTAAATGTCATTACCTTTGTTCTTCTTAAATTTATTCTCATTCTATACCAAATGCACTGACTTTCCAATGCGCTCACCAATTTTTGCGACCCCTTGGCTGACTGATAAAGTAAATCGAGATCATCCACAAATTTAATTAATTATATTTAATTCTATTATCTAACTACTACCTAAGGAGTGGGATTTTTCAAATTCCTGCCTTAAACTATGGCACAAAAATTCTACATTGCTGAAAACTATCCTTCGAGTCAGCATTTTTTCCTGCCTCCCTTCATTGCGCCCGACAAACCTGTTATTTTGACTCCCCTTACCTCGGTTTCCCAGTATTCTCGTCTATCTACATGGAAGTCTTCAATATTCCATCGCCCCTTTCAATATGTATCTCCTATGAATCCCTTTTCTCAAGACTTCATTGCATTACTTCCGACAACCTTCTCTTCTTCCCCATCAAACCCAACGTTTCTAGGCTCGTTTTCGCCCATTTTATTTTGCACTTGGCACAATCCACATGGCAAGAATATCTCATCTCTTCACTTTCCCCATCGACCAAGTTTCCACTATAGATTAAACTACGCTCCACTTCAAAGTTTTCACTAATCCCTTCTTACATACCCAATTCGGGTCCTTTCCTCCTCTCAAAAGCCGTCGCTGAATGAAGTGCACTTCTTTCTATAGGAAACGTTAACTGCACATGATGGCTTGATCAAAATATTGGGTTATTCCGATGTGCAGCCCGTGGCTTTGGGGCTCTTCTCTATGAATGCAATAGGAAGGGGTCAATGAGAAGGTACGATTTAATTTTTGAGACCCTCGTTTCCGGAGTCATCATCATCGTCTAACGGCGGAGCCTTGTCGTTGCAGTCATTGGTCTCTTTCCATTGCCGCTCTTTTCAGTTCATCGCAGGTTGTTACTCCCATGGTATTTTTTTTCATTTATAAATTCATTTCTTGGCCTTCTTTTTCCTCTTTTTTCCATTACTTTCCCCTCCATTATATTTTCCAGGAAGTTTTTAGTCGCATATCTGAGAACATGTCTAAAAAATTTCATTTTCCTTTGTTCTATCTCTTTCATTGTTTTCATTTCCTCTTTAATTTCTCTCAATACTTTTATGTTGCTTTTCTCGTCCGTCCACCTTGTTCTTGTTATCCTTTTCCAATTTCACATTTCTATTGCTTCCAACCGAGCCTGTTTCCTCTTTCCCAATGTCCAAGTTGTGGATCCATATGATAATGTACTCCAAATAAACGTTTTCGCAAAGAATTTTCTACTTTCGAATTCCATGTATTTGTTTCCTAAAAGATTTGTTTTGATTTTCATATTCCTTCTTCAACAAGACTATCCTTCTTTTCACTGCAGAGGTGCTCTTGTAACTACACTCCCGAGGTAGCAGAAGTCTTCTACTTGGCTTATCATTGATTCCCCTATCATTAAATTTGAAGGGGATTCTGTCCTGTTTCTAGAAAATATCATAACTTTAGTTTTCTTCACATTTATTTTCAGTCTCCATTTATTCAAAGCTGTGGACAGGGTTTTGAGCATTCTGTTCATATGGCTGATTCTCTCAGGGTCACAATAACATCTGCAAACCTAATTTAGAGTATTTTTCTTCTATTTATCTTTATTTAATTTATTTCCTCCCTCATTTCTTCTCCATAGCTTCTTTATGGCATAAGTCAAATTGATACAAAAGGTAAAAGTTACCCTTATCTTACTCCTTTTCTAATCTTTGCTTCTTTTCCACATCCCTTTACTTCTCTAAAAGTGCTTTGGTTCTGGTAGAGCTTAAATATGAGCTTCCTGTCTTAGCAGTGTATTCCTTTTCTTCTCATGGTTTCAAGCATAAGTTTCCAATCTACAGTATCAGTCTTTTTCTCTTAATCCAGTTCCAAACCCTCTATGACGTGCATGAATGCCAGTCGAACGGCAACCACCATCCCTCATCATTTAGAAGTAACTCCGCTCCAACGGGATTCGCACGTACGTCTCCTCCTCCCGCGACGCTCCCGTCCCATCGCCCCCGGTGTCGTCCTTCCTGCCCGTGCGAGTAAAAGCGAGCAGCAAGGGGCCGCCACGCGAAAGGGAGGTGGCGTGTTGCTGAGGGCAGCCAAGGACGCGATCTCCGCATCCCTGGCTTCGTTCAAGGTGAACGGCCTAATATGTACACCCGCGGGGAGGCAAAAAGATACGTATGTAAATAATTTAAAAATACCTACAGAATAATATGGTCTTATGCACATGAAAAATTATTGGTTACGGAGGAAAATTTAATTTTCAATTTTAACCTCTTTGACAAAGAAGCAAGTTTGTCATCGTAGTTTTTTAATGTTTTAATATTTCCTGCGATTTAGTATTATAAACAATTTAGTTACAGTTAACCCTCGGTCTTTTCTCAAATCTTCACGCCATATTGCGACACAACTACTGACTGCAACGCTCAATCGTGCAGCGTTCGTGCCCGTGACTTTCTTCACAAGGGACTCAAATCCCTAACTCTCGGCCTTTCTGAAAGAGAACGCTAGTTTGAGTGCCTTCGGAAAGGGTAGAATTTTGAGCAAGTAGACGGAAGAGAGGGGTCAAATCGAATGTGAACTCTGTAACCCGGAAAAGGAGTTGTGGGGGTGAAATCACGTGTGATAAAATACTGAATAGGCATAAAGAATGCGCATGTGTGTCACATTTCACGACGATTTAATGTCGGGAAGTGGTTTAAAAATGGAATTGGAACAAATTGCGAATGCTAAAAAAATTTGATCCACATTAAAGCGTGTAATATACGTAAATGGAGTTTGGAGATGTCTACTACCGAAACCATTTGTCGTGCTGCGACAAATATATATATATATATATATATATATATATATATATATATATATATATATATAAATATATATAACATATATACATACTGTATATATATATTTTTTTTATGGTGTTCCCCTTTTATGTGTTTTCCTATCCCCTTTTCTTATACCCTGTATATATATATATATATATATATATATATATATATATATATATATATATATTTTTTTTTAGATAATCTACCGGTTAAGGTAGGTTTTTGGATGGACCCAACTATCAAATAAACATTTTGTGACTCCCCACCTAGCAAACTAATCTATATCAGGTCCCTCTTCATCTCGGTGTACTTCTTTCCTCCCTTCATCTCGTCCAACATCCCTATCCTGTTCCTACCCTTACCTCGCTTGCCCAACATTCTTCCCTCTATTACCCTCTTCAACATTCCACTACCGCTCAATACGCCCTTCATCCATTTTTCCTGCCTCCATAGGATTTCTCTCAACAAACCCCTCTCCTCCCCCACCATTTCTAGTACTTCCTCATTTGTTTTCCTTTCGGTCCATTTCACCTTTTCCATTCTTCTCCACACCCACATTTCAAAAGCCTCCAATCTACGTCTATCCTCCTGCTTCAGCGACCACGTTTCCGCGCCGTACATAGCTACGCTCCATATCAGAGTTTTTACGAGTCTTGTCTTAACATCCCTACTCAACGTCCCCGTCATCAACTCCCTCCTCCTTGAGAAAGCCTCCTTGCCTAGCGCAATTCTTCTCCTTACGTCCCTACCACTTTGACCGTGTTGGTCCAAAACACTTCCGAGATATGTAAACTGTTCTACCTGCTCTATTTTTTCCCCGCCTATTTTAATATTTAGCTTAGCCTTTTTCTTTCTGGAAAATCGCATAACCTTTGTTTTATTAATATTTATTCTCATCCCATACTTATCGCACTGAACCTATATATATATATATATATATATATATATATATACTCGTAAAAACTCTGATATGGAGCGTAGCTATGTGCGGCGCGGAAACGTGGTCGCTGAAGCAGGAGGATAGACGTAGATTGGAGGCTTTTGAAATGTGGGTGTGGAGAAGAATGGAGAAGGTGAAATGGACCTAAAGGAAAACAAATGAGGAAGTACTAGAAATGGTGGGGGAGGAGAGGGGTTTGTTGAGAGAAATCCTATGGAGGCAGGAAAAATGGATGAAAGGCGTATTGTGCGGTAGTGGAATGTTGAAGAGGGTAATAGAGGGGAGAATGTTGGGCAAGCGTGGTAAGGGTAGGAACAGGATAGGGATGTTGGACGGGATGAAGGGAGGAAAGAAGTACACCGAGATGAAGAGGGACCTGATATAGATTAGTTTGCTTGGTGGGGAGTTACAAAATGTTTATTTGATAGTTGTGTCCATCCAAAAACCTACCTTAACCGGTAGATTACCTAATAATAATATATATATATATACAGGGTGCCTTCCAAGAGTAATGCTATTGAATTTTGTCACACTGCTCCTATTGATTGGAGTGGTATCAAACTACTTGGAGTAAGTGGAGGAGTAACTAAGCTTTGCCGAGCGAAACCGGTCTTAGTGCTCTCCAAGCTGTGGAAGCGGCAGGACCTCAGTTATTGTAAACCTATGCGCGCCGACCGTGTCACGAAAAAAATAGAATCGACGATCGAGCAACGTTACGCGGTTAACCACCTATAGTCCTGACGTCGCCCCGACAGACTTCTTTTTGCTCACTCGGATTAAAGAACAGTGGATGTATACATTGTGTTCTTAATAAAATAAATAATGAGCCCTGAAAGGAAGCCGTTTTTCTTCCACAGAAGAGATCCAATCAGTCATGAAGAAGACCTTACGAGAAATCCCCGAAGACCCATTCCAGGGCGCCTACCTGTCATGGCAGAGTCGCTGGAAAAAATGTGTAGAGGCCCAAGAACAGTACTTTGAAGAATTTAAAGTGTTTGTGCAAATCTGTCAAATAAAATAATAAAAACATAAAAAATGCATTACTTTCAAAACGGACCCTGTATTTGTCATGCTGCGGTGGGCATTCAGGGCAAGAGGTGGGGAGGTGAGAGTCGTTTTGAATGTTTATTGGTCCAGCGGCTGGGAGCGTGGCGTGGGGTCGACTGTAATTAACGTCTACTCGTGAGAAGAAGTTTAATTTGCCACCATGACCAGAACACGCACGCGTCGAGATCGGTGGAACGGTAGCTCTTTCAACGAAAGGGAGGCGATGTGTATTCCTCGGGGAGGTCCCAAGGGTGTGTGTGCGCGGTGATTGAGTCGGGAGGCGGGGTGTGAGGGAATGAAGAGGGGATGGGGCGATGTAACGGCGAGCCGCCTTAATCGATCGATCGACGCCTCCGCTAACAGCCGATCAGTCATTACTTCAGCTCGCCCTCCCGTTCACCCCTGGAGGAGCAGAACCTTGGAAACCATGACCCGGGAGCAGATGAAGGAATGGCGAGGGAAGAAGAGAGCGGAAGGACAGGGTGCGGAAGAAAAGCGAACTAAAGCAGGATATCAGGTTCGGTTAGAAGAGCGGGGTGGTTTAGGGGCAGTCACTTCCCGAGAGGCATCGGATTCGCAAGAAACACGTGGAATGGAAGGTCTTACGAGGTGACAGACCGGGGTAGAAATACGTGTGTAGGCCGAAAGGAGAAGGGTTTGAAAAGTATATAAAATAAATCATCTTGTGTGTGCGAGCGCATTCGTTAGCAAGTGTATGTACACATGTGTTTGTATATACATAAAATCGTAATATTTTGTCAAACAACGTCTCAATATTTCCTGAAACACGAGATGCAATGTCATTTCAAATTATCAGGAAAGATCATTGTTTTGACTTCTGACATCTTGGAAGCTTCTCAATAAATTCAAATGATTTCATAAAAATCGAATGCCTTGGTCCACCGTGGTGAGGGAAGAGTTAACAAATGAAGATGCGTGATTGACCTAACAGTTTTGAGATTTTTGTTAGAGTTACTGTATTAATTTTATAAAGGCTCTCAGTATGCACATTTGTATTTGACCAAGAAATATTCGTCTTTGAAAAAAATACGATGCTCCAGAAACCTTTTAAATTTGTTTACTCTTTTACAAATGTTTACTTCACGGATTGATTCGTCGGTACCTATTCGACCATGTTACTTTTAAAAGTCTTTGGTGCACATAGTTCCAGGAAAATTAATAAACCTCATAATTTATTAAACTAAGAGTAAGCTTGAATATTAAATATGATCTAGACTGGATATTTGATGGTGGAAATTCATATTTCAGCAAAAACTACTATATTTTCACCACAGCATTGGCTTTTCGTGAATTAGATAAGCAATGTTATGCTAACGAGTATGTTTCGCGGCACAATAATTGAAAAATCCGAGGTACTAATTTTTCTGATTGAACGTCGGTCACCATTCGCCGCTTCCTAGCCGTCGGCGAGATTGTTGAAGAGTGAACAGTAAGGTGAACTCTTCGGTTTTGTAGACAGTGAATAATTAAAAAATCTAAATTAAACTCCTTAAGTTTGCATCAAATTACAGCGGAGGAATCGTTTCTTCGGGTAAGTGTTTACAATATTATTACGTTGAAGAGGGTAAATATCATAGTTAAGATAGTCACTTTCTTGAAAAACCCACGAACGTGCACAATAATGTAAATTCCCTAACAGTAGACAAACACAGAAACTAAAACATATAAAAGAGGGACTCACTCTTTCTCGAATTTTCGGTGGTGCAACCACCTTTCTCAAGAGGAATTAGGAACAGAACTGAGGCAGAGGAGGGCCCGAAAACAGTCAGCTTGTCTACTAGTTAGTGAATTTACATTATAGTTAAGATAGTGATGTACAAACGTGATAGGGGGGATAAATATACCATGTTGTAGAAAGTGACCCCAGACGATTATTTCGCAATTACGTGATAAATGATTAATACGATACTAAATATTGATGTCCAACCCAACTTTCCGTCCGTTCGGTTACCTTATGTATTATATTTTAAACCTTCATAATTATGATACTTTCGTAACTTAAGCAATCAAACATCAAGAACTTAAATGCAATTTTTGTTATTTCCTAAGTTTATCTTTTCCAGTTGGTAACAAAAAGAACAACCACGTAATTTACTCTTACGTTTTTTTTTCAAGATTTATCGAATTAATTTAATTATCCTCGAGTGTATACTATCGCACACTACAGCAATGAACAGAGTGCCACGCCGGAGCTATCGCCCACCTCAGGCCAGTCGACCAGCCATGGCGACACAACCCCAATGATTCATGGTCAGCCCAGAAGCCACGCCATGTCTAGTATTGGCTCTGTGCTTGGTGTGCTGAATTAGAAGAACGGTCATAGAATATTCTTTATGCATCGCTTTAATAACGGTAACGAGAGCACATGCTTGTTATGAAGAACAATAACCCTTTCCCAGTTCCATTTAATAGTCAAATCGAGTAAGCTGTTGGTATTTGAACTAATTCCTAAAATGAAGAATTATTCCCACCCCCAATTCCCTCTCTCTTCCCCTTTCCCAGCATCCCCTCACTCTCCCCTCCTCCCTCGAATCATCCCCACTACACGGCGACACAACAACGTCTCCATAACTACTCACCCACACACCCTCACTTCTTACGCTCCCCGCGCTCCCCGACTTCCTCCTTATGTCTTTTCCTTCCCCCTCTCCGCCCACATTCTCCCGAAAAACTTCTCCATACTACACTTTGGTCCTCTTTCTTCAAACTCCATGTTTATGAAATGTACTGAAACGCTCCATTAACATTAAAAAAATGATTTCCTTTCGTCCCTTCCTAGAACTCAGATCTTTAGCTCTATCGATCGATCAGGAAGTCCTTTATAAAATGTGGTGCCAATCAAAAGGTTCAGAAATTCAGAAAAACAGCATGAAAAAAATGAATTTGGAAAAGCACAATGCTAAAATATTCTTCCTCCAGTATCACCAAAGGACCACTGCAGCACATATCGTCTCCATGGAATTTGTATACTATACTGTAGATTTTTGTGGATCTATATTCCAAAGGCTTTAACGGCAGCCGAAGCCGACTTTAAGGTGTTAAGGGTTTGTGTGAAGTGTTATTTATTTCCTGAAGACAGCGACGACTATACGCGAAGTCCATTCACGCTCCGAATGTTTATCCTTGAGTATATGCATCCCTCAATACAAGAGTGAGAAAGGTATTTAGTTAATAAATTTGAACTAGTATCTCAATACTGAGCCCTAGTGACGAAGTAAAGGGTTGAAATTTTGTCAAAGTGTAGTGCTTCCTTACTCCTTCAAAATTGCCAGAAGGAGGATGAGGGTACTGGTTCGTTCCTGTCGCGATTCACTCTTCCCATTCGGCTCACTCCTCTGGGACATATTTGTCTAATTTAATGTTAGACTTCCACGAGTACTCTCACCCTACGTCACGAAATTACGGCTCCACTAAACTTCTTGAAAATCCATAACTGACACTGCTTTTCACTTCATCGATGACCTCGCTTTTCATTTTGATTCTTTGATGCTTGAATGAGATTTCCTCGACTGACTCGAGTGCCAGGCTAACGAAAGAATGATCGCCCAATGAAATACGCCCGATCCCCACTTTCCTCATCGCGTCCTCCCCGCTTTCCCTTCCCACCTTGTGGCGAGGCTTAACTCCGCCCCCGTCCGCCCTCCCCCCCTCCGCCGCCCATCCATCCGCCCGGCAAACCTCTCGCTCGCTTCGCCCTCTCTTCATTTACTGTCTCCTCGAACGTATCCAAATTAATTTTATTAATATTTTCTTTACTGCCATGGCTCACAAGTCCCAATTAAATTCCAAGGTTTTAATTATCTTCATTTTTGTGAAATTATGGCTTACCACATTCCACCTTTTAATGAATACTATATGCTTTGTGCCGTTTCTCCGCATGAAAATTAAAATGTTTAGTCTCATGTTTGAGGAGTTTTAATTAATTAAGTGAACATCTCTGTGGAAAAATAGCTTCTGAGGCAAACTCAATAGCACTATTTATTCCATTTTTTAATAAAGATTTGAACCAGCATGCAGTCATCAACACTAAACACTCACAGCGTGTAGTTAACGCAGTCACTCTTCAACCCTCTCGAGCACTAGCTATAGATTTTTTTCCACTTTGAGAGATGGTTGAGGCGTATACTCTGTGGAAATCCATTTTTAACGCCCGAATAAAGAATATCAAAGACTTTTTGTTTCCAAAGGAAAGAATTTATTGTGTCTAGACACAATAAATTCTTTCCTGTGGAAACACAAAGTCTTTGATTCTTTCTTCATACGTCTTTTTCCACGTCGCATTCCTTATGAGCGCTAATCTTTTTCCAGCGTTACATGTTTGCTGTTAAGTTTATTTGCGCGTTTACTTCACATCCCCATGTGTTTGCTCTATTGGAAAATTGCCGGCATTGCCCCTGAACTGCCAGCTGGCGACGCATCGCCTCTCTGACCGCAAACCAGGGGAGCGGCGCAAACGGCAAGAGCGGACTTTTCACGCGAGGGACCGAAGTTAGCACGCCCTAGAGGGTTTCGGGCGAATACCGGTGGAGATATTGTCTCCCCAACCCTCTGGAGAAAGCCCACCAGGATCACCGGAAACTTTTTTAAATGCAAGCGGGCGAAACGTCGGCCACGTCAGTCGACGTGAAGCCAGGGGAAGTGACGGCGCCTCGTCTGGTACCGTTCACCATAGCTTTCTACTCCCCCGAAGGGAATGCCCTGCCTCCTCCTTGATGGTATATCTAGGGGTTGGTACCCGTTGGAAGAGACGGTAGACAACTGCGCTCCTAATACGAGAAGCGCCATATCCCAGGGAGAGGAAGGGAGTGGGGTCACTTATCGCCTTAAGCCCTCTCCGTATCTAAGAGCTTGAGTGATCTATTCATAGACATCTATTCAAAGTAACTATAAATAACGATACCTTGCGTAGTGATTGAAAAAAAGCAAACATTAAAACAATCTTAAAGAAAGGGGATAAAACAATAGCCAAGAATTATAGACCGGTAAGCATAACATCAGTTGTTTGCAAAATAATGGAAAAAAGAATCGCTGACTACATTCGGGAATGGTGTGTTAACGGTGCGTCATTTTGAACGGTATATGAAATCGAAGAGTGCGTGATTATAGACGGAGTGTGGCGATGGACGGTGCGTTATATGTATGGTGAGAAACTAGTCCATGTGTGATGGTAAAGGTGCGGTTGGTAATCTTAAATGTGTCATTGTATATAAGAGCAATGGGAGTGGTTCCCAGGCCCTGTAATAAACCTAAATGTAAAACAAGTCCTATTTTCTAAACCAGAATCCTATTCCTCTCCCACCTGCTCTTTAACTCTCTCCCACCAATTCTCTACTTCTCATATACCTCCAGCAATATAGTTTACCTTCTGAAGTGCCAACTTTGCCCTGCCTTTTATATTGGACAGTGTACTACACCCCTTAATATTAGAATCAATAACCATCGAGCCTCATGCAAGAATTCTTCCCTGAATGGTATGCTCCCAATCCCCAAACACGCCTCCGAACACAACACTCCCTTTGACAAATGCTATATCCATCTTAGCATCCCTCCCACCCTCAGATCCTCCACTTAAACTCAAAACAATAGAGTAAGCTTTCATCTGGCTCCTGGATTCACCCAGGTATTAATAGCAGACATTAATTACCCCTTTTTACACTTAATTTCATCTCTCCTCCGCCCCCAACACCTTCCATATCATCCCCACCCGTTTTAAAAATCCCGCGCCTAAGCCTTCGCCACCAAACTCTTCCCCTCGCATACCTTTCCTCGCCTACTCCTTCCATCCAGCGGTTTCGGGCCCTCCTTTTCCTCAGTTCTGTTCTTGAAACGATACGAGGATACGAGGTATCTTGAAACTTTTTGCACCATTTCGAGATATTAATTACCTGTTAATATTGCTCTTGTTACAGTCTAGGATGGAATTAAACCCGGGAATTTGAAAATATAGTATGTCGTCAAGAATGACGTTGAACCCGGTTTTACCTTAATAAATGGTGTGTGGTAAAAAAACATTTTTTAATGCATAGCAATGGGATTTCATAAACTTGAGAAGAAAACCACGCACCCATTTTAATGGAGTCTTCAATTTAAAAAAATACACGCTTCGCATGTCAGATAGCAATAGGCTCTCGGCGGAGCCATCTGAGTGCGGGCTCCCTCAATTACTCCCCCGGGTGCCCGGGAAGGGAGGCCTAGAGAAAGGGGGCGGGGGGGGGCAAGAGCATCTCGCCGCCAGGGGTAGTAGAGTGGGTGGTGATGCGGTGACATTCCGCCCTCGCATTGTCATCACTGAATGGATGTCGTCCGCGCCCGGCACTGTCGCTCTGAAACTGCTGAAGTGCACTGGTGCGAAAGTTCTCCCGAGGGAAGCTGGAGATTCGCGCAAGCTATCGGAAGAGATGATTAAACGATGTGTGACAAGGGGACCAATTTGACGACGATAATTTTTTTGTTACCTTGGAAATGGAATTCATGCGTAAGAAAATGTATTCAGTACCTAATCACAGAGAAATAATGGATGGCTTCTAGTATTAAGCTGCACAAAACACGTAAGTAATATCACACGTAAAAAACACGTAAGTCCCATTAATCTGAGAATTAAAAAAAGTTTTCAATCTGATAGCGGCAAATCTATATAATATTATATATAATAATATTAAATACACAAATATATTTAATATTATATAAAGAGAGATGAATTAAGGATTTACAAAAATGAATAATGAGAAATAATTGAAGAGAAAACCATAAAAATGAACAACCCCAATTTCCTAAAAGCTGTACGAGTTGTAACTAATTTTAGTTTAAGTCAGATGTGAGTGAGGAAAATGTACCTGGCTATAAAAGAAAAAGAATATATGTAATATGTGGCATATCTAGAAACAGAAATTCTCAATGTCAACATTGTGTTTCAGTGCTTCCTTGGATACATGAACACGTGAGAATGACTCCCAGAGAATGGAATTTGTGGTAAAAGTGGATGAAAATGTACCCGTCCGTCCATGAGGCGACTATTCAATATTTCTGAAACGTTGTCGCATAGATGTACGGATAATGTTGGAGAATGTTAGTGTGGCAAGAGAGGGATTAAAATTGAATACAAGTCTAAAAGGAATGTGGTTCGGTGTTTTTTTTAAGGATAATAGAAAGAATGATCACTAAATGAGCATAATTGGCGACTTATTGAAACAAGTGGAGGTTTCGCATATCTTGGCGGGCAATGCAGGGTGAGATAAGGTGAATGGAGAGATATAAATGTCGTGTGACTCGCAGAAGGAAGATCATAGTTCATGATGTCTAGTCGCCAGTAAGTGGATAATTTGAACGAATGAATTTTTTACTTAGACCGCAAAATTTTCAGCTAATGAAGTGAATTCCTTTCTAAAAGAGTGTTGTAAATGAATAGTAATGACAAAAAAATGTGGTGAATATAGAACACCATAGAAGGATTTGTGGTAGAGTAGGATATAAGAATGAGAAAAGTGCTCTAAGTTCGTTTGACACGTATGTTGGGATGAGAGTGAGAAGCAAGAAGGGATCACACAAGAGGATAGTGATCAGTTTGATTGGAAAGAGTTGGGCAGATAAAATAATGTGTGAACATGGTCGAAAAAGTCACCCAAGAAGGGAGATATTAGAATTCTTAGCTGAAACAATGCAGGGATGCGTCAATGAGGCGAAAGAAGATTGCGATTGAAAAGGCTGTGTGGAGAGAATTAGTGTAAAAAATGAGTGAGATTCCTTAAATCACTTAAAATTATGCCTTTATTATCTTGCATACCCCAAAATGGAACGACATGGAGGGTGTTAAATATGGTGCAGTATATTTAAGAGCAAAATATGAGGAATAAGACTCCATAGCGATTTCCCTCAAACAATATGGCATCATCGTCAAAAAGACAAACGACAAAAACCTAAACTTTTTCGAAAAAGAAACCTTATTTCCGCAGCAGTACACTATTCCAAATATTGCATAAGGAAAAGAATGAAAATTCATCACATTACAGTACAGACATTGTAGCCGCAACACACACACAGGTTGTGGTCCGCAGGGTATGAAGTAAAAGAAACCTTATTGAGCTACTCCAGTCGTCAGGACTCCGTTTCACTCACTCCAGTATCTAGTCGACAATTGGCGGCGGAGGATGGGAGGGGGACGCAGAGGTTTCGTTGCCAAGGCAGCCGGTGTGTACGTACGTATGAGTAAATTTGTGCAAGGACGTGGAAGGCGAGAGCATCGTGATTGGAACTTTCTGAGTCTATCCTCCTTACAACCGTCGCGCCGTCTACATACAACCAGTCATTTGCAGTCACAGCATGTCGTCAGTAGAATGAGCTATCATTCGTTGTATCTAATGGGCCATCTATCTCTTCCATCATTCAAGCACGCTCTTCATGAATCACTAATTTCTCAGCAAACCAACCAGTGAAAATACAGCTGTAAAGAGACTTCGAGATTCTTCCCTTTTTTTCGCAGGAGCAATACCCTTTGTATTGGCATTTGTAAATATAACCATGAATATTATTTTACAAGTACTGCTTGCATGCCTTGGTGTGTGTATGTATAGTATTTGAATGTATTATATGTGAGTATGATATATAAACATATATGTAATATATACACACACATATATATATATACGAGGGTCATCCGGAAAGTAGTACCCGTTCGTGCCGCATGAAGTGCTGACGACGCGAGTAGCCGCTGGACGAGGTCAGATAGCTTCAGTGGCTTGTCTGCCTTCTCTGAGCCAAGTTGCGTGACGCTAGCATTGCCTGTGTTGTTTCTGTGATTGTTTACAATGTTTAAAAAAATTGAGAACGCCGCCAGTTGTGAAGTGAGGGCAGTGATTAAATTCCTCAATGCAAGAAACGTTCGCCCATGTGATATTCATCGCCAATTAAAGGAGGTGTATGGAGACAATGTAATGGACGAGTCGTCTGTTCGGCAGTGGTGTCGCAACTTCAACATGGGGAGGGGGAACACACACGACGATGAGCGTTCGGGGAGACCGTCTGTCATTACAGACCAACTGGTGAGCTCAGTTGACGAATTCGTGAGGAACGATCGGCGCGTCACAATTGATGACATCTGTGAGCATTTTCCCAATGTTTCTCGAACAATTGTTCATGAAATGTTAAACACCATCTGCATTATGCAAAAATTTGTGCAAGATGGGTCCCTCGCATGCTTACAGATGAGCACAAAACCAAGCGTATGGCTGCAGCACTGACGTTTTTGGGACGTTATTCTGATGAAGGAGACTCTTTCTTGACTCGCATAATTACTGGTGACGAAACATGGGTTTGTTATGCATCACCTGAGAGTAAACGACAGTCAATGGAGTGGCATCATGCTCATTCACCAAACAAACCAAAAAAAATTCAAGACAGTTCTGTCCACCAGGAAACTCATGGCAACCATTTTCTGGGATCGACGAGGTGTATTGCTTATTGATTTTATGGCCCGTGGAGACACTATTAATGCCAATGCGTATTGTGAAACATTAAAGAAATTACGGCGCGCAATACAAAATCGGCGGCGAGGTCTATTGTCTACTGGTGTCATTCTCGTTCATGACAATGCCAGGCCTCATGCAGCTGGGATAACACAAAAACTTTTGCAGCAATTCAAATGGGAAACTTTCGACCATCCACCGTATAGCCCGGACTTGGTCCCTTCAGATTTTCATCTCTTTACAAAGCTTAAAGACTTTTTGGCAGGAAAAAGATTTGACAGCGATGAAGAACTTAAAGAAGGAGTGACCCTGTATCTCAATGAGCTGGCGGCGAAGGACTATGCAGCAGGAATACAGAAACTTGTCACACGTTATGACAAATGCCTTAATTTGCTTGGAGATTATGTTGAGAAGTAGTTTAAAGTATCCTCTTTCAAATAAAATTTTTTATGTTTGTTAATATTTACTTTTGTGTCTTTATTTCACGAACGGGTACTACTTTCCGGATGACCCTCGTATATGTATAAATACATATATTTCATATGTATATATATACACATACATTATATATATATATATATATATATATATTGACACACATATTGTGTGATAGTTATCAATTATTTAGGCAACTAATGTAATGTGATACTGTATGTTAGTCCTAAGATATTTTATGCATTAATTTTATTGCTATTTATGCATAATTAGTGTAATTTATCTGTAATTTTAATATGATACATTTCTGTCGAGAGGTTAGGTGGTAGAAGACATTCTATAGTCTCAATTTCGCCCCAAAATAAAGACGACCATCTATCTATCTCCTCCAACTCTGTTCCCTTCTTTCAGGTGTTTTCATGACTCGTTCTAAGAGATCAGATTGGCTGATTCATACGATTGAATATAGGACAATTATGTTACACCTTCTTTGAGGTTTACCGTTAACAGCCTTCTCGTCCTTGGAATAAACAAATGAGCCGTGTCTGTTTTATATTTCAATCTTGAAGATCAATTTCAAGAAGCAAGCCTGTCGTTGCATTTTATGTTAGCTTCCGAATGAAGTTAACTTTCGGATGATTCGTGCTCATCACATCCAAGACAACAGTATTCAAATTGCCTCACTCGGTTGTGCTCTTTACCAGTAAGGATACCTCCCTCCCGTCCGTGGGCTGATTCCGACAGCTACCAGTTGTTCTTATTACCATTTGGTTCCATAATAAAATTGTTTTTAACTTAACAACATGACTATTGCGGTCGCTCTCCCTTCTGGGGTCAGATGCTTTAGCAACCGTCTCACTGGACAACAGACGATGCGCGGATTACAGTTTTATTTTTCCTCCTTACCCTTCGACTTATCTGACATGTGTGACCCTACCAAGAAGAATTATAACCGCAATCGCTGGTGTAGCTCTGGTAATCAATGAAAAACTTGCAATCACTTCCACAACGTCCAAAGGCTTTGGTCCACGAGGGGAGAGGGAAAATATGGCACTGGGAATGAATATTAAACCAAATTCTTATTCATGAACAGGATTTACAGCAGGTGTTTAATTTTTCCAGAAACATTCTTCCATTCAAACGGTTCGAGAAAGTCTAACCTTCTTCGAGAAAGAGGGAGGGTGATTTTTAAATGCCAAGTGAACTAGAATAACATCTAATTGAAGCGATAGAATGGAGCTCTTGGCAAAAGAGCAAAGTGTCCCTTTCAGCCTTCGGCCGCGGGATGGAATGTTTCGTTCACGCGGCCAAGGAGAGCATACAACGGGGTGTGATAATTTTATCGCTCCGAGAGATTTTTATTACGCCACTTTCTGCTTCGTGATCACCTCATTTCTATCGGTCGAGACGGCGGAAGCCTTTGCCGCGGTGGCGGCGACCGGGGGCGGTCGGCTAGAGAACGAGGCGACGACACGAGATGGATGAATGTCGAGATGGATGAATGGATTAGAGGAAACGCCGCCGACTCCAAGGTCGCTCCAACAAATGCTCTGCCTACTTTTATACTTTGAGAAACACGCCCTCGTTTCACGAAACTGTGAGCACGAAATTTAAATTTCATTCCGTTTTTAAATTCAAATCACTCCAAGATACGCATTTAGTAATAATCACGAAAAAAATAATTAACAATTCAGGACCAAGTGAGTTAGTCATTATCAGAACTAGAAAGTTGATATAATTGCATATTTCATGTTAAGTTGCATCAAATGATATTTTTAATGTTCAAGTGACTCGTATTTGCATTTTTTAAATCACAAATGCATGAAAAGTTTTCCCTTGCATATTTGTTATTCCCGATTTTTTTAAAATTTTTTAACTGCTCGAAAAACTACCCATAACATACTGACGCGGAAGTAGGCTCTCACCTGCTTCCATCCTTAATTTTACATGTTACGAATTACACTCGTGGAAGTCATTTAGCCTCTTACAGGTGCTTTGCAGTCTCTATGCATCATCTCTGGGCCCTTACTAATGGATGTAAGCTCACCACCCGATATCCCTATACCAACGTGGATGAGTTTGGTAAACAACTGCGGTCCGTCGAAGATAACCAATCCCCTGGAACCCATCCCCCCAAGAACACTAAGAGAATTGGATCAAGACATTTGGATCATTCCTGGGGAATGTAATTAGTAAATATTGTTTGGAGGTATGGCGAGTGCCGAAAGGATTGTAAACTACATACGCTACCCCGATTGAAAAAAATGAGGACAAAATAGGATCATAAAAATCACCGATCGATATCGGGAACATTCCTTTCACGCAAATTTATAAAGAATGAATTGATGAGTAACGCCATGCATTACCTAAATATTTGTAGTCGTTTTCACAAACATAGTGCAGCTCGTGGTACACAACTTGGGTTATTCACCCATTGAAATATGTCAAATCGGTGGGTTTAGACGCAATATACTTTGATTTCAAAAAAGTTCTTGATCAAAATATCACACATTAAGCTGATTTACAAACTTCGATCATGTGATATTATTGACAAATTAGTGAACCGATATTGGAAAATTAATTTTTTTAGAAAACAGAAACAAAAAATCGATGGAATTGCGTTTCCATTTTGTGAAGGTCAGACCTGCCGTAGGGAAGCGCGATCTGTCACCTAAGATCTCTCATCACATCAATGACATTTACTGTCAACTAATCGGCAAAATCTGATTATTCATCGGTCATCCACCAAAAGATGAGGAATAACTCGGACTGTTCTTTCGAGTGATCTCAAAATATTAGAGACCAGAGAGAGACTCCTAGTAAGAAATTTAACAAGTGAACGGTACTGTATTTACGTGGAAAGAAAGTCTTTGGTCCTTGCCCTTATAGACTCGGAGGAGTTGAGATGAGATTAGCGTATCAAGGAAATTAACCTTGAGGAACACTGTAATCGGACATAACACGGAGACGTCACGATAAGAAATTCTGCGAGCTTCATCAAAGGTCCGAGTGAACCTAATGAATCACGAGTTTTCAAATTGTCGCTGATATACATTTCACTAGGTATCCTCATTTGGGTTAATATCACGTTCCTATAATGTTGTAAATATTTAAAATTCAACTCTGGATATAAAATATTTAATAATTTGGACTTGAAATAAATTTCTTTCATTTTTAATGTATTTTACTGTAATTTTGTCTTCTTCTCTTTTAATAATCAGGTAAACAGTGCCTTTCAAGAAAGGCGACGAATTTTTCTTAGCTATATCATCAAAATTTGAAGTTGAGAGAACCAGATGGAGTTATGATGAAAGGTCACAAGACGGGACTTGTTCAGAAGGCGGACACTATTTTCCTATTGCTGAAATTCTCTATATTTTAGTGCCACAAACTTAAAACTGCACTTCAGAGGATTAAACAACGTAAAACTCACACAAATATATGAATCTATGTAGAAGTGCCATTCACGCTGCAAATCATACCTTGTTTCTTTGTTTTGGAAGAGCGCACAGTCCTTCGACAATATTCGTGTTCGCCACGTATTACCTGGATCTCAAAACTTCTCCCCGTGATTTGCATTCAAATGAAAGAAAGTGTTGCCTTTTAGATGAGAAATGCCGCTATAACTCGCCAAATAGTAAGATATCATGAACTTCCTTGGACATCAACATTAAATGAAGTACCTGCTGATCTATCGATCACTGCCTGTATAAAGAGCTCTCAGATCTCTTGGTAAATTAGTCGGAAAGCCCATTGTTCTGCATACATACCATTAGACATCACATATTAGACGATGCATATTAGAATTCCGTTGTTAAAAGACACTGTCGTCAATTTCTACTGTTTATCTATCTTCCACAATAATTTCATGGGTTCTTCTGTAAGAAATACTCGCAAAAGTCTTGAAAAAATGTTCCAGTCACATACTGTCAAATTGCCCATTCCAAACTTTTCGTTTTCGAAATTATGTTATACTTATATACTACCTACTTCAATTGTAAAGAAATTCACATCATCTGCAAATTATTTTGCTCTGAACTCCGACTTGGTGTCTATTGTTAGACGCATGAAAGTGATAGTTTATTGTGTGACGCTGCCATTTCTCCTCATTATCATTAAGTCAATTTCATTTAGTTCCCTTGATTACAGTCTTTAAGTGCGTACAAAGCCTCTGCAGGAACGCAAATTACTCTGCAGGAATCGAACAAAAATGTGCTTACCTGAAAGTTATCTGATTAATTTGCTGAAACTGACACTGACACGCAATCCTATCAAACATTGGGATACAAGAGTAAAAAATTAGAATTAAAAATTAGAACAAGAAACAATACGAAAGTAAACAGGAAACCAGCAGATCTTTTCCAGCTACCGACAACAAAATAAATGGCCTCTGCTTTCAGAACAAGACTTCAAGGATTCTAAATTCCGTAGATCAGGTGTTCTCAACCTGACGGTAAGCAACAAGAAAGCCTCATTTCCACGTGGGTCAGCAAAGTTGAAATTTGGTCGACGATCGTAGGGGAAGAAGACTGGAAACTACAGGAAGGTGTGTTCTGTCCGAATGTTTAGTCCTAGCCTTTCGCTGGTTAAGTAAAGAAAGTCTCAGGCTGTCTTGTCACTTTAATGAGAGATAACTTTGCGTGTTCGTGCAATTGTATACATTTAGCCCTAATAGAGAAAAATGATGATTGTTCAGCTTTGGGGGTAATACTGGATATATTGAAATAAACGTCGCAGAAAGACGAATGGGAAACTGAAAAAGAACCATTATACGACAGAAAAATGAAAGTTATTGCACAAAAATGTATCTTCTAACCATTTCCAAAAAATGACACGATCTTGGGTTACCATACTATAAAGAGACAGAACACTTTTAAAAAAGGTAAAAAAAGGAATATTTTTATTCCTAATTTCACAGGAGTGCTAAATTTGAAGAGTATATTTCTCTTGTACATGAGTAAGACTCGAAATATCTCGATTGCACAACACCATTATCATCATTGGCTATAAGTAGGCACTAAGGATGTCAAAGTAAAATTTTAGAAAAATTTCAGCATTAGCACGCTATATTTATTTACTATCGGGTGTAATGGAACAACCATTTGCCCTGCCACACACCTTACCGGTGACTTGTAGCCTTGTTTAGATGTAGCCTTGAAGACGGGGACGATGAATGGTGCTTTCAGACGACTTTTTAAAATAATCAATAGACCAGGTTATATATTTACTGCAGTTTTCTTCCCTCCGTCATTTTATTGAAGATTTTAACGATTATTACGCTGACCTGAAAGGATTTTCTCTTGAAATAATAAAATAACTCAGGTGATGCCATTATCTATTTGAAATTGGATTCGAAGCGATTAAAAATAATTGCTTAACAGAAAAAAACCATCATTATCCACTCCGAAAAAAGTATTTTCATAAAATACGCAAATCGGTGATTACCGATACGTTGTAGCAATAATCTTGCAAACCCTAGAAATATTTCCCATTCCCGATTTTTAAGAACAGCTAACATAATACTAAGTCATTTTGAGAGGACTGAAAACCTAATCCAAAATACAGGAAGATTTTAACGCATATCATTCACGCATGAACTTCATGTGGGGTTTGAAATGAAACGCTCTAGGTGTTTATTTGACGCAAAAGCACTTTTGAAAAGTACTCCTCAGATGTACACAATTTCGTCACATTACTTCTAATTCAGAAAAACGTATATGTTTATCACCCGGAGAATCTCCTTTTGAGCTTGATTACAGATGGAAATCAAACTCATCAAATCGTTCGCATCAGGGAAATTAATGCCGGTCAAAGAATCAAGAGGAGAAGCATTCTTAAACGTAAAGTTGGACCTGTAAGCTTTGAAGCCCGTATTTACGAAGACTTGATAAACTGAGAGCATTGTGAAATAATTGTGCCACCAATCCTTCAAAAAATATTCCTGACAAAATTTAAAAAAAAGTTAGTTGAGAAGAGTACTTCCATTGTACATCACTTTATAACCACTGGGGCGAAAATTGAGTCGAGGCATCTATTTCTCACAGCCCATTTACCAAGGAGCAGCGCAAAACGAAGCCTTCATCGGCGGAATGTGCTTGGGGAATGGTGTGCACATACCATTAGATTTGTATTGCGCCGAGAGAGGGCGGATGGGAGGGCGCGGGCGTAGTTCGACGCGCAACCACATCCTCGCGGAAATTTCTGGAAAGTAATTCATTATAATGAATTAAACTAAAAGTGAAGTGCTCTGTGGAGAGCACTTTGGGTGAGTACGACGTCCGTCGTATGGGACGTTAAACTGCGGACCCCTTGGCACCTTTCGACAAGAGTATGCTAATGTCGACGCCGGTTTTCTCTCCACCCTTCCCTTCCTATCCATTCCTAATGGCGCAAATAACCTTAGCTGCCGGTCGCCTCTTATCAAAACAAGACTATTAAATTAAAAGCTGCGATGCAGATAACTACGACCTGGATTTTGGACAAGTAATAAAAATCTGTTAGAAGTTTGAGGGATTGACGGAGTGAGAAAAGAATTGGAAGTCCTTCTCCTAATGTTCATAATTGATTTGCATGCTTTTATAATAATATAAATCTTGGTTTCACTATTATTTGATGTTGGTAAAAAATCACAATTTTTCACCCTAATTCGGATCCGCAAAATCATGCCCCTTATGGGCAAGGAAGGAGTTGACCGGTCTATCGCAAATTTTGAACAAGGTAGTTTAGTAGAAAAAGCTTTCTTCCCGTCAGTTCCCCCTCTGGATGCTTTCCACTTGGCGCGGTAAATGGGTCGCCGCTAAATGGAAAGGGGGAGTGTAGTCTGGGTCTCCCTCGACGGAGGGACGAAGGGGTAGTACAACGTTCGCACTGCGGGCCCCCGCTCCGGCGGAGGTTGCCTCCCGCCCTCCGCCTCATCCTCAGGGTGAGTGGAGTGCGCCATGCCGAGGAGATTTGCGAAAGTAATCCCCACTTTAAATTATCTGATTACTTACTTCCATTACTTGACATTATGAAACGAATTGATTACGCTAAATTGATTTTGAAAATCCGATAATCGTTAAATCGATCGTAACTCCTCGTTTATTACAGAATCAGCGTTTAAATTGGAGAGATTTTTGAATCGTCAAGTAAAATGGGAAAACAAAGTTATACGATATTTTAAAATAGTCGCCACGGTCCACACCATTCGGCAAAGTCAACGGTTTCGCCGAAAATGATAAAATCCCTTGGGCCAGGTTATATGATCCGTGACACTCTCATACGACAGAATAGCACACCCATGACAGCAGATTAATGGCAACATTCCAACACGGGATACTCTTTCCTCACAAATCATATGAGCAGTCAATTGGATCTGAAAAAAGTCATGCAATTTTTTTATTTTAATAAAATCACTGGTCCGACTTTTTGTTCGAATAGATTTCGCTTTGCAATTATCACACGATGCCAATCGATCATCTCGTCGTCCGTCAGCGCTCTTCATCAAGAGGCGGGGCAAAGGAATGCCCGGCGGGGGACGGGTGGGAATGCGATAAGCGTAATAAAACCGAGAAAATAGACGTTCGCTCGAATGAATGCAAACACCCCTGAAAATAAAATCTCTCTCTAATAATGGGCTCTCTAGAGAATTCCTCAGCGGATGAAGTGCGACATACAAGTACTCATCGTGCAATCTGAGCCGAGGAGCATTCCACACAGACATCAAATTTGGGCAGCATATCACTTTCTACGTACGGTTTTTATACCAAATAAATGTATGTGTGTGTACGACATTATTAATAACTGATGGTAGCTTATTATATTACTTCGGTCTAGAAAATATTTCCCTAACGGGCCTCTTTCAGGCAAAATAAAGCAATACCCTCAAAATAATTTCCTCTTACGTTCAGCTTTGCAACTAATTATTTAGAATTGTATTTTATTCCACCATTAAATAGATCCAGAGCCCGCCCTACATGGGTGAATGCGTTATTTGTGACATTTTGGTTACCATGGTGACCACATTTAAAAGTTCCAGGTTACAGTGTGACTTGTTCAATTTTTATTGAGTGGAATTTCCCATTTCATGGAATTTGAGTGGAATTGGAGTGCCCTCTCCTCTCTGGATTCTTTCCACAAGTGGAAAGCTTCCAGAGAGGAGAGGGCACTGACGGGAAAAAAGCTTTTTCTACTAAACTATTGTGTTCAAAATTTACAGTAGACCGGTCAACTCCTTCCTTGCCCATACGGGGCATGATTTTGTGAATCCGAATTAGGGTGAAAAATTGTGATTTTTTACCCATCATCGGCGTGATCAATTAATAGTGAACTCAAGATTTATCTTATTATAAAAGCATGCACATAAATTATGAATATTAGCGAATATTAACACGAAATACCGCCATATGGTGAATAAATATTAATTCACATTGAAAATAGAGATAATGAAATGGGAAAGGAATACACATAAAGGACGAACACAAGAGAGGTGGGGATGGCGGATGTGAGCAGATCACAAATGTAAAAATATTTTCTTCGACCGGGACTTGAACACCGGATCTCTCCACTTGCCGGGCGGATCCTCTAACCACCTAAGCTATCGAGAAAATCTACTTTACTATATATATATATATATGTATAACCTCCCAGTAACATTTGCACGAATTAGTTTTTACGAGTGATGATAATTTGAATAGTTTAATAATTAATTTCAATGGCGTTCGTTGCCGCCCGAAAAATTTGTGTAATTTACACATTTAGGAAAGTATTTCAATCGTTTGACAACGCAACAGAAAAAAATTCAGTTTCCAGTATTTGCTACAAAAGTGTTTACTTCAAGTCGTCGCCAGCTGTAAGGAGAAATTCTTGGGAGACTTCGTCCGAAGGAAAGTTTCTCACGTTGTTGCCCCGAAGAATGAGCTTCTGTGTCGCGCCATCCCCTGCCAGTCGTTTCTTAAGGCTTAAGTCAAGTAAATGAAATGATAATATGCGAGAAACCTCAACTCCTGTGAGTAATTATACAGTTACCACTAAACACGCTTCCGTTAAACAAAGAAGAGGGGACTGAGCGTCTTTCCTTCCCTCCATTTAATCGCCACCCTAGAAGTGCGGTCACCCGCCGTATGTGAATGCGGCCAATGCATCGTCGACAAGCAAAAATAATCTCGATAGGGTTTCAAAGAGTTACATGTTTATCAAGCGGATTCCTCTTCATCCCTGTCCCTTCATTTCGCTCCGCAGCAACGGAGGCGGAAGGGGGCATGGAGGTTGCCAGGGCGACCCCGTGCGCGGGGACATCGTTCGGCCTCTCAGTTTTTTCAGAGCCTTCCCCTTCCCTCTTGTTCCTCGCCGCGGGCCGCTTCTACATACAGATTGAACATCTCCCTGTCCTCCCGCGCCGCCCCGCTCCTCTGCTATCTGCACTCCCGCCTTTTGCAGGCTCGTTCTCTCCCTCCCTTATTCTTCCAAACACAGTAAAAAGGAGTCGTGTCCTTCGGAGAAAAAGGGATCTCCTTTGATCGGGGGTCGGTTTCTTTCCACGAGGAAGACGGACTCGCATTCCCCTATTCGATGAAGGGACCCGCCCCATGGACTGGTGCCGATGGCGCCCTTCTTCCCACTCGAAATTGTCCCACCAAGAAATGTAGTGTCTTGACCCTGAGAAGGAGAAAAAGGGGTCGATCGCGAACCTTTCCTGTTTTTTGCGGGGATCTGATTGCCAACGAGATGGCTCGGAGTTCGAATCCACGCTGGCAGTTGATACCGTCTACGCTTTTGACCGTGGATGCAAATTTCAAACTCGTCTGCTTATCTCATCGACTTTAACGGTGAGCGAACCAGCTCGCGAACTCCTAATTGTTTCCACACGAGCAGTCTTGGAATCACCGCGCAAATCACGCTTAATGCGCAATTATTCTGTCACTAGCGTGTGCAAGAGACTCAGTGAAAATTTTAATATTTATAAGTGTTCTTAACGTAATTTTAACGGTCTTCTACCCCGATGGTGGTAGTGGTATCACATATAGTATATTCCTTTCTTCCTCAAGAGACATTCTGTGAGTGACTTTTGTAAACATTCGGTCGTCTTTTGTCATCAAACTTACTTCAAATATAAAAAATAATGAATTCTAGAAACAGTGCAAAAAACTCTGTAAATATAATGATAGGGGAATCAATGATAAGCCAAGTATAGGAGTTCTGCCACTTTGGGAGTAAAATTACAAGAGGTAACAGATGCAACTCTGCAGTGAAAAGAAGGATAGCCTTGTCGAAGAATGCTTATGAAAATCAAAAGCATCTTTAGGAAACAAACAAATGAAATTTAAATGTAGAAAATTCTTTGTAAAAACGTTTATTTGGAGTACATTATTATATTCCCCTAATCCTCTGCCAACTAATCCGATGTCGGGTGGGCTTTTTGCAACATTGTATTGACCCTATCCTTCCAGCCTGCCTATTATCTAATTGGTTTTTATCTAACTAATTATTAGGTAAATAAAACAGTTTCTGACGTAACTTGGTGGAAAATCTTCATATTGACATAAAAATTAAACAACTTGTTGCAACATTGTATTGATCTCCCTCCCCCAAGCCTGCTAATTTGTCAATATTACCAATCCTCCTTCTCCGCCTCAAACTATTGACTTTTAGCCCCCCTCTTCCTAGCTCAAGCAATCCTTTCTTTCCTACCTCCTCTTCCCCTCCGCCCAGAGATATGTGTATATACTGTCCTTGACTTGTATTTTTACCTGATGATGTTATGCTATAACGAAACCTGGGTCGTGAGAAAAAAAAGTTTATGTGGAAAAGAAAAGTAGTTTTATTTTAAAAAACGTCAATACTGCTAATAATTTAAATGATTATCTTTCACTAACATTTATAATATTGCAAAGCTTAAGTGAACATAAATCACAAACATAATTACAAAAAAGGAGCGTTTGGATAATTGCCGATTGAGAGGATTATCTTCAAAAGAAGATGGAAATAGATAGACTTTTTCGCATGCCTCTATCCACCCATTCCTTCCTTCCTTTCCCATTTGATTCCAGGCATACAGTACCGAGAATTACAAATGGACACATACAGTCCTATATCTGAGACTCGTATACCTGTATAATCATGTTTTTATATTATTATTACTAGTAGTGTTACCGGGTTTCGGCTTTCAGTAGATTTGTGATGGGCTATGGCATTATTATATTCCTAAGCCCTATCTAACGTGACACAAAATATCCTTAAACCAAATATTGGAGAGAAATGATAAATAGCACTTGTGATTTACACTATTCAATTTTTATTCAGCCGACCCGTGTTGCAGTACTTCGCGTCATATCTGCAGATGACGCGAAGTGTTAAAACCCGTATCGTGTGAACAAAAATCAGATCAGTACTTGTAGTATAGTGGAAATTACAATTGTTAATTATCATTTCTTTCCAATGTGGAGAGTTTCTACAAAGTTAAGTCTGAAACTGTACGGCTGGTTTAATCAAATATCTGATATTACGTATTCAATGGTTTCTGGCTCAAATTTGTGGGAGTTAAAGTTCATGAAATGAAGAATACTTTTTTTCCACTGTTCTTCATTTTTATACTACTAGTTTCAACGCTTAGGTGTCATCATCGGGTGACATCAACACCTGATGATGATGCCGAAGCGTTTAAACTAGTAGTACCAAAATAAAGAACAGTGGAAAATTACATTGTGTTCCTCATTTCATGGAACTGTTATTGCAATAATTTATTCTTTGGCTCTGCATATTTTCTATCCCCACTAATTTCATCCTAAATTATCTTATTCTTTCCCACACCCTTCCTCGCTTTTCCAGCATTCTCCCCTCTATTCCCATCTTCAGCATCCGATTGCTCCTCACTCTCTGTTGGATACCCTGGCCTGCCTAATAATTACTCCCAACAGCCGTCTATCAACTTGAATTACTATCGACAGCCCTTACCCTGCCTAGAACTCCATTGCTTGCTTTAAATCTCGTCCATTTTATTTCATCTCTTCTTCACCAGAACCGTATCTTAAGAGCATTCAATCTGTGTGCACGCTGTTGCCTCAACGACTAAGTTGCCCACCCACAGCGAAATGACCCTCCATATTAAAATCACTCTCACTAAGCTTTTCTTTATGAGCTTTTCTTAAGTGCCCATCTTCAACTGCCGCCTATTTGTAAAATTCTCTATTCCCAATGCATACTTCTCTTATTGTCCCTACACATTGCCCACCTTCATTAAAAAGCTTTCTTGAAATAGGTGAACTGCTCTAGTCTGTGACCCCAAGCTTTAATGTTTACCATAACCTTCAATTATCTTAAGAATTTTATTACCTTCGTCTTCTTGTGATTAATATTTATCCGATATGTTGCACACTTCTCCCGAATTAATATTTTGTCTGGTTAACTAACGCTTAACCATCCTCAAATCCAGCATTTTTGAATAATTACTTTCACTACAGCCATTTCTCCCTCACCAGTTACTCTACATACGTTTGATATTAACAGATGACATGGACATGATCTGTCTTGCCTTCCTGCCTAGCACTGCTCATCAAGAACCCCAAATTGCTATGCTCACCTGTACAGTCTGAGACACGCACAAAGGATTCCGCATGAGTAATCCATCCTTCCAGTCTACTCTCATCTCATGCTAAGTGTTCATCAACTATATCCAGTTTACTCTGTCAACCGCCTTTCCAAAGTCCAAAAATAATACACAAACATGCTCTTTATGCTCTTTTTATGCAAATGAGCTTATTAATGCTATAGCATCACGCATAACCACCTCCTTTATTGATTCAAACTATTTGTTTCCAAATAACTCATTTGTTCTCCTCTCAAGCCTTTGGTTGATGATCCGTGGAGTTTCAAATTAGATTGCCTTTGCCGCGTGCTTCCTTTCATGGCAGTTCCATCACCTTTATGAATAGCGAGCCCATTCACTCCGTCTCTGAAAGCTACTCAAATCCTCGCACCACTCTTTCCACCATTTACATCGCCCTGTTAGTTTCTCAACCCAGTTTAGTGTTTAGATATTTGTACTTTTTTCTCAATAATTCCATTTTCGCCCTCTTCAATTGCTCCTATCGTATATTTGTAATCATAGACTCTCTAAACATTTTTCGATTTACTGCTTCTATTTTTCGTTTTCTACTTTTCTTATTCCTTCCTTGAGATACGTTTATCTATCTTCCATTGTATCTGATCCATTATCCTCTTTCAGAATTTTATCAACTGCCTCCTGGTATTCCTTTCTCTTCGTCCTACTTGAATCTTCTACGTTTCATTTTCATATTCACCTTTCTTTCCTCATTCTCCGTAAAATAGCATTACACTTCATGAGCACTAAATTTGGATCCAAATCCGTACCTGATCCTGGGAAGCCGTGTGAGATGATCCGGCTTACCCTAAATCTACGCATAGCCATTATAAAATCCAATAGATACCTACTTCCCTGTTTTTCCTGGCATTTTCATATATTATACCTACATCCATTGTGACGTTTAACTCGGTTTTTTATAATTATAATTACGCTATTTATCCAGTAAAACTATACGTACAGTTTTATTCCTGCGCTCATTTTTTTTCTCTTAAAACATAATCTTATCACTCCCATCTCTCCCGTTTTTCACCTTCACGTGTTTTCTTCCAGATAAGTCCGAAATAATATCCTTTAATTGACCATCAGTCATCTAATTGAGCTTAAGTTATTTTATAAACTCTGCATCAACACAAAACTTCTATATTAGCACTTGATGGACCGGGTCTGCTTATACTAATTTATTATAATATTTAATTTACTTGTTTCAGGCACACTACATTTCTCCCCAGTTTGCTAATAATTGGAATGACTATAGCACCTTCACTCTCCGTCCATCAGCTCGTATGTTACTCTGTAGCTATTGCTCCGGTATTACTCGCTATCCTTCCATCTCGACTCTGTAGTAGTATTGCCCAAAATATCTGAATTTTCTCTCACCCCCTCTGACCAGATTTTTTCCAACTTCACTGTTCTTAGCATCGTTTTTTTTTAATTCCAAGGTCCAAAGTTAAAAATTCTAAGCCCCATTTTCACGTTTGCATTCCTCTTTTTTATCCTCCTTTATCTTCTGGTCTGTTCTGCTGCGCAAGAATTTCATGTGTCAGCGACCGTGGAGGCCTTGCCTCTCCTGTTGCCGGGAAATAAAGTCGATCGTGAGGGTCAATTACCACAGTTGTCAGGACTCATTTTCGTATTTGGCTCATGAACATTTTTTTTGGATAATTATCTTAAGTAGTTACCCGTTGCCTTTCTTTATTGGGTTTTTAATACGACACAATAACTGAAACAGTCCCTTGAGCACAGTCCAACTGATCCACTGGGGTCAGACGTCTTTGTAGCTGACTCACTGAGAATCACATTGTGTGAGGACCATATTACGTCCTATTCATACCCTTCGGCTTATTCGGCATGGATGGTCATAGCTGGAGGAATCATAATTGCTCCAACTAGAATAACTCCATGGGTGAATGTAAGATGTAAAGTCTTACACCATGTCAAGGTGGTAGTCCAAAAGGAAAGTTTTTTATGAATAACTTCCAAATAAATTTTTTCAAAAGCGTTTGTAAATGTCTGCAAATACTTTCCTCAATGATATCATTTAAAATTGCGCCGAGGAAGCTCACCACCTATTGTTTAACACGTACTCACAATCCATTTATTTATTTTCTCACACGCTTTTTAATTTAGTTGTTCTGATTTTTGACGACAGAATATTTTGTTGGGCAAATTAGGAGCGACAACATGACCCAGAGTTGGTTCCAGATCGAAAATACTCCCAATAAATTCCTGCTTCATTAGCTACGAGCAAACACACGCACGAGTCCAACCCACACTCTCACTCCCAACATTCCTCCAACCTCCCTAATGCGTACCTTTGCAGTTGGGTGGAGTAAAGCTCATTCCAGGGTGTGACAAGAAGCAGACTCAACTTTACTAATTAATTCCATTCTGAACTTGAATACATTTATTTATAACCTCTTAAATTACTGACTTTCTCGAAATCATTTTAGTAAATTTTCGGAAGATTTGCCTAACGTCACCGGCACATTTTTGTCTCCAGAATGGATAAATCTTGAATCTAAAATTTGATGCAAACCTATATTATTAGGGGAATAAAAGAAAAAAAAAACTGTTTTATAAGTGGGTAATAAGATTGTTGCCTCTTTACCATGAAATTCAAAGAATTCCATTCAGTTTAAAAAATAATATTCTGTCAATATTCGCTCTCTCCCCCATGATATCATTTCACCGCTTCCATCGGGTGTCATTCTCGGTGAAATAAAATCGGCTCGGAAATATTCCAACCCCCACCCCTCCCTCTCTCCCTCTCTCTCCGTCTCTCTCTTTCTCCTGAAATGGAGGTTTCCGACGTCGCTTATCGAATTAGGGTGAAGCGAGTGGATTCGAAGCCGTCCGTCATATCTGGGGATTCATCACGTGTTCATTATGCGGGGGGTGGGGAGGGGGCTTAGGAGTAGAAGCGGGTTGGGGGGGGGCGGGAGGGCGCAGGCGCAGAGGAATCAATGAACGACAAGAGGCAAGGAACCGACGAAAGATTGAGGCGGAAGGTCTATCTGGGATTTCGTCTGTATCGCTCCCCCTTTCACTTCCCCCCCCTCCCTTCGCCCCCGAGGGAGAGTGACTATGCAACGCGTGCCATGTTCTTGCAGGAAAGTCAGATTCCGACGCTGCGGACGAGTGGATCACGGAAAAATTGAATTTGAAAACTCAGAACGATGCTTTAGTCAACAGTCTGATTACGCAACAAAGCGTAAGGAATACCACCTCGGAGATATATCGTGCCAGGGCTGAGAGTGCAGAATACTTAAAGAAGGTGAAGGATTCCCCAAAATTATATAAAGACAAAGCATTGAAGAATAAACGAGGTCAAACAAATAAAAACGAAGATAAACAAAAGTCAACTATTTTCTAAAAGTAATCCAACCAAATCATCTAAACGAAGAGACCAATTTTGTGCTAGGAGGGCTAGGAAAGTATTCCATATAACATACAACGTGCATACATAACAAAAAATCTGAATAAAAAACGCATAAAACGTATGCATGCGAATGCGCATAAAGGCGTGATTTATTCTCTACACTGGTATATCGAAGAAATTACGTATTTTTATAAATATATATATGTATATTTCTATATATACATATAGATTCTGGCGCAAAAAATATTAATATAAATTGAAAAAAAAACTCACTGAAGATATACTCATATTTCGGCAACCACCTTCATCGGAATACGAGAAGTAACTAATGGGAGGATTACGCGAAGAGATGATATAAGGGTTGGGAGGATTAAACTCTGTTTAAGAGAGGTTTATGTAATCGGTGATTAGTTGTTGAGAGGAAGGTGTCAGCTAATGGGAACAATTTAGTCCGGGCGGATGGCAGGATTTAAAATGATAGATATAAGCTAACTCTAGTCCTTAATTGTGTTGATGTGGCTGTTGGCGGGAAGGAGGAAGTAATGGATCCTTTTTAGTAATTGTTGAGATTTTTGCTGTGGGTAGATGTGTCTGGGAACTGGGAGGGAGGCAGATGGGGAGGATGGGTTACAGGCAACTCTATGGTGGCTGATTCTAATATTAGGGGGCATGGTGCCTGGGCCAAAACTTCATCTTTTTCTACATAAATACCCTGCAAGCCACCAAAAAAGGTGTGTGGCAGGGGGTGTAGCACCAGGAGGAAAAAAATATTTTGTAACTCCAAACAAAACCCAATTTAGCAACCTAATCTATATCAGGTCCCTCTTCCTCTCTGTGTACTTCTTTCCTCCCTTCATCCCGTCCAACATCCCTATCCTGTTCCTGCCCTCTGCTCGTTTGCCCAACATCATTCCCTCTATTACCTTCTTTAACATCCCGCTACCGCTCAATATGCCTTTCATCCATTTTTCCTGCCTCCATAGCTCTCAGCATTTCTCTCAGCAAACCCCTCTTCAACTCCCTATTCCTTGAGAAAGCCTCTTTACCTAGTGGAATTCTTCTCCTTACGTCCCTACTACTTTGACCGTGTTATTTCGAAACACTTCCGAGATACGTAAACTGTTCTACTTGCTCTATTTTTCCCCTCCTATTTTAATGTAAACATAGCCTTCTTCTTCCTGGAAAATCGCATAACCTTTGTTTTATTAATATTGATTCTCATCCCATATCTATTGCACTGAACCTCCAATTCACTCAACAATGCTTGCAACCCCTTGGCTGACCAATGAGTAACTAATGCTTGGTCACCAGCAAACCTAACCGATTTTACGAATTCCCCTCCGAGTTTCATTCCCACCACCAATTCTTCCCATGCCTCTTTAATCATTTCCTCCACGTACACGTTGAACAGCACATATATATACATATATGAAAGCTGGGCAGAGGATTGTAGGAGGATTATATGTTTGGTATTTTTGGAAATTCCGGAAAAAGTCGGGGGGGGGGGGGGTGGACTGGCGATATTTGAGCAAGTGTTGCTATGGAAGGGAATCTGTGATAAGGATAGAGCAGGGTTGGCATCTAGTACGATTTCATGGAGTCTGAATGATTCTGTGAATAGCAGTGGATTTAGAAAGAGGCCTGGTGGATTTTGAGAATATTAGAAATATTTCGTGGGTGTCCTTTATTTAAGAATAAATTTTGGATATCGTGTGATTTGCATGTAATCACCCCTGACATATTCCCTAGCGGTGGCGGGCAGTAACAATGTAGATAGCAGAAAATAATTCCGGGTCACTCCCAACGGTGTCACTCGGAGCCAAACCAAGAACTCTCGGTCAGTAACTCAGAGATTTATCCTGTTGGACCAATGCGCCGCGGATTTGGAAATCATTTCCAGTCTTTTTTGCGTATTTCTTGTCAACACTGAAAATCTTGTCCTTTAATTTTCTCTCCTGAAGATTATTAGAATGTTTCGCATTCAAAAGCCAAACATACTATATTGTTGAAATTGAAAAGAGGAAGAAAATTAATAGGGAATATCATAGAGAAAAACTTGAGAATGGAATAAATGGCGTGGTTTTAGTCGTGACGTGGTGAAATGTAAACAAAAAGACCATTATTATTAATAAAATGTACATGTGCAAATAGACAAATGTCAGGTGGCCCACAAGTCCCAAGTATTACAATAAACTTGCCTTGGAAAAATAACATGATTTCTGAAATCCAATCAATATCACAAAATATAATAAATAAAATCAGTCAGAAAAAATACACTTTAAGGAAATTTCCAAACACCAATCTGTAACGCATACAAAAAAAAAGAAAATCCCCATCTCATTCACATATGTTTCCCAATCAACAAGAAAAAAAAATTAAGCTGTTACATTTAATTTTATACAACACACCAATCAAATGATTACAGAAGTTGTTTATATCTTTTCTTAAAAGTTTGGACTCTGTTAGGAAAGGGCTTAAAAACCTTTGCAGGTAAATTGTTCCAATCAACAATTATTTTATTTGGAAAGAAAAATATTTTTTATTCGTTCTTTGTGCCTGGCATTTTACCTTAAATTTGTGGTAATTTCTCCCTATAAAATTCGGGTTCCTCGCCTCTTTCCTTAGATCTGCCAAAGCCTTCTCCCCATTCAGAATGCGGAATATTCCACAAAGTCTGCTTACTTTCCTTCTAGTTTGTAAAGGTTGCCAGCCCAGCGTTTTTAGCATGTCAGACACACTATCCATCCTCCTATGCTTCCCCAGTACATATCGGGCAGCCTTTCTTTGCACCTTTTCTAGTTTTTTGATTTATCCTTCTTCATGAGGGTCCCATACTAGAGAAGCGTACTCCAAAATTGGTCTTACCATTTGATGTCGCATTTATTGATAAGAGCACATACGGTTTTAAAACGGGGGGTAGGAAAAAGATGTCTGCGAGTCGCTATTATATTCTTTTACGTAGAACTCCATGCATTAACTTGTCACTTCACCGACTCTTGGTTATAATATTCTGCATTTGCTAGCAAAAAACATTCCCGAAAAAGTTTCCACTATGGAAATCATTGAATGAATTAGTGACCACAGAGTAGAAAATACCAAATTTGCCCTATATAGGGTACAAATTAATGTACCTAAAAAGTTTACTTATTTAAGGAAGGGAACTATAATGGCTTAAAATGCGTATGAAAGAGTTAATTTGCAAATTTAAAGAAATATTGCGATCACCGAAACACTAAGGATACGCGAAATAACTTCCTTGAGTAGTCGACAGGTCATTCCCAGGTAATTTTATAAAAATAACACGGAGCCGGTACAACACGGAAGATATAAAATCTTTAGGACGTTAAGGAGGCCAAGGGGAATAAAAAATGTCACGCTAGGTTATAAAATATAAGGAACGATATTTCTAGTGACTAATGGAATTACTTGGCACTTACTCTGTAAATACCATGAAGGAATTTCGGGAAGCGTGAAAGTAATGCAAATGGAAAATACTGGCTGAAATTTTAAAAGAGAATCCAAAAACATTTTGACTCTATGTCAGAGAGGTTCAGTGGAGTAAGTCTACGATTAATTCACTCGAAAACGATGAAGGCGAAAGAATAACCAGAATTTTGGAAAAGGCCAACATATTAAATTCCTTCTCGCAAAGCGTCTTCACCAATGTCTCACCAAATGTCTCCGATAGCTTACCAAATCGTGCCAGCTAACCGCTGCCCAAAATTGAAATGCCATATATCGGAATAGAACCATTACTGAAAAATACTAAGCTTAATAAATCATCCATGCACGATCATATACCAGCTCGTTTATTTAAGGATATAGGGTCGAAAATTGTACCATGTCTAGAAATCATATTTAATTATCCATCTTAGATTACAATTCAACCATTTTAGAGTATAGAAATCATTCGTCCTGACTGGGATTCAAATCCGGATCCCTCGCCGGACCCTAAAGCACTTGGATGGACATTGAGGGATCCGGGTTTGAATCCCGGTTAAAGCGAATGATTTTTTCACTCAAAAATTGTTGAATTGTAATGCACATGCACATATAGCCAATGATTCCGTTAAAAATTACTGTCGCGGTATCTCACGGAGTTTTTTGAAATTTTCCAAGTAGATCACAAGGTTTCCGGTGACCGGAAAACGGCTAGTGTAACTACTACATTTAAAAACGGAGACGGGTAGGAACCGAGCAATCATTGACCTACAGCTATTTCCCTCATATCTATATCATGCAAGGTCATGGAATATATTACTCTCCGTTTGTTATGACCAAATGTGATTTACTAGAATCACATTTGGCCGTATCACTTTTATAGTGAGACACTTCGACCGTCAAAGGAATAAGGGTAGGGGAGGAATCTTCAGCATGCAAAGTGGTGGGCACAGGAGTGAGAGTTCTATTTGTGTCCACCGGTGGAACTCAACTAAAAGCTTCCTCTAAAAAACCTATTATACTCATATTCTTAAAGTAATGATTTTTGATTAATCTAGCGGATTTTCTCTGAACTTTATCCACATATTTGAACGACGAATTCTCCCAGTGGTCCCAAATAGTTTTGAAATTTTGAAGCAAAGGAAGTGGTAGACAGGACATAAACTACAAAATAGAGGGTTCAGTACTAACTAGGGCCAAGCAAGCTAAATATTTAGGGGTAGTTCTAACCCCATGCCTTTCATGGGGAGCAAATATTAAGACAATATGCGGATCCGCTTTAAAGAAACTCGGCTTCATTAAACGGGTGGTGGGGAAATGCAATGAAAAAGTTAAAGAAACGAGTTATTATGCTCTTGTTAGACCTCATTTGGAATATGCCGCGAGTATTTGGGATCCTTGGGATAAAATCTGGCAAAAAGAATTAGATAAAGCCCAGAGAAAATCCGCGCAGCGGGCAGCTGCCTTAACAGCCAGCAGAAAAGCTTCCAAGAAATCCGAATAGGGCAGTAAAGTTGTCGGTGGGGAAGATGAGAGGAAGTGCACTCAAAAGAAGTTTTACAGTGAGGGAAATTAACGCTTGTTTTGAGATAGGTTTTTCGATAGCACGCATATTGATTTGCACATCTTTATTGTGTTTTAATGTATGTTTTTCCCTTTTCTTAGCACTTTAAACACTCAACCTCTGCATTATATCTTATGCATCCCACCCGATGCTTGTACTCCCTGCTATACACCTTTTTGGTGTATCGCGGAGTATTTATGTAGATACAGTTCGTAGGTACGACGATTAAAGGCCGCTGGAGCAGAGAGAGGAGCTCGCTGGACGGTAAGTGGAAATGAAGGAGGGAGTAATCTACATTTACATAATACCCCGCAAGCTGTCGCAAAGGCGTGTGGCAAGGGGTGTTAGATCACCACCCGTAAAAAGGGACAAAGCCACATGAAAAATCAACACATACAAAATCTATACCCATAGTGGCGTATATATTCATGCAAACATCCTTTCATTTTACACGCATGCAAATAGATACACTATTATCTAACAAAAATTGCTCCTTAGGATGCAGTAAAAATTTATCCAACAGCATGCTCGCTAGAATTTGAGAAGTAAAAAGGCAAAATCCCACTACGTATGCAACATTCAACGGTTTCCTCCCCCAAGGACATAGGTAGGGAATTTGCCGCAACGCTGCAGGTAGCGGGAGGGTCCCCTCACAGAGAGAGAGACGAGAGATGGAAGGGGAATCTTAATAACAGACAAGGCAGAGCAGGCAATACTGTAATAAGCACTACATTATTTAATGACATTCTAATGCGGTCATGCGGAAAGAAAGGGTTTTGACAAACAAACAAACGAGGTTAGTGAAAGTGTAAAGTAATGCGAGGCAATGAAAAGGAGGTCCACGTGGATTCAAGATCCCGTGCTTCTTACGGAGTTCAAGTTAGGCGTGGGGCGTCGCTGGGACATGTGATTCCCAGCGCCGCTGCCACCAGCAGCCGTCAATTGCGCTTCTTTCCGGTTCGAGCGAGTTCGTTCCGCGTCTCATCCGGATTTCGCCCTTCTCCCCATGGGCGACGCGGGGTAAACAGGTTCCCTTTCACTTTCCGGCCGAGGGGCGCTGATCCTGACGGGGGCAAAGGGGAGGGAGAGGGGGGAGGGCAGCGAAGGAAACACGCACGCACAGGTCATATCAGAAGGACGAACGAGGAGGGTGATTCGGGGGGCGGGGATGGAGCGGCTTCGACATGGAAAGGTTCTCCCCGGTCAGTGGGACTCTCCTGCCACCGCCACCGCGCGGGATCTGATCCCGCGATGAAGTGGGCCCCTTGGATGCAAATGTGACGCCTTCCATTAAAAGCGACGACGCGGAAAATAGAAGATAGAGGGCAAATACATTGAGTCGTGAACGGAATTGTAATCCATGAAAAGTCTTGTGGTGTAGTTTCATTTATTCCTGGCTGAGTAGATTATTATAACACGGGGTTAATTCTGTCAATACGAAATTTGCTTGTTTGTAATTTCAAGCTGACTGTAAAACCCTTGCACTTAAGAAAGAGCAAAGCAGCTCTCTTTCATTTCGACGGGATTTTCTATTATCAACTTTAAAAGGTCATCAAGCCACTCTCCGTAAAACATCAAAAGAGAGACTAATTGTATTATCCCCCTTTTTTACGTATTTTTACATGTGCATATATTTTTTACATATTTTTACATATTTACATAAAAGTATCCATTATGTCAAGACATAATTCTTATCCTTAACAGTTTTGAATGAATTGGTTTAAATCTGACCATTCCTTTAGATATCGTGCTCTCATAACTTACGACCAAGAAAAAATATGCCACGACTATAAGGGACGGTATTCCAGCCTAAGGTGGGGAAATTCAATAGCAAAGAACTAACTATAGAAAATTCCGATCCAAGCAAAGGAGAACGGAATAATAACTACACTTAGATAACTTTACATCATTAGATTACAACTTTGGATAACTATTTACTACTTTAGATAACTATTTCCATCATAATGAGTAATCTCTCTTTGAATAAATCACTTATTAACGTACGAATGATCTAATTAAAAGAAGAAGTCTGCTGGGACGATATTTCAATGGCTACTTTACATTCCACTGTTTTAATATTTTATAATTCTTTTTATATTCTGCAATCTTAATACTATTTATGATTAAGAATTGTTAGCATTACACAGTTCAAGTTGAATTCAACTTCAAGCGAGGCTGGGCAACAAAATAAAAATACGAAAAGAACAATGAATAAACAAATGTATTATTCAGATGTCAAGCGTAATTAAATTTATCCCTCATCACCTCAAAAAAAACGAAATAAAATTGTCTTTCCTGGTCCCTTAATTAAAGAAATCAGCATGAATCACTTGGATGGGCACGGTCACATAATTAAAGCGTTTTACCACCAGTAGAAGTAGAGCTGAAGTTTATAAAGGTGTACATCACGAGTTATTTTTAAATTAACCACTCGCCCAAGGTTTTTAGAGCCAATCCGCTGTCGCTGGGATGCAGCGGAGGAGCCGGTTCGCCACCTTAACGTCGGAGCGGACCGTCGCCCGATTGGACGGGCCGCTCCAGATCGGTTGCAACACACCCGCACGGGGGCCCACAAGCAATCTCGCTCTGCTTCGGGCCTTTCGGACGATGGCAACCTCGAGAAATATTTCACATCGAAATACACATGTGAAATTATTCTTTTCTTCGTGGCGAAGTGACGCCCGCTGACCGTACATGTTCTGACGCAAACTGCTGGGCAATAATGCATAGACATAAGATAGTTTAGCGATTGTCTCTCTGCATGACAGGATCTGAATCTCTAAACTTTTGACTTTTTATCTCCTGAATATTACTTATTATTCTGATATGAATTATAGCTGAGCCTTATTACCGTCGTATTTTTAATGATAAGATGATATACTGCTACTCTTTCAGTTTTATTGGGTTTTCTTATTTGTCTTCTTACACAGGAGCTTTATCAGATGACTTTAATGCTATAAAACGCTTGTGCGACACTAGAAAATTAGAATTAAACTTAAAAAAGGTACATAGTGATGCTTTTTTGGAAAAATAGACCAATTCCTTCCTGAATGCCTACTACATCGGGAACACCGAAATGAAATGTGTAGACTGAATTAAATACCAAGGTGTTACCTTCACTTACGACCTCTGCTGGGTAAAACATATGCGGGGAATATGTGGACAAGCTAACAAACAAATAGGATTAATTAGAAGAGTACCTGGTACGTGTGATGGAAATGTCAAGGAGAAATGTCATCTTTCGCCGGTTAGGGCTCATTTAGAAGTTCCTGCAAGTAGATGGGATCCACACGAAGTTGGATTAATTGTCAAATTGGATCGCGTGAAGCGTAGAGGAGCTAGATTTGAAAGATGTTGCTACGATAAACTTAGTAGCGTATCCAATATATTGGAGGAGTTAGGCTCGGAATCAGTCGCCGAGCAAAGGTTAATTTATAGATTGAAGCTCTGGCATAAATTGGAAGGGCGTCTCTTTAGCAGTGATGTTAAAAATGTATTATACCCCCATCGTACTACGGTAGGAGAAATCATGTCAATAAAATTAGAGAGATCAAGTTTAGAACAGATAAATTTAAAATATAATTTTTTCCACAAACGATAAGGAATCATAATAACATTGTTCGACAACGGTAGGGTCATGTTTGAGTAAAATTATTCTGGAGTGTAGTCATCCACTGCCACACACCCTGGTAGTGGCTTTCAGAGAATATGTAAATAAAAATCAATGAATAAGATGTTAAAAATCTATATTACTCCCATCTTACTACGGTAGGAGGGATCATGCTAATAAAATTAGAGAGATTAAGTATAGAACATATATATTTCAGACGTTATTTTTTCCACGAACGATAAGGGATCAGGATAAAATTATCTCACCGCAGTAGGGTCATTTTCGGATAGTAATTAGTCTGGTGTGTATTCATTCCCTGCCACACACCCTAGCGGAGGCTTGCACGGTACTAAATATCTATCTAAAAATAATTCTTTGCAACGGGAGTACGAACAGTTTGTTTACCCGCCACCCTTCCACTCGCTCTTTCGGCAGAACGTGGGGTGCCATGTGGATGGAGAAATAATGGAGGTGAAGTAGAAAGGCTAGGGATCTGACATCCCCTGCCACAAGTCCTTGCGACTGAGGCTTGCGGGTTAATGTAGATATATTAGAGGTGGTTGAACTGTCATAATTTTATATTTACTAATGTTAATGGCACATACTATATATCCTTTCTTTGTTTTTATAACAATTAATCATGAATTTTTCCCTCGGTATCCAAAGCTCTATTAATTACGACTTCGGTCTGTAGGGGTCATTCTAAGTTAGAGGTGAAAAAAAGAGTTTCGAGAAGAAGCGCATTTTGTGGCAACTAGCGTGTAATGACAACCTTAAGAGATGGGACCGTTATTTGCGGAAGTTGAACCGACGACCTTCGCATTGGGCGGCCAGCTAAGTCACCATTCACCAAACGCCGACCTTCCTTCGCCTCGCTCTCTCTCCCTCGTTTCTCCGAGCCATAACATTCCTTGTTCCGCTGCACGGAGACAATCATGGCATCCGTCTTAATGCGAAGTTGAACGGAGCACTGGATTCGAAAGAGAAACTTTAAACTGAAATCAAAATTTGTAACTCGGCGTTCTTTATTGGTTATGATCGAGTATTCGCCATTTAGCTAGAATACATTTACATAATATCCAACAAGCCACAGTAAGTACGTGTGGCGGGAGGTGTTAGCCCTGCAGACACAGTCATTACATCTCTACCTAGATATGAGTTAGATCATGCACTCGGACAAAGTTAGTCACCACTAAAGAGGCTACTTAGCATGAACAAATATTGAATAACAGGGAAATATTCAAATCACGCAAGAGCCATATTATAAAGATGACTTTCTTTAAAATTCATGCAGGATATCGACCACATATATACACTACAAATTCTAAATACCTCCTTCACCACTGCGAACATATCTAATTTGATATCCATTCGTGCGGGGAAAAACGACATTTTGAATCGATCCGTTCTAATATCTATCTTCCTGAATTTACGCCCGTGATCTGATCTACCATAGTAAGTTGATGTCTGTAATATGTCTTTATCATCCTCAGATTAGTTTGGATGGACATAACGTATACAATTGCACAACAATGTATTTAATTTCCTCTCGTAGTAGTTTCTATGGGAGGCGACCGATAGCTAAGGTCATTGGCGCCATTAGGGATGACAGGAAAGTATGAAGGGTGGAGATAAATCCATCGTCGGTATTAGCCTGCTCTTAACTAAAGGCACCAAGGGGTCCGCAGCTTAACGTCCCATCCGACGGACGGCGTACTCACTCAAAGTGTCCTCTACAAAACACCTCAAGTAGGGATTGGAATACCACTGAAAAATATTTTTTGTCTCCTGGATTTGAGCCCAGGCCCTCTCGGTGGGAAGCCTGTACGTTGAGCCACCGTACCATCCCGATCCCCTTAATTTCCTCTCCCAACCAAAAATGAAACCTGAAATCAGACACAACACAAAGTCCCTCTTCATTTCCACTTACTTCTTTCCTCCCTTCATTTCACCCAACATGCCTATCCTATTCCTTCCCCTTCCTCGCTTACCCAACCTTCTCCCATCTCCAATGTTCTCCTTACAAACGTCTTCAACATCCCATTCCCATACAAAACGCTCTGAATCCATCTTTCCTTCCTCCTTTTGATTTCCCTCTAGAACCTATCTATTTTCAGAGGAAGAGAGCGCAATGATGACATTATATTTAAAAGATAGTAACATTATACGTATAATATAGTGAAAAATAAATAATGAAAGCTAATAATTTTGCTTTAAATGAATGAGGCGGTATTATTATCAATTGAATATTTTTCTATGAATTTCTTCCTAGTGCCTCGCGTTTCAATATTCACTGAATGGGAGTTCCTTCGTCAATGTTTTGACATTTTATTGTTCTGAAAAATTGTGATCCTTAATAGTATTTTGGCAAGGTGTTAATACTGTTCAAGTTCATTCTGTCTTCGAATCCCTGACGGACAATCCGTGACATAAACGAAAACAAACAATCGATCCACCGCATGTACTTTCCCAACCGTTGGAATTCGAAGCGAAACTGCGAAAACGTGAAGCGATCCCCAGGGATCAATCGTACGGAATGGTGCGGCTTCCATTCTCGAAGAACCTTCCCTCCCTCACCCCCGCGGCGGACTGTGTTAAGTGTACGCTTTGCCACTTGGAGGCGCCTCTGCCCATTCGATAGATTCCGCATCGCCAATGCGTACAATCTCGCTCTCTCCCTCTCTCTCTCCCTCTCTCTCTCTCCCTCACTCTCTCTCCCTCTCTCTCTCTCCCTCTGTCTCTCTCCCTCACTCTCTCTCCCTCTCTCTCTCTCTCTCCTTACCATTCGCTCACCAAGTAAATACTCTCGTGTGGGAAAGCACATGGGAGAGGAAGAGGCATTACTTCCTCCAGATTTGCAAAACCTAAACTTTAAGAAAAAATTGAGGAGTGACCCACCAATTAGCATGAGAATATTATGCAACCTCAATAACCGCGATCGCAGTGAAAGAATGAGGCGGTTCCCATAGTGCCGCGTACCTTGAAATTAGGATCCTGTGATTGGCCGACTGAATCAATGAGGGTCATCCTCTCCCGTTTATCGATTTCATTCGGACTCTATTAATTTTTCCAAAGGTTTTTAAGATTAAGAAGTATTCGCTGGTGATATTTTGAGTCCATGAATTCCTAAGAAATATTACTTAAAAATTAAACAATATTATTATTTATATCTTAGCTAACTTTTCACTTGAATAGACATTAGATGGTGAAGTTTTAACAGAATAGAAAAAAAATGAAATGCAATTAAAATTTCGAATCTGTTTAGAAATTTGTTTATAAAAAAGTTTAAATTTAAACGAGAAGTAGACAATTTTATTTTCTACGAGGAACATATCTAAAAGTTAGGGAAAACAAGATTTCTAATAAAAAGCAAATCAAAACAAAGTATTTCGTGAAACCAAGTTTTTAAGGCAACATTGTGCATAGAAGCGGCAGAAATATAGTATACTCCATCCGCATTTTCATATAATTCTATTGATACATTTCGACTCTTAACTAATAAAATTTAGTAAGTGTATAAGTATGAGACTGCATGTCCATGAAATTAGTAGAATTTCTCCTTCTTAATTTTCAATCCTGCGTGGCCTATCTTGTTATGGTGGAGGTCTGTCGGATAAATGATTGTGGTTCATTTTAATGCCTTTTTTCGCGCAAAAAATAACTAATTTATTAGGTGAATTAACTTTTAATGATCAAACCACTTTACCTTTCCACATAAACTTAATGTTTAAAAGTTTATGTGGAAAAGTAAAGTGGTTTTATTATTAAAAGTCAGTATGAAGATTTTCCGCCAAGTTACGCCAGAAACTGTTTTATTTATTAGGCGAATTAACCCTTGTTTTGAATTTAGTCTCCCTCCAGCATGCATACAAATTAGCACGTTGTTTGATAGTGCTTAAATGTATATTTTTCTCTTTTCCCTTCCTCTCCCATATCCTCCCTTATCACTTACACTACCCACCTGGTTCTTGCACACACTGCCATTCACATTTCTGGTGGATTGGGGGGGGGGGTCGAATTATAAAAATTGTCATATTTTTCTGTATAAGCATAATAGAATGATATTCAACAAAGAGTTACTTCACGTAAGTCACTTTCATGCGAAAATCTAATCTAATTTAACGGTTATAATGAAATTATCAGGCATGGATAATGTTGTATTTTATAAAGTTCATGGCTTCGACACTATCCTTTCCTCAACATTCTAACCAAGGAAAACGCTTTCGAATAAATTCACGAAAGCGATCCTCATACTAGGAATCGTCTTTCATTGCATTTAGAATCCAAGTATTCTACGAACGCCTTTGGCCACCTCCTCCAACCACCCACGGTAAGTGTGCATGAGTGCTCTCACGAGCGGGATAGAGGCCATACTGGATTATACATGAGTGTGGTTGCTCAGATTCACAGCTCAGGTAAACCAACCTTTTTAAGGTGATGATATCGGTACTAGCGTTGTACCCTAAATGAAAAAAAACACAAGAATTGTTATTGAAAGAACCACAGTTCTTCGCGTAATTAACGTGGGATTTTTCAAATTTCATATTTTCTTCGTTATCGTTCAATAAATCTTACATAAATTCAGTGTAGTGATAAGCACTACCATCCAGCGGAACCTATACATTTGGATACAGAGTGGCCACGATCACATTTCAAAGCCTCGTCTGAAAAGACACAACCCAACCATTTTACACTACAATAAACCCCTCTTCCATTCCGCAGACGTTCCACCTCCCTTCACTCCGTCCAACAAGTCGAATCCCTTCCTCTCCTTCTCCCCCTCGCCCTATGCACTTCACTCCGTCACAGTCTTCAGCGATGTGTCCGGTGCCACTCAACATGACCCGTATCCACTTCTCGAGTTGTGCTTGAATTTCTACAGAAATCCCTTTCTTCTTTCTCCCTTCCCTTACCCGTCCTGTCCGCTTCACCCCTTCCCCTCCGCACCCACATAAAAGAACTTCCGATCCACGTTCGTCCTCTGGTCGATTACGAAAACAACGCATATGGCGTACTTTTTATGTACTCTTTGCTGAGGGCAATATATAAATAACTACTTAATCACAGTTTTACATAGGTGATTTTATTTTCGTAATTCAATTACGTTTCAGCAATGCCATTTTGGCGAGTGTTGCGGTCCGCGTCGTTTTGGTCGGCACTCGTTCGAAGATTCACCCCGATACTCCAAGCCTTCCACGTAGCACAGGATTGATTCCCTAGCCTGAATACAGATCTTTCACGAGGGAAAAGGACTTCGAGGAATTTGCAGAAACTATTTGAAAAAACAACTAGGTGAATTCAGGTAATCACATTGAATTTTATGGACCTACATTTTCCAAGAATTCCATGACATAAGGGTTTAATTCAAATTATAAGGGTTTTGTCAATTAATTTGAAGGTTTCTGTCAAAACACGGCCAATCCAGTAGCAAACTACTTGTTCATACCGACAAGTAGTCATAAGGGTTAAGAAGGAACTGAAGCTCAATTAGACGTCTCATGGTCAACTAAAGGAAATTATTTCGAGAGTACCTAGAGGAAATTACGTGATAGTGATGGGGGACAGGAATGTGGTGGAAGGTGAAAAACGGGAAAGATGGGAGTGATGTAAAAGAGTATGGTTGAAGAGAAAGAACTGACCGCAGGAAGAAAACAGTATAGTTTTGCTGGAGAAATAACGTAACTATAGTTATAAACAAAACCATGTTAAACTCACAGTAGATGTGAAAATACCTGGAGGTAGGTATCTGTTGGGTTGTATATTAGCTAGGTGTAGATTTAGAGTAAGCCTGATCATCTCACACAGATTTCAGGGATTATATACGGATTCGGATCACAATTTAGTGGTCATGAAATGTAATAATGATATACTACGGAGAATGAGGAAAGAAAAGAGTATATGAAAATGGAATGTTAAAGAATTTCAAGAAACTGCGGGAGATGCCGCAACAGTAACTTTTAACGGAGTCATCCGCGAACTGAAATTGTTGCATTGGAATGTAGAAGGTTCAAGTAGGGCAAAAAGGAAAGAGTATCAGAAGGCAGTTGATAAAATTATGAAAGAGGAAAAAGTGTGAGGAAGCCATGGATAACAGAAGTTACAGTTGGGAAAGTGAATGAAATAAGAACATACATACATACATGTAGAACGAGAACAGGCAATTATATAGAAGGAAATACCAATAGATACAAAATAAACTGAGACAAGAAGATAATAGGACAAAGAAATAGGAGTGTGTGGATTTTGAGAATTTACAGTACAGGAAGATATGGACACGCTATATGGGAAGGGGAAGGAGCGCTCATCATGTAAGAAAGAAAATTACATTTACACGAGTAGACTCAATACAGGTAAAGTATACGTATCAATCGAAGACGGAGAGGTTCTGATAAGATAAAAAGTATATTAGGAGAAATTATGCAATGAAAATAGGGAATTTACAATAGAATCGGAATGTGATTTCGATGGCTTTGGACCAGGAATATTTGGGGCTATAAAATTAATGAAATCTTAGATGAATGTAGGATTAGGTAATATCCCGGGTAAACTATTAAAAGACTTTACCATCGTATTTGCAAGTCGCCAAAGCAGGGAAAGTTCAACAAATCCCTCAATTGTAAACATTCTTTTTAAATAAAATGGGTTATTTCTAATCATTTCAAACGTCTTTCATTTTCGATAGACCGACCGCCCCTTTCCAGCTTTCACATTTAGTCCGCGTCCCTTGGAGTTCAACTTTAAAACAAATTATTAGACTTGGACTTTTTAATGAATGGAGTCGATTTATTTGACGCAGTAAGTGCCAGGGATTCCTCGCAATCTTGCTCCGCGATGGATATTATGCCATATACACATTTTGATGAAGTGGTGCTTGCATACTGCGCGACATTTCCTCGACATTCGGCCAAAACTGGATGCAACCGTGTTAGTAACATGTAAATTCGCTAACTCGCGAGATACACCCGCCTCCTGCAGCTCCACGGTGACGCATCAATTGTGTCCACGCTTGTTCGATTCTGTCGAGACCCATCTGTCAGCTTTTTCTTTCGAGAATTGGTTTTCGAATAAAAACTCTTTCATACTCTTACGAAATTAATTTGGTTCAAACCTAGAGTATAAAGCCCGGAGGTATTAATAAATATATTTATTCTATGGTATGCAACTTAACCTTTCAAAAAGTTTTTCTTCTGCCAATCTTATTCCCCTTGGCTGACCAATAATACCAAACTGAACGGCTGGATAATGATTTATGTAACTTTAACAATTTTATTACAAGTTCAATGGGAGGGAAATCACGTTTGGTAGCGGGTTAACTCATGTGGCCAATAAAAGGCGGCCGATTGGCTGTCAGTGAGAACCGGCTCCGAATATTATTAATTAGTTGCAAAATATTAGCCCTGGAAAAAAAGCCATCGTATTTCTGGAACTTGAGTATCATACGTTACTGCAGATGTGCTTAGGTATCGTCAACAGTGTACCTCATTTACCTCGTCCTGGAAGCCACTCATAGGACGTGTTTCAGGGGTTATTTAGGACCAAACATACACCAATCACAGCTATCATATATAATTTCACGTAAGGGGTTATCGCAATTCAAACGATGGGAGTTACATATTAGAAGAATATTGGCAGCACACACAGCATATTAAAAATAGGCATTATTTCAACACGCAATTCACGGTTTAACTGCTACTTAATAGATATGAGACGCTCTGCCTGCAGCGGTTGTAATACAATACGTTTAAGCGGGATACTAGCTAAGCCACTAGTTCTAGCATAGTACAACTTCTCAGTAGTCTCAAGATTGAAATCCAACCGATACCAAAAAGAGAATCTGAAGCAATTTACCCCAATTTGAGGGCCGTTGTGCACCTGAACTCTTTGGCCCAAATACGCCCCTTAAAAACAGGTCCTACTGGGGCAAACACCCTTCCCCCACCTCCTTTATATTCAGGGGCGGTTCCTCGCTGACCCTCGACCACCACAGACACAGGGGGTCGAGGTGATCTCCCCACAAGACCCCCGGCCTTGTCATCGCTCCCGGTCAGCCCCCCTTGTTCACTCCGCCAGTTGGAGATTGCTCACTCTCGAATGTTTAAAAACCGGTATAATGATTTTCTAACTTCAATCACGATAGTAATAAGGTGGAAGGCTAAGAAATTGGGTAAATAAGTAGAAAATGTACAGATTCTCGGTAATGAAAAATAGGTGGAATGCTGAATCATATGTGAAATACCCCGCGTGTGCTATTTCATAGCAATGGACTCATTAAGGCAAAGCCATCCGTGCTACACTGTACTTTCATCAACGAGCGCTGAGACCGGTTTCCCCTTAACGAGGCCGTGAGGTATGTGACCACAGTTTAAGAACTCGTGTCGGTCTGAGTTCTGCGAGAGCTATATGCAAAGACGCAAAGGGTTTCGCTTGAGTGGGAATGACCACTGAATTATGAAACGTATTCCTAGAAAGGGCAAAGATTACTACTTAATTGCTCCATGGACGCCATTTTAGTCAATTATAGAAGCGTTGAAAACCAAAACATTTTTGCTGAAAGAAAATCATGCTTGTTATAATAATTTTTTTTCCACTCGTGCTGATTGCCATTATAATATAGCATTGATAGATGGATTTCACATTGATAATTAACCGCAGCTGAGTTAATGCAGCGCCATATACAGCGGCATTAGTAAAATCAAAATACTGTATACATTTGCTCAAAATATACTTCAACCGTTTACCATTTTCAACATCTCCGCGTCATTATCAAGAGGTTTACCAAGGTACAGGAGTGGCAAATGTTGTATTTATACCCTCTCCATCTCTTCCTATCAGTATTTTAATATGATACTCGCCATTCTTTTATATATTTCCAGACCTCTTGATAACGAAGTGGAAGCGTCGAAAATGGTTGATGCTTTTTTAAAGCAAAGTGTGAATAATTGCACAGTATATTTATTTTATTTTTGAACGGGCAACCGCACAACGGAATGTGAATGATGCCCTTCGTTGTTTTATGATTCGCCGTTGAACATTGCATATTCCACAGCACATTCAATGTTTGAGTGCTCGATATATGGCCTTTCCATGCGTCGCCGTTTTCATATCTCCTGCGTCTGAGCATTCAAACCCGATGGATTGCGGATGCACTGTCGGGAGCTAACACACGCACATCTTGCTCGAAAGTTAATCGGTTTTGAAAACTGCTGTTTTTTTCAAGTAATTCAAAATACAAATGTGTAAATCCAACTTTATGGTATGACATTCTTTCACATGGTGTTCAGAAAAACATAAATTAGAGTACAATTATTTCATGATGTTACGGTCGATTCCGTTATTTTTCTTCAGTTTCTTACGGAGGAAAGTCATACTTTACGGTGTGGAAATTTATTGGATTTTTTTCTGAGGATGGTGAGTATGAAATACGTACATGCAAAAGGAGAGCAACCAAGGGGTGCTGATGGCAACCCCATGGCGACAGGGGGTGTGCTGAAGGGAAATCATGAACTCACATGCGAGCGATTTCAAAGATTCTATCAGTGGGAGTGAGCCAGAGAAAGACTAAGAATATGCTTCGGCTGTATGGGATCCTCGTTAGGTAGGCTTAAATTTTAAACTAGATCGAGTGCAACATGTAGCATCTAGATTTGTAAAAAGTTGCTATGAACGAGGCAGCAGTGCCACGACACTATTGGAAGAATTAGTATGAGAGCCACTGGTAGACCGTAGGCTTAAATACAGGTTAAATTTGCTGCGTAAATTTGAGGTAAATTACTTATCTGAGGATGTTAAATGCATATCACAGGCCCCGACTTTCTATGGTAGATTATTTCACGTGCGTTAAATCAGGGAGATTTTCCTCGTACCATTAACGGTCAAAATAGATATGACAGCAATCGCGAAGAAGATAATAAGCATTGTTTTGTACTTGTATGTATTTTTTCCGTATCCTGCATGCCATTTTTTCTTAATTTAATTGACCCATCTTTTTAAAAATTAAACAGCATGATTTGAATATAAATGGCGTATAAAAAGTATGGAGAAAAGTTTCAAAAGTTTGAAAATTCTTCATATCATTTCCTTGAATGTCGACAAACTTTTGCCAGCAGCTTATCCACGACTCGAAGGCTACCTTGTAGGAGGATTCCGGAAGGCCCTTGAGAGTACGCGAGGAAGCTTCTTTGACGGCACTTAGGGTCCCATGGTGGTGTCATTTGAGTGAGGATTTCACTTTTATTTCTATGCAGTGTTTAATCTTGTCCTGACTGGTAAATCAAATGTATTTGCTATGTCCATAATGACTTACTATAATTTATTACTATTAAGATGCCTGATTTCTTTGGGTAAAGAAAAGATATTTGTAAGTATTCTTAAAAGTGGCCTAAAACAGTAACCTTAACCATAACTGGGTATCACGGCTAATTGTAATTGAAGAACAAAAGGGAAAGGTAGAGTAGGCATGATGAAGTAACCGTTGTAATCAAGGAGGAAAACACTCGTGTGGCACAGTTGGGAACCACAGAAGAAGCAGACCAAAGAAGGGTAGAAGCCATCGATTCTACTGAAGGTATATGAACGGATGAGTTGATAAAATGCGGGAGAGTGGAAAAAAGAAGAAGAGGAACACTGATGTCTGTCAAGGAAAAGAAGAAGAACGGAACGAATGGACCGCACTTCGACACAATAAGTGGATTCTATAGGAACATGAGAGAAAGGAATTCCGAACGAGAAAAGGCGAGGATTCATTCAAGATACATAAAGAGGACTGTGCGACAGACGTGAAAGTTGGAGAGGCATGAGGCATTGATAAGTACAGAGGAGATTGGACATTGACGGGGATATTTTGGAGCCTTGTACTGGTCTCATTTGCACATAGGCCAATTATGAGAAACGATCTTAATTCACGTCCCTATAACGTCGAATACAATCTACCACAATTTTATACTCTTCTTTGCACTTCTTTCCTGGCGTGTGCCTAAAGTTCTGAATTCAGACAGTCGGTTAAGTGTGCCCATGATCGTAGTTCGTATTGGTATTGATAAGGTGACAGTGCATAAAATTATCACTGAAAATTTGGCGATGCGAAAGATCTGCGCTTAACTTGTCCCGGAAGTGTTTAGATGGACGACCAAGAGTGAAGCCGAGTGTCTGCTTGCAAAGAACTTCTGCAACGGGATCGCGACGATTCCCCAACCCCCTTATAGTCCCGACTTCACAGCAGCAGACTATTTCCTATTCCCAAGGTATATTCGTAGGTACATGCGTGTGTTAATTGCTGGTATATGTATTTGAATGCGTGCAAGTTGGTCGTACGTTAGTTGGCAGTTTGTTGTTTCCATGTGTGTGGGTTTTGAGGGTTTTTGCATGAAAGTATACAATGTTTTCTTTGTGGCTTTTGCATACTTTTTTTTCTTAATTACGGGTGGTGCCCTAACAGCCCACACCACACAACCTTACGGCGACTTGCGGGGTATTGAGTAGATGTAATTTAAAATGTTTTTGAATGCATATATATGCCTCCGTGGGGGTGTATTTGATTGGCATACATTTATCGGCTTCGCTTGTGGTTTTATTCTCTTTTACGGGGGCTGACCTAACAGCCCCCTTGCGGTATCACACTCCCTTACGGTGGCTTGCGGGGTATAACACATAATAGACGTAGATGGAAGAATCCTCAATTCAATTAATATTGTTATGCAGATACAAGTCTTACCAAAATAACGAAATCGAATAAGTTTTGAAAAAGTGTGTTGAAGGGCTACAAGTTATGCTCGTTATAATCTGAAGGAGTTCAAAAACTCCTTTTAAATGGCGAATTTCTTCCGGACCGATAAAACCACTAGTTGAACATGAAAAATATGTTTTGAAAAGGCATTAGTTTCCCTATTTCTTTCATATGATCATTCCTTAAATAAAGGGGGGATACCCCTCCTTTGAACCTAGTGAATCCGCTCGTATCTATATCTGTATTAATCCTTAATTCGTTATCCATTCTTTTTACTAAATATAAATACATAATTGTCAAAATGTTATTAAAGTAATATAATTAATTTTCATGTCCACCATTTTTATCCGGCTATCTGGCATAAAGCTAGCAGGCATCGCTTAGTGGAACTGCATAATCATATTCAAAATAAAAATTACTTTCTTAGTAGGTTAAAAAACGTATTAGTCGACCCAAGTTCCGAAAGACGTCGGAAGGAAGAACACCAGAAAACCCAGTAGCTAAATTAAGAAACATTAATTTTCAAAACCTCTACCGGTTAATAAATATTTCAATAGACTGTAAAATATGTCATTTCGAAAAGTATAACGTTTTATGGTAAAGAGTATTTCTGATGAATATGGTTTAATTTCGGACTATTAGTTTGGAGCATGTGGGTCCGTAAGGGAATCTCTCTTCCGTGAGTTGATCATTATATAACAAGGACAAGATGTGAACGTTGGGGGGACTTTAATGTACTTGCATTCCTTGGACACCTGTCGGCCTCCAAAAGGAGCGGATGGCGGTCAAGGTGGCGATCGGTCTTCAGCAGAGGGGGAGAGGGATTTCGCCCTCCTCTCAAAACGAGGTCCCGTCGCCCATATATCCAGAATTCAGTCAGTCAGAACTTTTATTGTTAATTTTCCAGGATGTCCTCTACCTGTGGAAAGCAAAGGCGACCACGTCGTAGTTCTCCCATTATTCATACCGAGGCCTTGTTAGAAGGGTATTTCCATAAAAATGGCGACCTTGAGAATTGCTGTTCATCACGCGCCAAATATTGTGTATTCCAAATATAATGGCGGGTGTTCCAGCAGTGAGATATTTTATAGTGATGGGGGATAGGAATGTGACGGTTGGCGAAGGAAGAGATGGTAATGAGGTGGGGGAATACGGTTTAGGTACGTCCAATGACTCCGTGGATAAAGTAACTGAATTCTGCAGGAGACATGGGTAAGTTAATACCAAAACTTGGTTTAAATATCACATAGACGTAGGCATGCATGGAAAAACCCATGTGACTCCAAAAGGTGTCAGTAGATTACATTATGGTTAGGCGTATATTTAGAAACGGTGTGATCAATTCGCACAGCTTCCCGGGAGCGGATGCGGACTCTGCTATCACAATTAGGTAGTATGAATATAAGGCAAAAGCGGCGGGTTAGGAAATGGAATTTAGAAGCATTTACTGGAAAGATGAGGGAGAAGTATCAGCGGGCTGTAGATAAAATCATGTTTGAGGGAAATAAGCTGAGAACTATCGAAGATAAATGGGAATATATCAAAAAGGGATGTCGAAAGCCACATGAGAAACTTTAGGAACTTATAATGGGAAAAGGACAAGGAAACCATGGATCATGAATACGATGATTAAATGATAGATGATAGAAAGAAATGGAAGAATGTAAACACAAAGACAGATGCAAGTGCAAAGAGTTAAATAATAAACTCTTACAAATAAAGCAAAATAAGAATGGTGAAAGACGTAGTGCGAGAATATAGAAAGGGAGAAGGGAAAGGGTAGCAGATGAGGGTTGAAATTGGTGCTCTCTACAGCAAGGTTAAATCACTATCGGGAAGTAAGAAGAGAAGATCTCGCCTAACAGTTAGAGATAAGGAGTAAGATAATAGTTGACACAGAAAAGATCCAAGAAAGATGGAAGGTATATATAGAAGCACTGTATGGTAAAGAACTTAGGCCAACGAGGTTAGACACAGAAAAGGAACATGACTTAGATGAAGATAGCTTAGGTCCAGACATACTCGACGATGAGATAGAAAGGACATTAAGGGAGATTAAATCGAATAAGGCCGTGGAGGTGGACAACATACCTGTAGAACTGTTGAAATGTTTAGGAAAATGCGGGAAGAAGGGCCTATATGGACTGATTCGTAGTATCTATGAAGAAGGAATCTGGCCGGAAGACATTATGAGATCAGTGTTAGTTCCTATTGCGAAATATGTAAAGGCTACATCATGTGAGGACTACAGAACAGGAATATAGTAATAGATTGGATGGACAGGAGGCTAATCCGCAACCTGTACATGTCTCAGACTGCTCAGGTGCGAATGGGGAACGGAGAGTCCGGATGGGCAGTGTTAGGAAGAGATGTAAGGCAGGGTGCCCATTATCACCGGTGCTGTTCAACGTATATGTGGAGGAAATGATTAAGGAGGCAATAGAAGAACTGGAAGTAGGATTGAAGGTGGGAGGGGAATTCGTAAATCAGTTAGGTTTGCTGATGACCAAGCTATATTTTGCCTGTCAGCCAAGGGGTTGCAAGCATTGCTGAGTGAATTGGAAATTCCGTGCGATAGACATGGGATGAAAATTAATATTAATAAAACAAAGGTTATGCGATTTTCCAGAAAGAAAAAGGCTAATCTAAAAATTAAAATAGAATGAGAAAAACTAGAGCAGGTAGAACAGTTTACGTATCTCGGAAGTGTTTTGGACCAAAACGGTCGAAGTAATAGGGACGTGAGGAGAATAATTGCACAAGGCGAGGAGGCTTTCACGATGAAAAGAGAATTGATGACAGGGACGTTGAGTAAGGATGTTCAGAAGAGGCTCGTTAAAACTCTGATATAGAGCGTAGCCATGTACGGTGCGGAAACATGGTCACTGAAGCAGGATGATAGACGTAAACAAACTGCGATGATGGGGAAAGCACATTCGTAAAATTTGCGGAATAGCTAATGAAAAGTTAGGATTTATGAAAGAATACTTGGAAATTTTACTGAAAGTGTCAAGGTACTTTATTATCTCACGTTAGTTTGCCCCCACTTTGAGTGTGCTGTAAGTGTATGGGATCCTCATGAAATAGGCTTAATTTTGGAACCAGAACTAGTGCAAGGTTTGTGAAAAGGTTTTATGAATAACATAGCAGTGTCACGACACTATTAGAAATTTTAGTATGGGAGCCACTGGTTAACCGTAGGCTTAAAGTGAAATTTATGGTGTACATTTGTGGCAGGTTACTTATCCGAGGATGTTTAGGACATATTACCGGCCCCCACTTACAATGGTAGATCAGATCACCAACGTAAAATCAGGGAGATTTATTTTAGGACGAATAAATTGAAAATGCCCTTTTGCCCTTGAACCATTAGAGATCAAACTAGATATTACATCAATCGGGTAGGAGATAATTAGAATTGGTAATGAACATAATCGATATCCTGCATTTTATTGCTTTCATCTAATAGACCCATCTTTTTAACAGTTCTACAGCATGATTTGAATACACCTATCCTGTTTTTGAATATTGTTTCATATATTCACTTTCTTTCGTGTCATTAAGGTTTGTCCAGTGCTTGATCATACTAATATTTGTGTAGAGGTAACATGATTTAATTTTGCATGTGATTTTTTTCTATTTTACGGGCGGTGACCTAACAATCCCCGCCACACGCCCTTGTGGCGCCTTGCGGGGTATTGTGTGAATGTAGATGCTACTCTTTAGGTGCTATGTTTGAATGTATATTCTTGACAAAATAAGAATATTGTTGGATAAATTAGTTGTTCCAATATTCTGTGAGTCTACGTAAAGTGCACTGACCATAATAACCTGTATTTAAATTCGTATATAAAAAAATTTCTTTTCACCGTCGTTCATTTCCTTCTATTAGCTCATCCTTATCAACTCGTATTCAATCTATGATTTCATTTTTCTATTCATCCAATTTATTTGAAACTTCAAATGTTCGTTTTTTATATGTTCCAAATTTTCTTCAACTGTATCCTTATCTCTGGCCTCTCACAAATAAGTTGATGCATTTTCTTTAAGTATTTCGCGAGATTACGACCACGGAACCCTTGTCTCTATTACTACCGGGCAAGACGAACGACACCCTAGGCCGAGTTCTGTAGTTCACAATGAGATTTATTTCCATAATTCTTTCGTAAAAAAACTAATTGAGCTGGTTTCTCGTTGATTTTCTCAACAGTGCTTGTCACAACAACCAATTGCTGAAATTACCATCCCACTGATGCAGATGCCTTTGAACAAGGTCTTTTGAACTGTGGATCACAAACGCTGAGAGGACTACCTTTCGATTGACCCTTCGAACTATCTGGCATGAGTGACCCTACCAGGACAAATATCAATGCCCTCCCTGTACAGCTCTAGGAGTCATCGGAATTCACGCTGTCACACCCAACGCAGTCACGCAATCTTCAAGGAAGGTCACAGAAGAGTTTTGGGCGACTAAATCCTCGACAAGGTTTTAGTCGCCCATGGGGAGGGAGTTTTCATGAAACAAATTAATATTTCTCTCGACGACTGTGGAAGACTCATTCGAGCGATACTCAAGGTACGAAAAAGTGATGAGTGGTTTAAGTGTTAAACATTAGCACACAAAAAGGATACCATACAAATGGTATGCATGAAGATAGTATGATGAGTTTGATGGTGCATTCTCACTGAAGTATCATCCCCCGACATACTCCCCGAAGGTGGCTTGCATGGTGCCACGTGGACAAATTAAAAAGATGGGAGTAAGAATGGGTTGTGGAGAGAGGGGGATGAGGAGGGGCGGGAGGAAGAGGAGGGTGGCCGGGACACCCACGCACTGATTCAGACGCTGGAGAGAACGGGGGTGGGCCAGTCTGACCTATTTTTTTCGCATTTTATTCATACATTACAATTCTGGTCTCATCCGGACAACGGAGCCACTCCCAGCGTCCCCTGGCAACCCTCCTCAAACCCCGCTCATCCCCCGTCAGCCCACGCCACGCCTCCTGGTGGCGCCTAATCAAAGACGTTTAACCTTGACCTTGAGAGACGAGCGGGACTGCCCTGCTATACGACGCACTACCCCGTTCGCCAACCCCAATCCATTCTCTCCCCTCCCCTTCCAACCAATCCCTCGCCACCAGATGGCCCCTGGTTACACCAGGGACGTAAAGGACAGCATTCCCTCCCCCTTCTGTCCCCTCCGATCCCACACGGGCAGGCGATACGTAGAAAGAGACACCTGGCAGCCAGTGGTGCCATTTAATGCGTTGACACGATAGGTTATGCACTTTATTTTGCAACACTACAACTAACAGGTATTTTTTGCTTCTAAGTTTCAACTTTGGGAGTTTATATTATCAGAAAAAAACTTTATGTAAATTGTGGAGTGTAAAATCTTATTAAGTCTGACGAAAAAGCAAGAAGTGAAATTTCGGAATGGCACCAAAACGTGGCAAAATGGGAGAGAAGGAGGAAACTTCAGCGACTCGCTCCTCACTTCTTTCGAGAAAAGAGGCTGTTCTCCGGATTCTGTCATGATCTATTGTTTTCTTTGAGGGATATGGGCAGATTTTGTATGTTAGGTTTGCAGAATAAAAATATTTTGGCATAAATTAACCTGAAGATCAAGTTAAAAGTTGATTCTGATTAAAATAATTCAACTTAAATTAAATTTACTGTGCTTTTAATCGATTCGGTTGAAGTAAATTACGTTTGATTTAACCGAGTTACATTTACATGAAACATTCTTCAAGTCTGCCTATTACGAACAGCTGCAGAATCAAACAAAGGGTGCACAACAGGAAGCCAATATGAAACGTGGAACAAAATACATCAAAAGAGTGCCACGTCGTGAAGGGGCCGTATATCACATTCATTTCATGATAAAGGTCGGATATCGATGAGGGTTTGCAGTTCCTCTCACAGGAATGGTGCACAATTTATAACCAAAATGGCACCGCCAGCGTAAGTGAAATTGTTTGTAAACTAAGTTATTGTCCTGTTGACATTTCGGTAGCCTTACTGATCGCGTCTGAGTAGTTCCGTAGGGAGTTTGGCGACAGACGATGACAGAGACCGTGGCATCGGGAATGATTGTGGGTCAGCCGACAGGGGAATATGGTCGGAAATGAAATCAAATGCACCCCACTCGCGACGACACCAGAGGGGTCGACTAAATTGTTTAGAGATGGGAATGAAGAATTAATTCATTTCTTCTCGTTTTTCGGTAAGGCGGTGAGAAATTTATAGCAACAGAAAGTTTTTCTGATGACCAAACTTCAGTTTTTCAGTCAGTCAAAGAAATTCAAACATTGCTGAATAAATTGGAAATACAGTGCGTTAGATATGGTATGAGAATAAATATAAATAAAATGAAGGTTATGTGGTTTTCAGAAAGAGAAAGGATTAGTTAAATGTTAAAATAGGAGGGCAAAAACTAGAGCAGGTGGAACAGTTTTCATATCTCGGAAGTGTTTTAGACCAAAATGGCTAAGTAGTATGGATTTAAGGAGAAGAATTACGTTAGGCCGTGAAGCTTTGACAATGATAAGGGAGTAGATGAAAGCAACTTTGAGTAAGGATGTTAAGAAAAGGCTCGTCAAAGCCTTGATATACAGCGTAGTTATGTACGGCGCGGAACATAGTTATTGAAGCAGGTTGATAAGCGTAGGTTGGAGGCTATAGAAATGTGGGTGTTGAGAAGAATGGAGGAGGTGAAATGGACCGAAAGGACAACAAATGAGGATGTGGAAACCACGGAAACGTGGTCACTGAAGCAGGAGGATAAACGCAGATTGGAGGCTTTTGAAATGTTGGTGTGGAGAAGAATGGAGAAGGTGAAATGGATCGAAAAGAAAACAAATGAGGTACTAGGTATGGTGGGCGAGGAGAGGGGTTTGTTGAGAGAAATCCTATGCAAGCAGGAAAAATGGATGAAAGGCGTATTCAGTGGCTGTAGGATGTTGAGGACTAAGATAGAGGGGAAAATGTTAGGCAGAGGAAGCGGAAGAAATAGGTTGGGGATGTTGAAGGAAGGAAGGAATGAAATACATGGTAATGAAGAGGGCCTTGTTGTAGAGTAGGATGTCTGGTTGTATTTTGGTAAGAGAGACAAGGACATCGTCGCTGGACCGTTTGGTAGCATGTGTCCATCCAAATTCTAACTTAACCGGAATATTATCGATTATAATAATCCATAGGAAAACTCTGGCTTGAAATACGTTCGGTAATATTCCAAAAGAGTATAATTCCTCAGAAGATTTATTTCAACGTATTTAGATGAGCTAGCAGCTCCTTTTTGCTAAGCATACCCATATATGAAATTCTCCAGTCAATTTCAATGAAGAGCATCTTCTTCTCACTTTATCAATTTGGACCCAATATTGTCGGCTCAATATGCTGACACTATCCGCCAAAGTTCATTTTAATATATATTTTGTATCCTACGATACAAAAGACAGAGTAGAATATCGATAAAAATGTTTAGATATTTTAATGCCATATTTAATTGATTATTGAATTTTTAACTTTGCTGATGTTTTTATTTCTTTTTCTCTCCACAAGAGACAAACCTTGAACTCTTCTCACAAATTTCATTTCTGCAATTTGAACTGTTTTCTTCCGTTTTACTGAGGTTCCATGTAATATAATAGCAGCTCCATGTAATCTAATATAATAATAGCAGTTCCATGCAATATATCGTACAGCTTACTTCTGATACTGTTAGAAAAATCATGAGTTTTATGCGGCTGTCGTGAAATATTTTCCCTTCAGGTAGCCTCACGTAGATTTCAGAACCTATGCGAATTGATATTCCAGTGAGCAACATAATCACATAGAATGGAGAATCACGTAAAAAAGAGTGCTCAAGAGAAAGCGAGTCTCATGGATACTTGTTATTTAAATATACCGAATAGCGAAGCAACAACAGGAAATAGAGTGTCTAGCTTGCACCCACAAAATAGGGGATCGAGTCATTCGAGACTTCAAACTTTAAGTACCACGCGAGTACTCTGTCAGTGACCATAAATTGTTCAGGTCATACTGTGCCAAGAAGATACAGGAGGCGCTTAGCAAACCGTGACCTGTATAAGGGATTGTAAATATATTATTCACGCTGCTAAGGAGGGAAAAATCAATATTTTAAATAAATTATTCCCAAATATTTTCATGAATTATGTTACCCCCGAGGATATCCCAGATATTCTACATGCCGAAATAATGGCAAATGTAACAGAGGATGAACAACGAATTATCAAATAACTTAAAGATATTCAACCAATACTTATGTCCCGGGTCCCGAAACTATACCGACTAGGGAGTTAAAACAACTAGTTCCTAATGTCACCCAAATTCTTCAAGTGATATGTTACAGGTGCATACTGTGCATACCTATCAGAGTGCCAAGTCCCTGAAAATTGGAAAACTGCGCAGGATTCGTCAATTTTTAAAGTGGTGATACCGAGGATCACAGTAGTTATTGTAGATATTTTTAAATATTTTGTGCCCTACAATTCATCGATATGGTGTGTCGCAGGGAGTGAATACACACCACACTAATTTGGACCAAAGTATCACCCTACCGTGGTCGGAAAATGTGTTGTTGGATATGTGAATAGCCATGGTAATATAATTTATGTCTATTAAAACCTACGCTCAAGGATTGAACGTGTGACGTGTACGTTTATGTCTATGGTACATCCATTGAACATTTAGCCTTTTATTTTTATTTACTTTATCTATTTATATATACCCTGCAAGCCACCGCAAAGGTGTGTGGCAGGGGGTGGATACAAACCAGAATAATTGTACCCGAAAATTAACCTACCGCGGTCGAACAATGTTATTCTGATCCCTTATCGTTCGTGAGAAAAAAAGGCATCTGAAATCTATCTGATCTCCACTTAATCTCTCTAATTTTATTAACATGACCTCGCTTACCGTAGTAAAATGGGGGAAATAATGAATTTTCAACATGACTGCTAAAGAGACATCCTTCCAATTTACGAAAGAGCTTCAATCTGAAATTTAACCTTCGCTCCGTGAGTCATTCCAAGCCTAGCTCCACTAATAATTTGGATACGCTACTAAGTTCATCATAACAACATCTTTCAAATCTAGCTCCTCTACGCTGTACGCGACCCAATCCGGCAACTCATCCAACTTCGTGAGGATCCCATATACTTGCAGGATATGCTAAATGAGGCCCAACCAACGCCAGATAACATTTATCTTTGATCATTTCATTGCATTTACCTAGTGCTCTAATAATAAATCCTAATTTTTTGTGAGCTCGTCCATATATTCCCCATATGTGTATCACTCGGGAGAGATTGTGAGTGAGGGTATTGCCTAGACATTTAATTGAGTCTACACAATCCACTTCGGTGTTCCCGATGCAGTAGGCGTTCGGGTGGGAATCGCTCTTTTTCCAAAAACTTATGACTACGCAATTTTTGAAGTTTAATTCTAATTGCGCAATGTCACACCAGCATTGTATAGCATTATGGTCATCTGATAAAGCTCCTGCGTCCTCAGGATGCTAGACTGAGCGCGTATCTCAATAAACCTCTGCATCGTCGGCAAATAAACGTATCTTACTAGTGACTACGAAGTAAATGTCTTCCACATAAAGTAGGAATAAAAGAGGTCCGATAACACTTCCCTAGGGAACACCCGAAATGACTTCTACTGCATTTGAGCTAACTTTGACTACTCTTTGACCCCGACCATTCAAAAAGTCTTTAATCCAACTCAGGATGTTTTTATCTATGCCATATGCTTCTAGCTTTGTAAGTAAGTTCAAACCTATTTCTCTAACATCAATTTGTTGCTAAATTTGGAACACATTAATGTCAGTTTAATAATAGAATATCTCGACAGTATTGGCAGCATTAAATTCTTCAGTACCGGTTACACGATGCATTCTATTTCACGGGTGGTGTCCTAACACGCCTTTGCGGCGTCTTGCGGGGGATTGTGCAGATGTGCATTGATTCGTGGTGCGAGAGCAGGGGGTGGAGAGGTTGGGGGAGAATGGGCGGCAGGGGGAGGTAAGACGACAGACACAGATAGGGACCCTTTGGGCTCCTCTGCCGGGGAAGGATTAGTGGGGGGGATCGGGGGCAAGAGAGAGATGGAGCCCCTGACGCGAATTTCCCAAGAGGAGCTTATTTGGAACCCTGAGATGACGATCTCCACGGAATTTTTGCCTGGGTTCGCGGCCGGAAGAAAAATATTCTCACTACAGGATCTCTGGGGGGGGGTTGGGAAGGAAGAAGGCTAAGGGGAGTTGGAAGTCGAGATTGACTGTTAAGTCTTTGGTGAGAAGGAAAGAAAAAAAACAGAGAAAAGCGGTGATTAAAAAGGACGTGGACGAGTAGAATTTAGAGAAGAAAATTGCAAAAGATGCCACTGGTTCATTGTGGCGGGAAAAGGAGAAGAAAGTCGGTGTGGTTCTTATTAGGTTGAAGTAAGGCAATGAAGGGATGTGCAAGTTATCAACTGTGGATATCAACGAAATAGCGCATAGTTCTGCAGTCAAGCGGCCGGAAGAGGCGGAGAGCGGAATGAATGACAAGTTAATGCACCCTGCACTCCTCAAGGGTCGTGCCGCCGGCGCTCGGAATTTTCTCTTTAGATTTTCAGTATTTCGAATCAGTTACTTACAAAGGTATTTTTACGGAGAAAATTATGTTTAATTTGATCATATTCCTACGAAAGATTCTTGGCTAGTTTAAACACTTGTTCGTGCATAAGGGCCGCTTCGCAGCGGTGTTCAAATAAATTGAAATTTTTGCCTTTACCTCGTTCTTCTCCACTCGCGTCATGCGAAATGTATCGTCGAATTTACACTCACTGAAAATGCAGCGTTTTAAGCACGCGAATAAATGCCAACATTTATAGAGTACCTACTGATAGGCTTGAACACATTTAATTCAGGTACCAAAGAAGTTTCTCCACGGAAATGGCCTCCAATACATCAATTGGAAACCACCCAAAAATATTTATTCTTCTGTTTAACTATATATTATTTCGGAAAATCATGCAAAAAAGTTTCGCAAAAAAATGCTCATTGCATCCATATTCCTTTATATGTCAGTCCCTTAAGGTTCTCATGGAGGACATGTTTGCGAATAATCTAAGGGGGGAGGGGGATGAAGGTGGGTTGAGGGGTGGGGTCAGCTACCTTGGCACAGTGCACAGATGCAAACCTATCTGAGATAATTTTATCATTTAGTTTTTATAGAAAACTCATAATTTGGTATATTCAGGGGGCACGGAGTCAGGAGCTTCAGTGCGAGGTCCTCGTATGAGGTCCGTCAGTGCCCTACAATTGAGACACAAGAAGGCTTTGGTTTTGTTCAAGTGAATATTATGCTAAAATCGCGATTTCAGTAAATTCGCATATAGAGGTTTAATGCAATATTTTTAAAACGTGACAGAAAAAGCTTGAAAGAAAATCTGACTTTGCAACCTTTGCTAAAATCGCAATTTACTTATTGCCGCATATTTTTTCTTAAATGATACTGGGTCATATGCAGAAAAATAGCAGGGTCAAGCATAATTTTGGCAAAATTGGCATTTTGGTCTATATTTATACTATCATACTACTCACACGAATATTAATATCACTTGCGCATCAAAATACATTTTTTATTCCGCTAATAATAGCCAAGAGGACTTTTTATATTGCAGACAGCGTTAACATTTATACATCTTCCGATGTTGATTCAGATTTTCTGAGATTATCATCTGATTATTATTTAAAACATAATGTTATATGAACCGAGCTCATTACAGAAATAATGTAAATGATATGAAAAAGTAATGAATGACAATATAAAGAAATTAAGGCCCTCAGATAACAGGAAGTAAAAGATAATGTTAAAGTTGGGAGCAATGAGCTGGATTAGGCAGAACAGTTGAGCATAAAGTAGTGAGGGCATTTGATGAAGAACAGTTTAAGGGAATGCAATTTGTTCAAAGAAAAGGGAATTGATGACTTGGAGCAAAGGTAAATGTGTAAAGAAAAGATTAGTGAATAATTTTATGTGCAGTAAAGTGTATTTTATGGCTCAGAAATAACTTTGTTGAGGCAAGAGGATGAGCGTAGATTGTTGAGGCTGCTGAGATGTAGGGATGGTGTACAAATTAAGGGGATGGAAGGAAGAGAAAACTCACGGTGAGAGAAAAGAGAAGGTTGATGAGAAAGATTTTTATGAGACCTGAAAAAGTGGCTGCAGATCATATTGAGAGTCAATATGATCTGAAGCCATTACTGGATTGATCGATTACAGATATTACTGTAGTAAAATGAATGAGACTGTAAATCGTTTCGCTTGCTGTAATTACAATCAGCACTCGTACCTGGAGCATCATTTTACAATGATCTCAAAAAAAATCTTTCTCGCTGAGGGAACATCATGTGGATCTAAATGATCAATCTCAAAGGCAATAATTTATTCTCGCGGCGGACGGCAATGAAGCCACCCTCTCCGGGCGTTGAGCGACATCATCGAAAGAGATGCCCCGGAGTGCTCTGGAAATAGCGACCGGGGAGTGCAAATCGGGTGTCCACGCTGTCAGACGAGAGTTTATGGCTCCGAGTGACACTTGGCAGAGACACGCGCTGAAACCCTTCCTCTGTAGCGGGACGGTCGAACACATTGGATTAAGCGGGACCGACGAAGGATTCGGGGGACTCAGCCAGCCGCCATATTCCACAAACCCTACATCGATTCGACACTAGCGAGGGGGAGGAAAATGTTGAAACTGCGTATAGAAACCGATCACCACTGGAATCTTAAAATCCAGAGAGGTAATTTTTCGCAATAGACGTACTATTCGTGATAGTGAGGATACGATTAAATGGTATTGTATTCCGCGACAAAATAACTGATAATTATTATTTGCTACAAGTTTAGGAGCCAATTATGGGATTCTGAGCATCATTTATGCGAAAAATTTTTAATGTAACGTAAGTAATTGCAAAAGGAGCTGAATGGCCGCCGGCAGCATTTCCTGGACCATGTTCTCCTTACAAATCTAGAATTATTTTTAATTTCATAACGGGGTATATATTATACATATATATATATATATATTTATTTATTTATTTATTTAAGCACCCCGTAAGCCAATTCTCGGATGGGTGGGAGTGAATACACATCAGATTAATTTTCACCAGAAAATTATTTTACCGCAGTCGCACAAAATTATTCTGACCCCTTATCGTTCGTGAAATATCGCACATAACATGAAAACTCTGTAATAAATTATAGTTAGCTCATATCCTGTATTCTTAAATCAACAAGGAAGGAAAACAATCAGTGATAGGTTTAAGATTTGAAGAACAAAGAAAAGGAGTTTCCTATGATCGAATGAATATCAAGTAGGATCAACCAAGGATGTTTTCGGCATATCGCCCTGCAAACCACCGGTAGGGTGTGTGACAGGGAGTGATTACACACCAGTATAATTTTACCCAATTATAATGCTACCGCAGTCGAATAATGTTATTATGATCCTCTTTCGTTCGTGGAAAAATTGACATCTTAAATCCATCTCTTCTTCACCCTATCTCTCTAATTTTGTTGATATGATGTCGCCTACCGTAGTACGACGGGGTTAATAATACATTTTCAATATCACTGCTGAAGAGACGCCCGTCCAATTTATGCAAGAGCTTCAAACCTGTAATTTAACCTTCGCTCAGTGAGTGATTCCAACCCTAACTCCCCTAATAATTTGGAAAAGCAGCTAAGTTTATCATAGCAACACCTTTCAAATCTAGCTCCTCTACGCTGCACGCGATCCAATTCGGCAACTCATCCAACTTCGTGAGGATCCCATATACTTGCAGAATATTCTAAATGAGGCCTAAAGATAACATTTCTCTTTGATCTTTTCATCAAATTTACCTAGTGCTCTACTAATAAATCCCATTTTTTTGTTAGCTTGTCCACATATTCCCGGTATGTGCATCACTCGGGAGAGATCGTGAGTGACGATAATGCCTAGGTATTTAATTGAGTCTACAAATTTCATTTCTGTTTTCCCTATGAGGTAGGCATTCTGGAGAGAATTGCCCTTTTACCAAAAATTCGTCACTACGCAATTTTTAAAGTTTAATTCTAATTGCGTAATGTCGCACCAGCATTGTAGAGCATTAAGGCAATCTGACAAATCCGCTGTGTCTTTAGGATCATGGTAAACCGCTGCATCATCGGCAAATAAACGTTTCATACAAGTGACTACGGAGTCAATGTTGTTAATATCAAGTAGGAGTAAATGAGTTCAAAAAGTCTTTAATCCAACCCCGGATATTTTTATCTTTGCCATATGCTTTTAGCTTTGCAAGTAGTATACTATTAGGTACTTGGCCGAAGGCTTTCTTAAAATCCAGAAAAACCGCGTTCACTGGAGGATTAGTCTCTATTGAAATAAGAATATCATGAACAAAAAGCGCAAGTTGTGTCTCGTAGGATCTACCTCTTCGGAAACCGTGCTGATTTTTCATTAATAACGTCTGATTATCGAGTTGTATCACGATCGAACTGGCAACTATATGTTCCATAGCATTGCGCGTAATGAGTGTGAGGGAATTAGATGTGTGATTGTTTGGTTTCTCCTTGTCTCCGTTTTTAAATATCGGTGTTACATTAGCCGTTTTCCAATCTCTTGGGAACCATGTTCTCTACCAGCGACTTCTTAAATATTATTTCTAGATATGACGTGATTTTTGAAGCTAGATCCTTAAACATACGAGCGGGTATTTCATCGGGCTCGGAAGATTTATTAGGGTTAATATTTTTAGGGAAACGTTCTATTCAATTATACGATATTTCAATTTCGGGCATCGGTTGACTGGCACGATTTGGTAAGCTATCGGAGGTACCCTCTGAGATATTGGTGAAGACACTTTGAAAGAAGGAATTTAATAAGTTAGTCTTTTCCAAACTGCTGGTTACTCTTTCGCCTTTATCATTTTTGAGTGAATTAGCAGTTTCCCTGAATTTCCTTGAACTTCTCTGATGTGTGATAAAAATATTTTTGGATTCTCTATCAAATTTTCCTCCAACCTTTTCCTTTTGAATTCCAATAACGCTTTCAGAAATTCTCTCTTAGAATTCGCCCTAGATATCTTATAATCATAAGTGATCTCATTCTTTTTGTCGTCAGAGAATTTATCTCTAATGTTTTTCATCTTCGCGTGACATAGCCTTTGAGTCGTAATGCATTCTTACATTCGCGTTTCCCACATCTAGGTTCCCTTTTATCTTTTATAAATTTAATGGGAATTCACTTGTTCATTGCTGAGCGCGTGATGCCAATAAAGTAATTTCACGTATCCTCAGTATTTCGGTGATTACTATCTTTCTTGACAACAGCAAATTGGTTCTGTACCGCTTACTTGGGTCATTGTAGCTCCCTTCTTTAAACAGATAAATTTTTCTTTTAGGCTTCTTATTTCGGAACCCATGTAGCGAAAACTTAGCATTTACTGTTCTATGGTCACTAATTCCTTATATATATTTCTATAGTTAAGACTTTTTCGTCTATATTCGTTGCTAACAAATAAAGGATATTATCGCTCTTATTTGGCGAAGTGGCAAGTTGATTCAATGAGTTCAACGTAAAAGAATTCTCTAAGAAAAGGAGCTCCCTCATTCTGGGGCGGAAGAGGAAGGGTAGACGTAGGTAGGTAGAGGGGAGGCGGCCAGGTCTGAGGGAATCCCGGAATCGGACGGGACGAGGCCCTCCTCGAGGGCTGTCGAGGAAGTCAGTTTCGAACCAGGGGCGTCCCGGAGGACAATCAAAACCCTTTTTAAGATTTAAGTACTTCCGAAGCCCGATTTTATTTCGACAGCTAGCGAACAGAAAACAAAAATATTTCCCTTCCGGTCCCCTAGAAAAAAGTCCTCATTAACAAAAATTCTGAGTGACTGCAATTGCTAAGGATGAGAAATAACAAAAAAAGGGTCGCATCCTTTAAATCGCATAATTATGGGCACGCTAAGAAAGATCATCTATGAAATTTACAATCTCCAATCTGTTATTACGCCTGCAGGTTATGATACCGACAGAAAGCTCAAGGGAATGAAAGAAATGAATGGGCTTGGAATCAAATTGTCAAACGCAAATGTACAAACTGGCGTAAGAAACAATCATTGAAAATATTTTAAATATATTATTTCCTAAACTGGTTCAATCGAACATATAAAAAAGCATTAATTTCAGTACATTTAGCGAGCTCTCTCAATGAAATTGAAAAGCTTTAATGAAAAAAAAAATTTAGTGATATGTACATGCACATATGTACATATCACTTATGTGCATACACATGCACATATCAAATAACATTAAAGTTTTTCCTCCACTTGCCGTCACAGATTTCTCTACTTCACATTCTGTGAATCTTCTTAACTTAACCTCAACTTAAGCTCTAACTTAATCTGAACTTAACTCAGCTTCAATGAAAAACCTCGATCTTACGTTGCCCGTGTCGAATGGAAGTTCCTACCCTTCGCACACAATAACAATACTGATTCCCAGACATGTTTGAGCGAATTCTTGCAAACTTACTTTTTGCTTATTGAATGAATAATTAATCACAACATTTCAGAAGTAGTTTAATAATAAATATAGATGGTCACGACTTGGTAACGGCAATCGCGACATTCTCTGTGGCGCGAGGACGCGCTTCAACCTGGTGCACGACGGGAAACAAGTCATCCGAGACTGGGGGCTGAGACAAAAGATGCCCTACCAATGGAAGGTGGCCCATGATGCCTCACGTAGCTGTTCCTCAGTTTTTCCTCTCATTCCAACCTATTTCTATCCCCATCTGTTTGCCAAAATTAACCAATAAAATATCAAAAGAGCTTCATGTGTGTTGCGTTCCTAAAATCGAGTTAGCGCGAGCATACCTTGCTAAGGACTCACATCATATGATTAAAAATAAATCCAAAATATGTATCTTTTTAATTCCACGCAGTGGAACTTTTGTTACATTTTTTCACAACTATAACATTTTTATCTAGAGTGGCCCCAGGAAGGAATGAAAGTCAGAGGAGGGTTCACCAAATCAAATAGGTTTTTAAATTACAAAACTTGAGTTAGCCAGTCAACCAAGAGGTTACAGCCATTGCTGAGCGCATTGGAAAATCAGTGAGATAGATATGGGATGAGAATCACTATAACTAAAGCAAATAATAGGCTATTTTTAATAAAGGGGAAAACTAACTTAAATATTTAAACAGAAACTCATAAATTTGAACAGGTGGAAGAGTTTACGTGCCTCGAAAGTGTATCGGAACCAAATGGCCTAAGTAGTAGGGATATATGAGGAAGAAATGTGTTAGGCAAAGATGCTTCCACGAGGAGGAAGGAATTGATGACAGGGACGTTGAGTAAGGATGTAAATGCTCGTTAAATGCAAAATGCTCGTTAAAACATTGATATGGAGCATGGTTTTGTACGGCGCGGAAAGATGGCCATTGAAGCAGAATGATACACGTAGATTGGAGGCTTTTGAAATGTGGGTGTGGAGAAGGATGGAAAAAGCGAAGTGGACAGAAAGACAAACTAATGAGGAGGTGCTTGGAATGGTGGACGAGGAGAGGGAATTGTTGAGAGTAATCATAAAGAAACAGGAAAGAATTAATGCAAGGCGTATTGGTTGGTGAAGGAATGCTGAAGACTGTGATAGAGGGGAGAATGTTAAGCAAATGAAGGATTGGAAAATGATAGGGGTGTTAGACGAAAGAAAGGGAGATGTTTTTGGAATTGAAGAAGAGTTTATTGTAGCATGGAACGTCTGGTTTTGTATTGTTAGAGGAAGCTGAGAATGGTAGAAGTATATAGTCTCCGTCAGTCAACACCTACCCAAAATGATAACAGAATATCAAATGCACTAAATAAATTTGGCTTAATCTAAATAGCTTTCATTTTTTTCATTACACAATTTGGGCATGAGATAAATGTAAATCTGGCACTGTCGGAGAAATTTAAAACCTCAACGAAATACACTGGTTAAAGCACGTCGCAGGATCGTGAACAGAAGTGTAGATTAGTTAGTGATTTCCCTTATGATAATGAGAATATATATTTTGAGACCGCAATTAAAAAGCATTTGTAGCCTCAGGGGTCGGATTCTCTTTCCTGAATACCCGAAAAGGGTTTTGCATAATCCGTCGCGCCGCATGCATTAGTATTCAGGGTGAATTCTGCGCCAGAAGTTACGAGAGAATGGACAGTTGGAAAAACGGAAAACTATTAAAAGTTCATTCCATGCATACAGGATTATATTTCAACATTTTATCTCTAGAATATTAAACATCGTTCCATAAAATACCTAAAAAATTCTTAGGCTTTCACTTCATAAAAGTTTTTTATCATTCAAATTTTACAAATAATAGAACACTTTTGTGGAATGTTACGACAACAGGAGCTAATTTTAAACTAAATGTTGTCAGTACGAATACTGTTGGAACTATTATTCATTATAATTTACCATAACACTAATAATTGTACGGAATTGTGGAGTTTGGAACCATTCACCAAATTGGTCGATTTCGAGACTTTGACCGCAAAATGCACCTGAATATATGTAATTTGCAGCATCAAATTGTATCGAATCCAATCAATGAGATGTTGTTCTCTCGCAGGATCTGATCCAACTACCAAATGATGAGCCTCTGCAGCAGTGATGCGTTAAAGGAGCTCGAGTTCCACCCACTGGATTTTGAAGTTTGCGCACCCGTTGCAGAGCTGAGTTTCAATTCAATGGCCCGTCGATTAACGGGTCGTCGCTTAAGGTCCACGTACGCTGCGACACGTCAGCTCTGGAAGAACTTCAACGAACCCTATGCACAATTCCACCCTCTCTTTCACTCACAGGCCTCTCGTGCCTTGGCTCCCACGCTCTTTACTCTCCTCCCCCGTCGTTTAAAGCCATCTACAATCTCCAGCCCCCCTGCTGCCGGGACCAATTTCACCTAAATTAAACGTAAATTCAAGTTAAAACTAAGTTAAACGATTAAATTAAAGGGAATAAACTAGAGCAGGTTGAACAGTTTGCCTATATATGCAGTGTTTTGGTCTAAGAATGCCAAAATAGGAGGGATGGAGAGAAGGATAATGCGTTAGGCAAAGAAGTAATTTGCAAGGAGGAGGGAGTTGACGACAGGAATGCCGAGTTGGAATGATCAGAAAAGATTGGCAGAAGCGTTGATTTGGAGCGGGGCAGTGTACGTTGCGGAAAGTTGGTCGTTGAAGCAAGATAGTAGGCGTAGACTGGAGGCTTATTAGGTGTGTGGCTTTTTATATAGGCATACGTCCATGTAATAGTAGAATGCTTCTTCTTACTTTTCCATTCTGCATGACCTGTCTTATTATGGTGAAGGTCTGACCTAAAAATAGTTGTGGAACGTTTTTATTCCCTTTTTCCACATAGAAAATTACTAGTTTATTAGGTTAATTAACTATTGTTTTGCATTGATTCTTCCTCCAGCTCGTATACAAATTTGCACGTTATACAGGGTTCGTCCGGAAAATAAGTGTCTTGACAAATAAGTCTTTTTTGACAAAAGGGGAGTCGTCCACTACGAATTTGTACCTGAACGACAAACTGTTAATGCTGCATTTTACGTCCAAGTGCTCGACAGGCTTCGAAAACGAGTCGCCCGCGTCCGGCCAGCGATCAAAAACATCTGGCGGCTGCATCACGGCAATGCGCCGTCACACACCGCGCTTGTCGTGTCGGACTTCTTGGGCAAGCACGGCGTGGAAACGCTGCCGCACCCACCCTACAGCCCGGACTTGGCACCACTGGACTTCTTTCTGTTCCCGAAGATAAAGAGGAGTTTGAAAGGAACGCGATACGGGACTTTGGACGCCGTCAAAGAGGCCGTGACGACGTGTCTTCGAGAGGTTCCCGATGATGCCTTCGCGGGAGCGTTCCAGGAATGGGAACGCCGCTGGAACAAGTGTATCGACTCACAAGGGTCCTATTTTGAGGAATATTAGCTTAAGATATGTAAAAGTGCAATAAATTTTTTTTCCTGAGCTCAGTACACTTATTTTCCGGACGAACCCTGTATGCTGGTTTTTAACTGAATATTTTTTCCATCTCCCTTCCTCTTCTATGTCCTCCCTTATCACTTATCTATCCCACCTGGTACTCGCACTCCCAGCCACACACATTTTTCGTGGATCGCGTGGTATTTATGTCGATGGGCGCATTTACCTCAAGATGTTCGTGTGTAAGAGGAAGTCACTGTGATCTCTCACATCATATAACTCACTCAAAGATCTTATCCTCTAATACGTAATCTCCTCAAGATTCAAAAACATTCAAGTCTTCTTTTTCAGCCACCATACTCCTCGATAATCGCAAAACGTCGTTCTTTTATCAATACATATTGTCTTGACCAAATGAATGGTGGATGAAGAAGCATGGAAAGAGTAAAACGGACGAATAGGAAATCAAACGTATAAGTGGGGGCCATAGAGACAGAAGAGAGATAATCGCGGGAAAAAATCCAAAGGAGGCAAGAAAGATAGGTTTGGAGCAGTTTTTTGACTGGCGGTGAAATGGTGTACGAATGGGAAGAACGACAGGAAAGCGATCTGGGGGGAGGAGAATAATCGGCATGTTGGACGCTGTCCTTGGGGTCATCAGAACACGTTTAGAACTTCAAGTCTTCAAATATGTCGGAATTAAAAGCCCACGGGGTGGGTCAATGTACAGGAAAGTGCCAATATATAAAGCTAGGAACGGGCAATAATTGATTAACTATGGTTTCCCTAGCTCTTTCATGATTTAAATTTTCATCCGAAAAATATCCATTCACAATTAAATTTGTTCCAATAATTTGATTATATTTATGTACTTTCCGTGATAGGTATAGCGATCGTGAATTTGATTTTCTCGGATTTCCACCTGTGTAAACGTTTTCTGTCTCTTTTTCCACGCTAAAAATAATTTTCCAAGGTGGATTAACACAATGAGAGCACGAATCAACGCAATCTTTTCATCACGGAGATGCCAATCACTGGAGAGTCACGAGACTTCCTCAACTGGGGGTTGCCCGGGGTGGGGGGCGGTTTCGAAAATTATCAATTTCCCTCCGAGTGTGCCGACCCCTCCCCCCTCAACGCCCACTCTCGAGCGGCCGACCGACTCCGAGCGGGCCAATGCCCTCCCTCCTCACCGGTCGACCCCCAGAGACTCCACCCGAGATGAAAAGTCGACGCACCAAATTCTTTCGTTGAGGGGATCCAGCACCCGAGTGGCTCAAACCACACAATGATTGCTAATGATTTTCCTTTGACGACGTGCCCGGAGGGCCTGAATGGGGCCTTTGTTTAGGCAGCCGAGCGGGTGCGGGTGCACTAATTATTAAGATTTCCTCCAAAACAGCTCCCTTTCCACCCAAACAGCCTTCCCCCTCCCCAATCCTCGGGAAAACGGAATCAATAATGACCTCCCACACAAAATCCCCCCCCATCCTTCATCCACCCACCCTCCGTCAAATGATTTATCGATTCCTTGTTCCCGGGAAATGAGTCTGTCCCCTCACCCCTTCCCCTTTCCATCAACCCTCTAAGGGATCAGACCCTAGGGAAGGAGTGAGAGACTTGCAAGTCGGCAGTGGTCGGGGTGAGGTGAGGTGCTCCAAGTGGCCAACGTCTTTTCCTCCACTCCACCCCTCCCCGCCCACTCCCCCCTCGCGCCCCACGTCCCCGTTGAGGGTGAGGAAGGTTGCGATTTCTGTATAAATTGCGTCATCGACATTTCTTCATCATTGGGGATAAGCACAACACAGGATATAGCTGTATGTATTGTTATTGTATGTATTTTGTACACCTGATGTATTGTTATTACACCTTAACAGTTTTGATGACGCTCCACAGCTTGATATGACGTGGATTGAGTAATACAAGAGAATATTATTCTGGCTAATCATAATTACTGCCCATAACTTCTTCGGGATTAAGGGGAACAGTAGTAGTCTTTCAATTTCAATTATTAGAGGCGCTTATTTCCGGACTCCCGTTGATGCTTTGGTTTGCCACCAGCCAGGGTGTGAGTTGCCCCGTTTCTTCAAAAACGGGGGCAATCGAAGGAAATCAAAGGGAACGGAGTGTATCTGGGCAAGTTATAGCGTGACGGTCATATTAAATGTAGCTATAAGGAAGATTTGAAAGCGAACATAATTCCATAAACATCAGTACGTTTGAAAAATTATGATAATTGAATTCAATAATCCTTCCGCCCTCGGGATGCATAATCTAAAAGCGGGTGAAGCAATTCTCGATCGATCAAAACAGTCCTATCTGATAGATCGATTACTTATCTCAAACGTACACTTTCCCGCAATGACTAATTAAAATAACTTCATCATTGGTCGTTCAATCCTAAGATTGGTTGGCTGCAGCGCTCCATCCTACCTTATCTGATTTTAATTGGCTTACTTCCTGGTATTTTTTGCTATGTACTTTCTTCTTTATTTCTCCCACGTGTTTATCCCTTGGCCTTCCTCTTAGGACTTTTCCTTCTATTTTTCCTTCTGTTGTATTCTTCACGAATCCATTGCGCCTCAGGGTGTGGCCAATCCATTCTTTGGTTCTTCTTTTCTCTATGGTGTTCCATAATGTCCGTTCTTCATCTATTCTACAGTATAATTCTTCATTTTTTATTTCATCCGCCCATTTAATCTTAAGCATCCTTCTCCAGCACCAGGTTTCGAAGGCTCCTAATCTTTCCTGGTCTAAGTTTCGAAAGGTCGATGTTTCTGACACGTGAGCTCCATACGAATGTTATCACGTATTGTTTCCTCCCCTTTAGTTCTATCTTCTTCGAACACAGCAATTGTCTTTTCATTGTGAATGCTCTCTTAGCTTGAGATGTTTTTCACTTGATGCCTGTAGTACTTCTTCCATCTCACGTGATGGTACTTCTGAGATAGCAAAAAACCTACATGGTCTCTTTTGTTTATAAACAGGGAAAATATAACAGAGCCATTCCTATTAGTTTGCATTAATGCCCAAAACAGTGCGGGAGTTTATTCGGGACCTCCCCAATGTCCTATTTTTAGTTTAAAGTAGTTACTAAAAGTAGTTTAATTTTTTCTCAGATGTGACGCTGTTAGTGAAGACATAATTTCCTCTACTGAATAATTTGGGTCAATATAATATGATGACCTTAGAAACAAATATAACCGCAAAAAAATAAAAAAAATACCACCCATGCTACTAGTGCGAGTAAATTGAAAATTATCGAAGAAATTTAAAATCAAATAATAACGTTCAAGTGCCTAAATCAGTTGGTATAAAATAAGGGTACAATTCTTGAGACATGTTTATACCGGATTTTATAAAGACGTAGTAATTGCATAAGAAACTATTAAAATGCACCGCCCTTGCGGCAAACGAGAAATTACGATAGCAAATATAAACATACTATGTGTTTAGAAGTCAAGGAAATGATAAATAGTGCATATGTCGAAAATTAAACGATAGCGGAATTAGAGAAGCTAAGATGCGTATGAAAAATACATTGAGTGAGATCTGAACAATGCGATGAAAGGCGGTTGAAAGAACAGTGGAAAAGGAAGAAGAGGCTGGAAATTAAAAATAAAGGAAGGAAAGAAATGCACAATTTCTCTTCAGCTTACTTCCTATTGACAAATCCATCACTCGGACAAAAAAATGTTTTGAATTCATGTTACTAATTATGCATTAAATGAAAAGTTTTCAATCCTGAGGTCATTTCTGTAGAGGTAGAGATTCTGTAGAGATAATAATAATAAGGAAAGATGGTGAAGGAGTTTCCCCAATCACAACTTTCCTTTTTTTATTGCGGAAGCAAATACAAAAGAAATAGCACACACAAAAAATATAGCATGATATGTTGAGGGGGTTCCTGCTCACGCTTAATCCCCCTTTAGTATTCTGATATAATTAACATCAACTACACAACATGAGAAAAGACATATCAAATAAGATGACATAATAGTATTAAATTACAAAAGTAATCAGAGTTGTAGAGGGTTGGATGACAAGAGTTATCTCCAACGGCAGAATTTTTACGGAGAAGAAGTTGCGCTTGCGGTCATACGAATGGATAGCTTGGGTCATGCTTGATAAAACACTGCTGATAAAGAAGTAGTCTACGCAAGCCAACTTTAATGGAGTAAAAATTCAGGTACATTAAGTAATTTGAGTGCTAATGGGTGGGGTATCACTACCAAGAAGAGGTGCGCTGGTTTCGTTTACGCTACCACCAAACTGCAATTTATTCGCGCATACGTTAATTAAACTGTTTAATTTTGGTGATTTATTTAATTAAAAAGAAACGTCAGCTAACTCATCGGATGAAGCGTAGCCGCGGAAAATTCACCGCCAACTCCGGGAATCCTTCCGCACCATTGGACGGCACGCTGGCTGAGTTAAGGGGCCAGAGTGCACATGACAAGACTATCGATCCAATTATGTGGTGCTCTTCTTTGAGGGGCGTGGTGTTTTTAAAACAGTTCGCAAAATGTGAGATTATTCTTCTTATGTGCGAACTCATTTCCTTAGGACGAAATAATAGTAAAGAAAGAGGAGACTGACTATGCACGGAGACATTAATACACATAATAGTAATGATAGCTCACCAACAGGAAGGAATATTTCCGCACTTCAGTCCAAAATCATCGGTGGCGTAACTGCTGTAGATCTCTCACGGGGATTCGCCTACAGTTTCCTGCAAAACAGAGAAATATAGGTAATTCTTGTAATAGCATAATTTACTGATTTGCAAAGTAGCTGTCATGCAAACCAGCACCTTATGCTGCCGTGCCCTGGGCGTGTACATTTGTATAAACATATGTATGTGCCTGTATGTTTTTGCTTATGTGCTATATTTATGCATGGATGCACCAAGAGTTCCTCGTTATACTCTCATCGCCTTCTTTTTTTCATAATCATCTATTAATCTCATCCTTTAAACGCTTTAAAATGTCGTATTACGTAACAATCATGTTTCGTTATCTTATATAGCTCCCCCGCAGCTAGGCACTTGAGTCGTTCAACAATTCTTAGAAAATCCAAAATATTTGAAAGACGTCAAAGGGGAGGATGGATGGTTGATACACAATTGGGATGACATCTTTGATGTGCGATTTAATAGGGGATGGAGAATTAGGAGACTCAGTAACGAGATCGGGCTTTGATCTAATTCTAAAAGAACTGAAAACTAATTAAGAAACCGGTTGACAGCAGAGAAGCAACTAAATGGAAACGAAAATACCTAAGAGATATTGTTTCAGCTTGAAAAGAGTTATACTAATTGGAAAAGGTGCTTGTTGATTTTTATAAAAAGTTACAATTCCTACTCCATAGAAAATACCACAGCAGCCTAATACGATTTCAGGATAATAAGGCTAACATTCCATGTATCCAAAATGCTAATAAAGAATCTGTAGAAAAGGGATGTAAACGACCATTTCTCAAATATATACTTTTAACAAGTGATCGTTTGGGCTTTAGAAATAAGTGGGAAGAACACAGTCCATCCTTGTTTTGATAATTAATATTAATAAAAGGTTTGAGAAATATCAGAATACCTACATTGCGTGTTTGGTCTTACATAAATCATTACAGATATTTGACTGGATCACTACAATCGAGATTCTTAAAACTACCGGCATGAAAGGAAAATAATGAGAGAAGTGATTCGAGCACCGTGCATGGATCAGGTAGTAGTTGTTAAAGGTCAAAGGGTAGAAGGAAGAGAGGTACCGTTCAGGAAAGGGATTATGGCAAAGATGCTTTCCGCAACCAGTTCTCTTTAGCATGTATGTACGATGAGCCATTAGGAAGTTCGAAGGAGGGGGAGAAGTTCAAGGTACATGCATTCCCATACTCAGATATGCTGCTCTTATAGCTAAAAGTGAAGAGGGGCTTTGGAGGATATCGTGATAAATGGAATACGTACTTATTTAGTAAACACAAAGGGATAATAAATAAAAAAGTTAAAATGATGGTGTATAACCGGAAGGACTTTTGTATGATCGAAATACAACTGGAGGATGAGGTTCTGAACGGGGTTAACGAGTTCTATTACCTTGGGAGAAGGATAACCAGAGATGGAAGATGCAATAAGGAAATCAACAGCAGAATATGGGGCCAAAAGAGTTCTCTTTATTAAGAAGGAGCAACTGAGCAGCAGAATTACTTAGATGTGACAACATATTACTACTTGGGTGTAAGAATAACTAAAGATATGTCCTGGGGAAAACAAATTCGTGACATTTACGGAATAGCAAACAAAAAGTTAGGATTCGATTTTCATGTCCTGGGGAAAACAAATTCGCGACATTACGTGACATTCGTGACTATCCTGTTATTGACTATTGTTCCAAATAAGTATCTTCTACGTGAGATTAACCTTTTTCGAGTGCAAGATCACACTAATATTTGTGTAGAGGTGTCATGATGGGGATTTTTCATGCATGGCTGGTGACCTAATACACCCCGCCACATGCTATTGTGGTGGCTCGCGGGGTATGATGTAGATGAAGTATGAAATGGATGTGAGGAAAATCTTCACCAAGACCTGCCTGGAGCACAGCGCTTTAATATTTTGAAAGAATAAATCGGCGGAGGAAATATGTAAACTGGAAGCGTTTCAATTAAGGACTTTCAGAAGAATGTTTTAAATAAATTGGGTGGAAGCCTTTTTATGGGAGGGAAACCTTGAAGAGAGTTAAAGAAAAGAGACTTCTGTGGAAAACTGGTTAGGAGAAGGACTAGAAATATGTTATTTAAATAAGACGCTAAGGTTTCCTTCTAAAAACGACAGAGGGGTGAGTATACGCGATAAAGATGAGAGGTCAAAAAGATATAAGAGTGTAATAAGTCAAATGATGGAAGCTATGAATAAAGGATGGATGTACTACCGGCAAACAATGGAGTATGCAGAACGGAAGGAGGAGTACATTGGCGAACTATGTCTAACAAACCACGACGTTGAGGAGTGAAGAGAAGTCGCAGACTAAAGAATTAATAATTGAGCAAACAGGATGTTTGTTGTGTGGGCAGGATGTGCGCAAAGAAAAAAAATGAAATTTACAGGCATGTATATTAAGAGGGGAAATTTCGTGGACGGACTGAAAAATCGTACAAAATTAAGTGATGTTTAATGCAGCCAGTGTAAACTTCCCCTATAAGAATACATGGTGGTGAAATATGGAAGTGTCATGATATGTGTCATTTTTTAAATATTTGCGGTATTTGAGGGAGTGCTCGAAGAAAAAATAAGCAATTGGGTGAGGAATGAATGGGTTATGAAAAACTATGGAATGGATTCACCCAGTACTGCCAGGTGTGTAGTGGGTAGGATATTCAAGCACAGCAGGGATTCTTTTAGATTAAAGTGTAAGCTAGCTTGTAGGTCAATTTTTGGGTCTCCAAAGTCTTTTTTGCCAAATTATGTAGCTTTAAATGAAATGAGGCTCAATGCTAGCAATAGTTCATTTAACATGAATTAGATAGCATCGAAGGGAAAATTTTTTAAGCTATTCAATATTAAGAAGAAAATGATCCTCGTTAAAAACTCATAAAACCGTAATGCCAAGAAAAAATTAACTGTATTGGTAGTAAATTGCCTAAGTTTAAAAAACAAAGTGTCAGAATATCATTACCTTATTCAAAGCACAGGCACAGATATAATTATTGGGACAGAAAGCTGGTTAACCACTGATATAACCACAGTGACTTTAGTGCAGTCAAAAATTATTGCGTCAGCAGGGCTTAGGTGATTCCGGATAATGGTTTGGAAAGCGTTTGGTGCTCAATTAAAAGTCCTCAGTCCAAAAGGATTTATTTATGCGCAGTTTACAGACCACCAGTGAAGAGAGTCAATTCAATACTAGAATTATATCAGCAAACCAAAGGTTTCTTATCCCAACACAATGATTGCGACGTTATAATCGGTGGAGATTTCAATATTCCATCTATTGACTGGAGCACATATAGTTTGAAAACGGGTGGTAAAGACAAAGATAACTGCAAATTGCTACTGAATTCTTTTACGTTGAACTCATTGAAAAAACTTGTCACTTCATTAACTGGGGCGATGATATTCTTAATTTGTTAACAACAAATATTCCCGAAAATGTCTTGACTATAGAAACAGTAAAAGGAATTAGTGACCACAGGACAGTAAATACTAAGTTATCGCGACATGGTGTCCGAAATAAGAAGCCTTAGAGAAAAATGTACTTCTTTAAAGTAGGGAACTACAAGGGTCTAAAGTGTGTGCTCCAGAATTAATTTGCTAGTGTCAAGAAAGATAGTAATCAACGAAATAATGAAAATACGTGGATTCACTTCCTTGAGACCACGCACTCAGCAGTCAACAAGTTCATTCCCAATAAATTTATAAAAGATAATTTATAAAGGAACATAAATGGTACAACGCGGATGTTAGAAAAGAGTTATGAAGTCAAAGGTTATGTAACGCCAAGATGAAAAATATTAGGAATGAATTGTCTAGCGACAAAAACAATTAGATCACTTGTGATTATAAGATATCCAGGGTGAATGAAAAGAATGAATTTCGGAAATAGTTTAGTAAATTCCAATACAAAAGGCTAGCGTGAAATTTGAAAGATAATCCAAAAGCTTTTGGCCATACGTCAGAGAAGTTCAGGGAAATAAATTAACTGTTAATTCACTCAAAAATGATAAAGGTAAATGAGTAACCAGCAGTTTGGAAAAGTCCTGCTTATTAAATTCCTTTTTTCAAAGCGTCTTCACTACTATCTCAGAGAATACCTCCGATAGCTTACCAAATCATGCCGGTCAGCCGATGCCCAAAATTGAAATATTATATAATTTACTCACAAAGCTAGAAGCATATGTCATAAATAAAAGTATCCGGGATGGGATTAAGTACTTTCGTAATGGTCGGGTACAAAGAGTAGTGATAGATTGAGTTAGCTCAAAAGCAGTACAGACGATATTGACTACGTAGTCACTAGTAAGATACTTTTATTTACTGATGATGCAGTAGTTTACCATGATATCTGTGATCCTGAGGATACATCAGCTTTGTCAGATGACCTTAATGCAATACAACGCTGTTGCGACATTAAGCAATTAGAATTCAGCTTTAAAAACTGCGTAGGGATGAATTTTTGGAAAAAAGAGCGATTCCCTCCCGAACGCCACTGCATCGGGGACACCGAAATAGAATATATAGACTCGGTTAAATACCTAGGCGTTACCCTCATTCACGATCTCTCCTGGCTGAAACACATACGGGGAATATGTGGAAAAGCTAGCAAAAAAATAAGATTTATTAGAAGAGTACTTGGTAAATGTGATGAAAAGGTCAAAGAGAAATGATGTGTCGCTGGTTAGGTCTCATTTAGAATTGCTGTAAGTATATGGGATCCTCACAAAGTTGAATTGATTGCAAAATTGGATCGCGTGCAGCGTAGAGGAGCTAGGTTTGTAAAACTTTGTTATGATAAACTTAGTAGCTTATCCAAATTATTAGGAGAACTAGGCTTGGAATCACTCACGGAGCGAAGATTAAATTGTAGATAGAAGCTCTTGCATGAATTGGAAGGCAGCAGTGATGTTATAAATGTATCATGGCCTCATCGTGCTACGTACGATAGGCGAGATCAAGTTACCAAAACTAGAGAGATTAAATGTAGATGAGATAGATTTAAGATGTCTATTTTTTGTACGAACAATAAAGGATCATAGTAACATTGTTCGACCGCGGTAGGCTAATTTATTCTGCTGCGGTAAAATTATTCTGCTGTGTATTCACCCCCTGCCACACACTCTTGCGGTGGCTTGCAAAGTATATAAATAAATAAAATATATGAAAAAAACAATAAATACTCAATGGATGAACAATAGACACTAATGATACACACCAAACCTTCAATCCTTGAGTGTAGGTATACTATATGTAATAGACGAAAATGATATTACCATGGCTATTTATATATCCATCTATTGATATTTAATGTAGTCGTGCATATATTGGACACATCAGAGAGCTTAGTCATTGCTTTAGTCTCAGCAATCAGCACGATTTTTTTAATGAGATCACTTAACACAGTTTTTTAAAGTTTTAATGGCTACTTAAATTTTCCACAGTCTTGATTTGTTTGGAAAATAAACGCGTTCGTCAACTATGCTGTGCGTCAAATGCACTCGCACTCCATCTCCGAGAGCGCATATGCATCATGTAAATCAAAGAGCAATTTTAAGAGGTACCATGCATATCCACTCTCAATCCATATTTATCCACGATTTGGTATTGAGAGTACAACTTCCATATTCACTGGAAACGTATCAAAACCCCACACCCAAAGGATATCCACGGTGGACACACCCACTTTGATTATTCAGTGGATAGACTAGCGCTGAGTGGGGATTCACCGCCCACATGCAAATCAGAAAGAAGTGCGTTACGTTGTTTTGGTAAGGTCGATAGGGTGGATGAGATGTGAATCTCCAAACAGATGTATGGGAAGAGAGTGAATGGTGTGAACGCGTATGTTTACACGATGGGTGAATATAGTATGTAGAATGTATGTAAATATACAAGAATTGTTCAATGCCCCGGGAACAATGAATTGGATAGGCCTTAGATGACTTGGGAGTGGATCGGGGTGTTAAAGTTGTTAAAAACGCTTTGGCATGGATTGTGACGCCGGGTCTTATACATGAATATATTAACTCCACCCTAACTGAGTACCCATGCAGCGAATAGCACGAAGGAATAACTGGAGCAAAGGCGGCATTCAATGGAGTAATCCACGGATCCACTATTTAACAAACATATGTACACTTTTGACACTGCTACTTTATACTTCTGATGCTGCAAATGGCAATTAAAGAAGCACACAGAGTAGGATTTCAAGTAGATGGAAGAGAAATTAAAATGTTTTTATGGCAGATGAAATCTCAACAACAGCAGGGAAGATCTACCAGCAACAATGAGGGCAATGGTCAAGGTAATTCAAGAACATAATTGTGAAATTCAAAATAAAGGAAACAAAGACGATATTTTGAAAAAGAGAAAAACTGCAGGAGGATATGCAATGGAATGGAAATTAAAAAAATAGAGTAATGATTCACGTAGGTCAGATGAAGAGTATGGTGGGACGGAATGATATCGATGCGAGAATGGCTCAAACTAAGAAAAAGTTCACCGCGAGGAGACATCATTTTCTAGTGTGTTCAACAAATGTATATTTAAAAACGAGAAAGTAATATTTGAAAGTAATAATTTGCTTATGGAGTGCGGTACTCTATGTATCTGAGACATCGTCCATTGGAGTAGCGGATAGAAGAAGGGAATGGAAGCCTTCGACATTAGTTGGATGACATAGGTCGAATGGGTACAGATGAAATGGGAAACAAAGTAAATATACGAAAGAGTAGGGAATTATAAGTGAACAGACTACACGATAATCACAGATTGGGTGACAAAAACTCTAGGCATAATGGATTCATTAAGTGGAACATACTAGAAGGAAAAATAGATGGGCACTCACAACGCGGAAACCGAGGGAAGAATACGTGAGGATCGAATGAGGGACGAGTATTGACATTGGGTGAAAGGCCAATCGGATCGAGGCTGTGGTCAAGCAATCTCATTATTGAATTACTGGTGATGATGACAGACATGTTACACACTTCATACTCAGCACTATTTCCTTCTTCCTGGTATTTTGCGCGTCCTACGGTCGATTTCATATTATGCATTGACGGATTTTGCATCAAAAGTCATTTTCCGGTGTTCGCTATTATGATTAAGATATCCAGATTGATCTCTTGACTAATATTAATTGCTAATGTGAAATAACTTTATTACTCTTTCACAATTAACCTTGATCAAAATTGAATTTACTATACTTTCATTGAAGACTTTAAAGATATATGCTAACATTGAGGAATATACGAGAGATCCTTCCTATACTTCCATAGCTACAGGGTTCGTCCGGAAGATAAGTGTACTGAGCTCAGGAAAAAAAATTTATTACACTTTTACATATCTTAAGCTAATATTCCTCAAAATAGGACCCTTGTGAGTCGATACACTTGTTCCAGCGGCGTTCCCATTCCTGGAACGCTCCTGCGAAGGCATCATCGGGAACCTCTCGAAGACACGTCGTCACGACCTCTTTGACGGCGTCCAAAGTCCCGTATCGCGTTCCTTTCAAACTCCTCTTTATCTTCGGGAACAGAAACGTTCTCTAAAAATTGTGGATCATTTTTGCAGTGATCCGCAAGTTGTGTCGCGATTTCCAAACGATTGAGTCTTTGATCATCACTGAGCACTTTCGGCACCAACTTTGCCCAAATTTTTCGCATCTGTAATTGGTCCCTAATAATCTCGTGCACTATTGTTTTTGGCACATTACACTGCTCTGCTATCATCCGAACACTAAGACGACGATCAGAGTTCAGTACATCGCGAACTTTTCGCATATTTTCGTCAGTGAGTGTCGTTGCTGGGCGTCCAGGCCGTGGTTCGTTGTCGACCTCTGCCCTCCACGAACATCTTGTGCCACCGATGTTTCTGGACATGGCTGACTCCCCGTAAGCCTGATTAATCGTACCGACAGTTACTGTAGACGATTTCCCAAGCTTTACCGCAAATTTGATGGAATAGCGCTGCTCCAAAAACTTCGGCATCGCGTTCCGTGACGTGGGTCGAGCGTGGAGGTTCGCGTTAACAGAGCTCCTCACTACACCACAGCTCAGAGTCGACTGCCTTTTTCAGCGTCGCTTGCCAACATACCCCCCTCCAATCGCAGCCCGTCAGAGCGGTGCTGGGCGCGCCTGGAGCGGCGGGAAAAAATCAGTTCACTTATTTTCCGGACGAACCCTGTATTCCATTTGTGTCCAACTACATGTTAATTTTCAGATTTAAAACAATGAAATATTATATTAAGCCTTCCTGCATTCGATGTCTCGGCTGAAATCCTACATTCCCTCTTTCTTCACAATCCACCGAGTCAACTTCATTTCTTCATCATACATGTTCTCATTTCAAAGTTATTGTAACCTGGAGTCATATTCTAGATATTTTGGTACCATGCAAGCCACGGCTAGGGTGTGTGGCAGGAGATGAAAACACAAAAGACTAATTTTGAAACTAATTTATAAACAATCTATATATTTGTATATTTACACGACAGACTCTATTTCCTGGGGAGCAGTTCCAGAAGAGGACTATTCCTTATTAAGAACTCTACACGAACTACAAAAGAGCATTCTCCCCGTGCGAGCGTGGGGATATCCTTTGATGTCGATGGCATGCATAAGCCATGAAAAGGGAAAGGTCAGGGTTTGCGTGAAAGAAGGCACCCACGCGGACGCACACGCCTCCCGGCCACGGGGCCAGGGGGGCGCGCATGCGTGCGTGGGCGGCGCGAGGGCGCGGGGGGGGGGGAGGCGATGCACGGGGACCGGCATATGCAGCCAAGAGTGTCTCGTGGAATTAAAAATATTAGTTCTCGGGGAGCACGGGGGGCACGTCCACCTCCCCCGGCGGTCCCCCTTTTCCCCTCTACTCCGCTCACGCGAAGGGGGGTCCCACGTGGGGGTCGAACGCCTTCCCCTTACGCTGTTCGCTCGCCCTCCAACATTTAGTGACAGCCTCTTACCCTAAAGGCAGGTGGCAGGGGGTGTGAGACGATCAGCCATTCAAGTAATAGGTGTTCGGTGATTAATGGCATTCGGGACGTTGTTTTGGTCGAGAGTGATTTCCTATGGTTGTGGTTTCCTGGAAAACTGATTTTCGATATCGATCGGTTCGCCTGTTATTTCCCCCTTAATTTTTCGCCATAGTCCCATTCGCCCTCGTGTAACGCGGCGCCAAAATCAATCCTTGTATGCAAACGCTGATGTGAAATGCTTTGCACTAAGTCGTGATTGTACGTTCTGATTTCTGTGTCTTCCAATCCAGACTATTTACCAGAATGGTACATATTCTGTTCGTCTACACGAAACTGACAAATTTTCTAACTTTATGGCGTGCACCTTCAAAATTAAAGGTTCGCCGTGCGGTTTTCCAAACATCCAACTCGTATTCAAGATGACAGCTCTAACAAACATGAGCTAATATCTATTGGTAAATTACTCATTTCAATATTGCCCAACTATTTCTTTTGATGGACGAGTTTCCTTGATTCGGTTCCACGGATATAACTAACGTCCTCTTCCGACGCCGATGGTATAGTGACGTAAAATCTCTGAATTCGTAGACTTCCTCTGCTCTTCCAAGGACGTGATGAATATTATATGGGCCAATAAAAAAGGGTATTCTGGTAATTCTGGAAAAGGGCATTCTGGAAATTTTATTGGCGGTAGTATTTTATGAATTTATGATCGATCATGATGGCGCCTTTCTTGCACATGACACAGAGTCATCAGGAGAGAGGGAGGTCAGTCCTGGAGTCGGAAGTGGAAGACTGTCTCTGGCAGCGGTGAGCGGAAGAGCATCTAAGACGTGGGCCAAGCGATTAGATCACAAAACCCCATCCCCGTCTCAAATAAATATCAGGATCTCACAGGAGGGTGAGTCCGGCGGCAACCGGTTTCCCTGCGGGGGCGAAGCCGGGGGGGGGGGAGAGGGAGTTCAAACTAGTTTGCAAAACCATCATAGAGATATTGAAATTTTCTCGCCGATATTTTTGTTTTCGAAGTTTCAATTGTATTTTGCTGCAAATCGAATATATTTCTAAGCGTAATGAGTGTGATACGGCCGGACCACCATCCCCTCCCACGACCATCGGTCTCTCAGAAATATTAAATCAAGCATCTAACCACGGTTATAGTCCACAGGATCGACACATAAGTAAAAAAGCAGAGACAGAAGGTCGTGTATCTTGCCGTGCCTGATTCTCTGCCACTGTATCGTCATGGAATCTGAACTTCTTCATGCGATATCCAGAAAATAAATGGGACTGTGGATAAAATACAAAATATCAAAATATTATTAAGCGTTTCCAACTTAATGTATCCTCTCCGATGCTTCGAATTCTTAGTGTTAGTTTCAATCCTTGCGGTCGTGTATCAGTAAATTACCTGCTGCATGTCATGTCACGTGAACCGAGTAAACTCAGTCGTTTGTTGATGTCGTCAATAGTGGAAACGAGAGAATCTGCAGCTGAGATAACATTCTCCTTTAGTGATGACGAGAATTATTTGCTAGAGGAGCAAGATTGGGCCCAAAGTCGAACGTCCCATCCGACACTATGGCGCTCTTTCCGTGTGACGCCCAAATGATACCTCCACCTTAGCCATTCGAACCCGGACCCTTGGGATGGGAAGCCAGCTGGTAGTCACCGCCCCAATCCGATTCCCATCAGCGCTTGGGTGTCTCGCCAGTGATAAATTTAAGGCATTTCAGGGTTGTGACATACGAATTGCGATATAATCTATCTTTTTCCCGAAAAATAACGCAGGTAAATGCAACGAGTTCCATCTTGTTATATTCTCCTATACATATGAACGAATAAAATGCACATACATAATCAAAAGTACCGAGCAAAGGACATAACTATCGTAATGTGAGAGTAACGATCAGTGCCGTTCGAACGCCAAGGGGATGTGACACTCAACCAAGCGTGGTACCGAAGGAACCCAATGCCAAGTGCAACCGAGAGGAAGTAGCGCTCATAGGCGAAGCATCTATGAGAGGCTCGCCCACGCTTGACTGCCCGCCACTCGCAGCCACAACACTCGCCCACACAAACGCACTTTCCGCGGAAACGCAATGAGTGAGTGGGTTCACTCTTGAGTAAACACCAGTGACTCTGAAGAAGAACTCTCTTTGTCTCCTTATGTAATCACGAAGAGGCGGCTGAAACAAAATGCTCGATGGTGGGGGGCCGCTGGGAATGCAGCCATATTCAAGGGATGAGAATACGAGTTGAGGATAGGGAGGATGAGGGGCGAAAGTTTTGAGCCGAAGGAGCGAGGGGCGATTGCGTAAACTCAAGGTGGAGAGAAGCCAGGGAAGTGGGCAGTGAGTGTAATGGCGAGGACACTCGACGCAAATGCATCCATTGGTCGGGTGGACTCGCCAATGAAAGGAACTCGTTTATCCGTGCAACGCACTTCGTGCGAAGACAAATAAATGAAACAGATGCTGCGGTCGCAATTGTCAGAGGAAGCAGTTTTAAACTCGGGAAATGGTCGTGAGGGTTACATTTTATATCATCCTTTGGTATTTTACCGTGAATCTAACTCCATTTTTTTTCCAACGGGAATTTTGATTCATTATTTGAGCGAATTAAATTGAAAAACGAGCGTATAGGGGTCAATCAAATCCGCAAATAAATATATTCATCATCCCCTCCAGTCTGCTGTTGCAAATCACTTCCTAACTGAACAATTTCTTCGTCACGCAGCACAGCGTGACATACATAATTCATTTTCTTCCCTTCCAGATTGAGGCAACAGGAAATAGAAAACATTTTCCTTCAAATATTATTTATGTATTATCCAATTCTACAGGTCCTCTACCAGCCCCCCCTTACCCGACCCTCTAAAGGTAAAGAAATCAATTAAATACCGAGTGTATTTAAATCAATTTTCGCGTATATTTAAACCAATTTTGAGGATTAATCTGAATTGAGTGATTAATGAAATTCATCAGTGATAAATTTCTCTCCTCATGGCTGATCATAGACATCAGCAAAGTGAGAGAACACTGGAAAGTGAAGATTGGTTTTTATTAGGTAATCTACCGGTCAAGGTAGGTTTTTGGATGGACACAATTATCAAGTAAACATTTTGTAACTCCAAACAAAACCCAATCCAGCAACCTACTCTACATCACGTCCCTCTTCATCTCTGTGTACATCTTTCCTCCCTTCATCCCGTCCAACATCCCTATCCTGTACCTGCCCTTTCCTCGCTTGTCCAACATTCTCCCCTCTATTACCTTTTTCAACATTCCACTACCGCTCAATAAGCCTTTCATCCATTGTTCCTGCCTCCATCGGATTTCTCTCAACAAACCCCTCTCCTCACCCACCATTTCCAGTACTTCCTCATTTGTTTTCCTTTCGGTCAATTTCACCTTCTCCATTCTTCTCCACACCCACATTTCAAAAGCCTCAAATCTACGTCTATCCTCCTGCTTCAGTGACCACGTTTCCGCGCCGTACATAGCTACGCTTCATATCAGAGTTTTTACGAGTCTTTTCTTAACATCCCTACTCAACGTCCCCGTCATCAACTCCCTCCTCCTTGAGAAAGCCTCCTTGCCTAGCGCAATTCTTCTCCTTACGTCCCTACCACTTTGACCGTGTTGGTCCAAAACACTTCCGAGATATGTAAACTGTTCTACCTGCTCTATTTTTTCCCCGCCTATTTTAATATTTAGCTTAGCCTTTTTCTTTCTGGAAAATCGCATAACCTTTGTTTTATTAATATTGATCCTCATCCCATATTTATCGCACTGAACCTCCAATTCACTCAGCAACGCTTGCAACCCCTTGGCTGACTGAGCAACTAATACTTGGTCATCAGCAAACCTAACCAATTTTACGAATTCCCCTCCGACTTTCATTCCTACCTCCAGTTCTTCCCATGCCTCTTTAATGAAGATTGGTACTCTAGTAATAATCTACCAGGCCGTGTTAAGACAGAGCTATTCGGATCGAGGAAATAGTCTTAAGTTACTCATGATATAGTATCAATAGTCTGATACTCATGGCCCAATGTGAGAGCATTACACAAATGTTCTATTTGCTTCTCCCCCTACGAGTGAAGAATTCCTGTGACCTCATTCGGTCAGTGTCATGGTTAAAAACCTACGAGGAATAAAAGGGGATGTAAATTGTGGATTATTCAGAAAGGATATCAAGGGGTATAAAATGTAGGAACGGTAAATACGCAAAGCATTAGAAAGCCAGGGATCAGAGAAGCATTAGAAGATAGTATACAAAAGGAAATGGAAAAATGTTTGAATCATGAAGTATGAGAAGGGAAGGTTTTAAAGATAACTGAATAATATGATTGATAAATGTATCACTAGGGTCACGGAAATGTGGTGGTAAGAGCAAGACGAGCGTATTTAGAAGGTCTAAAAAGAGGATAAAGTAAAATATCAAACAATTGTTAGGATTTAGAAGGGGAATATCATATCAAAAATCCGAAATAAGATAAAAAAGTTAGTAAAAGATTCCGGAAGGTTCCAAAAAAGTTAAATAATTGGTACCAGAACATGTTGAGCTGATCTAATAATATTATTATTGCACCTGCTTTAGTTTTTGAACTTCTACGTATTTTAATATTTGATTTTGTCTTTCTCTTTCTCAAAAACTTCATAAATTATGTTGTGTACATATATATTAACTCTCATCCCATACCTTTTGCAGCGACTTTCCAATGAGACCATTCATGCTTACAACCTCTTGGCTGACTGGAAAACTAAACTCAGTCATCCACATCCACTTAAGCTTGATTATCCACAAAACCGAAAATTATAGGAATTCCCACCAGACTTTTATTCTTATCTCCATTTTTCCTCACGCGCATTCAACTATTTTCTCCTCACATACTGCATCTTGAACACCACAGGGGGTAATGGACACCACTCTTCGTAAAGCACATCCGGACTCTCCATCAACTACTCGCACCCAAGCAGTCGGAGTTATTTACAGTTTGCCGATAAGCGATCCTTTGCAAGAGTTTCGTGAGATGATGACGTCGGAAGCCGTGCCTCTCCCGCTGCCGGGTACGACACACGGCCGATTGGGCCGAGTCCCATAGTTGCCAGGACTCATATTCTCTATTGTGTCCATCATTGTGCTTGGGAATAATAATTTAGGTGGTTTCCCGTTGCCTTTCTCAAGAGTGTTTTTAACGTGACACCATCACTTAATGGCCGCCATCACTGGGGTCAGACGCCTTTGCAGCCGCCTCACTGAGGTACAGACGCTGCGTGGATAACCTTCCGTCTGGCTCCTAACATTCGACTTATCTGGTATGGGTGGCCCTACCAGGAGCAATTATTATTACTCCCGCCAGCACAGCTCTAGGGTCATCGGAAAGCACAAACCTTTCCACAACGTCAAGGTCGTCGTCCCTTTAATATCAACTGAACGTTCTAATGCAGTCACGCCATCTTCAAGGAAGGTCAAAGGAGAGAGGGGCGAGGAGGGCATTCCCAAAGGGGCCAGTTGGAAGGGTCAGCGGTAGGAAAATAAATTGATTTCGGAAATATCAATGCTAGTCAAAATCACCAAATGTCCATAAATGTACCAGACATACTAATAGGAGAATGCAAACTTAAAGGAATAAAGTAGATTGTCGAATCGTTTGTAATAAATGATAATCCATACTTTCAGCCAATCAGTGAGAGTTTCTCTTATCTAATACCTACCAATAGTAGCAACTCTTCTATTCATTGCTTGATAATTCGTTGGAAACCAAGTGCGGAAATGTAAAATAGCTTTAAAATAATTATGGTGCATGCCTGTCTGATAACCTTCGAATGAGTTTCGAAAAATTGTTTTGATGCTTCCCTCGTTTGCTCCTGTTTCTCGTAAGCCGCTTACATTTGTTTTGCGAGGGCAATCGGAGAAATCTTAAGAAAACACGTTCTTGCCCGTGTTTTGACACTTTATAAAACTCGGGCAATCTTTCGTTTTTTTGAGGTTCAATGCGAACGGAAGCCGTTCCCGCGCACTCCAATATCAAGTTGAGTGGACGCGATTTCATTCGACTTCTAAAGGGCTGCCGAGGCGGGGAGGGGGAGGCTGGCGGTGGCATATCCTCCCCCGCAATGCGCACGATCAATCGCCGAGGGGGGCAGAGGATGACGGAAGGAAGGAAGAGGACCTCTTCCCCCCGAGGCCCCCCCCATTCCCCATCCGGCAAAGAGGAAAGAGTTCAACTCCCCTCCCCAGAAGACCAATCTGGTTGGAGATGCTCAGTTTCAAAACACGACTTTCAAATCTATAGAAGTCACTTGTACGATTCTCCCGTAATTGTTATCAGCCAGATTAATTGCTATGTTTTCCGATAATAATGGGTTTAAGAAGGTGACAGATACTCATGGGCTTCAATTTATAACCCTTTATCAAAATTAACAAACCATATTTTCTTTTTAACGGGACTCAATGACATTTAAAACCTTTAGATTTTACGATTAATCATCTCTCTAATATTAATTGCCCTCACGATCTTACCCACCTTAGTACGGAAGGGCTATGGTTACATTTTTAATATTATTACAAAAGAGATCCGCCGCAATTTTTTACAAGACCTTTATAATATCTAATTTAAATCTCAGTTCATGAGTGATTCTCAACCTAGTCCATCAAGTAATCTTGATACTCTAATGCCACAAATTTTTCAAAACTTTATGAAAATTTAGCTTCTTCCGATGCCAATGGTCTAGTCTGATTCGGCAAGCAAACCAACTTGGTGAAACCCCCGATGGATATGTGGCCTTCTAGTTACTGAAAGATAGCATCGCAATTTTGCCCTCTTGCCACTTGTCCTCGAACTCTTTCGATAAAATCCTACTTTTCCGCTAAATTTTTTGCAATTCCCTTGCCACGCATTCTTCCTCAGAACAATGCGTGCACTCACTCGCTCTTCCTGACTCATTCGGGCTGAGCATCCACACACTCCAGGAACTCGTTTTAGCTCTCTTAAAAAGATTCAAGAAAATGTTCAAAGAAAGGCAGCAAGACATTTACTCGGAAGGTACAAAGTAACAGATAGTTTTACTGAAATGTTGGATACACTGAAATGAGAGAGTTTGAAAAAAAAGAAGAAAAAGGAGTAGGTTAGGCACGATGCATAGAATTGTTAAAAATGACGAAGCTTGGGAAGATTTATGGAAAGAGATAGAAAAACCAAGCTTTAAGGGAAAAATCTATCACAGTTTTAAAATAAAAATACGAGGGACGCAAAAAACAAATAAGAAAATAAATACTCTTTTTTACACAGAACTATTATTGAATGAAACAAGCTGCCTGGAGTTTGAACCCTTTCCATCCAATTTTAGGAGTTTTAAAAATAAGTGTAAAGCAGCCACTGGGTGATAAACTTCAGTGATACTATTGTACTTATTAAAATATTGTTTGTATGTGATATGGACGGCGTGAAAAGTTGTATCGCGAAAGTGTGATGTGTTAACGGTACTTGATTTTGACCTCTATATGAAATTGAAGAGTGCGTGATTATTGACGGAGTGCGGCGATGGACGAAGCGTTGTAGGCACGTATGGTTTGAACCTAACCCTTGTGTGATGGTAAAGGTGCGGTTGGTAATATTTAAGTGCCATTGTATATCCGAGCATTGTGTCTCATATTTGTTCTCCTTGTGCATGTATATATTTGCATTCTAAAAGTGATCGTTGACCAGACTTGACCATTGCCTAATTGCAACGAGATTAATGTACATAATTATAATAATACATATTTATTGATCAAATTAATTTGATTATTGATTAAATAATTAAATTATTGATTGAATAATAAATAAATATAATAAAACTTCGCCTTACATTCCAATTTCTGCACACTTAAGCACAGATCCCTCCACGTGAAAGAAAACTCTAGCGTAGTAGAAGGACACGTCGAAGGACACGACCCTGGGAGCAGCAGCAGCTAGGGTGCCCCAACGAAGGGTTACCTTAGTGCCGGAGGGGTGGAATTCAAAGGTGGGGAGACGAGCGCCACCCCATACTGAGCGCCCCTCCAACCCAATGGAAGTAATCGGGACCTCCCAAAAACTCGTGGGAAGCAGGGGGAGGAACCACCGTAAAACATTTTAGACAACATTGTGGTTTTAGTTTGAAGTTGACATTCTTTCACAAACTCGTACTTAAAGTAGCATTTTGAAACACGTGCACAAAGGTGTAAATATTGATATATTATGTAAACATAAGTTCAACTGACTTTCACACTGTTGAGTTATTATGAACGTTTCCTCGAGAGCATCGAGTGTCATCTTAGCATCGGAGGCTGGCTCCTATGGAAATCAATCCGATGCTCTTCAGCTTCTCCATCGTGCCTCTTCCAGTCCCGTTCTCCGATGCCTTCCGTCCATTTCCTTCTATGGCTGCCCAACTCTCGAGAGTCCAAACCAGTCTTTCTTTCATGATCCAAATCCCAATGCATACATTTTTGTGCATATTTACTGCACAGTTATTCAAATTGGAAAATTGAACACATGGATAAGTTTCATACATTTTTGGATCTTGGTAGACACGAATGTGTACTGCAGCTGATGATGATTCTGGCACCTTCTTCTGTACCTTTATAACTAGAGGATGTTCCAATTTATTGGGTGTGTTTCATTCTCGAAGAACCTTGTCAGCAATATTTTTCTTGTGAAAGAGAACCATTTTTGTTTCAACTTCAGCAGCAGTGTTTGAATGCATGAGAGTTGTTTCAGTTATTATTAGTACTAGTATATTATTTAAACCAACTTTATTTTCATAAATGTGTTTTATACTGATGGAGCCATATAAATCATTCCTTTTGTTTAAACTCCCGAGCAAACAGTAAGGTAATTGAAGATTCACTGATAATTGTATTAATACCGCAATGAATTTTATTTTTCTATGCCAAAATGTCAACTGTAAAACGACCCCATAAAAATCCAGCATGCAATGCAAACAAAATTGCCTGATAAGAAATTATTTTACTTGAAATACGACGTTTATTTTAAAATAATGATAGGACATTTACAGAATGCTAAGGTCAATAAAATAAATATGCTGAGTTCAGTAAAAAAAAATTTTATATCAATGCCATAGTTTTTGAAAAGATGTATGATTTTATTTCGTCGGAGTTCTACAAAATAGTGAATTGCGGCAGGTCTTGAAGTGTCTTGGTAATACAGAAAAAATTTAACGATAGAATAAACACGAGTCGAAGTTTTGTAGAGGAGAGGTCTTGAGAAGAATATTTCCTTACTTCTTATTCGTTACCAATTTCGCTTTCAAAACCTATTGGTATATTTGTCGGTAATAGTTAATAGAAACCTACAGAGTTTGGAGTATTTTTGATTCGCGGGAGAGTCTTCTTTAGAGGCAAGCAAGTAAAGGGGCCTTGGGAGCGGTCTGTGTGCGCAGAGACGTCCGAAAACGAGGCATAGGTCTTCATTTGTTTGCACTCGTGCCCTCTGGAGCCGCTCCCCTCGCTATTTCCAGCGATTGTCAATAATGAGATAAAGTGTGCGATCATGCGGAGGCGAGTCTGTGATCATAATTATTATGTATTCACGGAAAGGCAGTGCGACCAAACTTTCATTATTTTTCCGTTTCATGAATTCAGAGCCCGGGTGCGTGGATGGATCCATTATAACGTTAATTAGCGCAAAGGTCGAGTAAATCACAAGGCATGCTTTAATGGATAGCCCTACGAGAATAAAATGCATGATAGCCATAGTATTGCTCGAGAAGTATATAATGTTGCAAAAAAGAAGCCCCCAAGAGTACACTCTATTGATGTAATTTCTATTTCTTTTGTTTTTAATCACTCTTTTAATCACTTTTAATCACTCCCTCTACTTTTAAAATACCATGCTAGCTAATTCAGAAACTTTAGGATGAAAAATTTGCAGCTAGCACAGCGGATGCAAGAGGGTATTTTGGAAATGGCGGTTGGAATATTTGGACTTCACTCAATTCTGGATTGTTGACCATTATCCAGTTTCAATGTCCTAATTGGAAGGATCCGATTGGCGATGGGTTATAGGGATTTATCACGCCGCGAGAAGCGACGCCTTGAAGCACGTAAACGCGGATTTCCCCCTGCCCCCTTGTCCGAGATTCTGACGTCATATCCGAAAGCATCCGACGAGGACTCGGGAGTAATGAGTCGGAGGCTTTCGTGGGCGGTCACGCAATCGTCGCATCGACTGGGTTCAAACACATGGAAGGAATGGGCCTTGGTGCACTCCACTTTCCACTGGCTGTGTCGCAAATGCCTCCCTCCTCCACGAAATGGGCACCAGGGAGTGTTTTCCCCCGTGAGAGGGCACTGGGAATCTCCTTCGAACATGGAACGCTGCAAAATGGTCCCATATTGCAAAACGTTGACCGAAATTTAAAATTAGTACTTTTCATTAATTCGTCTGGAATAATTTTCTAATACTCTACAGTACATAAAGTATCAGATAGATTGCTATATAGGACTGGCTTTTGAACAGAAAATGGGTATAATAATTCAAAGATGATTAAGATAACACGTGAACTACCACAAACGTTTCTCAATCAATTTGGGTGAAATTCGTATAATTCATTAATACATTGGCTTAAGGTAAATGTCTGCACGTTGAAATGTTTGATTGTAAACCCTTTGGACTTCAATTTTAATAAATTGTATCAAAGTTTAACGAATCGTTACATCGTTTTATTAAATAACATTATTGAAGCGTGCAATTTTAAATGAACTGATCAAAATCATTTTAGATCGGTTTGCCAACGCGGAGATATTTTCAATCGTTTGTAGAACTCGGTATATAGTATTCCAAATCCAACAACGATGCAATTACGACTTATGCCAGATGAATTTTTCTGTCTGAAAACATTTTGTCCTCATTTTTGTGTTAAATAGTTAATTTTTTATATAATTATAATTTATTAGTATTTAATGTTTGTTAATTCAGATTTATGGATAATATTGTACATGGGTTTCACAGATTCATCCAGTTATCCACCGAAGTATCCGTCTCCGCCCCCGCCTCTGATCACGAGAGGGAGGTGAACAGGGGTGGGTGCGCGTGTACAGCAGCCCCGAGAGAGGGAGGCGGAGGGATCGCCTCCTCCCGGAGGGTGGCAGGGGCTGGAGGGGGGAGTGACTGCTCTGCCGGCAATCGATGGAGAGGCACGTGGCTCCCTCCCATCCGAGGGCCCTCTCCACTCCTCCTCGAACCACCCTTCACTCCGAGGCAGCCGTTTGTCACGCCCGAGGGTCTCTTCTCCTCCTCCCAAGCACCTCCCCCCCCCTCGGTTCCCGATTCACTGCTGGTGCTTCCCAATGGTGCACGGAGGCACGGTCTAGGTGCGGCCGTGAGTTTAACGTGCTGTGATTCGGTGGGAGGACCATCATGTTCTCGCGAGTGCAATCATCCAGGTGCCAAGAAATCACATTCGTATCGATGTCCGTTATTTTGGGGAAAATAGCACCTATTTCCAATTGCTCCGAGTAGGGTAATCGAAATAAAAATGCAATGCAGAGTGTAAATATAGAGATGAGGAATTGCGGTGAGAGGAACTAAGACGGGTAATCAATATGGATTCAAGAAATTGAAGAATAAGAAAGAACCGTTTCATTCATTCAGACTAATTGCAGAAATTAAAATGAAAAATCGGCAAACGCTCCTTCGGCGTCGTTGTATTTTTACCAGATATAACCTGTCGATTCGCATGCTTAGAACGAAGGGTATTTATCCTACTTTTATCAGGGGAGTCGACCGAAAGCATAGGTGACTTGCGCCAGAAGGGTGGGTAACCTGGTGGGCGTAGGATGTTTTAAGAATGGAGGAAGGGAGGAGAGAAACCTGCCCTTAGCATTAGCCTACTCTTAATTAAACGCGCCAGGGGGTCCACAATTGAACTTTCCATCTGCCGGACTTTAAATTCACAAAGCTCCTTACAAAGCACCTCAAGTAGGGATCAGGATGCCACTAAAAAGTTCGGGGACTACCGGGATTCGAATCCGGACCCTCAGGGTGGAAAGCCAGTTCATTAGTCACACCTCGACCTCAGAAGGACATACTCGTATATGTCTGACACAATGGAGGAGTGGTCCAATGTAGGCAATAATACTCTACGGCTTACAGTGACGTAAAGAGCTCATTAAGGAGCAGAATTAAGACAGAAGGACTATAATTATAATATGCATTTCCTCCTAAAGCTGTCCCTTGAAATTGCTTAAGAAACAGCTTCGAATAAAAAGGCTTCACATGAAGAAAATACTGTATTTATTTCATGAAAATGAAGATAGAGATGTTTCAGGATTTCAAAGCCACACCTTATGTGCTAAAAGAGTTAACAGAACAGGGGAAAATATGGTTAATAGTCTCAAGAGTTTTTGGAAAAGGTGTGAGATTACCAAGGATAATAAACAATCCAAAGTATAGTTCTAGGTGACCGCAGGAATGATGAAATGCTAACACAGCTGCCACGAAGGTAGATAGCAGGGGGTGTTAAATCACAATTCATAAATAAATTGGATTAATTATAATTATATACATACTATACTATATATACATATATACTATAATACATAATTATGTATCAATTGGTTGATAATCCCTGGTGTTTCGGTGATTTGAGAAATTGGGAATTTCAATATTTTTTGTAGTAGGTACTTCAATATCTGTTGTGTAATGTTTCCGAATGCTCTTCAATAATGATGTGAAGGTTTTCGTAAATTCATGACGAGGCTAAAAGCAACAGACAGCTTGTCTCTGCATTCTGTTTGATTCTGAAATTCGCAAATCCGTCTTCGTCAGGATCTAAACACTCGACGCGTTTTCAGGGTGAATGGCTTAAACTATGCAAAATAACACCTCCCTTATTAAATCTTTCCTTCGGAATTCAAGAAGCAATGAAAGGAATTGACATTTTATAATCGGGAGAAATGCAAATCACAATAAGAGAGAGCGATTGCTCGTGAAAAATTGGAATGGAATTCATTCTTAAAAAATACACCCTTTCGGTGCGAATTTTCTTGATACGATTAACTGAATATTCACGTGAAGCGTGAATATCTATTTCTTTCCGAAAGAGTATGATCACCGAGAACATGGCAACCGATTCATCGGGATTGGCCGGGGGAACCTGTTGCTTCGCCTCTACTATGCCTCCCCCCCCCCAAATCCGTGCATGCGGATCGTCGCATTGTGGTGGAGTGCCCTCGATGTGGACTCAGCCGCTGGTGACGCGTGACGGGGGTGGTCAGAGGGAGGCGGGGATGGGGTGAGGGTGGAGAAGGGGGAGGTCGGCAGCGATTGGCCCTCGCCGCTGCCAATGTATCGATACCCCAAAAAGTCCCACGGGTGGCCAACGGTCACAATATTGTGAACCAATAAGAGCTAGGATTAGGAGCAACACGCACGTCTCGGATCACATTACGATAGCCACAGAATTTACGAGGAGTGTCAAGAAAGTAACTTAAGTTTCGGCCTAGCGTGGCGATGGGCAGAGCTAGAGTCACTATCTTGGTGTCTAAACGTCCGTAGACTCAGTACGCATCCTGCTGTGGTAGTATGCAGACTGTGGTTCTTATATTTTTCTCACTTCGAATTTTTTAAATGAACGCTGCTATAGAAAATCCAACGAAATATCTGATTAGGTTTTTACTGGCAAAAAAACAAAAGCCAATTGAAATTCATAGACAATTTGGGAAGTGTACGGAGACGGAAGAATGAGTGAAGGAGGAGTGATGCAGTGGGGCATTCAGTTAAAAAATGGCCGCGGTACCAATGTTTACGACGAAGACACCGCAATGGTTGGCCTAGCCTTTTGACAGATGAACTGTAATGTGTTCACTCCTAAAAAAACAGCACCAATGACGCACAGCACAAAATTCTTGATGAATGTCAGAAGCATTGAAGTTGATGGCCAGTAATAACCATATCACTAAACGTATTATACATTTGGCGGGATTTCCAATTTCGTCGTTCATTTTGACTCGCTACTGAAAACAGAATGAGGCGTACTGCCCCAGAATGTGTGTGTTAATACAGCACATATTCACCTCCGGCCACTAGATCTCTCGTTAAATGCAAATGGGGTTATTTTTTGGGACACATTCGTATCATTGCTACTTTTAATTTTCCATAATTTTATATTTTCCCAAAAAAATTGGGTATGCCCTGTTATATTAAACGCCGATGAAATAAACTCAATACAAATCTTATACACACATACTTCTATCTAATGAGAGGACATAATTTTTATAAACCATATTCAACCTGCAGTTTTTTTATCACACATTAATAATAATTTTGGCTAGCAAAATTTACATAATTTAATTTTTACAGAATTTTTTTACAAAATTTCACTTAATCACGCTCCACAACATCACGCCTGACTCTTCACTTAATTACCGTAATTTGTCTTCTTTAGAAAAAATAATATTACTTTAATTTGTCTTCTAAATGAGACAACTCACAGTAATATTATTTATTTTTTCACCTGTAATATGCTCCACATATTTGAGCGAGGATACCATCAATACTGCCCGTGTTATTTTCCGACGAAGAATATATTACATCCTGACCAACCATTTTAGAACCTTAGCCCTTAATATATCAGCCACTGAGCAATTATTTGAGCCAGGCGGGTACATTCTTGGAAGTGCCATTGGCGAAGAAGTGAGGGGATTGCCCAAAGAATTGAATTTGAGTTTTAATAGATTAAAACCGCCCCGAGAGATCCCGGGCATTACGTCCCGGAATATTGTTTTATAACGATTCTCTCCCTGAACCAGTCGATTGGAAGGAGCCAGTGTCCCAAGCGTCGCTCTTCCCAGAATTCCCGGAGGGTCGTCTCATGGATACGGACAAAGTCGTATCCGTAGTCAAATCGCATCCAATAAGTTGGAGGGTCACGCGAAATTTGTATAAGATGAAATTTAGTTTTTGTTGAATGTTTTACTGAACCTTTAATTCTAGATATCCTCCAAATGTTAGTCGTTATTCGAACTCCAAAATTTTCTGTGACCATTATTCCATATGCCCCTTATTTTATTTTTCTCCTTACCAGCAGCTTTTTCTCTGACTTATAACTTATTGCTTTGGAGACCCTATTCCATTTAAGCCCTGTTTCCATCATTTGTCTCATTTTATACTTCGATTAGCAATTATTTTTTTCGCTACACCATCTTGATGTTACATGGCTGTTACGGAATCACCCTTTGCAACACACCCTAAATGTGAATTGCAGGAGACCACGTAGATGCGCTTGGTCAACGGTGATAAAGTGGTGTTTTGCCGTGGCACACGCCCCTCATCGACACGGGAGTCGTGCGGGCACGCACCGCTTTACACTTCCGTCCTAAACACTAAAGTGAAGGAAGCAGGCTCCCTCCTCGATAGAAGACTGCCGCGGACCCCCATCGGGTCGTCCGACATCCTCCAAAGCGAGGGGGACGTCGCCAAAGCATGAGCACATCCGATCTCACGCAAGGCATTTCGCAAAAGGCCAAAGGTCAAGGCCCACAAGAGCGAACAATTCCAACCCCACGGCAGTAATGGATCTCCCATTCGAAGCTTTATGATGGAATGAAAGCACCAGAATAATAGGGATGCATCAACATAAAAAAGCAAACACCATTAGTCTTACCAAGGGTAAAAAATGGTTTTGCTGAAACGTAGTTTAGCACAGAAAACAACTAAGAGCTTCCTTCGATAGGTGAGACAGTAAAGGTCACTTAATCCATAGCATAGTATGTCGTGTGAAATCACACACTTTACGACAGAGTATTTATATGAGGGCCGGTTCCTTATTCCGTACATCGATTACAATTCCCCAGAAATATCTTGCACCCTACAAACCACACCGCATTAATGAGGTGAAACTGACCAAACCTGTCATCGAATCAGGTCTTCCCTGTCAGCAGAGCAGCGCTCTAGACTACCATCCCCGTGTGATAAAGATAAAATCTTGTAATACGATACTTAAAATTAATCGTTCATGAAAAACTTGAATGGAGAGTAGAGGTGAAAGTAGTCAGCAAAATATTAGTCTGCAGTGCACATTAATACAGGTATTGGCGTTTAAATATGAAATTCCACATTTTTTCCCTACACCAGTGGTGGCCAAGATGGCCGATTACAAACCCCGCCGGTGAATAATAAACAAAGGGTCAATAAATGTCTAAGAGTGCAAAGGGAATAAGTAAACATCGGGGTCGATTACAAAACAATGCTATCTAATTAAAGCGTGAAGCGTTTGTCTAAGAAATACTAACGAATAAAATAAAAATACGTAATGATTAAATCATTAGCAGTGCATTTACAGCGCTGTGTAGTTTGAGCCGAGAGGTGAAGTATTCAAATATTCCCATAACTCTTGGTACAACCTTTGCCGCTTCCATCGTACTTCCGTTTGATACTTAAATGAACTGAAAATTGGGGGCCTGGTCTTTAACGGATAGTACAAGTAAGATGAAAAAAAATAAATATTAGGGAATAATCCGTCAGAACTACGTGCGAAGCCCTTTCGCTGATTTTTCCTTGTTCAACAATCACACCTAAAGTGGCCACCTTGGCCGACCACCTGACATCAACGCCGGGAGTGGAAGCATCTTCCCGCTCCCCCCACCCCCAAATTACTCCTTTCGTGGAGCGATATTCTCCCCCATCGACAATGGCTGCCGGGACACACAGAATACCACGTCACAGATCATGAAATGCAAAATAACAATAAAAAGAGGCATCGCGCTTTATTTGCATGATCAGAATTATTTGGCCGCTGTGTCCATCCAAAATCTACCTTAGTCAGTAGATTGCCTAAAATAATTATAATAATGATATATATATATATATATATAAATATATAATGTAATATATATATATATATATATATATATATATATATATATATATATATATATTTATATATACATGTGGGTTAGGCACGAGGAATGAACGCGGTGAGAAAGCGATTGAATTCTGCAGGAGACAGGGGTTAGTCATCACAAACACATGGTTTAGACATCACAAGAGGCGTAGGTATACATGGAAAATACCAGGTGACTCAGAAAGGTATCAGTTAGATTATATTATGGTTAGGCACAGGTTTAGGAACAGTGTGATAAATTCGCACAGTTTCCCGGGAGCGGATGCGGACTCTGACCACAATTTAGTTGTTATGAAATGTAACGTTCGTTTCAAGAAGATAAGGCAAGGGCGGCGGGTTAGGAAATGGAATTTAGAAGCAGTAAATGGATTAACGAGGAAGGAGTATCAGCAGGCCGTAGAGAAAATAATGGATGATGGTAAAGAACTGAGTACAATCGAAGAAAAATGGGAATGTATCAAGCAAGGGATATCGGAAGCAGCAAAAGACACTATAGGAACAGTTAAGGGGAAAAGAATAAGGAAACCATGGGTCACGGATGAGATTATTGCAAAGATGGATGAGAGAAGAAGATGGAAGAATGTAAACACAGAGTTAGGCAAAATGAAGTACAAAGAGTTAAACAATAAATTGAGAAGGGCCACAAATAAAGCAAAATAAGAATGGTGGAAAACGCAATGCGAGGATATGGAAAGTTTACAGAAGAAGGGTGAAATTAGTGCTCTATACAGCAAGGTTAAGTTATTATCGGGAAGTAAGAAGGTAAGATCTGTGCTAACAGTTAAAGATAAATGGGGTAAGATAATAGTTGAACCAGGAAAAATCCAAGAGAGATGGAAGGAATATATAGAAACACTGTATGGTAAAGAACTTAGACCGACAAGATTAGACATAGAAAAGGAACATAACGTAGAAGAAGATAGCTTAGGTCCAGGCATACTCGACGATGAAATAGAAAGGGCATTAAAGGAGATGAAAGCAAATAAGGCCGTAGGGTTGGACAACATACCTGTAGAACTGTTGAAATGTTTAGGAAAATGCGGGAAGAAGGCCCTATATGGACTGATTCGTAGTATCTATGAAGAAGGAATCCGGCCGGAAGATTTTGTGAGATCGGTGTTAGTTCCTATTCCAAAAAAGGCAAAGGCTACGTCTTGTGAGGATCACAGAAGTTTGATATCCCACGCAGCTAAAGTTATTCTCAGGATCATCAACAAAAGGATAGAGAGTAAGGCAAATGATTACTTAGGGGATGATCAGTTTGGCTTTAGGAAAGGAAGAGGTACGCGTGATGCCATTGCAGTAATGAGATCACTAATTGAGAGGATTATAGAATACAATCAGGATGTTTTTGCCTGTTTTGTAGATTTCGAAAAAGCGTTTGATAGAGTGAATTGGGAAAAATTAATGCGTGTATTGCAGAAAAAAGGCATGGATTGGAGGGACAGGAGACTGATCCGCAACCTGTACATGTCTCAGACTACTCAGGTGCGAGTGGGGAACGGAGAGTCCGGATGGGCAGTGTTAGGAAAAGGTGTAAGGCAGGGTTGCCCATTGTCACCGGTACTGTTCAACGTATATGTAGAGGAAATGGTTAAAGAGGCATGGGAAGAACTGGAGGTAGGAATGAAAGTCGGAGGGGAATTCGTAAAATAGGTTTGGTTTGCTGATGACCAAGCATTAGTTGCTCAGTCAGCCAAGGGGTTGCAAGCATTGCTGAGTGAATTGGAGGTCCAGTGCGATAAATATGGGATGAGAATCAATATTAATAAAACAAAGGTTATGCGATTTGCCAGAAAGAAAAAGACTAAGCTAAATATTAAAATAGGCGGGGAAAGAATAGAGCAGGTAGAACAGTTTACATATCTCGGAAGTGTTTTGGACCAATACGGTCAAAGTGGTAGGGACTTAAGGAGAAGAATTGCGCTAGGTAAGGAGGCTTTCTCAAGGAGGAGGGAGTTGATGACGGGGACGTTGAGTAGGAATGTTAAGACAAGACTCGTAAAAACTCTGATATGGAGCTTAGCTAGTTACGGCGCGGAAACGTGGTCACTGAAGCAGGAGGATAGACGTAGATTGGAGGCTTTTGAAATGTGGGTGTGGAGAAGAATGGAGAAGGTGAAATGGACCGAAAGGAAAACAAATGAGGAAGTACTGGAGATGGTGGGTGAGGAGAGGGGTTTGTTGAGAGAAATCGTATTGAGGCAGGAAAAATGGATGAAAGGCATATTGAGCGGTAGTAGAATGTTGAAGAAGGTAATAGAGGGGAGAATGTTGGGCAGGCGAGGTAAGGGCAGGAACAGGATAGGAATGTTGGACGTGATGAAGGGAGGAAAGAAGTACACCGAGATGAAGAGGGACCTGATACAGATTAGTTTGATAGGTGGGGAGTCACAAAATGTGTATTTAATATTTGTGTCCATCCAAAAACCTACTTTAAACGGTAGATTACCTAATAATATATATATGTATATATATATATATATATATATATATATATATATATATATATATACACATACATATACATTAGGTTCGATGATGATCAAGCTGCCAAGAAGTTACAGTCATTGCTGAACGCATTGGAATATCAGTGGGATAGACATGGGATGAAAATCAATATGAATAAAGCGTTGGTTATGCGATTTTTAAGAGTGGGGAAAGTAAAGTAAGTTAAATATTAAATTAGAAACTCATAAACTTGATCAGGTGGAACAGTTTACGCATTTCGGAAGTGTTTAAGTCCAAATTGGCTAAAGAAATAGGGACAGATTTTGAAGAATTACATTCGTCAAAAATATTTCACAAGGAGTAGAGGGAATTGATGACAGGGGCTTTGAGTAAGGTTGTTTAGGAAAGGCTCGTAAAAACGTTGATACGGAGCGTACGGCGCGGAAATATGGTCAATGAAGCAGGAGGATAGGCGCAGATGGAGGGTTTTAAAATGTGGGTGTGGAGAAAGATGGAGAAGGTGAAATGGAGCAAAAGGAAAACAAATGAAGAAGTACTAGAGATGGTGGGCGAGGAGAGGGGTTTGTTGGGGGAAATCCTAAGGAGGGGGGAAAAATGGATGAAAGGAGGAAGGAAATATACGGAGATGGCGAGGACTTAATCGTATTGTTGGAAGTCGGGTTTTCTAGTGTGATAGATACAACGGACTTCTCCTCGTGCCATCGTGTAGCCGGTATCCATTTAAAACTTACATTAACCAATATTAATAATTAAATATAGGATATATCTGTATATAATGTGTTGGATTATACTCATCAAGTAAACCTAATAATGTTTAAGTAATATCAGCAGTATGGTCTATTAAAAATGCCTTTAAAGAGTATTTACTCCATATGAATTATTCATATACTCAAATTACCTGCCAACCATGATATATTTTTTTCATCAGGTGTCGACTTAGACTGATGACAATCGCTTTACTAATGCAACCATTTCAGAGAGTAAAAATCATTCGCCTTGGCCGGGATAGGCGGTCAAGGCGAATGATTTTTACTCTCTGAAATGGTTGCAGTATAATGCACACATAGCGGGTGACTCCGTTAAAGTTACTGTTACAGTTTCTTGAAAAAAAATCGCTTTACTGCTTAATTAATATGTTTTGAAATCTCCCGGCGATCTTGTTCACTTGGGTGTGAAATCTTTAGGGTATAGGGAAATGGGGTATCAAACGTAATTGATAAAACACTATAAGTATTTCCCTGCATTGCTTTTACCAAGCTTTCATACAAATCTAGTCTCTTCTCCATTGAAAAATGGTCTTTATATACCCTCAATATAGATCCTATCTCGTGATTTTATTTGGTTTTTATTGATTTTTTACCATGAGCACTTTAGGGAGTGTTTACATTATTTCCAGAACTGCCCAAAAAACCGTGCGAAGAACTAATACTAATTGGCTTATGTTAAAAAAATGTGCCAATTATGTATGGCATGGCTTCTGCCAAAGGCATATACGAGTATGTCCATGGTAGAGTTACTACCATATAAATAATAGCACTCACGCCTAACTTCAAAGAATAATGCCATTCTTTCAAAATTATTTGGAAACCGTTTTAATATTCGATTATTAAACTAGTGTTTGCATAAAATAATAGTATGGTGAATGACAAGGTATGACTTTGAACGGCTCCATTTGCCGACACCCATTGACCAGAGGAAAGCGCGCGTGCTATGAAGGGGCACCTTACGGTCTTAAGGCGGAGCAAGCACGTGGGGAACGTCCATGTAGCAGTAATAAGCCGAATATGGTTCATCAAACGTATGTGGGGGAATTATTAAATGAATGAAACATTTGTGGAGATGTGAGGTTAGAGAGGGAGAGGTTCACCTTGGTTAATCCTCGCTCCTGAATAAGTATTTGGAACCCTTATGCAGGAGTTGAAGTTCGATTTAAAGAGGACAGAGAGGAAAGCTTTTTCTTCCTTCAAACACCTAAATGAAAGACAAACGTCATATTATTACTGGATAGTCTGTGTCTAGAAGCACTGGATGGCTCAACGATTGCACTATTATTATTAGCAATGGTCTAGAGGATTAGAGCAATATTTTAAGGACCATTATACACTACCCTACTCGTACGTCCTAATTAATGTGACACAAAACTCCTTAAGCTCCTTTCTACATATTAAAAGATAACATTTATGCCTAAAACATTTAGAAATTACAAATCATTTCAGTGTCATGCATGCATAGAGAGAGACTAATTTTAGAGACGCAATATTACACTTGAAACTCCAAGAAGTTAATGGAAAATTAATTACCGAACCGATCGATGCATGAGGAATCATTTTTCCCTCGCAGAATTCGGAGTTCGCAACACGAGGCAAATAGAAATCATGGCAAATCATACTTCTCAAACCCCATCACCCAAAAATTAGCAATTATTCTACTGGTTGGTGACCTCGTCGCGGCTTACAGGATAAGAACTAGAAGAGGCATGGTGAGGAAGGGTGGAGAGAGAGAGAACAGAAAGCAGGGGTCAGGGGGGCAGTTGTACCGGCCCTGGCCTGTCCATAGGGCTGCGACTTCGTCGGTAGGGCCGTGCCTGAGAAGGTGGAAGGTGGTCGCGAGTAGGAATGAGGGCCTCGTCTTCCGGAAGGGCGCCGGCAAAATAAGGAACGTCCAAGGGAGTGGTTCATGGCCGGAGGGGGCCCGTTCTCACCCCCTACCCCCGGCTATTCCCCCGCTGCCGACAAAGGGGGCCGCGCCAGAGTGGGAGGGGAGGATGGCGGGTGGGCAGGGAGGGATGAGGGTAACCACCAGGCCGCGGAGTGGTTTCCATGGTAACCCCCGACGCAACAACACCCCCCTCCTCGCGCCCGAAGGTCGGATCTATACCTGGATGCGCACCGCGTGCGTGTTTTGTTTTCCACCCCTCCCGCACAACCAATCCATTATAGTTCCTTGCACGTCTCGAGGAGAGTTCAAGGTCGCAGCCTGGGGCACATCAATATTCCTTTATTGTGATCGGGGTTACACAGGGATAAATGGCAAGAGGGATTCGGCAGCGGCGTGGGCATCGCCTCGCCGATTCCCTTGACCCCCGGCTGCCCCCCACGCTCCCCTGGGCAGATTTATATTCCCTAGCCAATTTTAAAGGAAAGGTTACCATGATTTTACAGAGAAACCCACACTGGGCACCACTGGTGGATTGTCAGCGGCGCCGCCCTCTGCCACTGGCCACCGATGCCAGTCTGTGCCAGTCCGTGTCGGTCAGCCTGTGTCGGACCGAGAGAGCTGGTTGGAAATATAAAGAACGATTAATGTTCAGTTTTGGGCTACGAGACGGTGAGGTGTTCCACCGTAGGAATCGAATTAGGACGGTGGTTAGTGATTTCCCGCCCCGAGTAGGTCTTGAGTTTGAATCCCGGCGGTTCGAGGGTTTTTGGGTGACATCCCGATTCCTACTTGGGATGCAATGCCAGAGAGCACTCTAGGTGAGCACGCTATCAGTCGGAAGGGACATTAAACTGAGTATGAACCCTTGGCGTCTTTTGCTAATGGTAGACTAATGCCAACGCCAGATTTCTCACGACCCATTCTTCCTCCATTCTACAGTATCCTACACTTACCAAATTACCGCCACCTATGGGGGTAATTTGGTAATGGGGTAAATGAACTAACTGTCGGTCGACTCCCCAGAAATAACTACGACCTACTACTATTATTCCCTAGTGGCAAACTCACCGTTTGAAAATCAATAATCGCCAACTCTTTTTCAGGAAATTAACAACTCTTGTTCACCATTTTATTTTTGTACATTGTAATCAAAAGATAATTGAATAGTAAACCAATTTAATTTTAAGAATATTTGAATAAGGTTACTGAACTGTGACTATTAGCAATAACGACAAATGATTCGTTATTAAGGGTATTAGGAGAGCCGATCTTTTTAAAAATGATATTGTTGAGAATTGATGTTTTGACGGTTCTGTGCGCATGGTTAACACCATCTCACTCAGAATAAACGAGAAATGAGGGATTATTTGGCTCAGGAAACGAATCCTAGCATTCCAACAATTGACATTTTTACGTGCCCAGATCTTTCCTGATATTTTATCATATAAAATTCTCCAATTTTTAATTATTTCTTGGTCACTAATTCATAAAGATATGATTAATTTTATCAGGGAAAAAATTATTGCTTTTACAGTGATGTTCAACTGCGAATAGGTTGCATCGTTATGATCAAAATTAGTTCTGTCATTTACGCCTTTCAGTGATCGTGAATGGCTGCTACGAATGCAAAAATGGAAGTAGAAGTCGCGCACTGTTGTCTTGAGACTCTAAATGTATTAATAAAAGGAGTTCTAACACGAAAGTAAGAAACACTTACGGGCGTAATTGTTAGTTAGAGATAGAAACCACCGTAAGATACTTTTCATAATGAATCGCAATGATTCTAGATATCTTAATCTAAATTATGTAAATCTTTCAAGGTTTGATACACTTTGATCAATCGCGCCCGACTTCATCCACACTTCAACCAATCGGACGGACTTAAATGTTCTCTTTCCACCTGACCCTTAGGTCCTTGTGCGAGAGCCTGTCCCTTCCGAGGGCAGAGGTTCCTCGTTTCGTATAGGTTTTCAAAGGGCACTCCTTTGCTTGCTCCAAGCACTCACTCCTCCTCTTCGTATACATTTACATCTCTATTTATCGTACTGCAAGTGGTTCCGCAACTGAGAAAATAAAACTAAACTCGTAAAACTAAACTTGCACTTTGCCCAGTTTACAATTTTGATAATTTTCTCAGCAGCTAATAGGCATCTAAAATGTTATAAAACGAGAAATTTATCTCAAAGCGAGTCAGCATAAAAACTATGGAGGATGAAGCTTGCAACCGCAAGAAATTTGCGACCTAGTAGCTGAGGGCATTGAAAATGCGTATTAATGTCCGAGGGTTTTTGTATCCCTGCAAAACAGGCAACCCTCCATGCATTTAATCCGAGGTATAATGTTATGATTCCCTGATGATTTGATCCTCATAAAAATAAAAGAGAAAAAAAACGTCTGCTTCGAAAGCAGCAATTTAGTTGGTTAAGATGTCCAAGATAAAGGCGAAAACTGTACTGTAAATGAAAATTAAACGTAAGAAGGAGGACACCTGCAATTGGCCAAACTGTCCCCAAAACTAAGCCCATGGTGCCACACGAGTGGTGTCCTCTGTAATCCTGTGCATACCTGTGATTGTCCATTTTATGAAAAAGGCGTATTTCTTGCATGCTTCATTACGAAAATTCATTATCAAAGTGCCATTTGACAACAGATATTTGAATTTTTTAAACCAGCATAAAAATAACAGGAAATAAGGAAAGTTACCAGCAGAACACTTTTCAAATGTTCATTTAGTAAAGCATTTAATCGTTATGCACCATCAGAATAATTAAACTCAATTATGTTAATTTAGTTTAACACTTTTCTAGTCTTCCTTTCAATCGGAATTTCTTACAATATGTAAAAAAATGTAATGAATTTGAATACCTAATTAATTTTGTATCGTATAATCATAAGGTAATCCGGGAGCAAGTCAATTTCACCCTTAAATCTTTATGATGATTTAAAGTTGCGTATGTTTTATACTCAAGAGTTAAACGTAGATTTAAAAATCCTATATTTTAAATCTCTTCACAAAAATACGCAGGATATCAGGTACTTATTCAGTTTCATTAAAAACTTGCTGGTAATTTGCGATTTATTTATCGCCTTATCATCGCCTTATCATTTAAAATTGATGAGTAATAACTTTTCAAGGAAAGAATAACTCAAAATAGGTATGAAATTGTCCAAAATAGTAAAAAATTGACAGATTTTACGTCATGTCGTGTAACTTACTAAATATTAATAAACTTAATTAGATATAGGTACTTTTCTTCATATTTTGTTTTTAGAGACCTGTGAAGAAATTTGGCTATGAATTTACCCTTAAATCGAATCATATTGTACTTGTATTAACTTAAAAGCACACCGCAATAGAAATGTATGTGATACCATTTCAGCAATGAAGCCAGTAGCAGAAAGAAAAATGTATTACAATCAGGGTCAATGTGTGTTCTTAGTGGATTTTGAGAATATGTTTGGCAGAGCCAGCTGGATCCAACTGTGTTGCATTTTGCCGTAAATAAGAGGAGATAGGGACGACAGACAACTTACCCGGAATCTGTAAGTACACATCGCAGCCTGCACAAGTGTGGATAGATAATGGGGAGACGGGGTGAGCAGTGCTGGTAGTAAGGATGAGGTGACGACTATCACCTGTTATTTTAAATATATATGTGAATAGAATGGTAAGGGAGCCATGGGAATGGTTGTAGGCTGGATCAAATCTAGGTGTAGATGATAAATGATAAAGACAGTTAATAGAAATTAGAACAGGTAGAACAGTTCAACTATTTGAGAAGTATTTTATAAGAAGATGGGGAAAATAGAGAGGACATTCAAATAAGAATTATGCTAGCAAAGAAGGTGTTTATAAAGTAGTGGGAGTTGATGAAAGATATGAAATTTAGTTTTTTTAGGTCGATAACTTGATCGTTGAGGCAAGGAAATAGGGGTTGATTTGAGGCTTACTAGGTGCGATTTGCAGAAGAATTGAGAAAATAACATCAGAAAAAAGGGGTATGTAAGACAAGATCCAGGAAGGACAAGATACGGGAAGGGAGACTGCCATTGAAAAAAATTTGAAGAAGACAGAGCAAGTGGAAGCAGGAGATGCTCAAGATAGTAATAGAGTGAAATATAAATACTGATAGAGTGAAGGGAATTAATTGGCGTTTTGGATGATATTTAGGGAGGTAGTGAGCATTTACCGAAAGAAACTCATTGCAATATGTGGTATGAAGTCTCGGGATATTTTGTGCCATCTCAGTAACCGCTTGGGAGTAGGAGAGTGCCTGGATTCATCATAAACCTACCTCACCCTAGTAAACTACAGAAATAATTTTCCAGCGAGACCTTGATCATTAGAAATTAGAAATAAATCATAGACAGAACGAAATAAATTGTGAAATATATATTATATATGTATAGATCGATAAAAATATTAAATGAATATCAAGCACAATAAGCCATATCGGATGGTAACGTGAACGTGTCAAAAAGAGTCGATCTACTAATTCAACATCACCAAATCATCAGGGAATGAGATAAGGGTAAGGGAAGAGGGCTGATTCACCTAAAAGCATTAGGCTGAAGTTAAATACATGGTTTTAAAGATAGATGAGCGCACGCCAGTGATAATGAAGTGGAGTCACCGAGTGCCAAGTGCCGCTGGAGCCACCCGCCCTCCAATGCCGGTTCCTGGAGGCAGCGGTCTTACCGAAATGTGACGCGAATATGAGGTCGATTAGTTTTGTACGCTGCGACCCCTGACGCGCGTCTTCTCTGTGTTCTCCCTTGACAGCAGCCGGGCCTCCTTATGAGGGGGGGGGGGTCGACGCGTTGGGCCGCTTGGGAGGAGAGAGAAGGGATAGATAAATAGATAGGGGTCTTTATTTGGGCAAAATTGAGACGTAATGGTCCCTTCTTTCATTAACCTATCGGCGTATTATATATTACATATTATATTATGCACAAAAATTATAATTACATGCATATATACACACAAATAAAAAAGGAAAATCTTAGCAAAGAATGAGGTTAGTGGGAAAAGTTGGGGATAGCGTGGCATTGCTCACCTAGTAAAACCCACGCAGGAAAATACCCACAAAGAGGAAGGGGTTTGAAAAACCTGCGAAAACCCTATTAATTAGAGGAAAGATACATATACATTGTAACAATCATTTTTACATAGTATACATATTATTAAGTTACTGAAATTGAATTGAAGAAATTCATTATTTTGACAACGATTGATTAAGGGAGACAGCTATGCTGCGAGGGAAGAATCATATATAACAAGAGAGTGGTGTGGTGGCGATGCGAACATGTATCGATATGTATATAGCAGAATGGCCTGTAGTTCTTTCTTAAATAAAACGGGGCAGACCTTCCCCTGGAAGAAAGAGTCCTGGAATAGCGCCCAAATCTTGAATCGGGCCACACGATAACGGTGCGAAAATTTCACTCTAGGGCGAATTTATGCGGTGTGTTGGCTCTCACTTTATAAATTTAGTAAAATCTGAGAATGAAAATTTTCGTGCGAAGTCTAGACAGAAGTTCCTGCGGATTTCTTGAAATATAAACATCCGGTACCGGTTTGAGATATACTATAGTTGAGGCCGATGCTTTGCGGAAATTCATTTGTAAAGTACAAGTAATAATAATAAATTCTCCCCTGTGGAAACGCAAAGTGTTTGACTCTTTCATTGTACTTTATATCCGGTACCAGACTACCGGACATTGAGACCAGAAATAATGGAACTGGATCGAGTAGAAAGAGTTTCATTTTGAATTGTGCATAATTTTTTTTACAGAATATCGGATACCAAAAGCCAACATTAAATTAAAATTTCTCTGTGAATATTTCTATGGTTTCTCCTTGTACTACGAAATATATTTTTTCAACGCTATTCAACCTGTGTGACTAAATATCTTGAAAGAGTTTCTACGCTCATTCTACGTGTATTTTGTAAAGAAGACTAAACACCTAAAACAGACATAAGTTACACACTTATACGTAAGTCAGAATATCAATTTCGAAAATTTTAAAATGTTCATAAATTTTCATCGTCATGCAGAATATGAATTTGCCAATACGTGCCCATGCCATTAAATGTCGAACAAACTGCGGTTATTACATAAATGTTTTGTGACTGAGTGTTAAGAAAAAATGTTTAAAGAATCCCTCTAAATGATCTCTCAGCCAACCCAAATTTACTTTAAACCATGGCGTTACACTGTTCTCTACTTCTACTTTCAAATCATTTCAGATATTCTTTTCCTTTCAAAGAAGCAAAATTAATAAGTCTGGAATGAAAATTCCATCGCACGATGCCAACTTACAGATTGTTCAAGTCGCAAACTTCAAGTAAACTTTTACGTTCAGAAGAACGCGTGAGGAATCCACTAAAGCAAAGAATAATATTTCCAAGTTTTATAATTAAGGAGAGGCTTTTCACCCTCAAAGATAATGAGTATGTATAGCGGAAGAATGAGGCAAACTTCTTTCATTTGCACTCATCTAAATCTTCCTTATGAACTGCGAACCGCCGAGAAGGCATGGGATATCGAGCATTTGGATCCTTGACTTCATTACGGAATAGCGAGTGAATTTCTCGTACCAGAAGGGCTCGTTAAAATTCAACGGGCATTTAACATACTGACTAATGACTTGCGACAAACTAAGAAAAAATTACGATTTATGCGGTTTTAGTAAGTAGAGCGTTCGGCTGATGGCCATAATCGGGCGATGTTTCACGGATAATAAGTCAATTTTGCCAATAAAAAGTACGCATTCATTGATTTTAAAGGGCGTAGAATTGACGCCTAATGCGGTTGAGTGAGTTGCGGTTAGTGAGAGAAATAAATATTACCTAGATTATCCGTTTGACTTTAGATATACAATAGACGAGGGAATATCATGTGGAAAGTGATAATCAAGAGTATCACTAGACTATGATTGGGCTCGTCTTCACGATTCTTATTTTGGTGACCGTCGGAGAGAATTATTTGCTTCAAGGGGAGCGCTTTCGATATTCCCAACGGTCGACACAAGGAATTAAACTGCGACAACTTCCCCGTCAGAGAGTCATTTATTGCGTCTTTTCTTCAGTAGTCTCACGGGCGTTGTAAGTCCAGAGAAGTTCCCCTTCTCCCTCTCGACCGCCGGCTAAGGGGCTGTCGATCCACCTTCTAGGTCATAACGGGCAGATGGCGAAAGATCCCAAAACCTTATAATGACTTCATCAGCGTCAGAAGTATCGCGGATTGACATACGGAGTAGTCACTCTCTCGTTATCGACATTCGGGGGTCAGTGGCTCTCTGGTGCTCATTAATTCGAGCTTTCAACCAATACCTCAATATATACGTGGGTTTTATCCATTTACTACCATCGGAGATGGAGGTTCGCGCGTGTCGAAAATGTTGAAACATCTCGAATGAGCGTCTCGATTAGATCTCCGCCAAGCCCATTCACTTCGTTGAGCGCAAAAATCAGAATGTATGGAAGTGTTTCGCTTGCAATGCCGTCCTTTTGAGGCTCAAATTATTTTCTACTGAAAGATCGAACCCTTTACAACATGGATATTTAAAAGAACACGTGGAGTCGCAGGCAATGAAAGTATATAGTACAGCTGAATGAAGCGAATGAGCCCCTCCGCCATAGTTGCATAGGGATAGAGGAAAATATTGTTCTCCCGCCAGTAAGTTTTTGATGCCAAACGTATTAGCACGGTCTAGTGGCTTCCTACGGGAAAATTTAATCCCTCGTAAAAACAACTACAGCATCACCGTGAAATTTTTGGAAAACTAATCCTTTGCATTATTTAAATTGGCAGGCAAATACTTTAACGCAGTTTAGATTCTCTATTTAACGCAATGTAAAATCCGATTAAGAGAATTTGAAAAGTTTGGGGCATTTATTTACGATATGCATGCAGAATTATGCATAAAATTAGCGAAAAAGCCGTACTTGACGCTGGGATTCAAATAATCAATTGACAGATTAAATGAGGGTTTCACCCGATACAACTTATACCTTGAGGACAGGCCCTAATCTCTACTAAAGTATCACTAAAATAGGCGGTTTTTTAAAAAAGCAACCGCTCAGGTTTTGGAAATTACATGTGTAGGCATCTTGGGGAGAAGGTAGGGGGTGGCAGAAATCCTTCTCTTAATCCGTCCCCCTCTCGGTGGACTCCTCGTTGTAGTGGAGAGGGGGGATTGGGTGGTGCTTCCCTCGACTGCTCATTAGGAGACGGGCGATGCATCCCCCGCGCCGCCCCATCGATCCCTATCCCCTCCCACCCCCGCACTGCGTGAGAAACTCGACGAGGGCTCTTCTGTCGCCCCTGGGAGGCCGTCACGGATCTCGTCAAAGCCTACATATACCTTCCCGCTTTGCCTAGAAAATACCAACAGGGACGATCAGCCTGGAGATTCAAGGAAGCATTGAAGGTAGTTCCTCGAAAAGGGGAGAACGGTTTTGGATTCAGAAGGGGCAGTGGGACGAGAGAGGTCGTGCAGTCCCTACGGATTCTGGGAGAAAAATCGATACAGGTGAATAGGAGATGAGACTGGGAGGGTGTAACTGTGGTCCCAAAGTATCCCACGTGACGGAGATTCCCGGAAGCGGAATGAAGCCTTCGATCCATTATACGTGCATACGTACGGCATTCGTGGATTTGGAAAAGGGCTTCCGCGACGCGAATCGGGCGGAGATGGCGGAGGGGGAAAAGCGGGAACAATTGAATTAAATTACAATACGAGAAAACCAATGACTCAATTCTACCATGATATATGATCACAAAAAGAGCAATTCCACAAGTTAAATAGTTATTACGACCTAGGTGCTGCTGATTACTGAATCATCAGGTAGGTATAGCATTATTATAATTATAAGTTAATCTACCGGTTAAGGTATGTTTTTGGATGGACAAGACTATCAATTAAATATATTGTAACTCCAAACAAAACACAATGCAGCAACCTACTCTACAGCATCTCTGTGTACTTCCTTACTCCCTTCGTCCGGTCCAACATCCCTATCCTGTTCCTGCCCTTTCCTCGTTTGCCCAAAATTCTCCCCTCTATTACCGTCTTCAACATCCCACTGCCGCTCAATATGCCTCTCACCAATTTTTCCTGTCTTCATAGGATTTCTCCCAACAAACCCCTCTTCTCGCCCACCATCCCTAGTACTCCCTCATTTGTTTTTATTTCGGTCCATTTCACCTTCTCTATTCCTTTCTACACCCACATTTCAAAAGCCTCCAATCTACGTCTATCCTCCTGCTTCAGTGACCACGTTTCCGCGCCGTACATAGCTACGCTCCATATCAGAGTTTTTACGAGTCTTTTCTTAACCTCCCTACACAACGTCCCCGTCATCAACTCCATCCTCCTTGAGAAAGCCTCCTTGCCTAGCGCAATTCTTCTCCTTACGTCCCTACCACTTTGACCGTATTGGTCCAAAACACTTTCGAGATACGTAAACTGTTCTACCTGCTCTATTTTTCCCCTCCTCTTTTAATGTTTAGCTTAGCATTTTGCTTTTATTATTCCCAAGCACAATGATGGACAGAAGAAGTATAGCATGTGTTTACCAAAATGTACATGTAGGGGGATATTTCAAATTTTTTAGACAATGTCGTTACTACGAGGGTCATCCGGAAAGTAGTACCCGTTCGTGAAATAAAGACACAAAAGTAAATATTAACAAACATAAAAAATTTTATTTGAAAGAGGATACTTTAAACTACTTCTCAACATAATCTCCAAGCAAATTAAGGCATTTGTCATAACGTGTGACAAGTTTCTGTATTCCTGCTGCATAGTCCTTCGCCGCCAGCTCATTGAGATACAGGGTCACTCCTTCTTTAAGTTCTTCATCGCTGTCAAATCTTTTTCCTGCCAAAAAGTCTTTAAGCTTTGTAAAGAGATGAAAATCTGAAGGGGCCAAGTCCAGGCTATACGGTGGATGGTCGAAAGTTTCCCATTTGAATTGCTGCAAAAGTTTTTGTGTTATCCCAGCTGCATGAGGCCTGGCATTGTTATGAACGAGAATGACACCAGTAGACAATAGACCTCGCCGCCGATTTTGTATTGCCCGCCGTAATTTCTTTAATGTTTCACAATACGCATTGGCATTAATAGTGTCTCCACGGGCCATAAAATCAATAAGCAATACACCTCGTCGATCCCAGAAAATGGTTGCCATGAGTTTCCTGGTGGACAGAACTGTCTTGAATTTTTTTGGTTTGTTTGGTGAATGAGCATGATGCCACTCCATTGACTGTCGTTTACTCTCAGGTGATGCATAACAAACCCATGTTTCGTCACCGGTAATTATGCGAGTCAAGAAAGAGTCTCCTTCATCAGAATAACGTCCCAAAAACGTCAGTGCCGCAGTCATACGCTTGGTTTTGTGCTCATCTGTAAGCATGCGAGGGACCCATCTTGCACAAATTTTTGCATAATGCAGATGGTGTTTAACAATTTCATGAACAATTGTTCGAGAAACATTGGGAAAATGCTCACAGATGTCATCAATTGTGACGCGCCGATCGTTCCTCACGAATTCGTCAACTGAGCTCACCAGTTGGTCTGTAATGACAGACGGTCTCCCCGAACGCTCATCGTCGTGTGTGTTCCCCCTCCCCATGTTGAAGTTGCGACACCACCGCCGAACAGACGACTCGTCCATTACATTGTCTCCATACACCTCCTTTAATTGGCGATGAATATCACATGGGCGAACGTTTCTTGCATTGAGGAATTTAATCACTGCCCTCACTTCACAACTGGCGGCGTTCTCAATTTTTTTAAACATTGTAAACAATCACAGAAACAACACAGGCAATGCTAGCGTCACGCAACTTGGCTCAGAGAAGGCAGACAAGCCACTGAAGCTATCTGACCTCGTCCAGCGGCTACTCGCGTCGTCAGCACTTCATGCGGCACGAACGGGTACTACTTTCCGGATGACCCTCGTACTTCCTCTTCCCTCGCTTCAAATCCATGCTGAAAGGACGTCACCACAACTCGGTGGACGCTTTACAACAGACCCTGATGAGAGAGCTCAGCAGTATTCCGAACGCCACCTTCCAGAAGGCGTATGAGGAGTTTAAAATGCGCTTGTAGAGGCATGCGGACGCACATGGACAACTTTGAAAAATTTTGATTTAACGTATCGATTCTGGCAATAATGTTTTTAAGTTGACCTTTGGGACAGACCTTGCAGATAAGGAGGGAAAGAGGTATTGCCCGGCGGGACCATTTGCATCGAATCCCGGAATACCGAGTACCTTTTGGATCAGATTGACATAAGGGTGCCGTGGCCTTAGACAGCAGTGGTATCGGTGTCAAGGCCGAGAGAATGTCCGAGAACTAGTCACGACCGATGAACACCAATGACTCCGTGAAGCAAGCCACGTGAGTGGTCACCCCCACTGTCTCTCGGCTTACTCCACGACGCTCATCCATCATTCATACATTTTCCACCCTTCTCCACACCCTAGTCTCCAAATATCCCAATCTACGTCTATCATCTTGTTTCAAGGACCAACTTTCCGCGTCGTAGAGAGCCACGATCCATAATCAAAGTGTCCACTGATCTTTTCTCTACATTCTTACTCCGATTACCCTCGTCAATAACTCTCTCCTCCCAGAGGAATCTCCTTTGCCTAACTAAAATCTTCTCCTTACGTTCCTACTACTTTGGCCATGATTGTTTCAAAACATTTCCAGGATCAGTAATTGGGTTTAACTGCTCTAGTTTTAAGCCTTCCATTGTTAAAGTTGAACCTGGCCTTCATCCTTATCAATAACTTCACGACCTTTATTTTGCTAACATTTATTTGCATGCGGTACACGTCGTACTGTTTTTTAGTTTGATCGGCAATGGTTTTTAAAACTTAGTTGACTAGCCAACTAAAGCTTGACCAACCGCAAATCTGATGATTTTAAAGATTCCGCGCCGACATTCACCTATATCTCCATCCCTTTTCGTACTTCCCTAAACATTACCCTCGCATGTACATGAATATCAAAATGAACGGTAGTAATAGTCATGCCTATTTCACTCCTCTTCCTAACACTACTCATCTCGATTTTCCATCCGCCAATCGCACCTGAGCAGTGTGAAACATGTACAGATTGCAGATAAGTCACTTATCCATTTGATCTTCTCTTATTTCCTCTAATACCTGTATATTCCTTATTTTTATCTTTTTTACTCGATTTTACTCCATTACCTCGAAGTCTACGAAAGAAATAAATGAATCCTGAGTATAACATGTTTTCCTTTTTATTAGTGATCTCTTTATTACTTTGGAATCGCACGTACCTCTCCCCTTCTTCAAACCAAAATGGCCATCCCCTAAATATTCTATGGTAAAACTTCTTTTGCTGAGTGTGAAATAAATCTGTTTGCTATACCCCACAGAAGACTGGCTTTTTCAGCATTTATCATTAAAGATAACTAACAATCACAAGTTAATGGGCACTATTATCATTCTTAGATCACTTGAAATAAGAGAAATATATTTGTACAAGAGAATTGAAAAATGAAATTGTCGGACAGATAAACAAAGAAGCAAGTGCTAGGCATGGTGGGGGAGGAAAGATGGCAATTGAGAGACATCCAAAGGAAACAGAAAAGACGGATGGAGAGTATTTTGATTGGAGATGGAATGTTGAAGACTGTGATAGAGGAGAATAATGTTAGGCAAACAAGAATAGGACAAATATAGGATAGGGATCTTTTGCGGAATGAAGGGAGGAATGAATTTTCTCCTTGGGATAAAATCTTCCAAAAAGAATTAGATAAAGTCCAGATAAAATCAGCCAGATTCGTTAAAAATTGTTATCACAAGAACACTAGTGTGACTGGTCTCAGAGGGGATTTAGGCCGGGAGCTCTTGTAAATATGAAGAGAACAAGCGAGAGTTAGACTTTTAGAAAGATTCAGAACCAGCGAGTTTAACGATGACACTAAAGGAATTTTAATGACCCCACACTACTGAGGTAGGTCAACCACAAAGATAAAATAAGAGAGATAGATTCCAATACAGATAGATTCAAATACTCATTCTTTCCCAGAACAATCAGAAATCATAATAGTAAGAATCGTAAAATAGTAAGAAAAAAAAAGAAGTAAAAAAAAGTAAAAGAATATAGATGTGCGATAGAAAGTCTATTGCGCCGATTTGAATATTCTAAGGCAGCGAAAATGTCAGTTTTTTTTAAATTTACTAGTCCCCAATTGGTATGGAAGTTATGTACACGTTTGTAAGAACATGCATTAATTTCGATTGAATTCGGTGAGTGTGCGGTACTGGAGGAGTATTCGTGGTTAACACAGGAGTGATGGTTCACCGGCTGGTGGCTATTTGTTAATAAGGTTGATACTCATCTTGCAATGCTTGTGTTATACTTGTAGTATGAATAACTGGTAGTGTTTCATGTAGCAAATGAGAGATAGGATAAGTGTGATGTGATAAGTGTGGAGACGAGAAACGAGTGGTCATAAAAGATAGATTGGATGCACCGTATAATGAACAAATAGGACGAAAGAAGTGAGCCTAGGGCCTCTTTTTGAGAAAATAACCGAGATAAGCAGATACATGTGCCGGGAGGAATGGTTTGTAAAAGAGGGGGAGAGAGAGAAATGGTGGGCTAAGTTCCTTATGGGTGAATATTATCAGATTTTTCGAAGGTTTCTGAAACTGGTTCGAAGGACTGATGTAGCACTTCCGCGTTACATAAGCACTTTTTGCTTTACAGTTCTTCCTTATTCACTTCGCTACACTTCCTCCCTTCGACACTTTACCCGAAATAAATTAATTTCCTTCCCCCTCCCCCAGTCATCCGCCCTCTCAAAGCATCAACCTCCCCTCTCCCTCAAACTAACTTTCGTCCTCTCGTCGAATTTCCTAACCACTGCCTCCCTTTCACAATCACATCATATGAGGTACATTCGAAGAGTGAAGGCCATTGGGCCATAAAAAATTATATTAGTTGGAAAAAGTTTTATTGGCGTGTTAAATGTGATCTCCAGAATTTGATTTCTATCGCAGCCTTCTCAATTCAAGAAAATCTCTCCGCCATACGGCGAACAAATATTCATTCACATAGAAATAGAGATAAGGAAATAGGAAAGGAACACACATAAAGGACGAACACAAGGACAAAGGACAAAGGAAAAAACTTTATGTGTGTTCCTTTCCCATTTCCTTTTCTCTATTTCTATGTGAATGAATATATATATATACACACATATGCACACACATATTTACACACACACACACACACACACACACATATATATATATATATATATTCATATGTGTGGCAAAAGGGAAGGAAAACCTCATAGTAATGGGAGATTGGAATGCTGTGGTCAGCGAGGGGCGAGAGGGAAGTAGCGTGGGATACTATGGATTGGAAAAACGAAACGTCGCGGGAGAGAAACTGATAGAATTTTGCAACGAGAAAAACATGGTAGTGGTAAATACTATATTCTAACAACATCCGAGCAGCAGATACACATGGAAGATCTCTGGAGACAAAGTAGAATACCATATTGCCTACATCATTGCCAGGAAGAAATACAAGATCCAAGTTAAGAAGGCGATCACAACCTGGTGATCATGGATAGTAAACTGAGATACAGAAGATGAAGAATGAGACATAACAACGCAGATGGAACACAAAGATACTGGAAGAAAAGAGCGTAAGAGAAAACTAACACAGCCGTCGAAAGAGAAATAGAAGGAAATAATGAAAATACCAGCACTGACGGTCAATGGAAAGAAATGAATAATATAATTACCAAAGCTGCAGATGAGCTCCTTGTAAGTAAGGCAGAAAAATCGAAGGAACCATAGATACCAGCTCAAATAAGAGGTCACATAGATGAAAGAAGAAAATACAAGAATCCAAGAAATGAGAGTGAAAATACCTCTATAAACAGTTGCAGAACCAGGTCAAAGGAGAGTGCAAGAAGGCAAAGGAAGAATGGATAGAAAGCTGTTGCGAGGGAATTAATAACAACATGAAAAAAGGAAATAGCGAGATGGCTTATAAACTGGTGAAGAGGCAATTCGGGGAAAAAACAAAATTGGAAAACATCCGAGCCGCTAATGAAAAAATACCAATAGATGATGACGACATTGGAAATAGATGGAAAGATTACATTGAAGTACTCTATCAATCTCCCAAACCACTAGAAGGTGGCTTAATTAAAGATGAAAACATGAAAGGGAAAGACGATCGGGGTCCGCAGATATTAAGAAGCGAATTCGAGGGGGCCGTGGCAGGCCTAGACCTGTCAAACAACAAGGCACCAGGAGTTGACGAAATAAACGGAGAAATAATCAAGGCACCCGGGGTAAAAGCAAAGAATGCCCTCTATGGAATAATAAAACAGAGCTACGACAGCGGAGAGACACCAGAAGACTTCGAGAAAAGTATAATGATTGTAATACCGAGGAAACCGAAGACAGATAAATGCAAAGAACACAGAACATTGAGCCTGGTACCTCAAGCATCAAAAATCCTTACTCGGATAATTAGTCGAAGAATAGAAGGAAGGATAGAAGGAAACCTCTCAGAAAACCAATTCGGATTCAGAAAAAACCAAGGAGCAAGAGAGCTTGTTCTCAGCTTGAGAGTTAAGGCCAAAAAAAAGAAACACGTAAATCAACCATTATATTTGACATTCTTAGACTTGGAGAAGGCCTTCGACAATGCCGAATGGAACAAGATGTTCAAGATACTAGAAGCGCTTGGATTGGACTACAATGGCAGAAGAGTTATCCATAACCTCTACAAGAATCAGGTTACGACAATGCAAACGAAAAATAGAATCCAAAATAAACAAAGGAGTAAGACAATGATGCCACCTCTCGCCAGCAATATTCAACGTATACCTGGAAGAGGCAATAAATGAAGCACAAGAATCGGATATCAAAGGAGTCAAGTTAAATGGAGAAGAAATCAACATGTTCCGGTTTGCAGATGGCATTGCAGTAGTGGCGGAAACGCGAGAGGACCTGCAAGTAACTCTAATTGCTATGGATCAAGTGCTGGGGGAATATAATATGAACATCAACAAGAAGAAAACTAAAATCCTAGTGTGCGGAAGAGAGAAGCTGAATGTAGATATCACAATTCGAGGGGTGAAACTAAAACAAGTGGAATCCTTCATCTACCTGGGCAGTAGCATAACGTGGGATGGAAGAAGTTCGACCGACATCAAGCGTAGAACTGCCCAATCTAAGAACGCATTCATGAAGAAGAGGCAATTACTACGTTTAAATAACTTAAGGCTGAAAACAAGGAAACAATTCGTGAAGAATTTTTGTGTAGAGCATGGCGGCTTGGTTTCGAGACTTGGAATATTGGAAAAGTGGACCAGCGATAAGGGAACATGGTGCTGGGGGATAATGATGAAGATTAAATGGACAGATGAAATAAGGAATGAGGAAGTAAATTGAAGAGCAGAAGAGGATACGACTATATGGAGAAGTCTACGACAAAGAAGAAATAGATGGATTGGACAAACATTGAGACACAATGGATTGAGGGAATAGACATTAAATAGAGTAAAATGGAGGTTTGAAGTTAACCCTTAGGTTTTTGCAGAATGAAATTCATCATAACTCCTTATATTCGATATATTATATTATTATTAGGTAATCTACCGGTTAAGGTAGGTTTTTTGGATGGACACAACTATCAAATAACATTTTGTAACTCCAAACAAAACCCAATCCAGCAACCTAATCTAAAACAGGTCCCTCTTCATCTCTGTGTACTTTTTTGCTCCCTTCATCCCGTCCAACATCCCTATCCTGTTCCTGCCCTTTCCACGATTGCCCAACATTCTCCCCTCTATTACCTTCTTCAACATTCCACTACAGCTCAATACGCCTTTCATCCATTTTTCCTGCCTCCATAGTATTTCTCTAAACAAACCCCTCTCCTCACCCACCATCTCCAGTACTTCCTCAATTGTTTTCCTTTCGGTCCATTTCACCTTATCCATTCTTCTCCACACCCACATTTCAAAAGCCTCCAATCTACGTCTATCCTCCTGCTTCAGTGACCACGTTTCCGCGCCGTACATAGCTACGCTCCATATCAGAGTTTTTACGAGTCTTGTCTTAACATCCCTACTCACCGTCCCCGTCATCAACTCCCTCCTCCTTGAGAAAGCCTCCTTGCCTAGCGTAATTCTTCTCCTTACGTCCCTACCACTTTGACCGTATTGGTCAAAACACTTCCGAGATATGTAAACTGCTCTACCTGCTCTGTATTTTCCCCGCCTATTTTTATATTTAGCTTAGCCTTTTTCTTTCTGGAAAATCGCATAACCTTTGTTTTATTAATATTGATTCTCATCCCATATTTATCGCACTGAACTGCACTGAAATTTGATACAATATCCTAGTAAATATAATTATTACGTAGACCTCCAGTTAGAGATGTATTTGTATCTATATCAACAAGAACAAGATTCCCTGAAAGCTGCCAGCAAGGTGCAGGTCAGATCATAAGGAAGGCAGGAACATAATAAATGAAAACTACGCCAAGGTTTTCGGCAAGTGCCGACCATGAAGGACTTGTAGGTGCAATAATGACATAATACACGTATAATGCAATGAAAGATATTGACTACCAAATGCGTGTAGAAGTCGTCATCTCTATTAGTGTAGAGATCATTTAAAAAGAGAAACATAGTTTTTATCCCTTCAACATTTAATATGTTAAGCAAGAAGAAAAAACAGCGTCTACTAGAAGGAAAAAAGAAAACAAAAAAACACGGCCATTCCTCGAAAACATTAAATGCATGTACCACACCAGAGGAGAGGTATAAAAAGCAACACGGACACCCACGTCTATGTGTACCACCCACCCAATGATTTTATTTATTCCTTTGTTCATGTGGGTCGCAAAGATTTTGTTTTTCTATTATGGGTTCGGAAAAAATATCTTAAATATATGCCATTTGTAATCGATTTATCTGATTTTAATTCTTTATCTTTACCAATTTGAAAAAAAGGGTTTTCAAAATGTGTTTGTTTTTTTCAAAAAATTGATCCGTCTCAAATTTACTCATGAGATTCAGCCTATAGTGTGATTTATAACCTTTGATTTGTGAGTTTCCCCACCCTCAATTCTCCATCAAATGTATCACATCTCTGTGTTTTTGACGTTAACTTCTGTTAAAAAAATTCTCGCTGGCCTACACTACATCCGAAAAAATTCTTTCGTTGAGCTTACCTCGTGAATCAGGATACATTTGCTCAAGTTTTTAAGGGATAAATCTAATAACTAAAGCCGAGTCTCACATTTCACTAATTTTCCAAGTTGGTGCCACAGCAGGTGTGTGTGTGTATGCCGCCACTCAAACCTACTCTTTACTATGTGTGACGCGGTCGATGAACATGAGTCGATATTCCGTCACACCATTTGGCATGAGTTGATATTTGGATAGTATTATTTTAAATCAGAGCTACGAAAAACTTTGATTTCATCTGTCGGAAGTCCTTTCGTGCAAGCGAAAGGACTCAACCTCGGTAAAAACCTTTAAAAAGCACGCCCAGAGAACGCTTGACTAGAGGAGGTCACCTCTCTACCCGCCTGCCTCGAGGGCATGTTCGCCCTCTGTCGCAAAGCTCCCCGCCCCCGGACCCTTCGTCGCCTCCTCTCGCTCCGTTCTTATCGTGTGCTCCAAGGCGCGGTTCACGCGTCACGTGACGACGACGCGGGTGCGGCCGTACCCACTCCTAAGGATTCGGAGTGAGCGGTCTCCCGAGCGGAGGTGATTGGGGCGGGACGTGGGAGTTGGCACGAGAAAGGATAGCGACGGAGGGAGTGATTCCTCCGATCATGGTTTCTTTTAATAAATAAGAGGATGGTCAATTTATTGTGGTGAATACATGAATGGAAGCTCTTCCAAATCTTTTTTCATGCATGGCTAACTAATTTGTCCCTTTTAAAACACGTGAAGACCTGGTAAGTTCGTACTTAGGCACCATATCGTCTAACCAACTCGTTTGAATTCGCAGGTTGTAGTTCTTTATGGACAGATACAAAGAAGATAATTCGTGAATGTTGAGATTGTGAGTAATAAATAAACTTTATTTGATACTGCCTTCGACCTTAATGAAAGCACTCCTTCATTGAAAGCACTCCATTTGCTGAACCGAATGATCCTTTGGCAGTCCAATTAGGCGCTCGGGAGTCGCGAGGCACCACTCGCGGCAATCATACTGACGGCCCTCTCGATCTAGCCGACGAATCTCGAGAGCTTTATTTTATTATGTATTTTTATTTATATATACCCAACAAACCACCGCTAGGGTGTGCGGCACAGGGTAAATGAACACCAGGATATTTTTTAAATTGCATTACTTTCGGAAGATACCCTGCAAGGTACGAATGAAAGAATAATAACGAGGAGTATTCATAAATATCATGCTCAATATTTAGAATTGCACATCAAAAGTTCTAAGCATCATTGTTATGTGAAATAATTTTTTTTGATTGCTTTGGCTGTCGACGATCTCTTCCTGGCATTCTCCGAACGCTTTGATCACTCTCGACCGCCGCTTCACCTCCTTCCACACGCTACACAATAGTGGGTGCACCAATGATATCCATTATCTAATATCTTCTTTCAATTTCTGTTCCATTTCATTTCAGTATTCATGGTATTCTGTCACAGTATTACTTAGGAATTTTATTAACACAAACGAGAGTCTGTTTACTTCCATGTAATCGTTATAACGTAGAATATAATAGACTTTTCACAAAATATTCATTCAGGCCAAAAGTACTTGTATACAACCTAATCACAATCAAAGATTCGCCCAGGGGAATAGAGCTTCATTGCGTCAATGTTACGAGTGAAAAAATAATGGGAAGCTCATAGCAATAGTCGCCAGGGGGGGCTTTGTCGGGCTTTGAATTGGGAGTCTGTGTTTGGTGAGCTGCATTTAACACTTCAACCGCTATTTCCTACCACCGAGAGACCGTGACGTCCCAAAATTTGATGCTGAATTTTAATCATTGACGATTTGCTGCTTATGTATAGCCGTATTTCATTAATATCAATCCTAAAACATAAATTTTTAGACATTACTACATATCAAATAAGTCGACGGTGGCAACTGCGATTGAGTACCACCTTCCTTTCACAATTTCCGAAGAAATCTCCGATATTATTAAAAAAATGAATGAAAGAGGTCAAATTTCCGTCTGAATTCATTTTTGGGAGGACATCAAAACAAGAAGGACATGAAAACGGAGGCGGGGTGAAGGGCCGGTAGGGGGGTGTGGCTTTTGGAGGGGGTAACGACTCCCATGGCAACGGGAGAGAGGGGTGAAGGGGCGGACGGGAAGATGATCGTGGTAGCAATGGAAACATTCTGGGGGGGAGAGGCAGGGGGCGGGGGTAAGGGAGCGGAGGGCTGTTGACAACCGACGCCTTCTTTAAGGAATGTGCGGATGGAATGGGGTATCGGAAACGAGGAAGGCGGAGTGAAGGGGAGGGGGCATTTTCTTGGGTACCAATGGGCAGATTAGGCATCCCATTTGCCCCTTTAACGTCTTGGAGTCGTGCGGGTAATTTTTTAAACGACTACTTCCGCAGTTTTTATAAACAGTGATGTCCCCACAACATTCCACGTAAACGAAGGTCGACTCCGCAGATAAATGCATATGTATATATATATATATATTAGTTGCTCAGTCAGCTAAGGGGTTGCAAGCATTGCTGAGTGAATTGGAGGTTCAGTGCGATAAATATGGGATGAGAATCAATATTAATAAAACAAAGGTTATGCGATTTTCCAGAAAGAAAAAGGCTAAGCTAAATATTAAAATAGGCGGGGAAAAAGTAGAGCAGGTAGAACAGTTTACATATCTCGGAAGTGTTTTGGACCAATACGGTCAAAGTGGTAGGGACGTAAGGAGAAGAATTGCGCTAGGCAAGGAGGCTTTCTCAAGGAGGAGGGAGTTGATGACGGGGACGTTGAGTAGAGATGTTAAGACAAGACTCGTAAAAACTCTGATATGGAGCGTAGCTATGTATGGTGCGGAAACGTGGTCACTGAAGCAGGAGGATAGACGTAGATTGGAGGCTTTTGAAATGTGGGTGTGGAGAAGGATGGAGAAGGTGAAATGGACCGAAAGGAAAACAAATGAGGAAGTACTGGAGATGGTGGGTGAGGAGAGGGGTTTGTTGAGAGAAATCCTATGGAGGCAGGAAAAATGAATGAAAGGCGTATTGAGCGGTAGTGGAATGTTGAAGAGGGTAATAGAGGGGAGAATGTTGGGCAAGCGAGGAAAGGGTAGGAACAGGATAGGGATGTTGGACGGGATGAAGGGAGGAAAGAAGTACGCAGAGATGAAGAGGGACCGGATGTAGATTAGGTTGCTCGATTGGGGCTTGTTTGGAGTTACAAAATATTTATTTGATAGTTGTGTCCATCCAAAAACCTACCTTAACCGGTAGATTACCTAATAATAATAATAATACATATATATATATATATATATATATATATATATATCGAGAGTTCGCCCGATGGCGTGTGAAATTCGCACATCAGGGTAGGGGGACCAGTTCCTTTCCCTGTGCATATAAAAATATAATTTGGCCGGCAAAATACAACTCAAAAGTAAAGTAGATAACACGTAAAAGAACATTTCACATTTCAGAAAGTTTAAATCTTTGGCCTTCTCTGAGGTTTTTTCAGGCCAGACTTAGTCACCGAGTCTGACCTGAAGGCCTCAGAAGAAGACTTCAGAGAAGACCGAAATCTTAAACTTTCTGAAATGTGTTCTTTTACTTGTTATCTATTTTATTTTTGTGATCTATTATGCCGTCCAAACGTTACATAGCTCTCGTGAGTACTTCTACATCATCGATATATATACCTGCATATATATATAAAAATATATATATCTATATATATATTAATATATATTTATATATATATATATTATTAATATATATATATATATATACATATAAGTTTATTTATATATATATATAAGCATAAGCACAGTAATCAACCCGAAGTTCGGTTTAGTAGGTGATGGTAGAGCTCACCCATGTACCAAGCCCTATACGGCGTGTGAATATTCACACATCAGGGTAGGGGGGCCAATTCCTTTCCCTGTGCCGGTTATGGTTTCCCAGGAAGACCTGGTACCCGAAAAATCAACTAGCTTGGGTGGAGCTGCAGGTGCCCAAAGTGCCTCGCCCGGGAATCGAACCCGGGACCCTCCGGTCAGTAGTCCAACGCTCTACCCACTGGACCACCGCGACCCTATATATGTATATATATATATATATATATATATATATATATATATATATATAGGGTCGCGGTGTGTGTATATATATATATATATATATATATATAGGGTCGCGGTGTGTGTATATATATATATATATATATATATATATATATATATATATATATATATATATACACACACATAGTTACACACACGAGCAGTCCTTTTTACAACGCAATGATCAGGATGCTCTTCCTCGTCGGAAGGGCCCCTCTCAGGAATAGTGTGCGGATGGATCCCACGTAATTTCTTCGATTTCATTTAGAATGGATTGATGTGTCCATAAGCTTTCAATATGTCAACATTTACGTTTATACCAATAAAAATATTCATTAAAATATATGACATTAACTACCAATGAATTTCCGTTCTCTTTCTAACATCCTCCTAGCTTGAAATCGCTGTGACAGTTACCTTAGGGGTGTTGGTATGCGCACAAAAGGCGATTTCTTAAAAAATATTTACCGTTCAAAGGGAGTGAAGTTTCGCTGGAAATTTTTCCACGGAGAATGCATTTCTTAGATGAAACCGCATACCATGAAGACTTCCCAGTGTTGAGACAATATCCAATCCAAACAGCCTTATCCTATCTCTCGTCTACAGACAAACAGCCCTCGCCCTCCGACAATCAATTGAACAGAGCAATCATTAGGACATCGATCATCGATTGGCAACGTCGTACTTAAGTCGGGACTGGATGCTCGAAATTGCGATGCTAGAACCGCGAATTGGCGAGCAGAGAGAGCAGTCGATACGCTGTTGCAACGTGGCACAACCTGAGGGCCCTCCAGGGGGAAAGAGGGGGTGGGCTTCGGTAACCCGATCGCTGAGTGATGGTGGGGGGAGTTTCGAGTTTGTTTCTCGGAAGCGTAGAGAGATATACTGCGGCGTGGAGGGGAGGGAGTGGGGAAGGAGAGGGTAAGCAATTAGCGAAAACGGCGGACGGTGCTGACATGTATTCAAAGCTGCTTTGAATACAATACCGCCTCCATTGTGTGGCTACTCAAATTAATCCCGGTAAAGTTCTATAACACCTACGAATTAATATTGCACGTGGAAATAAAAAATAAATTTTCTCGTGCCTAAGGTGCAAACCTCAACATCAATTTCTTCAGGTCTCGGACCACTTCCTCTCATTTTATGGGTGAGGAATTTCTCGTCCAATATTCCCGAAGACGGAATCGTGTTGAAAGAAAGATGGGTGAGGGAAGTGAGGATTCATGTGCCCATTAAAAGAAAAACTAATTGGGAACATACCAAGAGTCATTAAGATGTCATCGACTGTCGTAATGAAGGTAGCAATGGAAGGAAACATTTTAAGAGCTAGTTCCAAGATGAAGAATGATAAGCAAGTCATGTATGGCGTCACAGGAAATTATGATGGTGTAAGATAGACGAGGGATTAGTGAGATTATTCTCATACTGACTCCCAACACTCTCCTTGAAAGCGTCCCAAAGAGCTACTTGTAATTCGCTGTCACTGTTTGAGAGAATACAGTATTGCAACGAAAACCTTTAGATTCATAAATATTACTGATGATGGTGACGGCCAATCAATATGTTCATTTATTTTCATCATTACTTAAATTGTTTGCTATAGTTTGTTGATTACTCCTCAGAAATCCTTTTAGTCCGATCAAGGATTAATAAACAAATTCAGTAAACAAATGAAGAACTTTACCTAGAGTAAACAACAGCAAATTTATCTCAATGTATATTTTACTACAAGAGACTGTTTGCTAAGCGAAATCGTCATTTTTTCTTCTCTGAAATCTCCCTGCACACTCCTCGCAAATTGCCCTTCCCAAAGAGCTACTTCACTGACATTGATTGAATGACTATTAATAGATATTTTCATAACTAGAGCAGTCAAGCATTTTCATAGTTATTGAATATGTTAACAGAATTACAACGAGGCTAAGGTCAGAGAATTAATAACTCCTTAACAATATGCGAATCAATAGTAAATCAAAATTCATTTCAATACACCACTTTTAATTACCGGTTGCGCTATACAGGAAGCCAGAGGGCGCGGGCGGAATATTCGCCTCACCTTCCCTTAAGCCCCTCGGGAGCGTCTCGAGGTCACCGCACGTCTTTCAGGGTGAAACTGGAGTATTGACTCAACAAAATCCATCATTTTTCGGCCACTAAAATGAACGGCGCCTCGGTTCTGAAAAATGAGCGCCACAGTAGGGGGGTTTTAAGGGAGGGGATGAGGGAGGGTAGGACGGCGGGGGTGGGAGCGAAGGGGAGCGGGAGAGAGGCGGAAGCGGGCGAGGGCCGCGGTGTGGATTTTCACGAAGGTAATTAACGAGGTAAGCAGGGGGTGAGGAGTGATCCAAGGGGGTCCCAACGAGGAGAGGGGGTCCCAAAGGACCCGCCCGCTCACCCCTATCCCCTTTTCCGGGGGTTGACCTCGGGACCGTACTCATTTCTCACTCTAGGGAAGCAATCTGGCTGCGAGGGGACGGACTCCCATCGCCGCTCTCTTTATCTTCCCATCTCATGAAATGGAACACCACGCACGCGTGCCTACCCCCGTATCGGGCGTAGTTCTCGGCGGACGTAGTACGAATGTTTCTGCCCAACTCACCCCCCGGCGTCGCTTCTGAGGGACGCACGCATCAGGGCACCCCGAAGTAACTGCAAATCCTCGGCGGATTAAGAGTTTGTAGTTGCCGTCTTGAAAGGAGTTGGTCAAACCCACCCCTTCCAACCCGTCTCACCTCAAAAACGCCCCCTGACCCCGTTGGTCTGGATGCGGTGATAATTTGAACTCCTCCGTGGTGCGGAAACAAAGAAAGCGGCAAGGATCCACTCAGAATACATTTTTCTGCGGAATAGCAACATATACATTCTTTTTATCCGTTATCTGAATGCTTGAATTTAATATTCCACAGTAATTGAATTCCGCTGAGGGTAACTGTATCCTTGAAATAATTCTAAAGTATGGTATACAAGGCACAGGGAATATGATACCCTTCTGATACGAACTACGAGAGAAGTCTTGGAAGGAAAGTGAATAATTGATTCGTTTAAAAAGACAAGTTCTTTCCTCACATTTAATAATTTAACAACTAACTGCACTGTTACTCGTGGTTTAAGCATTGGTGTTGTACGGAAAGAGTTGAATCGTCTAGCAATTAAATAGTGATAAATTATGACTTTCTTTCAGTGTATTTCAATTCGTGTTCTCATAATGAAATGTAACGTAGTCGCAAATTGAATGTCATGACTGGCTATTCGTTCAACTGTATTTCTTGGGAGTCTTGAAAATTTTAGTGGTTATTTGTACATCACGTGTAATATATTAAATCAAAGTAACTCAAAGCAACTGCTGTGAAGAGCAAAAACGTCACTTTGACGTAGGTTACGCGCTGGTTGGATGGCTGCATCCAAAGTGCCAGAATTCGTATGCAAATACCAGTCTGAGAGGGTAGATGATATTTGCACCGTGAAGTTCTCGCATTTGTTTATTACATATAGTGGTTCAGGTTATTAAAAAATGACCAATTTGTTGCTTTTATAGTGCTAAATGAAAAACAGTTGCAGTAACCAGATTATGGTCAGTTTAAATTCAGTTGACCCACTCGAATGGGAGGGATTTAGAACCAAATTTCAATTTTTGAGCAGAAAAATTTTACATATTTTTTTAGTACCTTGCAAGCCTCCGCTAGGATGTCTCGTAGGGGATGAATACACACCAAACTTATTTTGACCCGAAAATTTTTACCCCTACCACGGTCAGACAATGTTATTCTAATCCCTTATAATTCGTGGAAAAAATATCAAATTAAATCTAAATAATATTTCAAACCTATCTGTTCTACACTTAATCTCTCGAATTTTATTGACCTGATCTCACCTACGTCTATTTTATTACAGTGAAAATGTGATGAAATTATTTAGACAACAAATAACTGAAAAAACAACCATTTTATCAAAGTAGCCTTTTACTCATTTAAATCATTTTTACGAGCTCTTTGATTTTTAGCTTCAATATCCTGGATTCGATTAGATTTCCAAAACCCCCTGCCCCTGCGAAACATAGCACTTAATGGCCTAAAAGTTCATATAAAATAGTGGAGTTTCTCGTTTTTCAGCACCGCTTACATTCCACTCCTATTATTTTCTGATAAAATGCCTATTAACACCCTCTCTCTAACTCGATTTCCCACCATCATCACCACCTTTAATACGGCCATTAACATCCTCTTGTCTCCCATCATCTTCTGCATCCACTAGTCCTTCCTTCTTCGAATTTGTCCCAACAGCCAAATCTCTTCCCATACCACCTCAATAGCGTATACACTCGGTTTACTTATTGTCCATTCTACACGCTCTATTATTTTTCACATTTGAAAAGCCTCATTACGCATCTTATCCCTTTGACATTGTATTGAAAAGACGAAGAGAAATGGAGGGAAATGTTTCATACTCTTCCAGAATCGGAACAATATTTTGACCACCCGTGCATGGAACAGCAATTCCAAAGTCATATCAAAGGTCTATCACTGCAGAAATCGTAGCAGACGTTAGTAAAATGAGACATTTAGAGTCATGCATTTGCGATTTCGGCTGATGCCAAATCTTTAAGATAATTCATTTACATAAAATGAGAGGAGAAGTAGGTATTAATCGAACCGTACGTGTACAAGTGCCAATAAATAAAAACTTTGTACCTCCACAAAATATTATATGACGTCAATCCTACAAAATTTAAAATACCAAAGTGCTATTCTCTATTGACATGAGATTCCACCAAAGTGATGCGCCTACCATAAAGTTTATTTAAAATAATTTCATTCTCTAGTATAGGAAATATATTGAAATTTGAGGTGTATATAGGAAATATATTGAAAAACTATGGTGAGGTGAATTCCCGAGAGAGGTGGAGAAAGCATGCAGAATGGAGGTGTGTCAAGAGACGAGGCTACCAGTCGGAAATCGCAGATTTCCGTCAAAGAGGGAATCGCCGAGCCACTCACCCGTCTCACCACTTCGGTGGGCATCTACGTAACTACGATACTCGTAAATGCCCGTCCCGATAATTACATACTATACAATATTTGCCATTCCCTGTGCGATCCCCGATTACTAACAAAGTCAACTATCGAAACTAATTTCGAGGGGTGCTACCAGCCCAACTTCCATACGTATTTCGTGTGCCCGCTTCGCAAATACCGGCTTTTGCGAGCAGAAATGCGGCGTTCTGGTTCCCTGCTGCCACATGCCATCGAAGGAGTGAGTGCATGGCGCGGATGCGGAAATGCTTCCTTTGCGACGCGACGGAAGCGGAGACGCAACTACCCGCGCGACGGGGGAAGTGAGCTGCCAAGCCGACACTGGTGAAACGTGCATGCGTCTAGGGGCGTGATCGCGACGTCGGCAGCGCCCTTTGGGACGAGTTGCATCACGGTGAAGGGGAAGAGGGATCCTGGGGGGTGGGGGTTCTCCACCGCCGACACGCGTGCCCTGCGCAAGCCACTCGAGTGTCCTCGAAGGACCCCAGGCGGCGATGTCTCCGCCCCGGCTCACTACCCCACCCCACCCCGTTGCCTCCACTCTCTCTGCCCCCCTCCGCACCCCCGTCCCCTCTCCACCCGCACCCAGCCTCCCATAGAGCAGGGCTCGCTCATCGCCAGGGAAGGGTCCCCACCCCACACCAGACCACTCCGGCACCATCGCCTGCACGCCCGCCAAATGTACCATGAAAAAGTCCTCGCCCTTTCAATAATTTAAGGTATTTTCGGATTCCCTTTCCCCCTCCACCCTCCGTCGTCAAATGACCCCCTCTTCCTCCCCATCCTGCCCATCATCCGTGACACCATATGTCACCAGTATCAAAAAGGGAATTTTTGTAAAAAAATACGCGTTTGGGTTTTTTCACATGGAAGGGGTTTTCCCCCGTGACTACTGATTCATTCAAGTGCGTGAATTCGTTGAAATAAGAGCAGTAGAGCGCCTTGAGGAACAATATGCTTTTCCTCTTTCGCAATTAGAATTAGAATACACACACAATGAAATTATACAATCATTTCTAGACCATTTTAATGTATTAAGGAATACATATAGAAACACTGAATATTGACAATTTATTTGGTATATGCTCGACATCTTAATATAATTAATATACTCGACATAATAATCGTGAAAAATTAAAATTTTTCTTCCATTACCAATGGCTGAAAAATGCAATAAAATAGCTTGCAAACTTCTCTCCTGAATCCTCTCCCTGACTCCTGGGTAGGTTAGAACAATAAAATGTTACTCTCCATTCCCCCAAAAAACCCTACGTAATTTGAGTACAACTTCAAAAGCTGACATGGACGGAGTAATTGGCGCACGTCTGTTTCTTACTGCTTGGCGCCAATTTTTTATGATAAACTTAGAAGTGTATGCAAAATATTAGAGGAGCTAGGCTGGGAAACCCTCTCGGAGCGAAAGTTAAATTACAGATTAAACCTCTGGAATAAATTGAAAGGACTTCTCTTTATCATATAGGGTGCATGGTAGCGGGGGGGATATGACCCTACCACGGTCGGACAATATTATTCTGATTCCTTATCGTTCGTGGAAAAAATGGCATACGAAATCCATCTATTCTACAATTAATCTCTCTAATTTTATTAACACGATCTCTTAAACCGTAGTACGATGGGGGTAATAATGCATTTTCAACATCATTGCTGAAGAGACGTCCTTCTAATTTATGCAAGGGATTTAATCTGTAATTTAACCTTCGCTCCATGAGTGATTCCCGGTCTAGCTGCTCTAATATTTTAATTATTTTCACCCCCTGACACACCCTAGCGGTGGCTTGCAGGGTACAGAAATACATAAATAAAAATAAAAAACAGATTGTTGGGGGATCTTAATCCCTTAATCAACCATAAAGGTCTCTCAGGTGAAGGTACTTTTAACAAATATTAGTATTTATGTATTTCTGTGAAAGTAATCATATAATTGGATAAAATCATAAAAATCCAGATATTATTAAGCTAAAATCAAATATTTCCACCTAGACTTAAGTGGAAATGAAGAAGAATTATTTCATTTTTATTCATGAAATAAGATTATAATTGATGTGTTTTTGCAGGAATAAATTGATATATAACATAATATATTTCTATATATCGAATGACAATAAATTGATATATCGAATAGTTTTTCGAACTTAGTTTTTTTCTCCGATGAGCAGCGTGGTGACGAAAAAGTGCCCTCAAAAATAGACTAGTGATGTGAATAAGGGTAAAATATTTTTTTTTACCAGAATAACCAAGGAGACGGCACCTCTCATTGGCCATGGGCGAAGGGAGTATTGGGAGTTGCGTTGAGGAATATAAAATAGAAGGACATATTGAAACCGACAATCTCAGCTCGATGAATTATTAATAACTGGAATTGAAAATGGAAAGTTAGGTACATCATGACAGATAATGAAACCATGCTTAGAAGATGTTTAGGAAGAGGGAAGGCGGAAAGTGATTAGGATCCTTTCAATAATGTGCTATAGATTATATATTCATTATTATATTAATGTGCAATAGTTTACATAATTATTATATAAACTATAGATAATTGGATAAATTATCTATAGTTTATAAGGCAGGAAGAGATTATAACAGGAGAATAGCGAATCCATCAGAAAGTATATTAATGGGGTAAGGCGAGAAACCAATTAAACAATTGAAATTTCTTTGAAAGAGAAACATCTTGAGGAGAACATTTCATTTTGATGATAATACTGACATCCTATATAAAATTAATATGGAAAGGATTCAGAAGAAAAACGATACGATACGGTAAGGAATGTGTCGGAAAAACGTGGGAAAAGCCACGCCGTGATTTGAAAAACGTGGGAAAAGCCACATTTTTATGCGAAGCAAGTAGGAAAATGATATTGATTTAGGATGATAAATCGATAGTTATTTGATCCAGGAAAATTTCAAAAAATATACACAGCAGTATCATAATACGTTTTTAAAGACGCTAATATGTATCTAGTATCTTTCGGAGGGTAGAGCTTACATAAAGCTAAGCCTCAGTTACCATAAACGGCATGCGAAATTTAGACATAATTATTTGGCATTAATTAGGATGGTCATCTCTTTTTCCGCCTGATGGTTCTCATGAAGATTTTTGCCTTAAAAACCACAGATGTTCAGTGAAACTGAGGTACATATCAGTGGGAGTGGAACCTGGGTCTTTCGGCAGCAGGCGAATGCTTTCTGCCCCCTTCTGGGTCACTGCCACTCCCCCTTCCTCTGTTCCAAAGAGGTTACTAATGTTCGCAATGCTAAATGCTGTAAGTCGTACCAAGGGCACGGGATGCAATTTTTGCGCAGTAAAATAAAGGATAGCCTGAAAGCACATCCGTCTACAGGCGGACGAAGTAACTTTCAGACGAATGTGCGCACTTAATAATTATTTCAAATAAAAACACAATGATACAGTGCATAACTTTAATGTGGAAATAAAGAACTTGCGTTGGGAAGGCACAATTATTCTTATAGACAGATGTATCTCCGTGAACAAATTTAAAAGCAATTAATACTTCTTCGTCGTTAGGAAAATATGTAAAAAACTTGTAGATAGATAGGTAAACAACAATAATAACGAAGAGGGCGTGGCCATTCCAAGATTCTTACTCAACGGCTGAGAATATTTGTGTGATTAGAAAAAAGGCTGCCATAAATTCTAGGAATAAAGAAATTATTTATTTAGTGACAACTTAATTCTTACTAGAAATATAATTCAGTCACAAATCACTGGCTGTATGCTATTAGACTGTACCGAAACAAATGGTTATATTCAGCAATCGGAAAATTTTGAATGTTAAAAAATATCACAATGATTGTAACTGGGATAATTATCCGCTCATCAACATTATGTTTTAGGTGAAGACTAGTTCCTTTAGTTTACTAGAAGACTAGATCCTTGAAAGCTAATGCAGCATAGTAGTCTTCAAGGATTCTCTGCACTCATCTAAAATATTTTGAAACTTTAGTAACAATTATTTTAGTTTTGAGATTTGAAAATCAGTGCTTCCAAAAAAAAAGAGTTCAAGGAGAAATAAAAAAGATGAGTCAGTAAAATTTTAGCTATGCAAGGGCAACAAAAATGAATAGCGATTGGAATAATCTTGAAAATATTAAATTTTATTCGAAAAGTTTTAGATGCATAATATACCTGAGTAATGAATAATTTTTGTTCCATTTCGCCATCTATTACGATTATATCCCTCGTGAAAGACAATTCAATTGATGTTAACGAAAACAGAGATAAGAGGAAATGTTTTTAAGAAAAAATGACCATTGGGAACAACCTCCGGAGCTGAGTACTCACTTTCAGTCATGCATATGTAATACACAACATAGCGTATGATTTGTTCTTTCCTGGAGCAATTGGAGGTGTTTGTTACTTGATTTCGTATTCGCATTTAAGTGATACGGAGAAAATTTCATCATCCCATAACGGACAGCAGTTTTAGTTTGTCACGCCGCGGGTCAGAATATATGTTTAAGCTCCAGCCGTAGGGATTTAGAAAGCAAAATATTTATCCTTTGGTGTCGATTAGCAAACGCATTTCCATCTTCAATTAATTTGTCACCTGATCAATAGCTGGGGACAGTATGCAAAAAGTTCGTGTTAAGTGACGATTCCTCTCCACGAAAACCGCACCAATGATTGATCGCCTCAATTAGTGATAGCGGTAGAGCCTCGCTCATAAATTAACTATGTAGAGCACCATTTAAGACATGAAAAGAGTAATATATCAAAGAACCAAATATTCCAACTTATCAATTTCCAAATGACTGCGATAACACTTCACTATGAATGTAATTTCTTTTGAATCTGACGACCAACCTAAAATAACATATTTAGCTAATAGATTAAGTATCAGTCGTGAACGGATGCGGTGGCATTCCACATTAGCATGTGATCCAGTTTCAGAAACATTGAAAAACGGAAAAAACGACATGCTGTGCATTTAGATCCTACTCATGGGACTTTTCAACAGTGTACCCGTCTGGGATTCAATTTTTCAGACAATAAAGGCGTCATGTCTTTCATCTACACATACAAATATGTCTACTGAGAGTTTCCAATGAAAAATATTGATTAAGTTGACCCTTGAAGACTTAATTTGGTGAAATACTATCTTCATTTGGAAATAAATAAATTAATGAGTTAAAAGAGAAACACTATTTAGAATTTTTTTAAAATTTACTCGGTATTTTGTTTCATTCCGCTGTATAAAGCGTCGCGAAAAATGTATAAATCGTAGTTGGAAATTAAAATACGTAATTTAAGCTTTTTTAACTTTACTTGCTCGGTACGTGCGTTGATATGAAGACTTTCATCAAGGAAGTACATAGCGATGACAAGCCATCAATCGAAATTTGGAGCATATTTCGAGGAACAACCGCACTCTTGCTTTTTTGCATCTCTCGGCAATTGCGACTAGTTTAACCACTCCAAATGTAATCGCATTTAATTTCCGGAAATGAAACCCCACTTAAAGCTCTTTTCTTAGTCGATTATTTACATCGATCTGTAATACCACATACTCCACAAAGATATGTACGTGTGATGGAGCGTGTTCAACTCGCTACACCTACAAGCAACCTCACGATCTCACGTAAAGGATTACGTCTTATGTTATGTATGTAAGTAATCCATTGCACCGTCTCATTCGCGTTGGCGTTCCTGCCGACAAGTGGACCCCGCGCTGCGGTGGCTGCAGAGGCGGGCGCTACGATCCGCGACGGGACCCGATTGACGCCTTTCGCCTTCATCGACGGCCGACAATGATGAAGGCGCGGGCGCCTTGACCTTGGTCGGGGAGGGAGGGGGCGGTGCGCGCTGCCTCCCCACACCCTCAGCGACGCCCCTTTCTCTCAGCGAGTGGAAACTTTATTTCTCGGTTAAATGACAAAACATCGTAAAAAAACATCCTACTCTTAAGTGACTCTCTTGTGAAGAAGAATAGGAAAAAAAATAAAATTTACTGGATGGGAAATAAACGGTGAAGTTCCGAGCATAGAGAAAGGGCAGAGAGAGAGGGATGTTGGGAGATATTCCGATGCAGGACAAGCGGATGGGGGGTACATACCTTGCGAGAGGCAATGGAATGTTGGAGAAGATGACAAATACAGTATGATACAAGAAGAAATATGTCGAGTAATCGAGGTAAAAGGAAGAGATGATATCAAACATGTTGGATGGAATGAAGTGAGGGAGAACGTACGACTGTGTGTGAATTTTGAAGTGTTTCAAAGCAGATAGGGTGTTTATTATTTTATTTGGCGTGCCTCGGAAGTGTAAAAGTGCCCAATACCCGGGCCCATTCAAACTTTTCTTGTCTAGTAGACCTATTAATAGAAAATACTCAAAATTACTATAAAGTATTATAAGAAGGGCAACGAATAGATGAAAAACATTTTGCGAAAATGATCATTGACATATATTTTATGATTGTAGGCAATTATTTTTAATTTGGCACACATGTGGCACATTTTTTGGTATTCTGATTGATCGCAACATTTCCCACATGTGATTCCGACGCAAAAAACAGCAAAACTAAGCTGAACCTTCAGAGAAATGGTCTGTTTTTCACCATCTCCACATTGGGCGGCGCGTGTTGGTGAGAGTTTATCAGATCATGTCCAAACGAGAGCAGAGTGCGTGCATAGACTACTCGCGTGCAGTCTGATTATCAACTCCCATGTTTAATTGCCCAAGATTCATCGAATTTCCGTCGAATGAGCAGAGCCCCGGCAAAGTGACGTGACTGTCAATTTGTTTGTTACGCGAATGTTATTTTCTGTGGTGTTGCCGAAATCGATGGCGTACCGTATGAGCTCGAGGAGGATGTAACAAAAGTTGAAAAATCGAAATTTCAAGCCGATAACGCACTCGCTAATGCGAATTATACTCGTGGCTTATTTCAAACGCTTCATTTTACGAGTTAAGCTAACACACTTCATGATAAATAAAACGCGGATGTTAACTTCCCAAATATTAAAATGAAAAATGAGCCACATAAGGATATCAGAGGAAATTATCACATAATACCCGCCTGATACATCGGGTGTCCCCATTCTGCGAGTGTCAGTGACCAAGAAACGAAACTGGGGTCACTTCGTGTCTTAAAATATGTCGGTAGGAAGAACTGGGCATTATTAATGGCATCATATTAAAAATTTAGAACATATGATATCTATTAATCAATTAATTAATATTTTAGCTATTAATATCAGAGACATGTATATAGGACAAATTAAGAAAGACGTAAAACAGAAAAGGTATCAGGGATTGAGGGAATTGACATTAAATAGAAGCGAATGAAGGGGTGCAATACACCAATCCTAGGATTGAAACACCGATGATGATGATAGCTATTAATATTCTATCCTAGACAAATACGAATAGTCGAGGGAGATTAAAGCCGGGTCGGGGATGATTTCCGCCCCGCATTCCATTGCCAGATGAGGCGACAGCTAGATGTCTTTGAGAATCTGAGGAATGGAGAAAGGAGTGAAGTTAGGGAAGGGGAGGTGGTGGGAGAGGGTGGTGGGAGAAGATGGGGGGAGAGGGTGGCGGGAGAGGGTGGTGGGAGAGGGTGGTGGGAGAGGGTGGCGGGAGGGGGAGGCGGAGGCGGGAGGCGAATGGGAAACTCGCTGAGAAAATGCACAGAAGGAGAAAAATCGCGTAGAACGGACGGACGGGTAGAAGGTGAAAGACATGAAGGGGAGATGTTGAAAGCCGTGAAAGGAAGAGATGCTGTGAGGCGAGGGAATGTGAGAGAAGAACTTCTTTGAGGGTGGGAGTGTTTGATGCATGCATACAAATGCTGTTTATGAAAGGGGTAAGGAACAATACAAATGTCATGCAAACAGATAAAAATTTCTGAACAAAAACCAAAAAAAAAATCTGCTCTAGGATACTGAAAAGTATTGATGGAGATTTAGTACGATAACGTTGAATAGCATACGGAGAAAAATATGCTTGGCGGATTATTTCAATTTTAGGGTCGAAGTACTAAAAAAATAGGAGGGCTAAGTTATTATTAAAACCGGTCGATACAAACTGGATCTGTTGGATGAGTTAAAAGAATTGCTTGAGGCGAAGAAGCCTTTACAAAGAGACAAAGGGAGTTGAGGGCATTGAGTATGGCTTTCAAGCAAAGATAGATGAATACGCGACTTGTGCAGGCTTAGCGCAGGTGTACTTGATCTCGTACAGACACCCATATAGCCTCCCCAGGTGGGACGAGCACCGACAAGGGTGCACTGTCAGAAGACTGTCAAAGGGCCGCTGCAGCAGACCCGACGCATCCATATGTCGTCAGCAGAACTCCTCTGGGATTGATCGACACACAAAATTAATTTCGAAAACAAGAGAGTCATAGGAGAGGAGGACTTATATTTCATTTACTTCGATATTTTAGTACTCTGCAAGTCACCGCTAGGGTGTGTGGTAGGGAGTAAATAAACATCAATTTCCCCATGGCGGATAAAAAAACTATTGAAATCAAGACGAAATTTGATAATTTCACCAATGAAAACGTCTACCCGTTTTTCAATTGGAAACGAGTCTTTAACAGTCAAAAAAATCAATCAATCGACTGTAATCAGGGATCGGGAAACGGGACAATAGGGTAACACTGTATCCAATCCTTGGCGAGGGGAAAAGAATATTGCAGTGCACTCGAAGGAGACAACTGGGACACCGGCGAAACTGATGAGTTCAGATATTATGAATCGCGAACAGAAATGTATCAGTCAACATCATCCCAAAGAAGACTTAGTAAATAGAAATTTATACATGCAGTAATGATTGGTTTATGTGTCCAACCAAACTCTACTAATCGTTGGAACATCATTAATAAACAACATTTTGGTTTGAAATACGTACTCAAGAAAATGCCACAAAAGATAGAAAACTCAAGGAAATTAACTTTATATGTTATTGAAAATGAAGTTTGTTGTTTTATATTTTATTACCCTGCAAGTCACCCAGGATTACACACTATGGAATGGAACTGGGGTATGGAATGTTTAGACTCAACTAAATACCTAGACGTTACCTTCATTCACGAACTCTTCTGGGTGGAACACATTCGGGGACTATGTAGACAAGGTAACAAAAAATTAGGATTTACTAGAAGAGTACTAGGTAAATGGGAAAAGAGTCAAAGAGAAATGTTAGCTTTCTTTTAGGCCTCATTTAGAATATACTGCAAGTATATGGCATTCTCACGAAGATCGATTAATTGCCGAATTGGATCGCGTGCAGCGTAAAGGAGCAAGATTTGTAAAACGTTGTTATGATTAACTTAATAACGTATCCAAAATATTAGAGCAGCTAGGCTGGGAATTAGCAGTGATGTTGAACATGTGTTATTACCCCCGTAGTACTGCGATAGGAGAGATCTTGCTAATGAAATTAGAGAGATCAAGTGTAGAATAGATTGATATAAGATGTAATTTTTTCCACGAACGATAAGGGGTCAGAATAACATTTTCCGACCGCGTTGGGTCATATTTTGGTAAAAATTATTCTGGTGTGTATTCAATCCCTGCCACACATCCTAGCGGAGACCTGCAGGATACATAAATAAATAAACATTTTTGCAGTTACCTATGTAATTATATCAATTGCAAGAAACATTTTTCGAGTATGAAACTTAATATTTCTATCCTTAAAAATTATATTTTCATATGCTAATTTCATTTGATGTAGTATAAGCTCCGTAAGCTTCCTCTTTATCCACGAACAATAAGAGTTCAGAATGAAATTTTCCAGCAGCGGCAGGGTCATATTCGGGTCAAAATTAGTCTGGTGTATAATCAACCCCGTCAAACACCCTAGCAGAGGCTTCTGGGGACTAAAAAATAAATAAATAATATATTGATAAAACCAGAATATTTTCATTTCGTCATTTACCACCAAGGGACATTCAAATCATGTTGAAGCGTTAATTTGAAATGGATTTATTTCGGAAAAGTCACAATAAGAATAAAATATCAACGGCTAAAGAAAGATATTAAATCCAGATTTTCGGATTGGCAACGAAATGTGAATCATTTGGGTTTGCGTAAATCAGAAAGCGAGAAAGCAAGGTCATTGAAGTTTCCACATAACCATGGCATTTAAAAGGAGAAAAGGCATTTCATTAAATGAAATTAAGGTGATCATTCTTGTTAGAATTAATCGTAAATCGAAAGCACACTTTCCTGAAGGAATAAATTTATCACGCGTCTTTGGCACTGGCTGAGAAACGACGAGACTTCTGCTTCCGTCTCATTCCAGTGGGCACCCTTCAACGTATGCCAGCCAGGTTCACGCGCGCGACAGCCTCTCGGCTCCAATTGGCGGCAGAAGTTTTTAATCGTAAATACTCGCTGATGTAGCTTGGCTCAGTTTGATTGCTATTAATAATTGGATTCACGGTACCGCTCTCATTTTGAAATTTGAAACGAGCCGCAATTCTTACAGAAATATAGTAACCCCCGTCAATCCAGTCGTCATTGTTCCAGCGGTGGGAACATACATCTATATCTACATAAGTACCCTGCGAGCCACCAAATAGGTGTGTGGCTCCGTCTTTGCCATCGCGCCACTAGTTGTCGCCATTCAGGACAAGGAGCAAAGGAATGAAATGCGAATCGGGCCAATTATGGAGTCGACATTTGGCCAGTGGTGGTCAGGCTGGTGACGGTGTTGCCGATACCGCATTTAGCAGAGACACACACGAGGCTTATGAAATGCGGGTGTGGAGAAGGATGGAGAAGGTGAAGGGGACAGAAAGGAAAACAAACATGGCACCCGTACTAGTAATGACGGGAGGGGAGGAGGGAGTTTTGTTGGGTGAAATCCAAAGAATTCATGAAAAGGCGGATGCTGAGCGTTTTCATTGGTCTATGATTTTGGCTTGTTGTTGAAGTTTATCTCTGTGTCCTTAAAAACTTCTCCACTAAAAGTATCGATCAATCGTCTTATTTTTGAAAGCCCACGGCGTTACGCCAATTGTCGATCCCTTGCCGTCCATCTAACGGCCATGTCTCGCCCGCCGACACTGCGAAGGTCGGCGATTCGACCCCCGGGGACGACAGCATTCACTTGCTGCCCTTTTTACGCACGCGCCCTAATTCCGAGAGCGATTTTCGCGCATGTCGCTCCAAGGTCGCGCGTAGGAGGTCACTTACGGAAGGAAGTTTGGAGTTCAAGCAAGGCCGTAATATTTACGCCGTCACTAGTCAAAGGCAAAAGGACGATCAAAGGGTATCTTTTTGCTGTTCGGATGACTTTAGTGGTTCCTGTGCCCTTTGCTCTCCGGATAAGCTTTCCCATGTCTGCTTATTAAACTCAAGCATAGGCTTCCCCATACACGCCAAGATAGTTGTTTACGCCCGTGCCGTTAATTACAACTCGACCGGGCCAAAAGGAAGGAATATTCCCCCATTGGAACGGGAATATATCCCATATTTTTATTTATCCGTGCGTGGTGACCATTAAAATTGGTAAATTTAAAAATCACCCAATTTTACACTAAATCATTTTTATGTTTCATAGATGGCAGGCTATGTGTTATTTTAATTCTTTGGTTGGCATAATCAAACGGGCACGCACGCAATCAATCAGTCACTCACATGTATTCGAAGGTTACCGGCCCCGCAGCCGCCGGTCGGCGCGTGACTCCAACCCCTCGAGGCGAGGATACATATCAAAGTCACTCCCAGCCAATGGACACCCATGTCTCTCCTCTCCGTCAGCCTCCCAAACATCCACCCCTGAAGAAAGAATTTCCGCCTTTCCCCGGCCGGAGGCGGGAGCGAAACAGGCGGAGAAAGGAAAGGAAACGGAAACCGGCCCTGAAAGACGAGTGTCCCCGAAAACGGCGAACGCCACTCTTCTCTTGGAGGCGGACCTCGTTGAGCCAATTAGCCTCGGCCCACCCCGCCCACGCCCCCTGCCCCAGATCCCCGCTCTCCCGCCATGACAAAGTCTTGCCAGTCATCTACTTTTTGCCCTTTTTTTAAAACTCGATCAAATCAAGAGACGTAGGGGGTTGATACTAGAAATTACCATTAAATGAGACTAGTACCTAATGCTAATTTGACTTATGGAATCATCAGATAACTAAAAAATCTTTCTTCACTTCAACACACTAGGCAAGATGAATTCTCATCGCGCGTGCAAATCTTTCGAATCAGAGTGCACGTCTAGGCGGTCATCCTCTGAACGGTCGACTTGGAAGCCCTAACACGAGCCGTAGTGTCCTGCTGGGCAAGCAATCGAGCTGATCACGAAGTAATGAATCTCGCCTATGCTCCCGTTCAAACTCGAGTTGCAGAACCAAGTCACCACGGGGAACAACTGGAGAAGTTTTCTTCAATTTGGTGGCCAGGAGTCTACAAGCAGGTCGTACTATACTGGAAAATACTAAGACTTTTACCATCGATAGAATCCTTGTTCATTGCTGGACCGACCGTATTTTTGTATACACACAAGATCTATTCATCAAAAGAACTGCGTGACCATTTCGTAACTGTCAACAAAAAAATACACTCAATCCCGACTGGCTACACCAACACATCATACAGGAACACAGGGACCTTCCACATGTACAAGAATGTTCCACTGTAAAGATATACCTCCGGAGCCACCTTCACAATACCCTGAAGGGAAGATTGGATGAATTTATGCCATTTCGATTTTCGGCATAAAACTATGAAAACGGATAGAATACAACATGAAACACAAGTTCATCACTGAAAATCTCTGACCAACTCAAGTTTCGTCCTTCTCTTCCTTGAGAAAGGTAATTTGAGCACCGAAAATTCGAAAACGTGTGATTTTCTTCTCTTTTTTTCTGTGTTTTCGTTTTCCGACCTGCCTTCATATCTCCGCATTACTAATATCTAATCTTCGTCATCTGGGCCATGACATCCTTCGAAGTAGTCCTAATTTGATTAAACCACACGCTCCCAGTGGTGCTTCCACATCTTAAGGCAGTCCTCGGACGCAGATTTTGGAATGTCCTTCAGCTCACGCGTCGCATTACTATGTGTCGACAAACCGCTTTCCTTTGACCACCATTTTCATTTTTGGGAACATCCAAAAGTCGCATGGAGCTATGTATGGACTGTACGGAGGCTGTCAAAGCTGTACAATCTTGTTTCGCCAAATATTGCGGCACAAGGTGCGATGAATGCGCTGGTGAAGAAGCCAGTCACCTCTTGGCCAGAGACTCGGTCGTTTTATATATATATATATATATATATATATATATATATATAGCTCTCGTGAGTACTTCCGCATCATCTATATATATAGAATATATATATATATATATATATTCTATATATATATATATATATAGATGATTTCTTCGAAGTAACACGGAAGTGTTGAATAAAAAACTTAGACAGTAACACACAGCACGAGAACACATAAAAAGAACGCTCACGATAATATCTTGATAATTTCGACGGACTTGAGCTCCGTCTTCTTCGGAAGATAAGATATGACATGAGCCATATCTTATCTTCCGAAGAAGACGGAGCTCAATTCCGTCGAAATTATCAAGATATTATCGTGAGTGTTCTTTTTATGTGTTCTCGTGCTGTGTGTTACTGTCTAAGTTATATATATATATGTATATATATATATATATAGATGATGCGGAAGTCCTCACGAGAGCAATATAACTTTTGGACGGCACAATAGGACACAGAAAAAAACAGATAACACGTAAAAGGACCCTCACACTGTAGATGATTTGAGCTTTCGGCCTTCTCCGAGGCCTTCTTCAGGTCAGACTCTCAAGGCTCTCTTCAAAACTCTCCTTTTACGTGTTATCTGTTTTATTCTGTGTTCTATTGTGCCGTCCAAGTGCTATATATTTATATATATATATATATATATATATATATATATATATATATATATATATATATATATATATATATAACACTTGGACGGCACAATTGAGCATAAGGTACGTAGAAATAGTAAACACGTAAAAGGAAACTCACGTTTAAGAAAGTTGAAACTTAAGGCCTTCTTCAGGTTTGAGAAGGGTAAGAAGAGAGAATAGATAGGTCTGGTTTTCCACGTAACTTAAGTGATTCTCAGAATAATCAACAAAAGATTGGAAAGCAGGGCAAACTGTTATTTCTGGAATGACCAGTTTGGGTTCAGGCAGGAAGAGGCACACGTGATGACATTGCAGTAATGAGAGCAATAACCGAGAGTAATATAGAATATAATCAGAACGTTTTTGCCTGATTCATACATTTCAGAAAGGCTTTTGATAGAGCGAATTTAAAAAAAAACTAATGATTATATTGTAGAAAATAGGAATAAATTGGACGGACAGGAGGGTAATCCGCAATCTGTACATGTCTCAGCCTCCTCAGGTGCGAGTAGGGAACGGGAAGCCCGGATGGTCAGTATTAAGAAGAGAAGTACGGCAAGGATGTCCATTATCATCGGTGCTATTCAACCTGTATGTGGAGGAGATGATTAAGGAGGCATGGGAAGAACTGAAAGTAGGAATGAATTTCGACGTGGAATTCGTGAAATCAGGTCTGCTGATGACGAATTTATAGTTTGTCAGTCAGCCAAGGGGTTGCCAGTATTGCTGAGTGGATTTATTGTAAATTCATTGCGACAGATATGGGATGGGAATCAATATTAATTAAACAAAGGTTATGCGATTTCCCAGAAAAAGAAAAGCTGAGCTTAAAATTAAAAAAAAAGATGGCAAAAACTAGAGCAGATGGAAGTTTACGTATATCGGAAGTGTTTTGGATCAACACGGTCAAAGTAGCAGGGGTATATAGAGAAGAATTGATCTGGGCAAAAAGGCTTTCACAAGGAGGAGGGAGTTGATGACGGGGACGTTGAGTGTGGATGCTAAGGAAAGGCTAATCAAAACATTGATATGGAGTGTAGTTATGTACGTCGCGGAAACGTGGTCATTGAAGCAGGAGGATAGACGTAGATTGGAGGTTTTTGAAATGTGGGAGTGGAGAAGGATGAAGAAGGTGGCAAAGATAATAAGGAAAACAAAGGGCGGCCTGGGTATTGTGAGGGAGGGGGGGATCGTTTGGAGAAGTTATACGGAGACAGGAAAAATCGAAAAGCATATTGATTGGCAAAGGGATATTGAAGACAGGAATATAGGGGAGAATATTAGGCAAGCAAGGAAAGGGCAGGAATAGGATAGGGATATTGAGTGGGTTGAAGAGGGGAAGGAAGTATACAGAGATGAAGGGGGGTATGTTGCTGAGTAAAATGTTCGGTTGTGTTATGTTAGGGGAAACACAATAATGATTATGTAGTTGTGTCCATCAGAAACCTATGTAACCGGTAGATTACCAAATAATAATATATGTATATAGGTGTCAATGGACATTAATTGGACGGCAATCGTTTGAATCATAAGCGTATGTGAAACACAAAGTCTTGGTTACATAAGACACACTCAATGTGTCTGTCAGTCGTTAAAGAAAACGCTTGCCTAAGGCATAATTAATGCGAGAGAGTGGCACGTTTCCGTGCCTATTAGACTCGCATAAGACGAAGAGACTAAGAAATAATCGCTGCATCGTATGCTGCCTGATGGAAAGAGAACATTACGAAGACATGGAGCGTAAATTTGCATCATGGCAATGAAATATCGAAACAAATGAATGGAGGAAGTGCACGATAGTGAGAAGCGTGCGTCACCTCTCCCCACTCCTCGCCAGAAATCCCTCTCATCCCCAACCCTCCTTCCACCCCCACACGAGCGGGGGACGGGGTCCGAACGGGGACTAAGCAAATAAGCGCGTCTCTCTTTGAAGTCTCCAATACTGACACACGGAAAAGTTTTCCTGGAAAAAACGAAATGATTTTGAACTCTTATAATTATTTCCTTAATCTTTTCGAGAAATCATTTCATGCAGCATCCTGTTGATTTCCTTGCATCAAGAAATTGTATTACTATCAAATATAAATTGTCAACGAAAATATCATTCCACCATTGAACCATTTCTATTGCCACGCGCCCGATCACTTGGCGACAGCGGCTCACGGTTCCGGGACTCCCCCTGGCCCCCCCCTCCCACGGGGAGGTTCCCCACGGGTATCAGCCGAATAACACCTACCACCAACCGTTTGGCGATGGGCCAACATCGCTTGCAGCCCCACATAGGCCGCCTCCGGCCGCAACTAACTGCCATTATCCGAGGAGGAGATAAATTACGACGCCAATTTCGGCGACTAGCATCAATGCGGTGATCAAATCGTTGTTACTTTTCCCTTCACTACAATTACATGGCGGCGATCGCTCATCTCCGCATGCTTTCAAATGTATCTGCTTCCGCAAGCTATGGTAATTGAATCATCAGCCAACGTAGCCGCATCAAATTCTGAACCGCTATCGAATCGGCAAAGACTGAGAGTGTGAAAGATAATTGGGAGAAGTTATACGTTTTATATATTGGGAGAAGTCCCTAGAGATCCACTCACGATCGAGGATTCTGTTAAATTAATTTCGGAGGTATAGTCTATAAAAGTTTATCTGGCAATGTTATTGCTGCAAATGGTCCATCTAGGAAACATTATCAAGGACTTCATCAAGGAATTGATGAAGGAGTTCGATAATTAATTTCTTCAAGAGTAATATGGCACGTATTTTTTATTAGAACTGAAGCATTATGACGAAAGACTATTAGAAATTAAAAATTTATGTGTTGAAATGCTCACTAAACGAATGAGAGACGCGAAGGGTATTATCTTCAACGTCTCATCAAAAGAGATGACGCCGAGTTAAGTTGACAGCATTTACGCCTGCTACAGCAATGCGCACTTGGGGATACAATCATGAGCGTGTTGAATTTTCCACGAAATGGCGATAGTGGGAGAGGATATTTTCTAGAAGGAACGTGAAAAGTAATATACCACGACTTGCTTGATGTAATTGTATTCGGATACGAGTCAGTGAAGAGCGACGGAAGAGGCCAGTCAATGTGAATGGCGAGACTAATGAAGAGATGGCTTCAAAGAAAATATAAGACGAACAGCATTAGTACAAATGTTGACAATAAGTACATACGTTTAAGCTAAGCATGTTTTTATTTTTTTATTGAAATCCGATTACTCTACTGGACGAGATAAAAGGAAAGATATGTTAAATGTGCGTTTCCATTGCCAATTCAAGTAGAATTACCTGTGGGCGTAACATGCCGTTGAAATGTTAACGAACATTTAAATACGAAGTAATTATAAATGTTTAAACAATTTTATATTGAAAGGTTTATATTCTGTCATATTAAAATGTCAATTAGCAATTATTTGGAAAGCGGGGACTTATTTTCTTTGACCAATTGAAAATCATATTCAATCATATCATACAGGATACATATGTTCTACGAACAGTTTTGGCGTCCTATTCGGGAAATGTTCCATAGTGTCCCTAGAGATCTAACACAGATAGGCAATATTATATTCTTAATAACATTACTCGGGTAAAACATAAAAAAACATTGATGAATGAGGACCATCTTTCGGCAAAACTGCACAATATTCCACATGCCGCCTCTAGGTTGTCTGTAAAATGGTACATATTTATACAGGGCGAGAGTTTTTGGGAACCAGTCATACATGCACAAATGAGTTCATTCTACAGACACACATACTATCCACCCATATACTAACCAGAAAAAGGAAAGGGGATTGGAACACATATAAAAGATGAACACAGGAATATTGGGAAAAGTGAAATCGAGCAGATGACAAGCGTAAAAAGGTTTTAATGACCAGGAATCGAACCACGGATCTTATATACTAGTGTTATAAATACATAATATATAATACCTCATAAATATATATGTATATATATTTATATATATTTATGAGGTATTCTACCGGTTAAAGTAGGTTTTTGGATGGACACAACTACCAAATAAATATTTTGTGATTCCTAACAAATCAGCAACATACTCTACATCACGTCCCTCTTCATCTCTGTGTACTTCCTTCCTCCCTTCATCCCGCCCAACCTCTCTCTCCTAGTTCTGCTTTTCTTTCCTCGTTTGGTTAACATTTTCCCCTTTTTTATATTCTTCAACATCCCACTGCAAATCAATTCGCCATTCATCCATTTTTCCTGCCTCCATACATATTATATATATTATTATATTTTAGGTGATCTACCGGTTATGGTAGGTTTTTGGATGGAAATAAACTGGATAACTTTGGATGGAAAACTATTTGAGAGATTATGAGGTCGAGACTTAGTGGAAATCCATTTGTAACGCACGAAGAAAGAATCAAAGACTTGGCGTTTCCACAGGGAATTTGATTTTTTCCCCGTGCGTTATATAACTATTGTTTCTCTTTTCTGTTTATTCCAAACGCAGAGATAATGGTGTGTTTGACTTACTCATGAAATGAATGTTGGTTTTTATAAAACACATCCGAAGACTTGGGCTCGATTTAGTCTTGTATACGCATCGTTGAATCTGTCGGTGACGGTATTTTCTCTCTCACTTCAGCCCCGTGATCCAATCTACCAACACGTGTACAATTTGAGGTCGTAACAATTGTCTTCGCAAATGAAGGGACTCCCAACCTCCAGCATACCTGTCACGCTTCCTCTCCCGAGGATCACTGATGCTTGCCACCTATTCCAAACGTTGCCTTACTAAAGCGAATCGACACCTCTCTCTTACTTTATCAATACATTTTCATACTGTCCCTCATTTTGTATATTTTCTTTAGAAGATATATTTCTTGTTCCTCTTTTCTTTTTTTCCAAAAAATTAGTGCCGTGCTGAAACGCAGAACATTTGCGGAGCAGAAATCCTTCGCCTTGCCCGTCTTACTGAATAGAGCACTTATAACGAATAAATCCATTAGAGTAACTGCCGCCGTGGATCTTTAAAGTTCTTTGGATTCAATTATCTACCTTTTCTCCTATATATTTAATTTTACGTGTAGCATCAATTTCTTACACTTTTCCGACATCTGGGCTAAACAGCACCATGATAAAAGAGGAAACATTCTGAGATTTTCAGACTTGAGCGTCTTATTTACCCTGTCGGTGCCCAATAATATTTCTTCACTGCTCACTGGGGAAAGCAAGGTCAATAATATATATTTAGCTCAGAGTAAGCGCTCATTGGCGCTCGAAAGAGAGGTATTCACTTAAAATGAACAGAAAACAACACACTGCGTTGAGGTTCATGCATCTGAAGCATGAAGGTAGCAATCTGATGAAGCTGGAACGGAGAAACAAATGACGTGGTGTGGCCCTCACGGGAGTAGGAAGGGATCAGAATCAATTCAAACGAAGAGGTAAAAAAAAATATCTTTTTTAATAAGCTGTTATGTTTCGCTAGTTTTCTATTCGTAGAGAAGTATTTTATAAATTGAAATGAAATTGAAAATATTGAATTTTTGATTCAACACACTATTTAGAACAACCTGGGCCGTGTTCTAAATAAAGTTTGCGGAATTAAAAAGCCAATAAATTCATGTCAATGTGTTATGTAAACCTCCACCTAGGGCTTGGGTGTGTGCAATTATCAAATTGCTACATCAATGTTCAAAGTCCGATGCAAAGGTCGAATTGCTGTTATCGGACTAATGCAAAATAAATAAATAAATTCCACAAAGTTACGCCGGGGACAACAAAGTACTTTATACTTAGATAGCTTAGTGTGTATAGAAGCAAAAATTGTTTCGAATAATAGAATTATTTAATGTATGCCATAGTAATTAACATTTAAGCAGCAAGTCGGATGCCTGGTGTATACCCAGCCACATTTGCAAGGTAGCATGCAACTGAAGGGCGTGACGACCAAGTGACGTGTCGTGGGTGCCCCTGGAGATCCGGCTGCCCTCAGAATGAGCCCTTGCTTTTACGAGGGTAAACCCAACATCTGACGTCTACAGACGAAGGGGACAGGTCACATATTGAAAGATAAAACAGCAGCGACTGAGCTCGAGAGTTTATCGCCGAGACGAGAGACTACAGAATCCTTTGTTTCCTCTCGACACGACCACATTACCAGGGAAAAGACACCACGACGAATGAACACGTCTCACCCTTGAGACCTGTATTAATTCCCCCTCCCGATTAGTTCTGAGAATGAACGAAGTTTGAAAATGAGATGCTCATTTCTTCCTGAAGGGCGAAAGAGAGCGAGCAAAAGAAGCGGAGAGTACTTGACACACGAGATACCCGGAATGAGAAAACCCAAATGAAATTGTGCCAGGCAGTCAGGTGGACTATTTTCAACGGATGATCATCATGGAAAAAAAACAAACAAAATGAACGCCAAACAAGGTACGCGGAGAAATCATTAAAGCATCTAATCAATGGAATGGAAATAAACCCTCCCCTTTTCCCCTCTTTCCTCCCCCTCCCCCACGGTCGTCGTGGGGCCATTGTTGTCATGGAAGCGGAGTCACGCGCGCCACGGCCCATCGCGCGGCGTGACGCAGCACTAAAGTTCGCCGCGGGCTTCCAATAACAATAATAATTGACGACGAAGAGCCGTCACACGGCGAGGCACGCCCCGCACCCACCTCCACCTGCCTCCGCCCCCACTCTTTTGCCATTTTCATTCCTCCTGCTTTTTTTATCAATAAAAAATTATGTCTTTCTATCTCTGTCTCCTTCCTCCTCCCCCACTAATTGGCCTGGGGGTAGGAACGACGTGTGAAATGGGTCGTTACGAGCAGTGGCTTGTGCCTCCAGGAGGGAGGGGGCAGCGGAGGCACACCGCGCGGCCTTGGTGCTCAGGTGTTCCTGGCTTGGGATCCTTTTTTCCCGCGGGGGGATGGAATGGGGGATGAAAGGGGAAGGGGCGGGGATGGATGGTGTCGCGCCTCCTGGCGGGAAGCAGCATTGGTCCGGGGCGAGGGGCACGTGCTCGGCCAACGGCGGGCCGCAGCGTCCAGACCCGGCCGGAATGCGCCGAGTCCATTGCGAACGATAAAGTTCGTGGCTATCTAAAGCGGCCCATTCAGGAAAACGGCGGGCATTTCCCCTGTGTACCGTCCTCGGAGGGACAACGCCGAAGAGGGGCCACCAAAGACCAAGAAGTGCTCGCTCTTCTCAACTCGCTCGAATAGGCGAAGAAGATTTGCACATCAAAAGTCGAAAACAACATCTCCATAGCTTTTATCGAAGGAAATTAACCCATGTCTATAAATTAAATACTTTCGTAGGAGTCATCAGGTTTGCGTAACTATTTACAAATGTATCGAAATCAACATAAATACCCCGCGATCCACCAAAAAGGTGTTTGGCAGGAGCTGCAAGCGCCAGATGGAAATGGTAAGTGGTATGGGAGGATATGGGATGGATGAACCAATGTGTTACAATTTTTCGAAATTTGTTACTCCAATATTATAGCAAATGGCAACATGACGCAGAGCATGAGCAGGTGATAATAATGGTAATTTTTAGACGGACTCAATGGTCGAAACGTGGGGTTGTCCTTCCCCAGAAAGGATTGTCGCGTTCGCCGTCTCTGGTGCCCGCTTCACTGCGAAGGTTGAAACCTCCCACCATGTGAGCCCTGACTCCCCTTCCAATTATTTCGGAAGCGACTCCTTTATCAAAGGCTGAGCGTGGCTGTCCATTTTATGAAATCGGAGTGGGCGGGATGTCGATGGGGCGAACGTGAAATCCGTGAAACACAAATCCGCTTCGCGAAAGGGGCCAACACAGATGCGCAGGGCACGTGTCACTCGTGAGTGTGTTGCTAGTGATTCCGTTCTCCACAGGATATTTGCTTTCACTCGATTGAAGTAATCAATAAGGACCCCATAGTGAGAAAATTAAAATCAGAGATAGAGATTTTTCTTTAACTTTAGATACGTAAATTATTTAATGTCATTCAAGTATTGACATTTTAGTCAACAAATTACCTGTCTAGGGCAAATTTTATGATGGAAGAGGATAAAATCCCTGACGGCCGAAATTGGATTACTTTTCTAGTTACCTTCATTTAGAGACATGAAACTTAGGCTGAAATATGGTTAAAGGGGTGGAATCACTGATTCCTAAACTCGGTGTCTTCATCGCATACAGCTTAAGTATTTTACCATTGTACATTTAAAAATTACAATCCATTTTTATATTAATCAATTTGTCGATTACAGAACTGCGACTAAGTCCTCGGCTCGAGAATGCTAGCAGTATGGGGAAATGGAATCCCTACTTTTACATTAAACCTGAATTAGAGAGAAAAAATGTGGAGACTTATGGATACCAATGAAACACTCCCAAAATATCGCGATACCTCACCTTTATAATACCTTCTCGGCATCGGAATTTTAATTAGACTTAATCTTAGCTGCTAAGTCAAACCTGTTACAAATACTGCAAGCCAAAGTTTCTCTAGGGTCCAACCATTTCTCACATTAATTATTTTTGTCCAGTCAATGTGATATTGAATAATGTATCACTTCACCTATTTAAATACAAATTTTATTTTGATAAAACAATTATTTATTTCTAAATATATATTACAATATTAATAGCAAAATCTGACTGGGGCATACCACTGGTAGTTTAAAGAAGGCGCGTATGGTCCCAGAAGAAGTGCTGACAGTGAAACCTTCGTAGAATAGACGCAAGGAATCTTTCATAGCTTGTGTAATTAATTCTTTCGGTGTTTTCATATGAGGATTTTGAAGATGCTTTCAATCGGCAGACAGCCATATGTAGCAGCCAACGTTGAAATACACTTAGGAAGAGATCATACGCGCATTACCTCTCTTAGGTCTTCCTATTGCAAATCTATAAGTAGCGCATAATTATTTGAAAAGTGGGGGTTACAATTGGAATTGATTTGTTGTCAGTATGTGCGTCTGTCAGCTAACATGTACTTGCTTACTATTGTAGTTTGTATGCATGTAGCTGTGCCCTGCATTATATGTATCACTTATTTTCAAACTATTCAAATTTTGATTACTCTTAAGATCTAATTGCGTTCTCGATTGCATATTTTGCTTTTATTTTATGTGGAAAAATAAAGCAACTTTCATTTAATAGTGTATTTTGCTTATCCCGATTACCCTTAACATATACACCATACGGGACTGGAAGGTGGGAGAGAGGGGTGAAGGAGAGGGATGATAAGATGCTGGGAGGAGACTCTGGGAATGGCTCTTAAATCCCAGAGCACCGCTAACGGGCACCCTAACTTGACAGTCGTTTTCTAGACTTCATGTTTGTCGGCACTGTGTATCACGGCGGTGATTCCTACTCTGCGATTCCGATGCAGGTCGTGCGCCATTCCCCTCTACCTCGTGCACCCAGAGGTGCGGCATCTCTCCACCCCCTTCCCCTCTCCTCTGTCAACAAGAGATGACGCAGCACAACCGAATGCCCTTCTCCGATTATATTATTAACATTAAGGCAGGTTTTGGAGGGACGAAAACTATCAAGCGATTCAGCGACGGTTTCCTTGTCTCTCCTAACAAAAAACAACCCGACATTCGACTGTACAACAAATCCCTCTTCATCTCCGAATACTTCCTTCCTCCCCTCATTCCGTCCAACAACCCTATCATATTTTTCCCCCTTCCTTGCTTGCCTAACATCCTCCCCTCTGGTAGTCTTCAACATCTACTTACCAATCAATATTCTTTGCATCCATATTTCCTGTCTCCTTATAATGTCTCCCAACTATCCCCTCTCCTCGTTAAGCACTTACTCGTTTGTTTCTTTCCTTTCTGACCACTTCACTTTCTTCATCCTTCTCCACACATACATATTTCAAAAGCCTCCAATCTACGCATATCGTTTTGCTTCATTGACCGTGTTTTCTTGCCGTACATGACTACGCTCAGTATCAAAATTTTAACAAGCCTTTTCTTAACGCTCTGATCATGTTCACAATCAAATATCAATCCAACTTACAAATAATTCATAACCCAATTGTGACGAGCTGTGGCTTTGGATTTGTGAGAAGAGAGGGGATTCATTTCCCACTCTAAGTTTTGTCGTCGAGATGGAAACACGGGAGATTGGAGGAATGCCAAGGTTAAGAGACTGCAATTTTGTAAATTATGCTGGAACCAGGTGATTACTGATGCATTAATCAATGTGGAATGCACATTTAAGTGATTTCAGTGTTTGTAATAGTTTAAGAATCATAATAATGATATTTATCTCAAGCCCTTTCAAAGAGAATTAATCATTCAAATATATGACGCTACTCCTGAGTCTATGGCCACTTGATATAGGTTACAGAATGTAATTGAGACCTAATTTTATCTGCAGGCACTTTCCGTTTTTATTGCGTTGGATTTAACGGAGATTTTTTAACTTAGTGTTTGCAATGTTTCAACCCAGTCTCCTACAGAACATTGCAGCTTTTTCACCGCAGACATTCCTTATTCCCCAATCCGTAGTCCGCCAACTCACTCCCATCTCGCCTTTATCCTCCCACCACGTACCAATTCATAATCACTATCTAGAAATTCTTACCGGGAACACCCAAAAGGATTTCCCCAAATGGATATTAGACGCTATCTATTCCCTCCCTGAAATATTTTTGTACGTGAAAAGCGATTAAGTTATTTACTTTTACTTTCATCCCTACTGATAACATTCCATCACTCACCAGTTCTTGTCTACAATCCCCAATTCTCCCTTATTGCCTAACACTACTTCTACTCAATACTCTCCTCTTTTGACCGTTTGTCTTTAAATATCACTCAAATCAACTTCGGTATTTTGGGGAAGAATTTGCCTTTAATTAAGAAAATGTCCACTCGTCAAATTTTACAGAGGTAGCAAGATTTATGGTGTTTTTTCGACACTAATTGATCGATAGACCTAGTGAAAGGTAGTTATTTATTATTGAAATTATACGAGAAAACACTCGTTAACTGGTCTTGATTTTCTTCTCAAGGCATTCAACAATCGTTGATTCGGTCAGAGATTACTTTATCCAGTGAAGTTAAATTGGCAAGAGATGAGAAACGCGTTGCCTCGGTCATAAAAAATTTACAATTTCAGCTAGAATATCCACATAAAATATTCACGAGTATGCAAATCAAAGAGTCCTTACTATCCGTTCAAGGGACTAACGGCAACCGTCAAGGATTTCTCCTCCACTCTGCTTCTATCGATGTTAAAGAGGCATATCGATTGCTTCTTTTCCTCTGCATTCATTCCTTCTCCACACAACTGAGACCAATCTAGAGGAAACTTATCACATTGCGCCAAATTAAAAAAAAATATTTTTCTGCGTAAAATCTGTGCGATGAATGGGGGAAATTCTGCAAAAATCCTTCCACTACGCTTTTATTGCAAAGGCGTGTCGACGTTACTTGGTCATTTTCAGGTGCATCTGAAGTATGTAAAAATGGCGCACTAACTTCAAAATGCGTTGTACTTTGTAATCAAGGTACGCGAGTCGTTCAATAAGTTCTTAGGAAAAACCGTTTAAAAATAATTTGGATTAGATTCATATTAAGTATTTTATTTTTCAAAATGCTGTCCTTTCTCGTTTCTCGAGACAATTTTCCCAGCATATCTTCAACCTTTTCGCTGGAACCATCCAATAACGTAGGATTTCGGAAGGTCCGCAAAATTCAAAGTATCTGCGTGGGCGATGACCTCCTCGTTCCACCTTAATCGTTTTCAAGCCAAGCCATTTTTTCAAGTTTGGGTATAAAAAAATGTCGCTAGGGGAAAACCTGGCAAATGCCGTGAATGTTCCAACAATTCGAACATTAATTCCATAATTTTCGTCGTCAAAACTGCGCAGGTGTGCACCCGTGGATTATCTTGATGGAAGACAATTTTTTCTTCACCAAATGAGGACGTTTTTTCTTGAGTTCTTCACCCAACCGGTTCAATAACGAAGCATATTACTCTCTAGTTTCGCAAACTTTGATTCGTTGATCACTCAAAACAATATTGTATATTTTGTCAAACATTTCTGCAGAAATCGCTTCCACTGGACGCCCCGAACGATATTCATTATTTCTAGATGCACGGCCACATTTAAAGTCATTAACCCAATTGTAAACAGCCACAATCACCGGAGCAGATGTTGCCATGGAGCTCATCCAACTAGGTTTTGGCCTCTATGAAGTGTTAAAACTTCTAAATAAAAGTGTTGAATTACCACACGAAGCTCATTTTTCCCATTTTTATAAATAACCAGAGTTTGTGGCTTCAATCGACAATGGAAATGAAACCACATGATGGACATAGCTGAAACTTAAACAGCAGTCTATTAAGAGATTCGTTTTATTCGTTTTTTCCGCGCACTATTCGCGACAACAATTAAAGGGAGAACACCTAATAAATTAATAGGTACGTGCTGTCAAAAATATGAGTACACAAGATTAAATTCTCACAAAATACTCTCCAAGTCTAACGTCCTAACGCTCCCCAGCCGTGCGCCCTTGTCCTAGGTGGGGTGTAGGGGAATGTATATAAAGTCTGTTGTATTTGTGAATTATTCGTCCGGAATGTGTAGAATCCTAGTCGGTAATTAGCGTCTAAATTGCATGTGTGCCTGCTATCTTTTAACGTATTTTCATACCCTTTTTTTGTAGGCATAGGAATAGCTGCTAACCATGTAATAATCGTAATATGTGTAGCCATGTTGCATGATTGATGTTCGGTCGCCCCCTTGCTGCGCGGTTTTTGGGTAAATAACTAGGTGCCAGGTGCATGTGGAAAAAGAGGGAATATATGTACGTAGAATGGCTGGTGACCTACGACCCCCTGCCAGACGTCCTTGCCACAGCTTGCAGGGTATCATGTAGATATAGGTGAGAGGAGACTTACTAAAAAAACAATTCTGATACTGCTAGGCTCATCTATTGGATTTTCCAAGGAGATATGAACGACCTACGTATAGTGGAAAAGTGTAAACCTAAGTTATTCCTTTACAATTAATTTCCGTAAATGAGAGGAAGTCGCAATATCCGAGGTTTTCTTGGTAGTTAACCCAAGGATCTTTGTAGTTGCCCTCAAAGTTGGATCCATTGACTTCTCAGGGTGAGATGACTTCCTTCGATTCTTCCGCGGTCATAGGACCACTTCACTAAAAATGCCGTTCCCCGGCTTCTTTCTCTCTGCCTGTGCTAAAGAGAGCTGACTCTTCAGAACTTATCGAGATCGCCTTTTAAGATGATGGCATTTGAGAATTGTTAAGCCACTCCTAATTTTGTGATCGTTTCGTTGACTAGTGCTTTTTCATCACAGCTCAAAGGAATTTATGAAGTTTAGTTTCCGTTTCTACTCCTTTTATTTAACTTTTTTATAAAGAGGGGATCGAATACTAACCTCCTTAATGTTGTTGTTTTTTTTAAAATACTAAATACTAAAATACTAAAAATAATAATAAAAATACTAAAAATACTTCTAAATGTTGTTGGATTTTAAAAAATTTCCAAGTTCCAATTTGTATTCAATTAAAATTCTGCCCAATTATCAAAATGCTAATAAGAAATTATTTTTCAGCTGCTTAGATATGGCATTGCCAACAATCACCCGGAGGTTCTCGAAGAAAAATTTAGAGGAAAAGACAATTAATAGAGGTCTGGAGGAATCACTTAATCAAATATCTCGAGGTGGTTCTCGACTTTCATAGATATGAAAAAGCAAGGGATAATCTCGAAAAGCCTCTTGGAAAACCCTTATTTTTTTGGATTTGATAACATTTTGGATGAAATGTGCTCCTGCATAAATCCCATTTTTATGCTGAATATGATGAACTAGATGAAACTCTGCGTTAAATTCCCCAATATATCGCAACCTTCCGAGCAACTTTGTGTAGCCACAACTTGGTGCTCTAGCCCCTGGTGATCCGCGCGCTCCAGGGGGTACCGATAAGCTCTTGGCTTGTCATTAGAATCCCTAATGGCTAAACCACCAGAGTTGACACAAGAGCAATCCCCGTGGCGGAATTCGATCCCGCAACTTTTGTGTTAGCAGGTTAGCAAGGAACCAGTTACCTCACTGACCCTTCGATTAAAAAAATAGATTAATTGGTACTAAAAGTACTCCAGTGTTATTATCATAGTAAAATCAACGTTTTATCATAACCAAAGTTGCAAAAGAAGTCTTGAAGACATTAAATTTACAAGTCAGGACAAGATTAAACTTAGCATAGACATAAGGTACGAGGGTAACGGGAAATGTTCTCGTCATGCAAATCAAAGAGTGCGATTTTTAGTTAAAATTATTTTATTTTTCTACATAACCTCTCTTGATTTCAGCACACTTGATCCAGCGTTTCTCCAACATCAGTACTCCTTTCCGGAAGTGAAAGTCTGGAAGGCTGTGAAAATATCCATCTACGGCCCTCGTATATTCATAGGTGCATGTGTATGTTAGCTGATAATACAGGGTGGGTTCCAAAAGTAATACTGTTATTTTTTAAGTAATATATTGGACAGATTTGCACAAATACTTAAAATTCTTCAAAGTACTCTCCTTAACCCTCTACACATTTTTTCAGACTCTGCCATGACCGGTACGCCCTCTGGAAGGCGTCTTTTGGGACCTCTCGCAAGGTCTTCGTCACGGCTGATTGGATCTCTTATATGGGCGAAAAAGAGGTTCCTTTCAGGGCTGCCTTAATCCGAGGGAACAAAAATAAGTTTATTGGAGCGACGTCCGGACTAGAGGGTTGGTGGGGCAGCGTTGGCACCTGGAGTTTGGCCAGGAACTCGCGGACTCGTGGAACGTTGTCGAGATGAAGTTGCTAGGTAGTGGAGATGTCTTTTCTCGTCCTGAACACCCTTTTTCGGAGTCTTTCCATCACATTCACGATGTAGGTAGAGTGAACTATCTGTCCTTGAGGAGAAAACTCCTTAGAGACCATTCCTTTACTGTCGAAAAAGACAATGAGGATTGATTTCACTTTTAATTTGCTCATTCATTCATTGCCTTTTTGGGTTTTGGGGACTGGTCGGTGTGCCTCTCAGAGTTTCGGCGTTTTGTTTCTGGGTTGTATTAAAAAACCTAGGCTTAATCAGAAGTGATGACGTTGTCCAAAGGATCAGATTCATTTTCAACACGTTGCAAAATTTCACTTGAAATTTCCGCTCGGTTGGTCTTTCGTGACACGATCGGAGCGCAGTTTACAATAACTGACATCCTGCCGCTTCCACAGCTTGGAGAGCACTGAGACTCGTTTTGCGGCAAAGCTTAGCGTCATTCCTTCCTACTCCAAGTAATTTTATCCCATTCCGACTAACAGGAGCGGGACATTTACTTGAATAACTTTTTGAACGTACCCCGTGTATGCACAAGGGTGGTCTGAAAAGTTTCTGACCTAACAAAGATACAAGACATTTTTTCTGAAATTTTCTGAAACTCACGTAATTGCATGTGTGTAAGTTACGTAAGTTTTTGCGTTAATACGAGGGTCATCCGGAAAGTAGTACCCGTTCGTGAAATAAAGACACAAAAGTAAATATTAACAAACATAAAAAATTTTATTTGAAAGAGGATACTTTAAACTACTTCTCAACATAATCTCCAAGCAAATTAAGGCATTTGTCATAACGTGTGACAAGTTTCTGTATTCCTGCTGCATAGTCCTTCGCCGCCAGCTCATTGAGATACAGGGTCACTCCTTCTTTAAGTTCTTCATCGCTGTCAAATCTTTTTCCTGCCAAAAAGTCTTTAAGCTTTGTAAAGAGATAAAAATCTGAAGGAGCCAAGTCCGGGCTATACGGTGGATGGTCGAAAGTTTCCCATTTGATTTGCTGCAAAAGTTTTTGTGTTATCCCAGCTGCATGAGGCCTGGCATTGTCATGAACGAGAATGACACCAGTAGACAATAGACCTCGCCGCCGATTTTGTATTGCCCGCCGTAATTTCTTTAATGTTTCACAATACGCATTGGCATTAATAGTGTCTCCACGGGCCATAAAATCAATAAGTAATACACCTCGTCGATCCCAGAAAATGGTTGCCATGAGTTTCCTGGTGGACAGAACTGTCTTGAATTTTTTTGGTTTGTTTGGTGAATGAGCATGATGCCACTCCATTGACTGTCGTTTACTCTCAGATGATGCATAACAAACCCATGTTTCGTCACCAGTAATTATGCGAGTCAAGAAAGAGTCTCCTTCATCAGAATAACGTCCCAAAAACGTCAGTGCTGCAGCCATACGCTTGGTTTTGTGCTCATCTGTAAGCATGCGAGGGACCCATCTTGCACAAATTTTTGCATAATGCGGATGGTGTTTAACAATTTCATGAACAATTGTTCGAGAAACATTGGGAAAATGCTCAAAGATGTCATCAATTGTGACGCGCCGATCGTTCCTCACGAATTCGTCAACTGAGCTCACCAGTTGGTCTGTAATGACAGACGGTCTCCCCGAACGCTCATCGTCGTGTGTGTTCCCCCTCCCCATGTTGAAGTTGCGACACCACCGCCGAACAGACGACTCGTCCATTACATTGTCTCCATACACCTCCTTTAATTGGCGATGAATATCACATGGGCGAACGTTTCTTGCATTGAGGAATTTAATCACTGCCCTCACTTCACAACTGGCGGCGTTCTCAATTTTTTTAAACATTGTAAACAATCACAGAAACAACACAGGCAATGCTAGCGTCACGCAACTTGGCTCAGAGAAGGCAGACAAGCCACTGAAGCTATCTGACCTCGTCCAGCGGCTACTCGCGTCGTCAGCACTTCATGCGGCACGAACGGGTACTACTTTCCGGATGACCCTCGTACTTACGATTTTGTGAGTTTAGATTGGAATGAATTTGCGGGTTTTTATGTGGTGTTATTCTCAGTTACGGATGATGTCCTAACATTCCCCACCACACGGGCTGGGGAGTAGAAAAACGGATAATACTGAAAACCACCCTCCACCACTGACAAACTCCAAAATCAACAACCCTGAATGCATCCAAATACAAACACATCAGTGCTTATTTTACTTAAACACAGTCATTAAAGCCCAATGATTTAGATGGTTGCGGTTAGGCTAAACCCAGGCATAAAAAGGACATTTGAGAGACACGATAGGAGGAAAGAGCTATAATGGCAACATAAATTCGGCCATAATCTGATGATATGACTAATTTTGGGGTAAATGGAAAGGAAAGACCTTTTCCTAATAGAGAGTCTCTCATTTGGGGTTTGGAGAGTAGAGGAAAGGTTTATTGCACCTTGTCCAAATGTTCCCTGAAAGAGGTCTGGGGTAGGAATGGGGATGGGAGGGGTGGCTGCTGATGGTCATTTGGGCTGAGAGGTGCGTCAGGTGGTAATTCGGGAGTGGGTGGTGATGCTGGGAAGTTTGAGAAGGGAGGTAAGGTCAGGCTGAAATAGGTTAAGGGATTGGAAGCGGTTTGTGAAATGCAGTAGCGCGGAAAGGTCAGAGTGAAGAGAGGGGGATCGAGGGTAGGGAAGACTTGCAGAGAATATTTTTGGTGCCGTTCGATGAGACGAAAAGCAGCTCGCCTTAAGAGAGTGGAGGACATTCGAGAGTGTATCTGCGTATGTGGTGCGCAAAGAGTTATAATGCTAGTAACACGCTTGTAATGATGCGACATTCGTATTGATCAGATTGATTGCAGGCAGAGGAAGTGGCGAACAGAATATAAATTATGAAATAGAGGGTTCACTGCTGATCAAGTTAAATATTTGTGCGTGGTTCTAACACAACGCCTTTCATGCGTAGGACATTCGATATTGGTACAATAAGCGGATACGCTTTAAAAAAACTCGGCTTTAAATTAATTCTCGGTGAAAAATAGTTACAATGAGAAAACGAGTGTGACAGGCCTTTTAGGGAAATTAAGGTGGGAGCCACTTGATACGAGGAGAACAAGCATGCCTTAAGATTTAAAGTAAGGTCCAGAACAAACAAATTTAACAATGACACTAAAGGACTACAATGTAATAACTTCAGAGTGTAAAAATTATTCGCCTTGACCGGGATCCCGGTCAAGGCGAATGATTTTTAGACTCTGAAATTTTTGCATTGACATTAATATTAGCGGATGACTCCATTGAAAGTTACAGTTTCGACATCTCCCGCAGTTTCTTGACAATTAGGCACTAAAGGAATTATTGTGGCACCACATTATTTAGGTAGATCAGGCCACAAAGATAAGAAAAGGGAGATATATTTCAGTACAGACAAATATTTACTCTTTCCCCGGACAATCAGTAATCTTAATAGTAAGAAACCAAATTCACGATAGAAATATTAAAAGCATTTAATTTACAAGTCAGAATAAAACTAAACATTGCATAGACATAATGTATATTCGTAGGTCCATGTGCATGTTAGTTGGCAGTATATGCGGATAAGTTATAAAGGTTTTTGCATAAATACATACGATTTTGAGGGTGTAAATTGGCTTGAATTTGTGGGTTTTGCATGTGGTTTTATTCTCTTTCGCGGGTGTGGTGACCCAGCACCCCCGCCACACGCCCTTGCGGCGGCTTGCGGGGTACTATGTAGCTGTAGATGCAGAGTAGCAGAAATGAAATAAATGGAAACCAAAGTGACCCAAAAATGAGGGAAAGGGGTTCTGGAAAGGCGACGGACCAGAAGGTGATACCATTATAAAAAGCAAGAATCTAATATTCTGAGGTTTAGGTGGGCGAAAAATGACGGGGTGTCCAGGTAAAGAGAGGAAGTGATGACAATCAGTGAGTAGATGAGTGATATTTAGACGATGGGGGACGAATGTCTCGAGAGGTCGTTTGGTGGTGAGCTCTCAATTTCGACTTTCAATGAGCGGCACACTGATGAGTAAGGATTGTAACCTGGAGACTGAAACAGTTGCCGAGGAATGCTGTTTGTTGCTGAAAGAGAAGAAAAGAAAGAGAGGAGAGGAAACGAAGGATGACTGTCAGTGTTTAAGCTTGTGATTAGCATCGTGATGTATACGAACAACCACAGAATCAATAATTTCGGATTAATATGCTTACGATAAAATAAACGTCGACCCTCACCGCAATCGATGCGCAAATATTTGCACTCAACTCAAAATTCCCCCGAAGGTGGACCCCAACCCGCGGTGGTGAACCCTCGTTTTGGGAAGATGGTGGATAGGCCGCAAATATGTCAAGTATGAAAACCAAGAATTTATCGTAGTAGTCGTTTTGATTGGAATCTCGATAGGTGAGCATTGTAACAAGTCCTGAACGATGGCCTTTTTTCCCTTGGCCATTAAATAATTTTGAAATGTTGATGAGACGAAAAAATCAAGGATGGTTGAATAATTTAGTATTTTGATCTCGATTAAGAACGAGTGTACAATATTCACTAGAAAATAGTTAACTCGTGCAATATCGACGAGACTTTGACCCTGAAATATATTAACCATTCTTTTATCTGGCCAGCAGTATTTTGCTGATGATTAAATATGACTATTTCATAAAGGCCAAGTTAATAATCATCAGCGTGTATTCTAAGGTCTCAAAGAAAATCCTTGAATTTAACGCTTAAGACATTTTGCCAAATTAATGTGCATATTCCGTTATCTTACACATTGATTTAAGATATTCAACTCTTGCAGCTAATCTAGACAATCAAAATGATTAACCACCGTTAATTATTAATTATGAAATGTCAAAATAATACATTTTAAATAACGATCTCCAATAGTAAGGATCTTCAACATTTTATCATTAAAACCATAAAGGTAATTATTTTATCCGAAAGTTATACCTCCTCTTTATGAAATGGTTACAATTGAATTGAAATACATGGCAATGAAAATGGTTACAATTGAAACATGCTGACAAATGAGTATGAAAGGAGCAATGAAATCAAATATGAGAAAGGAGCTTTTTCTAATACCTAATTACTATAGCCAAATGTATATAATCTATTTTTTTCCTTTCACGTCGTATTTGAAGCGTGAGCATTTCGGAGTTTCCGGTTTTAAATCCAAGTGCTGCTGGCTTTAGTTTCGTTAAAGAGATCCAAAACTGAAACCACCTAATTTTCTGAGCACATTTTCATTCTTATGGCAGGCGTTATAGGGCAAGGGAATGAGCCCTAAATAACTCTAGGCCTTAGAAGCGAGACCCTACCTCTCATCTTTCAAACCGATATTCCAGCATTATCAAGGAGTAGTAAAAAAAACTCTCCTATTTCACAATTTATAATTTATCAACACACGACCTTGGTTTTGCACAATTCTCAGGTCAATCAGTCCTTTCAATATGGAGAACTACCGTATAGTCGAGCCTGAAACAGTGTCCTAGGGCCTTCCAGGAGGAAACTATAGTTTCAGCACACCGTTACGAAAGGAAAGCACTGCAAAGTACTCAAAATTCACACCGAAAACTATCTCCGTTATTTCGTTGCCTTGCTTAAGTGAATCTGTGTTTCCTATCTCCCCGTAGCTCTCCCATTCATAAAGAGGCCTCTCAATGTTGCATCGTGGGCTCAAAAAAATATCGAATACATTTTCATCTAGGATCTAAGGATCCTAGATGAAAATGTATTCATACCACTCTTCTATCCATTCGTCTTATTGTTAATATTCTATACACAATTAGATATTAATATATTCAACTGATATCGTGGCATTACACACTGTTACTGCACAAAAGTCTTGATTTCAAACCAGTTTTCCATGCCTCATTCAATCTCACTATATTTCATTCCCTGACCGGTATAATATTATCCATCGCCTTGAAGGCTTTCAATAATTCCTCATATCATAATCTACGTCTACATGCACATTACGTTATACCTGGCAAGCCGCCGCAAGGGCGTGTGGCTGTGGGTATTTGCTCGCTACCCGTAAAAGAGAATAAAAACCACATACAAAACCAACAATTCCATGCAAACCGACACCCACAGAGGAATATACACGTAAGTCCATGCAAATCTTTTTAACTTACACGCATGTAAATACACACACTATCAACAAACATGCACATGCACTTACAAATGCAGTAACAATCTATCCAATAACGTGCAAATTAGAATTGAAAAGTAAGATGGGGAAATTCTGTTATCGTGTGGACGTGCAGACCATATTCTACACCCATCAAAACCTCCCGCATAATTCCTCGAGTTACTCTATCGTATGCATGTCCTCTCCAAATCGCCCAAAGAACGGCCAACTTTCTTCCGCTCATCCATACATTAGCCAAGCTAAACAGCTAACAGATGATCCGAGGCTTCCCTATCACACTAGAAACCAAGGTATCTCTCTAATCTCCATCTAATATAATCATCTCGCTTTTATACTCCACTCGAGTACCAAACAAACTCTCAAAGTATGTATTCCTCAATCCTCAATCGTACATTCAGGTCAGACATCTCCACTCTTACTCCACTTTGCTTTCACTCCTTCCCTCCATCCTTGCCTTGACATTTTCATCAATTTCCGCAGCAGCTTCTTATTTCCTAACAGAAATTTTACTACTTCCGCCATCGGTATTCCAATCTCACCCTCCTTCACAATATTTTGGGATTCAAACTTCCTCTTCTTCTTTACGTAAGCTTATTCCTCCCTATGGACCTTGATGCGCAGTAAGGTCTTGCCAATCCCGACGACAGGAATTCGACTACAGGTATATCTGCCACGCACGAACTTGCAGCACGTTCTATTCCAAGCATCACTCTCTCACTTGAACTTCCCACGCATTTGTTTCAATTCCCCTTTGATCCTAGTTCAGCATTTAACACAAGTCTGCGTCGATTCGGGTTTAACTTTAATGTTTAACCATAAGGCTTTTTAGTTTTAATCTGGCTTGCTTTTGCCCTTAGACGTTCATGGTCACCCACGTTCTACTCTGATTTACGAGGTTTGTCTAATAAATACTGAGGCCATAAAACCTTTATTTTGCAAAATTTACTCTACAACCATTTTTTTCTCTTCAAAGTACTCTCCATTCGTTTCTATGCACTTATTCCATTCTCTTTTCCACTGTTTAAATCACCCTTGGAATTCCTCGGCAGTTAGGCTTTTTAGTTTTCTCGTCGTTTCTTCCTTTATTATATCCACAACTTCAAAGTGATGTCCCCTCATCACATTTTTGCGTTTTGAGAGTAGGAAAAATACGCAGGGGGCAAGATCTGGCGAATGAGGAGGATGATGAAGGATGGTGATTGAAATTTTGCCAGAAACTGGAGAACAATCAATGCTGAATGTGCAGGTCTATTGCCATGGTGAAGGACCCATCCATCGCCCTGAGTCAAATTTCGTCACTATGCGAGCTCTCAAACGCTTGAGAACTGTAAGGTAGAACACAGCATTTACTATTTGTCCTTCAGGAAGAAATTCATGGTGAACAACAACACCCTCGACATCAAAGAAAACCAGGAACATGACTTTAATTTTTGATTGGCTGTTTATTGATTTTTTGCCGCTTATTCCACTTTTCAATGGATGTTTTCTTCAGAGCATTATCATCGTAAACAGCTGCAACATTTCAGTACTTTTTTATAATTTTTTCCGCTTTTCACCAAAAACTTGATGTTGATTCGTTGATCCGTGATTTCGTCACTTTCCAATTTCGACACACAGTAAAAACAAGGACAACAGAAACTAATATAACTGGCACCATACGCACAGCTAGACGATCCGCCAAGCAAAGACTGCTCAGGGTCCAAAGGTCTCAGGCAACTGGTGCCGCTAGTGGGCGGGACTATGGTCCGCGTCATTGCCGCCAGATTGCACCGGTTTGCGCATTTATTGGATAGACCTCGTATATTGGAAACTATCAAGCAGTGGTCTGTTCCACGCTCATTCATCTCCACCACCAGGTTCTAATCAGATGTAAGCAAATTCTGTGGCGGTCCTAGAATCACTATTGGCTTTGATTTGGACTTTAACAAAATTAATAAATGAATTCATGGATGCATGCACTATTCATTTGGGATTAATAATTCCTCCATTTCTGGGCTACGACCCTCACTCGAGACAAAAGTGAGCTCGGCAAAATAGCTTCATGATCGGAAATGGGGCGTGTGATTCATCCTCACAGGAAGTAAAATGTTGGTAAATAATTTACGAATAAAATATTACTACTAAGTAATCTACCGGTAAAGGTAGGTTTTTTTGGATGGACACAACTATCAAATAAACATTTTGTAACTTCCAAAAAAACCCAATCCAGCAACCTAATCTACATCAGGTCCCTCTTCATCTCTGTGTACTTCTTTCCTCCCTTCATCCCATCCAACATCCCTATCCTGTTCCTGCCCTTTCCTCGCTTGCCCAATATCCTCCCCTATATTACCTTCTTCAATATTTCACTACCGCTCAATACACCTCTCATCCATTTTGAATAAAATATATTCCAACCTATTCCAATAACGATTAAATTTTAGGCTATGACTCGTCATGATAGTTTATTAAATAGCCGTGATGCGCACACTTAACATTCAAGTATCTGTCATCCCTGGAGACTACAGATGGTTAATCCTTCTCCGTTTAAAAGCAGTATAAACGAATAAGAACAAAAGGTTCAGGCATTGTTACTAACTTTACGTAAATGCTTATTAAACTTATGATTGCATTTCACTCAGCGCTATGTCGTAAATTACCAAAAATAGATGGACGAATGAGTGGTCCATAAGGGAATCCAAATTTAAATTATGACCGCGTCACGAGGGAATAATAAAAGCAGGCGCATTTACAGGAATTACGCCGAGGTGATATATTAATACGGATTTGCTTCATTTCATCAAAGTTGTGGCTCGTAATTTAATGTTTTTATGTAGAACAAAAAACATAAATATTCATGTGTTTTTATAATCCTATTAATTGAGTAAAGCACAATCAGTAAATGGTTGTATCAGCTGTACGCTTGTGCATTTTTCCCTTAATTCCAACAAGGTCAAACTATGTGATTCACACGATTTGTTGACTCGATGGTACAACCTGTTTCTACAGCAAGGCCGTCATCAGGGACACCGATGCATTAGGTGTACCCGATGATGCCATGGCGGCTGAAACTGGCCGAGCACCAAGCGGAGCGGGATGCAGCCTCCTGGCCGAGGGCACTCGGCCTCTCTGGGGGGGGGGGGTACGAGGGATGCAGGCGCATGAAACGCGAGCGCCGGTGCATCCCCTGCCAGGGGAGATAAAGCAAAAAGTAGGGACGCTGAAAAGGGCAAAGAAAGGAGCACCAGGGTACCGGGATCGCCGGGCGCGACGCTGGGGCGAGGACATTTCGCATCCATATTCATTGGCTTGCGAGCCGCAAAATGGCGGCGCGAGGGCACAAAGGACGGCAGGCATATGGGTGCAACACCGGGCGCTCGCTCCCTCCCTCCCTACCTGCATATTCATAGAACCTAAGAGGAGAGAAGCACGGCGGACTTGTAAAGGGAAGGGAGGGTGGAGGTCAAAGGGCAGGGGGCGAAGTTGAATGGAGAGACACATACCCTCTCCGTTGACTGAAAGAGGCGCGCCGGGGCCGACGAGTGAGGGATTCCCTTTGAGGCAGCCTGAAGTGGACGCATTCTCTTCAGGGATGAGCAACACAACTCCTCAGTCACCAAGCGGAATGTATGTAAATGCATTGGGAAAATGAAATTTTGTATACTTCTGAAAGTGGCCTCGCTAATTACCACGTGTACAAGGATCATTTTTAATCACTTTCTCATCATGGGTTGCTAAGAATTGTCCGACACCTATGTTTCATTTCATATACTAAAACATGCGTAATTTTAGACAAAATTATCATACAAGTAAGAGGATCATATATGGTGAAAGCGGTGCAGTGTGCGGCGGCAGTGGTTGCAATCATAGGCAATGGTGAACGGTATTAATTTAATATTAATACCCGCAAGCCACCTCAAGGGCGTGTGGCGGGATGTGTTAGGTGATCACATGTGAAAGGGAATAAAATTACATGCAAAACCAACATACGAGTATTCATGCAAATATATACCCACAGAGGTGCATATAAATGTATTAGTGCGAAAAACCTCTCAACCCATACACATGCATACACATATACCATCAACTAACATACACAACGTGTTTCAGTTTATCGAACCATCTTCAGGTACGAGACAAGACAGAACATGTGATACATCATATTTATACCTGTTTGAGGAAGGGGGGGGAGAGAAAAAAAGAGTGATTAGTCCCTCCCCCTTCCTCAAGCAGATATAAATATGATGTATCACAATTTGAATCTTGTCTTGTACCTGAAGGTGGTTCAATGAACTGAAACGCGTTGTACGTTAAAAATAAATCTGTGGAAAAGTGCAAATTTTGTTTTTCTCATCAATGACGAACTTCCACTACATCTCGCCTGAAGCCATTGAATATATACACATACACCTTAGAATGTAGTGAAAATGTATCCAATAACGTGGAAATTAGAATTGAAAAGTAGGAACGGGAAACACTACTCTCTTATGGGCACGTAGGGGCATGGGCATGCCGTTGCCCCTAAAGACACAGGTAGGGAATGTGACACACCGCAGCAGGTAGACAGTGCAGGCGTGCCCCCCACAGAGAGAGACAAGGGATGGAAGGAGAAACTAGAAAACAAACAAACAAAAAGCAGGGTAGGCAATACCGTAACGAGCAATACTTTCTTCAATGGCAGTCCCATGTGGTCATACGGGAAGGGTTTTGACAATAAAAGACATGAAATTCGTGAAAGTGATGCAATTGAGTAAAACTAATCATTCCCTTGAGGTATAGACGATATTCCCCATAATCGCGCATTTTCTGTAAGGATATAGTCCTTAATTCAGTCGTCGTGACGTGATATGAAGCATATTCATAAAAATACCCTCGACAGTATTTAGCGGAAGGCACTGGTAGGTTCATTGTGAAAGGTGACTTCAAATAGAATTTCCAACTGGGAAAGAGGAAAATAACTCTTTGAAATCACTCCTCTGAGTTAATTACGAGGGGAAGAAATAATGCGAAGAGAGATAAGAGAGGAACGTCACAAAAAGTGAGCTAGTAAATCAGTGACACTCGAAATATGCACCGTGGCGACTCTAAAAAGTTCGGAGAAAAGGATCTTTTGATATCAATTGTACATTCGACGGTGAAGACTGGGATCTGGAGGCGATCGCCGCATCGGGTTAGAGCCGAGACAAGCGATCCACCAAGGGCGGTGCCGATAAATCCTTAGGCTTAAATTTGACGCTTTAGTGAAGGCACTGGGAATTAACGTAATTCCCTCTGCATTAACAAACAAAATCAGGAATTAATGCTCGGACAGGTCTTCAGTCTCGTGCGTGACATGCACACGAGAGGAGATATTCCGATGAAATTTAAGGAGGATGCAAACTTTCCCAGTCATAATAAATGGAAGACAGATATAAAACGTTTTGAACAAATAGTCTGATGATCAAATACTTGAATGTTAAGGAAATAATAATGATTGATCAAAGAATAGAGATAAAAGTGAAAGAGTGTTTAAGTGAGGACCGATTTGGGTTATGAGCAGAGGAAAAAGAGAAGTCATCCCTCTTTCAGAACAATCATTCTTAGAGAAGAAAATGCAGTAAGATTAACCAATATCTATATGTCTGTGTATATATATATAATATATATATATATATACATTTATATACATATACGTAAATATATTTGATATATAGTAAAATGTGTATCGAATATTCGAATGTGTGTTTGGCAATTGTGGCTCGTCTCCTTCTTCTAGCTATGCGTGACACGAAACGCACTGTTCCTATCATTTATGACTTTACCTACTATCCTTTCCTCTTGTGTCGTCCATTTCTCCTTTGGAGGTTGAAGCACCTCCCTAATGTCTTCTCCTGGCCAAAGAATCGGGGCACTTGGTTGGATAAAACCCCCAGGTCCTATCCCTTTTCCTTATATCTATTTCCATGTGAATGAGTATATAGTATGTTCGCCATATGGCGAGTTTTCGTGTTTGAATGTATATGTATACACGTATATATGTATGCATATATACACACACATATATATATGCGTATATATATATATACATTCAAATACGAAGTGCCGCCATACGGCGCACAAATATTCATTCAAACATAGAAATAGGTATAAGGAAAGGGGATAGGAAAACACATAAAAGGCGAACACAGGACATGGGGTATATATATATATATATATATATATATGAGATGAAGAGGGACCTGATATAGATTAGTTTGCTAGGTGGGGAGTCACAAAATGTTCATTTGATAGTTGTGTCCATCCAAAAACCTACCTTAACCGGTAGATTACCTAATAAAATATATATATATATATATATATATCACAATTCTCGTATGTATGCATTTAACATTCCTTGAACGGGAAGGGAAATGAATTTAGACCTCATCTACTGTAATATGACGCCACTTATTTTGAAATAAATTGGAATTATACGAAAAGAGATGATGCGTGATCTATACGGAGAGATAGCAGGCGGAAGTGATTTGATGAGGAAAAAGCAGAGAAGAAAAAATAAAGAAATATGTGCGGAAGTGATGCTTATTATCGCTCTTGCTATTTAAGATCGAGACTGAGAAGGCAACTACCGAGATAAACTAAAAGATAAGACCCGTTGTACGAAAAAACGGACAAGGAAGTCTCCGAATATTCGTTCGACGGAGCCCTGCGCTCGGAGTGACGGGAGAAAGAAGTGGCGGAGTCGGGGAAGAAATGTCGACCACCTCGGGGCACGTCCAGGAATAGACGGAATGGCACGGAGCTGTGTCACTGCATAATATTCGCCAGGGATTTCTTTTCTTCCATTGTGCTGGGGCGAAGAAAAGAATTGAGAGATATCTCGAGCAGCTTTGCTTATTACGAGAAAAACTTTCTCAAGATCCAGTAAGAGGAAGAAAATCCTGAGTTTTTGTGACTTGGGAGATAAGGAAAACTGAGCAAGGACGCTTATACCTTTCTCATTGACGTGCCCTCGTGAAAGAGGGCAAGAGACCCTTCCCTTCCACGGGAATCGAATGAAAACACTTATAAAAAACCCTCCTCCTCTGCATCGCAGACGGTCGAAGTCCTACGCAAATCCGCCTTCGAAATAATAATCGGGATTGCTCGGGTTCATCAACAATTTTGAAAGAAGAGTCTTTCTCCCCATAGATTGAAAGAGTCCATGAAATTTCAGCGCGGGTGTCAGGTATTAGTATTTTCGGGAAAATGATATTGAATAGGGTTTGTAAAGAGTGCGATTTCCTACTTCAAGTTGATGTACTTTCAGCTTTCCAGCGATTAAAATATTTTTTTACTTTCTCAATAACAGGCTAACCTTTCCACCTCTCCGTGGTTGACTAAAACCCACGAAATTTTCGAGAAAAGCATAAAACTAGATGTTTCGTTACAAATGTACAACATGGTAAATTACGCCAGAGTTTAAATGAACGCTGAACGGTGTTCCACGATGGAGATCGGAAGGATGCCGGAGGTTTACTTGCTACGAGGTGTTGAAGATGTAAATATTCGACGCAAGAACAGTGAGTTCAACATGAGGCGTACGAAATTATCCATGTGATTGGAAAAAGCGAACACTAAAAGGAATCAAATGTTGGTTAGTATTTACTTTTACAAAATGAAGATCATATAGGGTGAAGAAGTAAAACTGATGACATTTGAAGTGAGTTGAGGTTAAAGGTAACTCAAAAAACATTTATCCATAGCAGCAAGGATGACAATAGCAATTATAAAGCACCACATTGAATGAAATATTTATATTTTTAATGGAATGAAAGGAATATAAGGCTAGGGCACCACAGCACTGAAGACATTTCTAGGTTAAGTAAAGAGATCAGATAGCACTGTACATACATCTGTGCGTTCTCCATCTGTGTACACAGACACAATTTAAGGAGTGTGAATGGAGTGCAAAATGGTGATGCAGATTTGAAATTAACCGAAGAAACCCCAAATCCAGGTAATGTAATTAATCATTGGCTACAGAATTTATCTTTATATAATAATTTCACTGGCCAGTGGTGAGTCGTTTTCATCGGTTATCAATCCTAAGATTGGTGATATCATTATAAAGGTGAACAACCGCTGCTTCCGCGAAGTAACGCCTGATTCTGTTAATTTTATGCCCATGCCAAAGATAAATTCTCGACCGTCTGCTGTCCACGATCAAGGTCGTTCCGTATCTCCCTCACACCTGATCCGACGAACGTTTTCGCAACAACGGCGTGGCGTCCGTTCATGTGCTTAATTTGAGCTTTCAACACGTAATTATTTCACTGGCGAGGATTTTTAATCGGCCATTTAGTCTTTATAATACATCCGGAATGACAAACTGTGGTGTTCCAAATTGTTCGCGTCCCCCGAAAAGTGGATTAAATGTGTTCCCTTTCCCTGAAGAGCTAAATGAATAAAAATAGTCGTCATAAACGAAAGCCAGCGGGATTACTTTCATCTCCATGGGGTAAGCGGGAAGCTACAGAGCATTTATTAATTATATTTTCTGTTGTCCCCATACGCAGTTTGTATAAAACGTATCGGGAAAAGTTTCGGAAAAATAGATTTATTTCAGATATTCAAAGTACATCCCTTGAGCGTCAACATACTTTTTCCAGCGGCTTTTGCACGGCCTGAAGGTTCTCTTTTAGGTGGATTTCGGAAGGTCCTTAAGGGTACGCGTGCAAAGCTTCTTTGGAAATCTTAGGGTCCCATGGTGATGTCATTTGAGGGAGGATTTCGATTTTGCGAATATGCATTAGCGTGCTGGTGCCAAGTAAGTGTAAGTGGTTCGGGGAATCGTCGCGTTGCATTGCGGAAGGACTTCGCAAGCAGACACTTGTCTCTGCTTTTGGCCATTCTTCAAGACCTTCGGGATGAACTTCGCACAGATCTTCTGCATCACCAAATTTCAGTGATAATGGTATGCACTGACATTCAATCAATGCCAATACGATCTGCGACCATGCGGACACTTAAACGACATTCTGAATTCAGCACTTAACGCACACGGTCAAATCCTGAAATAGTAACTATTATTATCCTTAAATAACCAATAATTTCAAATAATTCATATTGTCTTTACAGTCGGTAAAACTGAAAAAATGAAACTGTCATTCAAAAACAATAATGTTTAACGACAAGCAAGTCTCCCACATCATACGTTTTGGTATTCATATGACTGATAATCTGATATGGGGAATCAATATTTATGGCTTAACGATCAAAATTATCCCTATGTGTCATATTTTAATATAGTTCCATGAATTATCTTATCAAATACCTTGCTGACCTTATATTACAGAAAATTTTAATCTCTAGTCTTGCGAAATTATAATTTGAAATTACTCGCCACATTTCATCCGGATATTTAGAGAGGGAACGTGCAGTTTGAACCATGACACGAGAATCATTTGATACTTTACAAACCGATATTCCAACATATATCTTCCCAAGACACGAATAAATCATATCTATAGTACATTATATTAATTGGAAAAATAACAATATATATTATTTTAATTACCAAAACACCAAAGGTAAGAATATGAATCTTTAAAATTCAGTGATAACTATTATTAGGTGTAAAACTGGCTCAATGGAACCGAATTTGAGAGAATGTCTAACCATTTTTCTAATGGATAGCTGGGATATATAACAAACTTCCACATAACGGAAACACTTAAATTTTCATAACCGATTAAAAAGATTAAAATAAAATGTAAAAATCCTTTTATAGAGTGTTACCTGTACTAATATTCAGAAATATGTAATCCAATACCTTAATGCTATTTACATAATAGCATGTATTTACACGGACTAAATATTTTGGTAATAATTGCATATTTGCGTCTATATACGTATCCTATATTGTCAAGTATTGCCGTCTCCGCTCCTTCCCCTGCGCCCAGCCCCCCTTCCCCCATAACTCTGGAAATTGTTCCCGCTTTTCTGCTCCCACATGAGCAGTGGTCAAATATATTCGCATGCATACAAACTTATTAAACTACTATAATTTCGACTAACTGTAGGCAGAAAGTGTTGATTTTTCAGCGATAGACGTCATGAAACGGTGATTGGCACTTAAAAATCGCGTTTGAATGCGCTGTTCTTGAGCATCGGATGTGAGAACGCGAGAGAGGTCAGAGAGAGGGAGAGATTCTTGAGCTCACCCTCCTCCGGAGAACTAACGAACTAAAATACACGGTCGAGGGAGAAAGAGCCAATTATGACAGTTACTCGAAAATAAATCCAGCCTCTAAGGTTTTGAATTTGAGCGTTTTTCGTAAGTTATTTCGTCCCGCGAAATGACGATGGAAATCAAGGAGTCCACTACTTAAGTAAAAGCCTATAATTTATAAGTCTAAAAGAAATAAAATGAGGGATGATAAATGCATTTAAATGTTGTATGTATTCAATCAGAGCACATGTTACGGAGGACTGCGTCACTATTATGCAATAGCCCTCAAACCGCGACGGTAGTGGCCGTGACTAAGCGGGCGATTCTTCAACTAGCGCAAGTGCTGCGAAAGCCTTGTTACGATTTAATTTGTTTGCCAGAGGAAAACTGGTTGATGCTCCTCAAATCACGTTTTTCTACGACTCGGTGACTGCTTCCTTGGAATTCGCGCGCTCCTGTGACTCACCGAGAAGGCCGCGAGCGTGGATTTCCTTCCGAATAGCCAGTAGAGGGTCAACTGCTCTCGAAGACATGCAAAGTCTGCATTAGAAGATCACAAGGGATAATTGCGCAGTTCATTTGTTCATCCCGCCTCTCTGCCACACCAACCCGATCCATTATTTCTTCATCTTCATTACCACCCTAGCTTATTTCCACATTTTTTTGGCTTATTTCACTCTTTTCGTAATCATCCTTCTGATACGCAATAATTCTCCTATATTTCAAATATGCTCACACCAACGTTTTTACTAGCTTTCTCTTCACCTCTTTACTTATATTGATCCTTACCATCTTCGCCTTTCAAAGTTTTTCTTAATTTGGAACAATATCACAATTTTCTCAATATGCTGTCTATTTTTAACCAAATCGCCGCTCAACTTTGCTCAAATTCTTTCCTTCTTGTGTTAATTCTTCACTTAGTGTTTGTTCACAAAAAATTCTTTTGGATATTAGATATGAATATCTGGTGTTCGGATTATTTCTTTTCTCGATAATTCTGGAAAAAAATGGAAAAAATGCATACACAATAATCTTGGCATTACTTTAATCCCATCCCCTTATTTCCCTTTTGACAGATAAACACTCAAACTTCAAAAGATCCGTAAAATAAATCGTTTTGTGTTTCCAATTTTGGATTTTTATGTGATTGATTCTCAATATTCTCAAAATAATTGAAAGAAAATTACTGTAATGTCCACTCTAATTTATGGAAAACAAACGAAGAGTTTTAGCACTTGGTCATATTCAAGTCAATTTCAAAGGTTCCAGGAAACCACGCCTGACGCCGTTCATTCTACAAAGTTCATGTTTTATCTTCATTATGCATGAGCAAAATTTAATCAAAGTTCTCAAATTACCTTCATTATTATTATTACATGGACCTTTGAATATCCAGGGTTCATTCTCTTCCATAGTCAGTGCTTCTGTTTTTCTGATCCATTACATATCGGACTTAAGAATTCGGGAGAATTCCGACGAACAAGCGAATGGATCTAGCGTATATCACAAAGAGGCAAGTGCTGTTGTTCCCTGAGGAAAAACTACAAGAAACACAGCAAATCCATAGTTAATATTCATTGACGACCATGATTTCACCAGGCATGATCCTAATGATGCCACACACTAGTGAAACCATCGTCGTCAATTAGAATTAATTGCGAAATTGCTGTTTTCTGTTATCTGAGAGGAATAGGTTAAGGCGTTTGTCTTAAGTTCTTGCAACTCTGGATTGGAGACATAAACCACAGAGAAAAAAGAACAGAGAATAATTTGCAACCTAAAGCTGGAGGCGGATGATAAATATCAAATGAAGAATGAGGAAGTGATAGATCAGAGAGTAAGCAAAAACTATAAACAAAAAATGAGGGGAAAGTGGGATGAAGAGGGAGATGGAGTTCTCCAACCTCTAGTGTGTCGGTGGGTTGATCGAGGGCGACGACGGCGCCCACCGCGTGGCGCCATACGCACTTTCGCCGTCCTCCCTCCGAGAAGAAGAATTCAGTTTTCCGGCGATCCAGCCTCCCTTCAGCCAATGCTTTTGGGGCCCGCTTAACTGGCTTCTTTCCCCCTGCCTCTGGCACCATAATCTTCCTACTCGTCGGAGATCGCCTAATCGAATGAAAATCGGCTTTGACCACGAGCGTCATATCACGCGCTAACGGTAGGAACAACGGATGTGCTTTTCTCTTGGGTATTTTTGAGCGCACGTGCCTGTTCCATCGCACCTTGCACACACCCGATTCTAACCTATTTGCCGCGCAGTGCCTGAGATGATGCGGTCGCGATTTCACCGCCTCAGGAGCCCCTTATACAAGGAGCCTCTGTCCATTCGCCGGCCTCTGCTTCCGTGAAGGCGATCGCCACGAGTGTTTGCTTCTAGAGATCTGTCTTTCGTGAGTGAGTGGCTCAAAATGAATCATTTCCCACAATTACAGCTCCCCTAGTTCGCAGTGAATACTAGTATACGGGTTATTCCTCTGTTTTAGTTCAAAGCTAGATGGGGCCATTTTGACTTTGACGTGAAAAATATTATAGCAACAATAAATATGTTCACAGTAATAATATTATCAACTGATAATTATCAGTTAATAATAAGTTAATTTATAATTAAAAGAAAAAAACCACGATATGTTGTCAGCAATGATATAGGTACCTTCTTGGGGCTAACGAAAGTGATACGAGGGAGTGTACGCGTATATCAAACCGCAAAAAAGGAATTTGTTCAGTTTTTTTTAGGTAATCTACCGTTTAAGGTAGGTTTTTGGATGGATACAACTATCAAATAAACATTTTGTGACTCCCCACCTAGCAAACTAATCTATATCAGGTCCCTCTTCATCTCGGTGTACTTCTTTCCTCCCTTCATCCCGTCCAACATCCCTATCCTGTTCCTACCCTTACCTCGCTTGCCCAACATTCTCCCCTCTATTACCCTCTTCAACATTCCACTACCGCTCAATACGCCTTTCATCCATTTTTCCTGCCTCCATAGGATTTCTCTCAACAAACCCCTCTCCTCCCCCACCATTTCTAGTACTTCCTCATTTGTTTTCCTTTCGTTCCATTTCACCTTCTCCATTCTTCTCCACACCCATATTTCAAAAGCCTCCAATCTACGTCTATCCTCCTGCTTCAGCGACCACGTTTCCGCGCCGTACATAGCTACGCTTCATATCAGAGTTTTTACGAGTCTTGTCTTAACATCCCTACTCAACGTCCCCGTCATCAACTCCCTCCTCCTTGAGAAAGCCTCCTTGCCTAGCGCAATTCTTCTCCTTACGTCGCTACCACTTTGACCGTGTTGGTCCAAAACACTTCCGAGATATGTAAACTGTTCTACCTGCTCTATTTTTTCCCCGCCTATTTTAATATTTAGCTTAGCCTTTTTCTTTCTGGAAAATCGCATAACCTTTGTTTTATTAATATTGATTCTTATCCCATATTTATCGCACTGAACCTCCAATTCACTCAACAATGCTTGCAACCCCTTGGCTGACTGAGCAACTAATGCTTGGTCATCAGCAAACCAAATCTATTTTACGAATTCCCCTCCGACTTTCATTCCTACCTCCAGTTCTTCCCATGCCTCTTTAACCATTTCCTCTACATATACGTTGAACAGTACCGGTGACAATGGGCAACCCTGCCTTACACCTTTTCCTAACACTGCCCATCCGGACTCCCCGTTCCCCACTCGCACCTGAGCAGTCTGAGACATGTACAGGTTGCGGATCAGTCTCCTGTCCCTCCAATCCATTCCCATTTTCTGCAATACACGCATTAATTTTTCCCAATTCACTCTATCAAACGCTTTTTCGAAATCTACAAAACAGGCAAAAACGTCCTGATTGTATTCTAAATTCCTCTCGACTAGTGATCTCATTACTGCAATGGCATCACGCGTACCTCTTCCTTTCCTGAACCCAAACTGATCATCCCCTAAGTAATCATTTGCCTTACTCTCTATCCTTTTGTTGATGATCCTGAGAATAACTTTAGCTGCGTGGGATATCAAACTTATTGTTCTGTAATCCTCACATGACGAAGCCTTTGCCTTTTTTGGAATAGGAACTAACACCGATCTCACAAAATCTTCCGGCCAGATTCCTTCTTCATAGATACTACGAATCAGTCCATATATGGCCTTCTTCCCACCTTTCCCTAACCATTTCAACATTTCTACAGGAATATTGTCCACCCCCACAGCCTTATTTGCTTTCATCTCCTTTAATACCCTTTCTATTTCATCGTCGAGTATGCCTGGACCTAAGCTATCTTCTTCTACGTCATGTTCCTTTTCTATGTCTAACCTTGTCGGCCTAAGTTTTTTATCATACGGTGGGTCGCGGTGGTCCAATGGGTAGAGCGTTGGACTACTGACCGGCGGTTCCCGGGTTCGATTCCCGGGCGAGGCATCTGGGCACCTGCAGCTCCACTCAAGCTAGTTGATTTTTCGGGTACCAGTTCTTCGTGGGAAACCATAACCGGCACAGGGAAAGGAACTGGCCCCCCTACCCTGATGTGTGAATATTCACACGCCGTCGGGCTTGGTACATGGGTGAGCTCTACCATCACCTACTAAACCGACCTTCGGGTTGATTACTGTGTTTATGGTTTTTAGTTCAGTTACTTGGGTTAAAATTTAGAGGGGATTATTACTAAACAAAATGTTACAGATTCAACTTTCCATCCTTTTGGCACATTATGTATTACAATTTACCCTTGCAAAATCATGATGCTTTCATGGTATAAATTACCGATCATTCAAAACGAACCATAATTAGAAAAAGGACATGATTTCCGTAGTTTCCCATAACTTTTCTCTTCCTCAAAGTAGCGAAAGGAACCTTGTAATTTGCATGCATGTAGTATATTCGGTGCGGCATTGATATTCTTATCATTAAGTACACGTAGCACACTAGTAAGAAGTTAAGTTGATGAGTTGACTTAAGTGTACCGTGTCAGTGAATTGCTCCCTCAAATGAACTCGTATGTAGTACGAAAGGCACTAATGTCACGAAATAACGTAAAGGCACTAATGTAATGAAATTTTACTTCTTACCCTTCAATTCTGATTTTACCTTATTGGATAGAATTTTACTACATTTGTAGGTGCATGTG